>JAWWTY010000037.1:15801889-15872519 GCA_035222235.1 Margarornis squamiger | reverse complement strand
AGAAACCAAACCAAAGAAAAAAAAAATCCTCCCCCCCCAAAAAAATCCCAAAAAAACCAACTCCCTTTAAACTCCCAACCAAAACAAAAAAACCCCACAAATGATGCGAAGTGTCAGTTTATTTGCTATTATATAACTAAAAGCTTCCACCACACACTTTTGATTAGTCACAGCACAAAAGCACAGCAGAGAATGTGTGAGATAAGGAGATCAAGGGCTGGGAGCTCTGTGCAGCGTAAAGAGTGTGATAAAAGATGGGATCACCTGTTCTACATACATACATACACTCAGAGGATGTACGGGGGAATATACAAAGAGATAGTCACATTGGAAGTAAAGGGATGAGAAAATAAAAAAAAGAGGAACAGAGGCGATTGGGAAGACAGAGCACGATGCATTCAGTCAAAGGAACTGCAGGGAACACAAAGAAGTTAAGTGCAAAATGAAAACAAAATAAATGCTGTTTGTACAAGCAAAGTAGAAGAAAAACGACAGCAAGGAAGGAGAAAAGTCAGTGGGAAGAGATGAGATGGGCATACACAGCATGGTAAAGGAAGAGAAGATTCAAAGGTGAAGGGGAAATAAGCAAAGGAATGGCAAAGATGTTTGTAGTTGGTGCTTCTTTTTACTCAAAATAATTCTTTCTGGTTTTGAAAAATATAATGCCTGAAGGCTGAAATCACCAGACAATTTGCCTGGCAAGAGTTGTCCTTTGAAAGAAATATCATATCCTGGCAATTAGATGTTGACCAGAGCCCTCTCCTCAGCAGGCAAACAGACTATGGAGACATTCAGTCTTTCCCATTCCATTTTTGTCTAAAATAAATCAATTGCATTTTGGAGACATTAACAAAGCTTGCAGGAAAGGATTTTCTCTATTCTTCCTGCAGACATGTCTGTGATTACAATTCCTGGGTGTGTGTGTGTTTGTGTGGTGTTTAAGCTCACTGTGAATATTTAAATAAAATAGTCATTGAATAGCTACAACTTACTGCTTCCTACCCTGACTTACGCTTACTTCAGAGCATTCATCTGCTGCAATATGGGACTTGGGCTGGAATGAGGTCAGGAAAGGCTAGAAATGTGAATGAACATTAACTGCCTCCTAAACAAAGTGATGATTCATGAATAAAAAACAGGCATGATTTTAAAGGTCACTAGACCCAGTTAAACTGCATGCCTAACTCTTGTGTATCTGGCACACACAATATGCAGAACTGCCATAGGGCAATTCCTTGGGTATTCATCAGTATGAATAATTCTGGTCTCGTTCAGCATATAGCCATATTAAATGACATAAAGAAAATGAGCTATAGTCTCAGATCCATAGTCAGTGGGTTTATTACGCAACTTCCATCTCTTGCAGAAATTCTGGCACTCTCTATACCTTTTAACCCTCTTAGGTGATATGAACTATTTCTACAGGCAAGCTTCGAAAAAAATCACCTTTGCAGTCTGAGATTTAACGAAGGCTCTCTTCTGGCAAAGGCATAGGTTTGTAATTTTACAGGATGCTCTCCTAGGTCACTTTTGGATGGCTTTCAGACTGGTGCATTAAGATGATTTTAGCCTTTATTCAGTAATGCTTTGTTATTTTGAGATATTCATTTCTCCTTTTCCTTCTTCTTTTTTTTTTCTTTATTTTATTGCTGCTTTTATCTGTGGCACTTAGAATGCCAAGACAGATTGCCTCAGGAAAAATAAAAGGCATTATTATATTCTGTCTCTATCCAACATTTGTGCTTTCAACACATAATAAATATTCAGATGTGTTTGCTGTCATTAGATAGAATGGAAAGTCTGTCACTGAGAAAAGGAAGACCTAACAGAAGGGCCAAGCTTCCTTTAATGTTATTGAACTAAGCAACTCTATATTTCAAGGTCTTTAACAGAAGGCTGACAACCCGGTGTAGGACTGCTTTTGCCTATGTGCTACTGGGGTCCGTTCTGAAGATCCTTCCCAGAACTCTTGAGCACAGTACACACATGGCACTCATCATTTTATGGGCTGTAGAATAATACCAGTAAATAGACCATATACACTTCCTGGAAATCATCCTTTGGTTTTGGATATCTGAAATGGATGGGATCAGCCAAGGTCACGTGCAAGATGGGAGGGTTATTTGCACTCTACTGCACTTCTCATCTGCTGGTAAGATTGCAATCACCATTCTTCTTTAAATAAAGAAGAAGTCACTTTTACAGTGAGCTTTGGGAATATGATAGAGGGATATCAAACCATGATAGTCTTATTTGCTTTAGTTTTGTTCCTTAGCTTGAGGAGGCAATATAGTCCACAAGCAACCCAGAACTTAGCATTAGTTTGATTTTTCACTAAATTTATGAGTAATTTTCTCTTTCATTAGCTACATCTGTAAAATGCAGATTTTGGTCATAGTAACTGCTCCTTGGAAAAAGTATCTTAAAGCGGTTTGCAAAGAAAATTACATATGAATCTATCTTAGAAATTTGTATGGCTAAAAAATTATGCAGATATATTCCAAGTGAAACATGGATAGTACTGTTTTTCCTAAAGTTTACAATTATTTTTTAATTAGTCTATGTATGTAAAATATATCATTTTACTTATCAATTGCAATTTAAATGTATTAAATATTTTAAAATGTTAACATAGCTTCTTAGTTACTAGATACTCTTCAATTATCCTCCTTGAAAAATCTTTAATTCTTTGTGGTCAGTGACATAATTTCTTCTTCATTAATAAAAAAATGATCCATAGTTTTCTTTTGTCTTCTGATTACCACTACTAGTTCAGAAAAGAAAGTGAGTCAAATTAATAGATATAAATTTATTGTACATGCATCTTAATTCAGCATCAAGGTCATACTGAAAAACCAGGCTGCAAATTGAAATAGTAAGGCCTAAATGTAGTAAACTGAAATAGTAAGGCCTAAATATATTTATAGATCTAAAAATGGGGCAAATTTTGTATTAATAGAAACATAACAAAATATTTTCATGACCCTGATTCTTTTATCTTCTCTTGCTCTCTTCACCTGGCAAAATTCCTTATGATACAAGATCCTCTACTGCATATATTTATCTCACTGGAGAGAGACTGAAGAAAAAACATGTGACAGATGTTAGTCACATTGCTTAATGTACTACTGGAACACATTCAGAAACTATGGTGATGAGCATGATATAAATAATCTATATAGAAGAGAATGCTGAAACCATTCCTCTGAGAAAATATTAATTAATTTCAATTAGACTTTTACCTAGGTAATGATTAAGATCAGCTGATTCCCAATATTATAGATATTATTAGTCTGTTTTATAAGTGTAATAGCATCGTTATGTTATTCCTAAACTTTGTTCTCAAAAATCTTTCTACTTATTTTCATCAAATAAAGTGAATTTATTAATAAAAATTTACACAATAAATGGCAGCATCACAGGAAATAAAAGCCCTGTAAGCAATACTAGCCAAAAGCTAAATTAAAAGCCAAAATGCTTATTATTAATTCATACTACCTGTTGGCAGGATGTGCTCAGCACAGTGGAATGGCTGTATTAGGTCAGTCACAAAGGGACATCCAGCTGGGAGGCATCTCTCTGCTCAGTCTTTTCCTGAGCTTATGGACCTGTTTTGTCTTCCATCTAATTTGTTTCTTCTCTAGATAGAAGAGTCTTGTCTCACTCTATATGCCTCAGTTTTGTCCTATGTGGAAATAAGTCCTTATCTTTAATAATTATTGTTCCTTCAATCGCTTTGCTAACGTTTTCAAATTCTACTATATTCTTTTGGATATGGGAGGACAATGGGACAGGAGCCAGAATCACACAATTTTAAAAGTGATTTGTGATTTATTTAACCAAGAATTATCTTGCTCTCTGTTTTGCTATATTTTTTTTTTCCTGATTACTAGCATTTGATTTGGGTTATTTTTTGTTCGGTTGGTTGTTTGGGTTTTTTTGTTTGTTTGTTATTCAGCATAGGTCTGACTGATATGGTGAGCTATCTCTCATTATCTCAAGATTTTTCTACTGAGAGATAATGCTTAGCTTGGAGCTCATCATTTTATATGTGAATTTGTGGGTTTTTTCCTCTTGTGCATCACTTTGCATTTTTCTGCACTGCATTTCATCTTCCGTTTTATTGCCCAAACACCCTCATAAGTTTCTGCAGTAATTCTTCACAGTCAGTCTGCATTTTTCCTATTCTGAATAATTTAGTATTAACAGCAAACTTTCACAGGTCCCTGCAAAATGCCTTTTCTAGGACTTGCATGAAGTCACTGTAAAGCACAAGTCCCACCTCTGCCCCCTGTAAAAGTCCATAGTGAACCCTCTGCTCAGAAGAACTTAGTGTTCTACTCCTTGTCCTCTGCTTCCTGTCTCTTAATCAAATACTTTTACCCATGGAAGGTTCCCCAGCTCTGAAATGAGCTGTGGGTGCTCATTTTCTTTAAAAGGCTTGAGAGATGGCCATTGTCAAGTCTTTTGAAAATACAGATAGACTATATCAACTAAATCTTCTTTATTTTCATGTTTGATGGCTTTGTCAGAAGAAATACCAAAACATCTACATCACAGAACTTCCTTCTACAGAAGGCATACTGATCTTTCCTGATTTATCCAGGTGCCTTCTAATTTTGTTATACATTTTGACTAGTAATTTACCTAATATGAAAGTCAGGCTTAGAGAATCTAGCTACCCCATTCTCCCCAAAAAGCCTCTGATACACCATCTGCTGTGCTGAAAGAATTCAAAAAATGTAGAGGAAATTCTGACTACATTTTGAAAGGAAGATTCCAGGCATTTTCCTGCCCAAGGTGAAATTTGAATATTTAGAGACAGAAACGCAGTAATAGAAACAACTCACTGAATATTTTGATCAGTATGCAAATTGCAAAAGACTATTAATATCATGACATCTTGAGTCTGAACTATTTTTGAAAGAAAGTGGACATGATTAATTTATTTTGTGCTATGCCCACATCCCATATGGTCTCCACTTATGGTACTAAATACACAAGCCAGAGCAGACCTGTAGGATTTGTAGTTAAAGGTTTATAGATACTGTGATTATGAAGTCCATGAAACAGGTATCTGGACACTTTACTGAGTTGAAATAATTTCTGGAGAGGTATTAGAACATGACGTCAAGGCTGAATGTGCAGTCTAAAACATTTAAGAAGCTGGCCAGAGCTTTCATTCCCTCATTGAAAATCATTTTAAGTACTTAAGAGCTCTTTTAGTTACTTGCCCAACAGTTCCTGGTTTCAGAGTGGGAAGAGAAAACCATGTTCTCCATTCTCTCTTGGTATTTTACTCTCATTAAGTACTATGGTCAGACTATGATAGATCAGGTCTTTCTGCTTAGAAGACATAGTATGAGTGTGAAGTTTCATGGAAATCCTCAGAAACACCTTTTTTTTGTGGTTGTTAATAGCAGGGAAGAGAGATGTGTGACACAGAAATACCCCATTCATACAGATGTCACTTTTTATAGTAATTCCCGTTGAGTGTGCTGACATCTTGTGGCTGGCTGGATAGTTAAATGTGCCATGTCTGTGCTGCGGGGAGGCAATTCCTGCACAGCATCCTGGGATCTCCAGCTCTTCTTGGAGTCTTCAGCCAAAGGACCCATGTTGAGAAACATCTTGAATCTGACTACACAACGTTGTCTGTTTTCTTTCTTTCTCAGCTGAAATTATTTGTTCACCCCAAACCCATATTTTTGAGGGCAAAATAAACACTCTTGCTTACATTTCCTTTAAGTCACATACTCATTAAATCTCTGTTCCTGAGACATGGATCAGAGTTGTATGATAGTGGTTGCAAGAATGCTAGCATGTGTTTGGCAGTGAACTCTCTTTTTTGACTGGTTCTTGGCTTCCTGTCATGGCCAGATGTTAGCAGAAGGAGGGAATGTTGTGCTTGTTTTTCCACAATGAACAGGATGGACGGCTGTGCTCCAGTTCTTTGGGATTTTGTTTGTTTGTTTTTTTAAAAAAATATACCCCCTGCAAGCTCTTCTTGCCTCATCCTTTTACTGTCTAGAGATTACCTCTCTCATAGGTGTCTTCTGGCTATTATGTTTCTGCACATTCTTCTTCTTTTGTCTCTGTAGTGTCCTATCCACTCTCTCCATCTTTAAAAATCTGTCTTCTTTCTTGTTTTCTTCTATTAATTTTGTTGTTTTGGGTTGTTTTTTTTTTTTTTGCCCTGTTCAAACTTCTCCAGCAGAGATTTTGTTGTGCCTGTCTGTAGTACAGCAGCCAAATCCACAACAAAATTTACTGGCTTTGATACCATCACCCTGCTGTGAGCAACAAGGAGAGGAGCAGAGCCTGGGTGTGCAGCTCAAGGGAACCTGATAAAGCTGCTCAGGCTTACTGGGAAGATTATTTCCACACTGAAGGCCCTGCAGACAGGACAACTGCAGGTACCTGCAGAGGAGAGACTTACAGCAGGTACTACAGAATCTGCAGCTCTTTGGGGGTTAATACCCCTTGTCTGAGGACAAGAGTAGAGGTTCTGCAGGTAGTTGCTGCCTCAGGCATAAGGACGGGCATCCACTGGGCTCGGTGTGAGAGTTAGACACAGAGGCTCAATGTATACAATCTGTCTCCCTCTGTTTATGTTCATGAGTCATCTGTGCCTACATACTCTTATGAACAGTATGCTGCACTATGTTATTAAATACGAAACTGTGTACATAGCTTCTGGGATTTGTATGTATGTCTCATAAGAAGAAAAAAAGGGTTTCAGTGAAATCCTGCCCATATGGCAGGTCAGCATGCATTAGTCTCCACTTTTCTGATGTGCCTATTCTGAAGAACCATTCAGAGAATTTATCTAGCCAGCACTACAGGAAATTTCAAGCAGAAGAGGATATATACACATATGTTTCATTAAGATTTGATGAAGTTTTCAAAATGGTGGTTTATCAGAAACCAGAAGAAAGACAATATGATCAAAGTATGCTGTAAATTCAACATATTCACAGTAAAAATGGAAAACTTACAGATATCATCTCATAAAGTATATTTATTACAGCAAGGGAAATGTAAGAGAATTTAGTGACCTGAGAATGTTAATCTTTTTAGGCAATGATGAATTATTATAACCAAAAAGAAGAAAAGATCTTAATGACTTCTGGAGACTTTTGCAACACAAATCTAATAGTTTCACTGCCAGAAGTTATGTGGGAAAATTAAGAGGTCAAGTTATTTGCGAGTTCAACACAAGAATGAATAAATGGATCTTGGAATAAATGTACACATTCCAGCAAAGTTGTTGTAGCTCTCAAGACACTGAACTTGGGCGCTTTCATTGCTGGTGGATCAGCACAACCTTCAGAAATTTCTATTACAACGAACACTTACCCTGAGGTCATTCAGGCTTCTCCTGCCAGTGGGGTCTTACTAGCCAGCTGCTTTGTTAAGGTAACATAAACAGAATTATAAATGCATATAAAACAGATAACACCTGGCACTATCACAAAAAAACCCCTAGAGGATACATTTCTTTGTTGGTCAGCAGCCACAAAACAAAGCAGGATGCAATTAGTATCTGGGAAGCCTTTGAACATACAGTACATATATTTGTCAGCATGTCTGCCAATACAGATTGAATAAGAAGGGATCTTTGGAACTATCTTGTCTTTCACAAGTACTCTGAGCTTTGCTTGCACTCTGGGCTGCCTGCTGGGTGTCAATGCAATCTGACTTACTAAGAACACTAGCGAGACACACTAAAAGAACTAAGTTTTCAAGCACAAGGCATATTTTAGAGGTGTTATTTTCAAACCTCCACAGCTTAGCCAAATCAAAACCAATTTTCCCTGGAACACTCAAATGCACTGCTTCTCAATAAGGAATAAATATCTGCCAATTTCTGATTTTCTAAGTTCAGCTGATTCATCAGTAGACTTCTTCAGTAAGTAGTCATAAGGCAATTTATACAAGAAGTCAATTTTAGTTTACTTATATTCCAGAGGATCAAACAGTATTAATCCAAACACTGCAGAAAAAAAAAAAAAAACAAACTGCAGGTTTACATTAGGCTCAGAAAATCTTAATCTCTGAGGCAAAAGTTTCAGGAAAGTATGAATGGGGGAAAAAAAGGGATTTTAGAAGGCAGTATTTAGGTATCTACTATAAGAATATCATCTGCAACAATTACTCTGAAAATCAACTATTTAGTCAATCTATCTTTTCTTGGCATTTCTAAAATGTATTGAAGTGCTGATAATCACAGAATTTGAAGTGCTTTTCTGACTAAAGGGTTTACAGAGGATTCATTGCAGTAATTCTACAAATATAAAGCAATTCTTTAAGCATCTCAATTCATAATCCCAAAGCTGCTCACGATAAACATTATTCCATGTTGGTACATCAAAGTGATGTTTGTCTGCCTAACAGTATATTTGATAATTATGGCTGACTGACAAAGTGGAAAGAAATCTTTTTTTTTTTTTCCTTTTTTTTGACAATAAATTCCTACACATGAGAATTTTAAAGTAAGAAAACTTGTCTTCAGTTTTGCTCCTGGATATAGCCTGGCTCAACTGCCTTTCTTCTAAAAAATCAGGATAGAAAGGAAAGTAAATTTTGGTGGTTTGGTCTTAGCCAGCTGCCAGTGACCCAATTAGGCCCTCTCTTCCTTCTCCTTCTCAACCAGAATGGGGTAGAAAATAAGATGGAAAACTAATGGGTTGAGATAAAAAGAGGGAGATCACTTACCAATTATCATCATGCACTTGACTTGGGTAAAATTAATTTACTTTATTAGCAAATACATTTAGATAGCAAAAAACAAAGACAAATTAAAACAACTTTCCACCCCCGCCTTGATCCCAGGCTCAACTTCACTCCTTCATTGCCAAGGTCTTACACTTACACCTTCCCTGACTGCACAACACATGGCTGATGAGAACCAGGGACATTGTGGTCATTTCATAACAGTTCCTCTCTGCTTCTCCTTCCTCCTCTCACTTTTCACCTGCTCCAGCATGGGTTCTTTCTACAGGTTTCAGTCCTTCACGTTAACCTCCTTCACTGTGCATCTACCCCCAGGCCACAATTCCTTTCAGAAGAACCTGCCCCAGCAGAGGCCCTTCCCCAGCCACCGGTATTATCTTTTAAAAGAGGCACCACCAACATTGTTGATGGGCTCACCTGTGTCTTGTTGTGGGTCCCTTGGGGCCAACTGGAACCAGCTGTGTCTAACATGGGGCTAGCCCTGTGCCTCTTCTCACAGAGGCCATCTCTGTGGCCTCCCCACTGCCAAAACCTTGGTATGGACACCCAGTAAAGAAACAGAAGCAGCAGTGCATCTGTTGCAAAGGTGGGTTTCTTGCTCTGAAAAAAAACCACGGACTGGAGCAGTCTCTGTCTTTCTGGTTCTGGACCCTGTACTAGAAAAGTAATAGGTAATGTTCTGACTACTCTCCTAGCACATGAATTTTCTATTCTTGAAGGAGTATATAGTGCTTATATACTATGACAAATATAATAAAAACACTTGTGTGTAGCAAAGTGAGATAAAGTCTGGATGAAGGATTATTAGATAAGAAATATTTCCTTTAATCCATGAGATGTTTTTTTAGACTTTCAGGAAAAGATCAACCACTTTTTAAAATGTGTATTTCCAATCTCCTGGGTGACTACAGGTAGGACAGATCTGTGCTCTGAATTTGTTTTATAACCACCCTTAATCTCAAGCTGCTCAGCAGCAGCTAATATTTTTTTCTCAAGCATTGAGTCTTCACGTGAATTTAGAGAATTGCTTGAACAAATATCCATCTTCCATTAAAATTGGTTCACAAAAATTATTTAGAAATGTATTTACAATCTAATAAAAAGGAAGGACAGAATGTCTGATAACAAAAGAGGTTAAGAAAGGAAAAGTTAGCTATTGTCTGAAAGAAAATTCTTAATTTATTTATAATAACTTGGTTTCTTGCTTCAGTTTCTTCTAGATTCTCCAAGTACTGAAAAGGCAGTAAAGGTGCAGAGGGAGATGAAATGAGTCATCTATCCCTTCCCTTCCTTTTTCTTTATGGTTGGAAGAAGAGAAAGTTATTTTCTGAAAGCACACATGAAATTAGATTCTATTTGTTCTCCTGAATGAAAATCTTAGCTACATATTTGATAGTATCAGTAATATCCCAACTTGAAATCTATCCTTTTTTGCTTCATAGAATTCTGGAGAGCCTTGCTCACGAGATTTTTTGCTTCCACTTTAGAAGCTGACTTTGAAAAGAGTTTTTCATTGGTCCCTATGCCAAATTTCTGAGAGGTGCCCTCTCAGTGGAAGAGAAATTGCAAGGGAAATTGCAAGCAGTTTTTGGACATGTGTGGGTATATTTTAAGGCGAACAACAGCCATTCCATAATTCCCTCTGGGACAATGAGGAAAGTTAGCAGGTCTATATCCATATATAGGAGACATAAATGACAATATCATTCTTGATGAGACTGTGGTGAAGTAGAAATAACCTCACAAAATGACAACTGAATTATATCCATTGGATGTAAATGACTAATTGGTGTCAGAAAGATCTCAGAATGTTTCAAGGAAACTGAGGATGTGCATGTATAGGATGGACTTTTCTCCTCTTGCTATGCATGTCATCACTGACCTTATGTATGTTCTGTCTTGAAACAGAAATTCCTTCCTTCTAGTTGCCATAAAAATTATGTTGAAACTCTGCTTTCTTCTGAAATTCAGGAAATGATAATGAACTCTCTCTGCTGGCTCTGAGGGACTCATATTTGAAGTAAGAGATGAGAGCTCTGAAAACTGTTCCCAACTCAATGCTATTGATATCTGGCCTGGTACCAATGAAGGCCGTCTTTCTGTGACTGGATCAACTATCTTGGCATGGTTTTTTGCATTTGTGCCAGTTGGGAGTCACATTTTACTGTGCCTTGCCCTTCATCTATGCGGTGGCAGAAGCCAGATTTCTCCACAGGCTGCTTAACCACCTTGGCGTGGCTCTTGTCCAAATGCTGGCTGGGAGCTGGTTCCTCTGTGGCCTTCTCAATTCTCTTGGCATGAGACAATTGCTCAGACACCAACTGAGAGCTCAGTTGCTGCAGCCTGCTGCTTCCATCTGCTGATTCTGAGTGGCAACAAAAAGGAGAAGGGGCTATCCTTCAAAACACCTCAGATTTTTTTTTTTATTTTGAAAATTTCTGAGGGGGAAAAAAACCCGAGCCTCAGATCTAAAGAAACACTAGGTTAAACATTCTGTGAAACCTCTGTTCCAAAGAGAAATTGAAAGTTCCGTCTCCATGTGTGTTGGTTGGTTCCACCTGGGCAATCAAGCTACATCTGGCTGTAATTAATCTGCAAAAAATGAGGGACTGCCCTGTGTGATGCATCCACTTAGAAAATCCACAGTGGTTTCTATGTGATATGCTTCTTACTTACAGATGTGTTCTACGCTCTTGCTCTTCAATCCTGACTTCTGCATCTCTTTCCTTTAATCCTTTTTGCAATTGCTGACTGGTTTGACTGACTTTATAATTGTCTATTTCTTTTCTTAGTCTTCACGTCAATAACTGAACTCAATAATTCTTGGATTCTTGACTACATTGCAGATTTATTTTTCTGACTATTGGAAAAAATATTTCCTTTTTTGTTTCACTATAAATAGGTCTATCTGGTTTTCACTCAGCCTTAAGTGCTGACTACAATTTTCCCTGTCCTAAGCTACATTTCCATGAAGGGATGTTGTCTGGATTTGTCAAAATTTGGAAGTCTCTTTCTGACAAATGACATTAAGTTTAGATTCTGTGTGAAGATCTCTCTCCATTTGTATGGACATGAAAAGCATTTGTCTCCTACAAATGGAAACAAGATAAGGCTGAGAGTGTTTGCTCCTTCTGCAGCTCAATGGACCAACACGTCTCCAGTTCTGCTAAACCAAAATGATGTAAAGTCCTGAGTCAGATGTGAGAAATAATGATACTTCTAAAACCTTATGACTACTAAGTGTTTATAAAAGCTGTAAATCTAAAAAGTCCTTGGCATTTGAAAGGTGGAGAGATTCAGAGGGAGGAAGAAATGGAAAGGGAATGCTTATTACTGGGAAATATTTAGCAGAGAAAATAGTTTTACCACCTCTTTACTGAAGATGCTAATAGGCAGATTTGAACATTAATACCACTCATATACACCACACAATAATACTGCATAAATGTGCTCATATTTTTCTTACTTGTCATTATGTTGACTCTGAGTAAGTACTTTGAAAATATGTGAGGAATAAAGGGAAGACACCAGACAACTTTAACTGCTAGAAATTTTATATTCCTGTCATTAACTTTTTAGGTCACATAGTCTTTGCCCAATGCTTGGATTGTATTACAGGAAGATACTGCTCTGCCTTACTAACTTGCTATTTACTTTAGATGAATGCATAAAAACTTATGCTGAAACATGATCTAAATGACAGTAATCTGCAGGCAGATATTCACTTCCAAATATACTTACAGTCTGTGGGCCCAAAAGGCAAGTTACTGGTTTTGTTGTCTTTCAGTTTCCCTGAGTTTCTTACAATGACCAGTTTATTTAACTACAAGGGCAGTGGCCACTATAGTTTCCCTCTGGACACAGCTGGAAACCCTGATAAAGCTGAAATAGTTTGACAGTAAAAGTTTTCCCCAAAATAAATCTAACCCCCCAAATAGAACAGAACAAAAGCCAAAAATCCAGTTAGAAGTCCTTTCTCAGGCTGTATTATTTTTCTGAACATCTCTTACAAGGCTACTTGAACAAAATATCTAATTTTATTTCTCTTCCTGCAGTGCTGCTTTACCACTCTTTTATTCTAGTTCCCATTGTGCCAGTTTCTGCAGAATGTGGATTTATTAACATGGGTGCAGATACAAGTCAAAACAGCTTGCCTCTGTTTTAATGGGTTCCTTCCAAATGTATTTTACATAGGTTTTCCAAAATGCAGAATTGTATCATAATTCTCATGAATTATGAAGTCATTCTGTTTTGAAGTTTAAAGATTTGTGTAAAGGCATTTAACGTGCATTGAAGTAGTCCTTTGAAGAAAAAAAATAGAACATATTATTCAAAAATAAGATTTTTAAAAGCTTAAATCAGGTTCTGACTTCTGAGATATTTATATTGGGAATATATATCCATCATTTAAGTATACAATATAGTGAACAATGAAAAGAAAAGAGAACAATATAAGTAGTATTGTTTGGCTGTCATTAGCGATCATTATGTCTAATTTCAAAAGTGTTTGACTGTCATGGCAGCACCAGAATGCTTTGCCATGTATAAAGAAAGAAGCATCTGTAGAAAGAATTTTTTCTTTTTTTTCAAAATTCATAGCAAAACAGAAACAAAGGTAAAAAACAACAAGAATTAGATTAATTAAGATATAGAAGCTTCATGTTTTTTGAAAAAACATCTTTCTGAGTTCCTGTGAACTTGTAGAGATCGTGACCACCAACAAGGAGAAAGCTGAACTCCCATCTGTAGCAATAGGGAGAGGACTGTAACCTACGATGCCTGAAGGAGCCAGAACAGAGGAACAGGAGCCTGGAACACTGCCAAAACATGCCGAGTCTTGGATGTTACCAAAGACAAATACACCCATCTTTCTATGCAAGACTGGACTAGAGACACTGACAGAAATGACCCTTAAAGTCACAGCCATTGCCAAATTGCCTGTGGCAGAGGGCCTTCCTCCACTGTATTTAGGAGTTAGTATTTTTTACTTCTTAGTGTTAGTTGCACCAGGTTTAATCCCTCAATATTTTGACTAGATAAAAATTATTATCTTCAATCTGTCTTTTCCTGTTAAAATATTAACTTTTGAGGACTTAGGAAACCTCTTACAAATCATTTCACTAATACTTGGTGCTGGGATGGACCATGCTAAATCTAATTTCTCTTTATGCTGCTATAAATCAAACAGCAAATGCAATTTCATATCAAATTTTAAAATCTTTTTAAAACACTCATGAACCAGTCATCTAAGACTAGCCAGCAACACTTAACCAATCATTCATTCTTCTTCCATTTATTCCATTTTCCATTCCAACAATACCAAAGAGGAAGGAAACATTATATTTATAGCTATACAAAAAGAGGGATAATAGGAACCATTGAATGTTTACATATAATATCTCTTTCCAACATCAGTGTTTTACTGGGTATTAAAAATTGTTGTTGCTGCTATTGTAAATAAATACTGTAATATTGAAATCATAAAAATGAAGTGCTTATAAAAGGACATGGATCACACAGATGGGTTTTATTTCCTTTGTTTCTCCATACCTTTCTACAAAACTATGTAATGGAGTACATATAAACATATACGGTGGGAAAACAAATACATCATTGTTTTCCAGGAAGGCATCTGTCCCCTTCATTATGTCTCCTGCTTTTTAACAGTCCAATCCTATACCTATAGTGCTCTAATTAATAGAAGCTACTCAATTTATTTTTTTTTTTTTAAGAACTTGGTATTTGCTATTGATTTTTAAAGTATTTATTCACTACTTTTCTGACTGAGTATAAAATCTTAGTGAAAATTATTCTACCTCTAGTCTCTGTTTTACTTAGGAGTAGAGGAAAAAAGTAATTAGAATAATTAAAAGAATTGAGTGTGAATAAGAAAGATCCCCACCCATGGAATAGCTGTGCCAAAGTAATTTTTTTGTGTGAGCAAAATCTTTAAAATCCCACTAGGCCTCAAGCTCTCAAATGAGATTTAATTTCACAAAGACTTTTCCATGTTTTCAGGAGGAGGTGACTTCCAAATATATACAGCTTATGTCAGGTTAAGTTCTTAAGGACTGAGTTTTTCAAACAGGCTGCTAGGAATATCTTCAATGACATTCAGTAAATGCTTGTTAAGTAGCTCCTTCAGATTCAGATCTATCAATAAAGTTTTTATACATGGTCCTCAGTTCCCCGTGGGAATTCTTTCTGAGGTCAGAGTCTTAACCAAAGCTATTTGAATTCTTTTAAATTATATACATTACGTTGTAACTTGAAAACTAGACTACTTAAAGTGCTGTCAATTTCTGTCTTAAGTAATGGTCTATGATGTTCACATAGTTATTTTGCAGCCAGTATTATATTAAAGCTTTGAACTGTTCTTCACAAAGTCACATTTCATTCTAATATGAAGTTCCTACTGTGAGCAGAATTGTTTGTTCACACTCTATTTAGTACCACAGTAATTGTAATAAACTAATTTCACTGTCAGAACAGTCTAAGGTATCCAGAGATATGCCTCATGGAATACAATTTTCTAATCAAAAGGGGCAAGACCAGATTTAAAAAAAAAAAAATTCTAATTAAATCTAGATCAAATGTAGCTCTTGTCCAATCCAAGTTAAAATTAAATAAATAAAAAAATTAAAATTAAATTAAATAAAAAAATAAAAAATTAATATGACCTCCCTATCCACTAATACTCTTATTATGTTTACATGCACATTTTTATACTGAAAAGGTGTGCAGATGTCAGTATATTTTCACTGAGATGGCTAGTTTGCTAAGGATGATGATAGAAGATATTTGAATGATGTACAGAGTTGACTCAGTACTTAAAGCACTACAAGAAAGCTGGAGAAGGACTTTTTACAAGGGGATGGAGTGATAGGAAAAGGGCTAGTGGCTTTAAATTGAAAGAGGATAGGCTTAGTTTTTTTACTAAGTAGAAATTCTTTATGGTGAGGGTTGTGAAACACTGGCACAGATTGCCCAGAGAAGCTGTGGTTACCCATCCCTAGAAGTGTTCAAGGCCAGGTTGGATGGGGCTCTGAACTACATGTTATAGTGGGAGATATCCTTGCCCATGGCAGGGGGTATGGAACTAGAAGATCTTGAAGGTTCTTTCCAACCCAAAACATTCTATGATTCTATGATTGATTTTACTTAACTAGTTGCGAAACAAAAAAATAAAGCTACTTAATGTTTTTTTGTATATACAATGAAGCTTACAGAAAAAAAATAACATCTCCTCTTCATGAGGCTCTTTTGCACTTCTGATTTAATTTTCTGGCTTTAGGTTTATGCTTAATCTTCGATTACTACCCTGTTCTATGTCAAAAGACTTGACTAAGTGATCTCCTAAGTTCATTGCAGTCCCTTGACTCAACACCGTGCTTGTTTTATTCAGTCTTCTATGTGAGGTTCTTGGTTAAAAACGCTCCCTTTAGCTTCATAATTTCTTTTCTTCCATGTTCATTGAAATTTGAGCTTATCTTATGTAGCCACAAATACCAAAGCAGACAGACAGCCAAGATCCAGTCCCATATCTAGAATGGTCTCCTTGCCTGGAGATTGACAAAAACTGTTGTTGTACATGCAAAAGAATTTTTTCTTTAGAGCTCCTTGTTCAAAGTGCCATCCTATACATCAGTAGAGGGTTAAGTATAAACCCAGAATATTTCTTCTATCAAACCTTACTAATATTTAAAAGAAAAGAAAATTGTTGACCATCTGCATTATAAAGATAGGTATTCTAAATAATACAGTAAGAAGCTATCCAATTCTTATAACGATGTGTCTGCATCAACTCTTAAACTTGAATCCACTGAATATATTTCATCTCTGAAGTATGTGTTTGTTTTAATTCTGTCTTTTGAACACCTCTCAAAACAATGTACAGAAGATATATCATGGCACGGAGACCTTGAATTTCAACAGAAGTAAAGCACTCTTTTAACATAGTTGATGCTGATGTCTATGAGCTAAAAAAAGGAATTATGTAACTGACAGCAAAAGAAGGGAAAAAGAACAAGGAAAGGACTGTGAGGCCACTTTAGGAAAATGAAACTGAAGTGCCATATCCTTTCATTTAGTAAAGTTTTATTCTACTAAATATAATTATTTTTCCTTCAAGTTTTCATGAAGATGAAGTTGCTAGGAAACTCTTTCTGATTTCAGGTGTGCCTGCGTAAATATGAAGCAACCAATTTACACTGATGACAGCTCCTGGACTGAAACAAGAACAGCTATGGAGTAGTTTTGATGTTTGTTCAAGACTAAAATAAGGAAGCATGTTGTTACAAAAGAGACAAAACTCAATGACCAGTTGTTGCCTTCTGGTCTCCAGGCAACATCTGTTATAAGCCATGAAAAATTAGATTAATGTCATCCTTGTAAAGTTCTGATTCCTTTCCAGTAGAGGTGTATGAAATCCTTGGCAGTGAAACACACCTCCACTACTTGCATAATATCACTCAAGATTGCTTCGGAACCATGAATCCATGTGTGTGGCTCTTATTAATTGAATTCATCCACCATTAATATTAAGAGATAAGTGATTGTTCTCTGTATGCAGGTTCTAAAGGGACAGTGGTAATATTATAGCTCTTCTCCCATTTATGCTGCCTTTGACACCAAGACCTGAGTACATGTTTACTTTCATGATTCAGTGAGTATATACTGCTTGTAATAATGCTACTGTGACTGTAGTACTCACTCTGTATATCTATGCAGCATTTTGGCATGAACTCACCGGGTAATGATAACTGTATTACACCTTTCATATCTTAACAGGATTTGCCATACTGAATGTGTAGCCAACATCCCTTCATATACACATAAGGACCTATCCAGCATATTTGTATAAGAAAAAGTCTTTCATCTCTGTACTAAAATTCCTACGAAGCAGTGCTGGTTATTGCTGCACCAGTGCCATTAGTTTAGGTCTTTTAGCAGAACTCATCCATCTATATCTATCACAAGAAATTAATAGAAAATAAATGGAATAGATTTTTGCTATATCATTGATAGTGATGGAAATATAGACTATCTTGATAACAAAGCTGCTTCTCTCTTCCTCTCAGGAGATGTACTAGATTACAGCTTTAGACTAGGCCAGCCTCCCCCTAGCTGATCACAGAAGACCAGCATTGGCTGACCATTATAGTCTATCCTCCTCACCTGATGTTGAGAGATAGATATGATGAATCATCAACAGTAGACCTTCTTCAGAGCTTGTAAGCCTGTGTCTCTCTCCCCCACTGGTTCACCATAAGCAAAGAGACTCTTAATGCAGAATATAAATAACTGAGATTTTTTTATTTTTTTTTTTAGTATTTTACTGAGTAATGATCAGAGTAGTAAAACACTTTAGATCTAAGCTTTTATATATGATAATAGTGTAGAAAGAGATATGGAATTAAAATTCCAAGCAGTATGTGTGAAAATCAGTTTTTTCTGTGGTTACAGTTTTGGTGTAGACGATGATCAAGGCTGTGTCTTTATGCACATCCAGCATTCTGAAGACATGAACTCCCTGACCAGTCCAAGAATTCAACACCAAGTTATTTGTGTAGATGTAATACAAATGTCTGGGTTGAGACACTGGACCTGACTTGGAGATTGATCAGCTCCTAGCCACCTTTGCAAATAAATATTTCACTGATAGTTACAGGAGCTCTTGACATGGGAGTTTGGACAGTTTCTAAGAATCCCTCAGACTACTCCTGCTGTAATTTACATGTTGATTAACACCCTGGGTAGGAATTCCCAGAGATTCCCAGGTGGTTGCTGCTGCAGAAGTTATCAGATTATGCATAGATAAGACAATAGTAAATAGAAACCATACCCAAAGATGAAGAAATTATCATTCATAGGTTTTAAAGACGTTTGAGAGGTATTTTGCCTGCAGTTAAAATAACTGGTATAAGTGGATCACACATTTGTTGGGGCAGTTGCATAGGAGAATAACTGGCTTGTAAAAACTGAGTAGAACAGTGGTTTGAAGTGATACTCAATCCAGCTGAAGATGTTACAAGAACCCTTGTAAAGGAGGCTCCCGTGACTGTCCCAACAGCAACTGACTATTCTGTTTGAGAGACCTGATTACCTTTCCAAGAATTACTCTGTGCAAAAATCAGAGTAATAATTTCTTTGGAAGAAACACTTTGCCATTGTCTGTGCCAGAGCAGGTATGAGTCTATGCTCTTTTTAAGAAGGGTTTCCCAAACAGATAGGCACACATTGCTCTGTAACTCTATCAGCAGGAAGTGAATCTTTGACTCTGTAGACCTTCACAAGTCATGCCCATTGTATGGCAAATACAGTGACAATCTACCTGAGGTGTAAAACATATGCTGCATAAGTATCAAAAAACTTCCCAGTCTTAAACTGCAGACAGCCTGGCAATTTTGTCTGTGAACAGAACATGAAGGAAACCAGGGCACACACTCTTTCATAAGTGATGATCTGCATCCCTTGCTTCCATTAGTCATATAGTTCTCCACCCAGAAAATCAAGCCACTAAAGGAATTCAATCAAAAAGTAATGTCTTATATGTGAGAATGTCATTTTGAAATGTGTGAAGGGGAGATATTTTTTCCTCTCTCTCTCTTTTTTTTTTTTTTTTCCTTCAAGGAAAACTGGAATTGAAGGTTGACTCCTGCTGCATGGAAATCAAGTGTGCTTTCAATTAGTTGGCTTTGAAATACTGTATCCTCAGGTACAGCCTCAACAACAGCATCTCAAATGTATTTTGAATCATTGTGTCATGGGTGTTGTGCAGGGCTGAAAAGTTTTCCTGAGTGCAGATCATTTTCACTTAGCCTAATATGTTCACAGGCACTGAATCTGTCTTCTGTGATGGGATGATGAAACATTGGCTATAAAGTACTTTCATACTCATGTTTGTGGCCACAGTTAGAAGCACTGCTCCTTTGCTATTCTGTGTATTATTTCCATCCCTGAAGCATCCACTAAGCAAGGTGTAAAAGGCCCAACTGCAAGGGCATAGAGTCTCCCAAGGTCTGCAGAATAACTCTTGTGACAAGGAAGTTCTCCTATTATTAAGACAAATAAACAACAAAAACCCCCATCCATTTTATGAGAGATTTCCCAGAATCTGTTGTCTCTAAGTCCTTCCTCTACCAGAGATATACCTTTTGTTCCCAGTACTGTCATCCGGTAGGCACTCCTCTAAAGGGATCTGCAATGATGTGCTAAGGTGCTGGGAATCCATAAGGAGCCTGATCATTTCAAACATACTTACCCAAACAGGGACAAGAGTTACACTGGTCCCAAAACAGAAGTTGTGATACTCATGTTTCCATGTCACTTGGGTCTCAAGTTGGATTCCAGGAAGCAATGTGTCTATGGTCCTTCGTTTCTCCTAGGTGATATGCAGTGGACTGCTTTTCTGTCAGACAAGTTATAGTCTGAGGGAAAGAAAAAATTCTTCACAGAAGGCTTCCCTAAAGCAAGGCTTGCCTAAAGAAGGCTTCTCTCTAAGAAAAATTTTTGGAGAGGTGAAAAAAGCAACTATCACACCTTCCAGAAATAATCATATTCAGATTCAGGGGTTAACAACACAGAGCAGACACTGTAATATAAACCCAGAGGAGGCTCACAATTCAGAAGTAAAGGGCTGTGTCGGCAAATCTATGTATGAAGGCAAGATGATCTAATCCTTCACTAAAGACCTGTATCAGTCTCCTTCCCTGCCCCACACCAGATGGTACCAGCAGTGCTCTTGAGATCTCTGCCCAGAAAAAAAAGGAGTTGGTCTGCCTTCACTGTGTGAGAAACAGCATGCCTGCAGAGGTTCTATATTTTGTCTCCATATCCTGTTTTATATGATGAGTACCTCAAGCATAAGGAGATAGTAATGAATTTAATTCTCCTGAAAGTGGAGTGGACATTTCAGTATTAGCTTTTTGGCTATTCCAGCTGTGCCATCATGCTCTTCCTGATTGAATTTAAATGTAAACTGAAGGAACTATTGAAATGATAAGCTGCTCATAGAAGTCTAGACTAGCTGGTCTTGCTGATACGTTATCTTAGCAGTCAGTCCTTGTGACAAACAGTTCTACGTCTGATGGTTTGCAAACAGACTGCTACATGCTAATGCCATGAGACTCATAAGGTAAAATAAGATAAGGACACCCTGTTTCTTGTCACTGTGTCTGGAATACGTCTTACATGATGAAACAAAGTTTCCTAATTTCATCCTGGTACTTCAAAGGATGCTCCTTCTTTGGCTGTCCATGAACTGAAGAGGCAAAGAATGGACCAAACGCTTCACAGAGTTGCACAGGTGTAGGAATCATTCATGCTTTTCAAATGTGTCGTTTGAGTGTCCAACACTAAAGGAGTCTTGGGGGGAAGATGAAGATAATCTAATACTCCACAGGTGCTGTATAATCAAGTCCAGACTGTGTGACATGATTGTTACTGCCAGCCTGTCACTGTTTTTCTCCAAACAGAGTAAATGATGGAAGCAGAGAAGGGAAGTTGCTTCTGAAACTCTCATCTCACTGCAAAGTGTTAAACCCTGCTGATTCCTGCCTCTTGATTGCCAGAGCCTGCTTTACTGCACCAAGGAGCATTTCAATGCAACTGTGAGACACATCCTCTGTCACCAGGGAATTCCCAATTAACCTGCTTCAGCAACTCTTACAAAAAACTATATGCAGTCTATGGATTTTGTCCTAATTAGAGGTGTCTTGACTGTTCCTGCAATTAGTGTTATATCTGCCGAACATGAACTGGGGCTTGGATGTTATAACTACAGCAATAAATTTACATCTGTAAAGTGTGTATCAGCTGTTGGTGGTAGAGAGGCACCTTTCAGAACACATTCTTACTGCTTTGGACAAAGTGATTCTGTATGTAACAAGAATAAAGGCTAGAGGGTGATCTGTCTGTCATATTTCTAACGTCTGCTTTTCTCTCTTCTAACATTCAATCAGCACTTCAGCAGGAAGGGCACAGAGACACTGGTAATCCAAGCAGGACTCTCAAAAGGTATGAGAGCTGCTATAAATGAAGTCCATTTCAGATCCTGAAAATGCCACAGATTTGAAGTTGGATTTTTTTGTTTGTGGTTGTTTTTAATTGACATTCAAAGGCACATACACATTCAGTTCTTTCTGACAGATTTTACTTCCCCCTTTTTTTTTTTTTTTCTTTCTTTCCCTCCATCCCCCCTTCTACACAACCCCTCCTGGTCACCCACCCCCCCCCCCCCCATCCTCATCCCTGCCCCATAATATATATATCTACTGTTCTGTAGAAGATGTTCTAAAGAAGAGCTAATATTCAGGAAACACTCAGCTGATGATCTCCAAGGACCTAGTCTGTTTAAATGTGCCCTTGGTATGAACACCCCTTGCCCCAGAACAAAAAAAAAAAAAAGGCACCACTTTTTAAAGGCTGTCACTTTTGTGAATAAAAAGTGGAGGAGGCAGGTAAGCAATAAACATGTATACACACAGTGAGTGAGGCAAGAGGAGGGAAGAGGCATTGGGAATCAGCATATCCACAATTTCTTCAAGCAACAGGCTGATTTTTGCTTTTGTTTGACCAGAAGAGTAAAATTGGTAACAGCTGCTGCAGTTACAGTAAATGTCTATGAGCAGGTAGGCAGGAGCTAGGATACTAATAAATGCTACAACAATATCTTTGGTGAATACAGGGGTCCTTATCCTGTTGAAAACCAGTCTGACACATTCTTTGTTTCTTAACTGTCATCTCATCTTGTCTAAAAGCAATCTCTGTTTTTAACTTTCACTAGATATAATCTTATTGGTTTAATGAGATCAGCAGTTGTTTATGACCACTCTTTTTTTTTTTTTTCTTCTATATAAAATAATCTCTGTTGCATTAATCAGAACTCTTACGGCTCTCTTAAGAACTGGAACACTATATATTTTAAAGGAATTAATGCCTTTTCCTGTATAGTGGAAATAATTGTTTGTTTTTTTCTTTATTGACAATCTGTATTCTGACAGCAGTCACTCAGTCTATGGTCAGCTCCTTATGAAGTACCTATTCTCAGACCATTCAGTTCAGACCCTCATCTGCTCTCTGCCAATTATCTTAGGCCTTGATGTATTCAGAGACTAAAATATCTTAGGTGTTGAAAGGAACTGGACATCTAAGAAGGTCCAAAATGCTCTAAAGTTAGTTTGCATCTGTTCATTTCAATTTGAAGATTTAAAAAAAAAAAAAAAAAAAAAGAACCTCTTAGTGCTTCACTATATTCATTCTCATCTATTTTTATACAGTATTTCCAGAAAACTTCACATGGTCCAATAGCTTAGAATTTAAAATGCTTAGTAGTTAATAATTTGTCTTTCTAGAAAGCCTTATAGTTAACCATGAGCAGAGAGAAGTAGGATGGGAACTACAGAAAAGCCTGCATATAAAATTTATCATGTATTACTTTTTGATATTTTCATTATTTAGACTAACATTCTGTATTATCCAAAATCTGTTAATCATTTAGCAACCTATCATTCATCCAATACTTTTCTACAATTTAAACAAGCTAATTTTAATATTTAGCTTTCTTAGGCATTGATGGCAATAATGTTTTTCAGCTGAATGAATATTAAATATTCAAAAGGCAAACTTACTCAATTTTCATGCAGAAATCTCCATGCAGAAAACAGGTACCTTTCTTTACTGTGGCCTAAAATACTTTTTATTTTTTCTGGATGCTCTGTACTCACTGATTTAAAGTATCTTAAAGAAGTAGTTGAAGCTTTGTTCATTTAATGCTTTTTGCTTCACTGCTTAGGATAATTGAGAAGACTATAAAGATGATGAGAATGGATACATCAGTCCTAAAACTTACTTTGTGAAATTTGTATCTTTCTTGTGGGTAGGATAGTGAATTTTGCTGCAGTGCATGGTTTTACACAAAAACCTACTTACTACTGACATCCTGGAAATCATTTAGATAAGTCTACTCTGATTTGTATTCCTGTTTTCTCTTTGGCCAAATACATAATCTGGGAGCAGGTTCTGTTTGAGATTATTTCCAATCTGATTTTTCTTTTCCAAAGATTTGAGACCTCCTATGGATATGTTATTTCTATGAATACATTTGCCAGTGAAGTCCTTTTCTAAATTATTTCAGGGAAGTGAATAAGTGAGGAATAATGTCAATAGGACAAAAGCTGTTTTGCAACTTAGATGTATGTTTAGCAGAAAATGTTCAAGCATTTTTACAGATACAGTAATTAACTACATTCATTAATAATAATTTCTACATTTACTGCACTGTTCTGTGAAAAAAACTAATATATAGATTTTGGCTTTATTGCAGATAGTCTGCTGGAGTACCAGGAACAACCAAGTAAACCAGGGACAGAAATTTGTGACTGAGGCAGAGTCAGAGGTATGGTCAGCTCCGAGTCACTGTCCCTTGCTGCACAGTAGGGATAACACTCCTCATTATAAGCCACCTCCTTTCAAAGTGCTTCTACACAATTTCTTTAATTTTTCATCTATTCACTCTGATCTGTGGAGGAACACTGCTTTGTTTTCATTTGTCTGTAGATCTTCAAAAATGAACACCTTGAAAAAATTAGAGTAATAACTATTTATTAAGTAATCAGTTTGATCAATCATGAGTGAGCAAAGATCCCTGCAATCTTCTGATTTTATTCTTCTGATTGCAGTTCTGAGCCAACTTTATGTCTAAGTAAAGGTAATTATTGAGAGTATAAAAGAGTTCAAATGCATTCAGTTCTTCTGGAAAATCAAACCATGAGGATTATTGTTGTCAAATCCATAATGAGCTGAAATTCTGTGCCATTGTCTACACAATGGCTTTTTATTTTCTTGCAAGATACCTATAATTCTCAAAAGCTGCTGCTAAGCACTACTTTTTCTTGCTGATTAAAAATACACACTGTACAGAATTTACAGCTTTCAAAGATCAGGTCCTATTATGGAGGACTTTTTCCACTTTGATCAACACAAGATAACATTTATTAAATCACAAAAGAGCATTCTTAAAATAATATTAAGGGGTTAAACACAATCAGCAAAAGCCAATGATTTAGTGACATTTTTTTTCTTTCTGCATTTTTCTTAACAAAGTAAGCCTTAAAAGTACTTCAGCCTTTAGGCACGCAATCATTTATTTCCTGTGCTAGATAGTAGCTATTATTACTTTTGGAATGTAGTAAGGGACTGAAATTATTTCATAGTATCACAGAAGTGTCAGTTGGAGTCTCCTGCTTGAACCTGGGCCATTGCCAGCAGTGCACAAGGGCAGCTCTATCTGTGTCTGGCAGACTCTTCAAGACACCCAGGAGACAGATTTCACAGCTTCTCTGTGCAACTTATTTCAGTGAAGTACTACCCACCTTGTGACTTTCCCCCCGCAATATCCAATCTTAGTTTTCCAAGCTGCACTTTGTTACTGCTGCTACAATTATGTTGTTGGACACTGCTGCAAAAAGTTTAGCACTGAGATCATTTAAATTAAAGAAACCTACCCAAAAACCCCAAACAAACAAACATAAAAAAGATAAACAAACCAACCAGCCAAAATTAAATTATCCAAATCTGTCTCTGCCCCACACTAATTTTGTTTTGTAGACACCCACACAAACACTTGCCTCTTTCCCCCAGCCCTAGGAAGCCTCTGTCATTAGTATTGCTTTTTGTTTCTTTGTTTTTTTCTTTGGGGTTTTTTGTTTGTTTGGGTTAGGTTTGATTTGGGGTTTTTTTGAGTGAGTGATTTTATCTTGTGTGTTAATTATCTCAGTTTTCAAACACTTAAAATAGACATTTTGTCTGGGCATTTTTAATATCAGGCTTCAGAAGGGTTGTAAAGAGAATGTTTCAATAATCTTGTCATCAGGAAACAGACCCAAGAGTGCTGTTAACTGAAGGGAGCAGGCAAAGGAGATAATGAAAAGCAAATTCTACCATTGGATTCTATCTTTTGACTTCCCTCTTGGGACAGTGGAGGTCATGGAAGGTCACTGGCCCTTTGCCTTTTATGCCTTGCTTGGGTTGTCTCCCTGCTCTTCGCCAATGAACAATGGATGGGATACAGCCTATGAACAATGGGTGGGATACACCTTTGCCTTGCACCTAAGTGGCACATCTAGTGCAGCAACTTGTTTAAAGCGAATGGTCATTTTCCTGTTTATCAGTGAAAGACGCATTGCTTATCTCAGGAGAAAGTATTTCCCTTGGACAACTATCCCTGTCCTTTGACTAATTTCAAGGCAAGTAGTGTGGATCTTTTGGTGTCTCAAAAGCAGATTCCAAAACTATCCAGAAGCACTTCAGGTCACATGTATGTCTGCTTTGGCAACACAGAGCGAAAATGACTTCTCAAAATAAGAGAATCCATGATGAAATGTAGAACTTCTTAGTGTCTAACTAAGGAAAATATTTATTTATATATTAGGGAGACTACTTAAAGCAACATTCCAGAAAATACCTGAAATTCCTTTTGGGTCTGGAGGAGGATAAACTGTACTATAAGCCAAGATCTAGGATGACTAAATATTGCTTGTGTTAAAACTGAATATTTAGCATCCTTGCATTTATTCTCTTTCCTTTCTGCTAAACACTTCAGAAGTCTAATTTAATACATAAGCTGAAGTCATAAAGAACAAAAATAAGTTCTTGCCTATGTTTAGTTATGAAACAGATGACTTCATTTGTGAATAAAAATATAAACCACACTGAAGCAAGCTATAAATTCATCAAGAATTTGATAATTTAAAGGAAATAAACTGTAGAAGGTAAGACCTAGGCAAATGTCTTAGCTGGAATACAATACCAATAGTACAACACTGAAATCTATGCAGACCACAACAGAAAACACGAAGTGTGAAAGAAAACCTTTGGGACTTGCAAAACAATACATTAAAATAGTCTGAAGTTATAAATAGTACCATAGGTTACCTTTATTGGCCTGAAAGGGGACTCCAGAGATTGTAACAGAAGACAAATCAACATAGTTGGCCTCTTTTCCAAAATCTGTTAGGCTGCTCTATTGGAAAGCACCGTACTCTTTCATTAAAAAAATTATGGTAGCTTTATGTATGTAGGAAGGGAAACAAAAGGTCTACCAACGTGTATACATAAGTTTCTATGCAAAGTACAGGTCAGGTGGAAAAATGACCGTTGAACTCCCCATTTTTTTTTTTAGTTTAAAAAGACTTTCACCAAATATAGATGCAAATCTGGAGGATTAACCTAAATTATGTAAGAGGCAATACTACGGTGGAAAAAAAAACCCTCCCAGCTTTCTGTAAAAATCTTCAAGAATTCTTTGTTAAGATTTCCCAGAAACTGCAGAATTGGTGATTGTGTAACTAGGAATGTTACAAAGTGTGATTAAAACTGCACAGAGAAGACTTTTAATAAAAGTTAGATAGCTTTTGATGTGAATTTTCACAAAATTTTACTCTTCTCAATTGGATTATGTAGCATGTGTCATAGTTTTTTATTTGCTTTTCTTTTTTAATGTTCTTTCAGGTTGGTTTTGGTGGTTCCATTTATTGCAAGTGTATGCATGAAAAAGTAAGATGGAAAGATTTTGCACATAAGCTTCGTGATACAAAGCTCTGCATGAACCCTGTGCTATTTATGTATAACTGTGCATAAGCAGCACATAACACTTTATGTTCAGCTCTTGTTGCACAGGAAATTGTATAAACTTCCTAGCACATAAATGTTTGTCTAGTATAGCTTCAGGCATTTAAAACTTTTACTGCCCAAAGGTTTTATCCCTCCTCTTCCACATAGAAATATACTTGGTAATTGCCTGGAAAAGAGTTCTGGGAGCCATTTTTCATTTCAGGGATAATTCAGAAATCCAGTGAGTTTAGTACCAGTGGTTTGTTTTTTTGTTGGTTATTTTTTTTTTTTCAGTGTGTTTGCACTGTTATCCCTGAGATGTTCAAAATGGTAGGCTGAAAATTTCATTCCCAAGCATGAATTTCTGATTACCCCCAACTTGTCCGATTATGAATTTAGGAGACGAACTTGCTGAGGGCTGGTTTGACAGACTATATATTGAAATTATAGGCAAAGCCTTCACACCAGCTGGTTTTTTTTTTGTATCACATCCTGCTCCCCTGCTCTGCCTCTCCTGATGGAGTGCTCTGCCTCTGACCAGGTGTAGGACTGCCTCTGCCTCTTCATCCAATCCTCCATTCTCCCCACCTCATTTGTAGACCTGGTTGATCTTTTTGTCATCTTAAGCACTTTTGAGGGATTTTGAAGGATACTGAGATGCTGAAGCTTCACATACTACCTTAACACAGTTGGTGCCAGATCTGCCACTTTTTAAGTTTGGCCACAGCAGCTCTCCTTGCTGAAGAATCAGGCTTGAGCATCAGTTTATATTTTACAGGTTTGTGTTAATTTATCTTGAAACCGTGGAATTTTCTCTGACACCACTGTGTGTATCAATCAATAACATTCTTACCACTGTACACTGTTCTCTTTTCACTCCAATGCAACGAAGATCTAACACCTTCAATATGTTGCTGGAGACACTGTAATTGCTTAGCAGTTGTGCAAGCCGGTTAAAACACACACATATCAGAAAGACTGAAGTATAATTATAAAACAAGTTGTTAGTTTAGAAAAACCCAACTTATCTCTAACAGTGTAAACTGACTTTCCTTGTACTGAATTACACTATTTATTTTGTTCCTTTCAATTACAGCACAAAGCTTTGGCTAGACCTAGAGTTTAATACATTTATGCTGATTTTTCAGAATCTTTTCCAGAGCCTAATTTCTTCAGTAAATTGCTCACATTTTTAGAGGTAATAATAAGCATAGATTAAAAAGCAGTGCGGGCTATAAACCTGCAGAGCCATAATAGTTTGTGGGAAAGTTTACAGGCAGAAAATGCATGGCATGTGTGATAAGAAAGTCCTGCAAAGCTGTTTTGATGAGTCTTGGCCTCTCATTTGTTTCCACAGTCTGTTCCAGAGTTCTGGTGTAAAATGCGACCTTGTTAGTTTCACTATTTACAGTCACATTTTCTATTATGGGTACTTTAGGTCTGGCAGTATTTAGTACAACCAGAGTATAATAAGCTGCTCTCTGTTTGGCAGGATGATTTAGAACACCTTCCTCCAGTGAGTGGAGAGAAGGCAGATCCACAGCCTTCAGTGTCTGAGGAGGCTCTAATAAGGTGTTTGTTGCTACCCACTGACCTTATAAGCCTCCTGCATACTCAGAAGAATGACTGAAAATCAATAGGAAATGGAATTATGAGAGGAGCAGAAAGAAATGGAGAAGGAGGAAGGAGAAAAGGAAGATAAAAAAGCTCACTAAGCAAAGAGGGTTCTGGATTTTAGACTGACAGGGCTTGAGCTGCTTTCCAGAAGAGCTCAAACTCCTGGGTTGCTCCCCAGACTGAGATTCACCAGTCCTTCCACTAAGGATCAAGCACTCCAGAGACAATTGCAGATTCAGATGTAACCTGGATGCCTCAAGTGAATTGGCCTTCGCTCACTATGATTGGATCCAGGTGGATCCATCCATGGGCATGTGGTTGCTTACTGTTGAAGAGTCTTATAGCTTAGATACTGGTATCTGTTTGGAAAGCACCTATATTTCAGCAGTCCCATATTAAGTGATGGCTAAATGCAAACTCTTGAAAGCGTTGCTTTCCTGGGATCTTTACCTACCTGAGCCACTATCTGAGCTCAGGACTTAAACCTGCTTCACATTACTGTACTACCTGCTCATGTTCCTCTTAGACTCTGCAGAAGTCAGTACAAAACTTTAGTTTTTTTTGTTATGTAGAAGGTATAATAGTTTTATGACTGCACATTCTTTTGAGATGAGTCTGTAAATTGCTAGCAAGAGTGACCATGTGAAAACTGGAGCTCTGATTTTTTTTTTTCCTGTTTTTTATTTTTTTTATTTTGAAAATTCATTTTATTTCCAACATTTGTGAAAGGGATGCATAGTTTTACTTAACAGTAAAAAGGAATAAATAAAATATCTGTAATTTCATATTTAGCAAAGCCAGTGCCTTTAGGTTTTTTCTGCAGCTTTAGCAAAATTTTAGAAATGCTTTTTAATTACAGTGACAAGTGATTTTTCATTTTTTGCCTATCTTGAATCTTGGTGATATGATAAATCCACTTAAAACAATTGCTGACATAAATACTGTGAACTAGAATTTATAAAGTGTATTAACGTTATTTTGGTTGAGAAAATTGATACATATGCCTTATTCTTATCAAGATTTGAATACACAATGATTTACACAAGTGCCATGCAGATGACCTAGGAAATATTAGTTTATAAAACTGAAAGATAAGATTTGAAGCATATTTTCAGTGAACAAAAGGTGGAAAAACACAAGTTGTCGTAAAATGTATCAATATTCTGCATGAAATTGGAGAAGTTTCCTCAACTGTTATCAATATACCTCCTTAATTTCAAATGTAACTTAAACTGCATAGTCTATTAGTTCCCATTACTAATGTGCCCATACAGTATTTTCCATAACAGAGGATGTATTCCCTGAATCTCTTATGCTTTAGATCAAACATGAACTGAGTATAGTTTGTTGCACATTGAAATTTGTGTTGCTGTTTATTATTTGAAGTGACGGCTTCTGCAGCTTTGCTTGAGAGGATAAATATAAAAGTCTAGAGAAAACATCTCTGCCATCAACAAAGTTAAAGTAAGGACATGTAAATAATATAACTAGTGCTGATAAACAAAGAGAATGAAGAGTTTGTCCTGTATAAGTCATAACCTTAATAGTAACAGGCAGCCACAACATTAATTCAATGACTAATGCAATGACATTTCTATTTTTTCCATATGTCCTCTTGCCACCGAATGCACAATGTAGATCAGGAGCTGCAATGCATACTAAGCTTTTTCATTCTTAAAATGTCACAGTTACATATGAACTTTCTACTTTCCTGTCTGGTAAGTAGTCTGCTCAATTTATGTGTCCTACAGTTCCAAGAAACTAAATTTGAACAGAAAAGGCAGATACAATTTGTCTCTTTCAGGCATGTATTCTGTTTATACATTATACATTCATACCCATGCTACAAAAGATTTTAGTTTGGGGATTTTTTGGTTGGGTTTTTTTTGTCTGTTTGGTTTTTTATATGGAATTTTGCATTTTTCTTATAGTGGTGCTCTGATGTCTTAAGAGCAACCAATATCCCTTGGAAACATGGGTTCCACTGCCAGAAAACCTTTATAATACTCAGGAAAATCTTTCTGAGCCTCATTTCACTCTTATACAAAACACAGTGTATCAAGTCTGGCACTACTACACACTAAAACAGTAAGTGTTCACTGAAATGCTTATGAGAGCAAGAAATACATTATCCCTCTGCAGTAACGTTCAGTGTCAATTCTCACTCAAGGTAAATATAATTCTCAAGCTAAATACAATTTGGACTGCCACTGGGAATATATATTTTCTGACCACCTTTTAAAATTTTTTTTTTAAGCAAAATATGCAATAGTTTCACAGAAAATAATGGAGGCAAAACTGTTTATACATTATCTGAAACTTTGAGAGGAAACCAAATAATAATTTTCAATTTCAAAATGGTAATTTTCTATAAGTTTTGGAGGAGGAGGTACTTTGTTGTCAATACTTAGTTTTGTGATGGAGATAGGCGTATTTATAAAGGGATGAGAAGATATTACTTGGGATAGCAGAGATTGCACTACAGAACAGTCCCTGTTACTCCTATGTAATTGTTCATGCAAAATCCCAACTGCATGTAGATATATTTAGGTTCTGCTTAGAGAAGTGTCCTGTGATCACTTTAATGAACCAAATTACATATGCAGAGTATATGATCTCCTTTTGTCATTGCAGAACAATTGTTTCTCTCTCTCTCTCTCTTTTTTTTTTTTTTTTTTTTTTTTTTAGGGCTTGAGCTAGGTCTCTGTAGGACAAAAAAAGCCTAGACATTGTCTTGAAGATAGATAATTTCAGGGAGCTTATTTTGAATATTTTGAACAAAAAACATATCTTGGTGATAATTGCACTTTATGGTTTGAATTTTACTCTTGATTAAGCTAAATCTCAGTCATACGGATCTGAGACACTGTGGACCAGTTGGTCTGAGTGTCAAGGATCTCTTAACTGAGGCCAATAAATTGCTTGTATAGCCAGTGTGACTTCATGTAGATAGAGAAAACATGGCTTGTGACCCTGATGGAGCTGACAACCATCCTATAGAGCTCACAGGACCTGGCATATCTGAGAAAGCCTCCTACCTTATGTAAGGAAACTATACTCACTGGTATACCTAGCTGTTGCCTGCCAACATTAAGAGTTTAGTATAATTCACAGTGCATTTTATATGCTTTCTACACCTGTCCAAGTGCTTACATGTACTTCTGCAAAAGAATACATCAGGATGAGTTAAAAAGTTTTGAGGGTCTGCTTTGAGAGAAGAGCTGACATAGCTTCATGGTGTGTTAGAAACCTCACACACAGAGCCCAGTTCTTAAAAAAGGGTAAGTTTTTCAACTGTGTTACATTTATACTAACTAGGATGGTAGTAGTCTCTGTAGCCAGAAATAATGGATGGGTGCATTGGCATTAATGCAAACTTTTAGAGCAAAATTACTTGAATCAATAGCTCTCTCCAATTTCTATATCCTTATAAATCTCTTCCAGGTTACATAAACCGTCATGAAAAAAGTTTGTTCTCAGCCTAGTTTAATTAACTAATGAAGGTGTATTGACTTCTTCCCTAGTCCATACTAAACTACAAACATAGAAATCTGGAGAGATTTGAGAGCCAAGGACTCATTGAAAATCCCAGTTTGCATATTGTTTCCTGGTTTCAACTCATTATATTGTCCATAGTGTTTTCTTAAGTTATTTTAAACAACACTCATGTACACAACTTCTCTTAACTGTTTCAAATATAATTGTTACAATACTCACTCCTTCTCCTTTATTATCTCTTAAATATTTAAGAAAATAAGATCAAGTGACTTTTTTACTATCTCCTGAGTGTCTTAACATTAATTTTATAACATGACTATAATACTTGTCCAACAAAAAGAAATTTTAATCCACAAAGATTTTAGAAATCTATATGGTTACAATAGTTTCTAAATATACCAGTGAAAGGAAGTTAAGATCTGTGTTCAGTTTTGACAAAAGTTCACAGACCTGTAAGTGTAATAATTAGACTCTTAAGAAAATGTGATTGACATAGACAATTTAGTATGTTCTATATGTTTCTGCTTTCTTTTTTTTTTTTTTTTTTTTTTTTTTTTTTTTTTTTTTTTCCCTTTTAGCCAGAGCTAACAGCAAAGTTGTTTTAATGCCTTAGGCAACATAATTCACAATATGTCTCTTAGTGGGAAGTTATGCAACAGTCCTGGAACAGCCTTCAATCTGTACTATGAGCCATTCAAGTACAAAAAAAAAAGCCTCCAGGTCTGACAGAAAAGGAAGAACTTACCTTCTAGCTCTAAAAAATGATGGGAACATGCAACAGTAGAAACAGAAGGAATGTTCATTATATCAAGGGCAGTTAGTACTTTTGTTTAATTCTTCTCAAGCCTCACTCATCATCGGTTACATCTTTTCTATATACGACACTCAAGGAATGCAGCATGAATTAGTTAAAGATGTGAATTTAAGCTTCATTGGTTAAACTATATTGAATCCATGTGTTTGATTTAATCAAATTTAGTAAAAGGAATTAACTTAATTCCCTAAATTAAAGCCACTTCACACACTATTTATTTTAAGTTTAGCATGTTACTGTATTTTCCTCAAAGACAGAATACAGTCACCCTTACTGCACGAAAAAATGAATTTATAACACCCTGGGTTGATCTTTCAAGTAAATGGTTTTAATTCAACAAGGAAAGAATCATCCTAACAATGTCAATCTGAAGTTTCTCTGTTTGTGTTGTAGCTAATATTTCAACTTGTGCAGAATAAAGAATATCTGGTTTTCAGATTTTAAAACATTTTCCTAGTATATCTTTACTTTTCATCTCAGTTATAGTAAATATGTCAACTTACCATGTGTCAACCAACTTACCATAGAACCTCACATTTTTTTGAATGCATCTTGCATGTTTAATTTTTAGCTGTCTCATTCAAGACATTAATTCTAAGGCATCATGAAGATGATTTTACTGAGGACCTAATGTGTGGATTCTCACTTCTCTTTCATGATCCTACCCAGGTCTTTTGTAAATAAATCCTTACAGTAGCACAGGAACACCCTGAAGGTTTGATCAGCTCAACAAAAGCTGAGCGCCACACAGAGCTGCTCACCCTTTTCCACAGCTCAGACCTGCTCTAACATTGCAGTCACAATTCACAGTTGAGCTCAGATGTGGTAAAATCAGACATATTGAAACTACATGAGATGAATTCTCTCAATCACATTGATGCACTTGAATATATTCTAGCTTTCACTAGTCATTGCCTGAATTAACAAATACACTAGAGTAAGAAGCAATTCCTTGGTCACTGAGCCTGTTACAGATGCATGGTTCTACATGTCTTCTTACAGTCCCTTGTCTAGGCATTTCACTGCGACAAGGAGAGTCACACAGGCTTTATCTTTCTTATTATTAAAATGCCTTCAGAGCATTTCAGCTTGTTCTTAATTTTCAGTAAGATAATTTACTATTGATGTTGGGGTGTTTTTACATACTCAAATTCTTCTTAAAGATAAGTCTTGTGTTTGGATTTGGGAATGATCTTTTAACACATATACAACATATTTAAAATAAAAGAACATGAAAAGCAATTGTCAAAAAATGGTGAAACATCATTAAACATACATTCTTTGTTAGAGACATTGCTGTATTGCTAAATCACTCTCTGGAAGTGCTGCTTCTCTGACAGTTTCTGGGAAGAATTGATAGGAAGTTGGAAGCAATGCAGTTGTCCTGTAAATCAACAATGATACATTTCTTACAATATCTATGTAAGCCCAAGGGGAGAAAAGACTTTCCATGTCTCCTCCATTAACGTTTCCAGCAGTGTTACCGTGCTTGGAGCACTGGTTACAACACTGTGTCAGTCCTCAGAGGAAGAGCATTGTATTTTGAGATTTTGGCAAGGGTATTTTGAATGAGACCCCATATAACTATTAAAAAAACCATACCAAGTGTAGTTTGCAGAAAAAAAAAAAATTGCTGGTAAAAAAATGAATTAAGCTAGAAAACATCTAAATTATCTAGAAAAATAAATAGCATGGTCACACAATAAAGTCTTAAATTTGTTCAGCTTGATTCTGCTCTAACCATGGTGTTAGGCTGCCTGAAAAAAACTGTGTCTTACTCTGAATTTTATGCAAACACCATAGAATATAAAGGCAATGAGATCACATATCCTTAAATTTAAAACTGCTTTTTCTTTTTTTTCTGTTTCATTATAATCTAAAAATATGCCATCAATTAGATTATTTCAGAGAGTATTTTAAGTAACAAAGATCCTCCTAATTGAGGTATGTTGCATTTTGTGTTCTGGAACCTTTTTTTTTCCTGACATTGCATTTCTTTTGGGGAACAGAAAACATATAATAATAAAAATATTATTTTAGGCACATGCTCTGGTATCATGATACAGGACAACCCTGTATGAAAATAAACATAAGGTGTTAGACTACCCAATGGCACGAGGATGGTTTCTGGGCTTTCATGTAACACAGCACTAGGTCTCTTAAGTTGTCTTTATTGCTTAAAATAACTTGTCAGAAAACAGAAAACTCACATAGCCAAAGGTTACTTAGATGAGACCTTTAGATGATTCTAGCTTTGAGCATGTGAGGTGAATACGATCAGTTATTTTGTAGGCAGCTGTTTCTGTCCCTGTGCCTTCAAGCTCTACCCAGTTGGCTGAGATGTGAACAGAAACCCCAAGGGGTGCAATTTTTGAAATGGATCCAAAGCAGCTTGGCTCATGCTGTGCTTCATGTAAGTTTTATTTTTTATCATGATGACATAAGTTAAAAATAGCTGGGATGCTTGTACTGTTCATGAAATAGCAAATACTCTGGGTTTCTGGCTGTCAAAATTAGGCAAACCAAATTAGTCTGACAGCTGTGTTCCTACTGTCATTCTTGTGTGAACTGGTAGTGCCGGGAAAGAAACTGATAGTGATAAGGGAGAAAAACCTTGCATCTTGCTAGACAGTGCCGCAAAAAAGAGATGGGCTGACAAATTGATACCTAGTAGTCTTCAGAAAGTGGTCACTTCATGGATTAGGCTGAATACTGAAAGCACAAAATTGGAAGCAATTGTAAGATATTATTTTTCAAACAGAGATAGACAGTATTTATTCCAAGACTAAAACAGTAATTTTAAAATGTTTTGACTTCTTTGGAATAACAAAGTTGCTAAAAAGAACGAGTGCCATAATGTTATTTTGCCTTTGCTGGCCTCCTGCAGTGTAAAATCAAGTATATGCTTTTGCATGTATTCAAAGATACTAAATATGCAGTTTATGGATACTGGGAGAATTATCCCTAAAGTTTACTTGGTGTGCTTGAAAAATGCTAAAACCTTGCTTCACTCTATCATTTGGTGAGAGTAAACAAGAAATTAACCTGAGACACTAAGCAACCACATGTGTATGAGCAGATAATAAAAGCCTGGCAGAAATTTTGCTAAATCTAACACTTGTATGAGTTTAGCTGGAATTATTCCATTTCCTTGACTTTATTCTCCAACTGTAAGAAAACTAAAGGAGTTTTCAGCTTCACTCACAAAATGCTAACAGCAATTTAAGAGAGTATTAGGTTTTTGCTATAGGTCTATGATATTTCTTTGTTCTTCACAAAAGAAAAGGAACAGTGTGGCTCAGTCCTATTTATTTTAACTGTAGATTCCTTAAAAAATCTGCAAAAAAACCCATGCATGTTGACAGTGTATTATTTTTGTGAAGTATTTTTTACTCATTAATAGTTTTGATATATTTATAAGAAGCTAACCACAAAAAGTAATAATTATCACAAGATTTGAAAGATTTTGGATGCCAAAGCAGTACTCATTCATAGGACACACAATTAAAACTAAAGCAGGTCAGGTTATTAATTGGCAAGTTTAAATCTTAGCAAAGTTTATTGATTTTTCAGCCAGCTGTATTCCTTTCTTTGTTGCTTTTTGTCCTCTTCCTGGAGAAATATTGGGCCAAACATGGAAGGGCTAAGTTATGTTTTGTTTGACAATTCTGCATCTACCTGAATCCTGTTCTAACTTCCATGTGAAATGAGGTATTACTGTCGTTACACAACAGGGCAAACTCTGGTCTTCTACAGATTATGTAAAGAGCATCTCTGAAGGAGACTGGCCCTTCCAGAAGAATGGACTGAAATCCTACAGATCGTGGAATACCCTCATTCAGCTGCTTGTTAGAATATGCTGGAAGAGTGACTGAATCAGAAACATGGATCTGATTTCCACAAATTCTTTCTTTTAACAATTTTTGACCTACTTTCTCTTTTACTAAAGGGTCATTGTAGATGCAGAATGATTTCTCATTAACTGCCACCTCTGAATATGACAATTCCTTAATTCTACAGTGCATGTTTCTTGTGTGTACTAATGAGAGATATGGTTTTTTTCTTTTAATTGAAATGTACTCGCTGAATTCCCTGAGGCTTTGTCAGCCAAGAGATGCTCAGGTTTGTCTTTTACACTTTTGAACAAAGGAGTCTCTGAAGAAAAGAGATCAGCAGGCTTAGGTTGCAACCAGACAAAAGAGAAAACAAATTGCAAAGCTGGCTCAGTTCCCACAACAACATTTGGAAATTGCCAAGAAAGTTTAATTCTAATCAGAGAAGTAAAAAGAAATATTTAGGATAATGAAGAAAAAGTCAGGCTGACATGGGAATCAGCTGAGAGGATCTTAGAATAAAGACATGAAATACAGTAACAACAAAAAAGGTGCTCTTTAACTGTTCAGCATAAAGACAGGTTAAGAAAGGAGTCACAAGCATGAAAAAGAGTGGAATAAAACTACAGTCAATCAAAATATTAAAAATTTTGCCAGGAAATTGCCACATCTAGAGGTTCTTTTTGGTGATACTTTTATAGAAAAATATGTTTTTCCTGCAGAAACATTCAACAGTCCATCCAACAGCCTATCCCTTATCCCAGAAAAAAATACCACATCCTGGACCCCTTGGTGAACATAATGAAGATTTTTTTTTAACTTTTAGTACATGATAAATCATTTGATTATTCAATTATTCAATTATTCAAACCTTTATACTGTGCATGATAGAGCAGATAATCCTCACAATGCCAGTGGTTTTTTTTTTCCCCTGGCCTCTCTACAGAACCCCTGTTCACAACACCACTTTTCCAGCTCTAAGCTGCTTTTTATCTTCATAGGAACTGTAAGTAGAGTTCAAGAGTATTGATGATTTAGGGGGTTAGTTTTGGTCTGTTTTGGTGTTTTGTTTGTTTATTTTGAGGGGGGGAGGTGTTTGGTTGGGTTTTGTTTTTTTTGTTTTGTTTTTTTTTTTTAATTTAAAATGAAATCTTTCAGAAATCCACAAAGGCTTTTAAATGTTCCCTGCTGTGCTTCCTCTGTCTCTTTTTGCTACTAAAATGACGGAGGTCTGGGATTGAATGAAACTCCTAACTGTGGCTACTGAATCTTGTGCTGATGACTTCCCACTGCTGTCCAAGGACTCTTCACTGGAAGTGCAGTACTCAAAGTGTCAGATAAGCTGACTGTATGAATGGTTTATAACACCTGGACAGATCCTCTGCCATTTAAACCATGAAACCTGAATATTTTAAGCGGAGTCTGACTACAGTTCTGTAAATTAAATACAGTCATTGCTATGACTTTTCAAGGTGAATTGCCTCAGCTGGCAGAGCACACATCTGCGGCAGCGGTAAGTTCTCTGAAGGAGTGCTAAATGGAGATGACAGGGGGTTCCTGGAGGAAGGAAAATAGGAGGAAGAGCAAAGAGCCCCACCAGGAGCCAGTAACACTCCTGAGAAAGGCTAGCATGGCTTGGGCATTGCCAAGAGCCACTGTGGAAGTTTGAGACAGTTGTAGGGAGCACTGCAATTGACGCATACAAACAGGCATCAAGAGGGTGACAGTGGTTGTGCAGAAGGTCATATGAGAAGGGCTGTGTGCTCTTCTTGTAGGCCCACAGCCCAGGGAAGTGCTCTAGGTCTCTGTCACAATGGTGGACACTCGCCTAAGAGTCAAAACCATTGTTTCTACAGAGGAAGTCCATGCTACATCTTATGTTTCCACCCAGATGGAACTGGTAAGGAAGAAGACTTGAGTACAATTGGTACTGAGGTAGTTTATAGATAGAGAAGTGGTTTCAGAACATGCTCTTGTGGTGAACACCACAGACAATGAGGCCCCTTGGACCCTGGTGACCAACAAAAGCAGAGCTCTGCTTCAGTGTCCAGCCTCCAGAATTACAACAAAACCAGATGTGAAGCTTCAACAGCTGCAGATGCCCATGGACAAGATCTGCAAGGACAAAATGTACTGCCAGCACACAGTGTATATCACTAAAAGAAATTAGGAGTACTTGTAGTGAGTGACTCTGTTCTGGACACAACCCCACCTCATTTTGTTCCTTTTAAAGGTAAGGAAAGTGGGCAGAATTGGCCTAACTGTGAGCTCCTGAGTCTGCTCAAAACCAAAACAGAACCATACCAGAACTGAAAAAGACACAAAGACCTCTTGAGAGCTACCATGGGTTTTCCAGGGTGTGCAGAGATGCAGTTTGAAAAGCAAAAGGTGAGGTCAAATTGAAATTGGCCAGAGATGTCAAAAACCACAACAAAGGGTCCTTCTGGTATTTAAACAAGAAGAAGAAAAATATTGGTCCACTGTTACACAGCACAGGTTAATTAGTCACCAACAATGCTGTAAAGACTGATGTTTTCAACACTTTCTTCACTTCTGTTTTTTATCAGCTCTGTTGGGCCCCAGACCTTGAAAATAAAAATCCAGGTTGATGCATACATGCACCCACCATCACTGAAGGAAGAGTTGGAATGTGAACTATTACAGGAGCTGGAGCCATGGAAACCAATGGGCCCTGACAATATCCACCCACAGGCTGATGTAATTGTGAGTCCACTCTCCATAATCTTTGAGAAGTTGTGAGGATTAGGAGATATCCCAGAAGACTGGAAGAAGGCTAATGTCACCCTCATCTACAAGAAGAGCTTAAAGGAGAATCCAGGAAATTATAGGCACACCAGTCTTACTTCACTCTCCAAGAAGGTTATGAAGTGAATCATCCTGGGGCATACCACAAGTTAGATGAAGCATGTAATCGAGAAAAGGCAGCATGGAGTCACCAAAGGCAAGTCATGCTGGAAAAATCTTATCTCCCTCTATGACAAAGTAACCAGTTCAGCAGATGTGGGATGAGCAGTGGACATAACCTGTCAGGATTTCTCTAAGGCACTTTCCCACAGCCTGCTCCTGGAGTAACTGGCATTACAGCCTGGACAAATGGTCCATGCAATGGGTGGAGAACTGGCTGACATACCCAGAGGATGGTGGTAAATAGCTCCTTTTCAGACTGGCAACCTGTTCCAAGGGAGGTCTCCAGGAATGGATACTGGGCCCAATGTTTAATAACTTCATAAGTGATCTGGCAGATGGGATCAAGTGTACCCTTATGAAGTTTTCAGAAGATATGAAACTCCATCGGGAAGTAGGTACTTTGGAAAGGAGAGCCATTCAACAGGAAAACTTGGATATGGTGGAAGAGTGGACTAACAGAACTTTATGAAGTTCAACAAGGATAAGTGTAAAGTCTTGCACCTGGAAAAACATAATGCAGCATAGACTGGGATTTACCGAGCTGGGGAGCAGCTCTGTAGAAAGGGACTTGTGGATTTTGGTGAACAACAAGCTCCATATGAGTGACCAGCTTGCTGCTGCAGCCAACAGGATTTTGGCTGCATCAGCAAGGGCATCACCACTAGACATAAAGAAGTCATTATCCCACTCTACTCAGTGCTTTTCAGGCCACACCTGGAATACTGTGCTCAGTTTTGGTCCCCACTATAAAAAAAAAAAAAAAAAAAGAAATGTGGACAGGCTGTAGAGGATCCAGAGAATAACAACAAAGATGATCCAAGGACTTGGAAAGTTGATAATATGAGGAAAAAAGCTGAGAGAATTGGGTTTGTTCAGCCTTGATGGTTTAGGGGAGACCTAATCACCATATTCTGCTATGTAAAGAAGATGAAAACTCCTTTTTCATAAGGAGTCACATGGAAAACATGAGAGATAATGGGTGCAAATTGCTCCTGGAAAGACTCTGATTAGGCACAATAGGAAAATCTTTCACAGTGAGAATAATCAGACATTGGAATAATGTCCCCAGGGAAGTGGTGGATTTCCCAGCACTGGGCACTAAAGATTCGTCTTAACAGGGTGCTGGACCATCTTGTCTGGACTGCACTTTTGCCAAGAAATGTTAGACCAGATGTCAGTTGAGGTGCTCTTCCATGAATGCAAGGCATCAGGGTCAGTTCTGCCTTGAGTCTGATCTTGTGCACTGTTTCTCTGACTGCTTGCATTCTGAGTGCAGGCTACAGCCATATCTGCACTCCTAGATTTTTCTGTACCTTCAGGCCCCTCATGCATGCTGAAAAGGCTAACTCTCCTAGTTTTCAAGTCTGCACCTGTCGAGACTGCAGTCCCTGGACTCCACATTGAGAATCTTCCTTGTTCACCCCAGGGCTTTACTGATGTTCAGCATCTGCTCTCTCAGTGGCAATAGCAAGGTTATTTTGTGACCAGACTTCTCTCATTCAATTTATTCAAATCAATAGTATTGCAGAGAGGGCATAAAAGGAGAACAATTCCAGGTAGTTTCTGTATCACAGACCCTAAATCTTATGAGACTTTCTGCTCTCTCTCTGTTCCTTTCTGGAATGACAATACAGTGGATGCAAGCACTCAAGCAGATTTCTGAAGATGACAGAAGTACATGGTGGACCAGCCCTGTGTGACACACAGCTGGTTCTGCTATTCACAGGCAAGGAGTAACTGGCTGGGGAGATGGTAATGAATTGCAGTCTTGCCTGTAGTGACCTTGAAGCAGTGGAGTTCAGAATGGTAAGGGAGTAACAAAAGAGAAGAGCAAGAATACTGATCCTGGATTTCATGCAAGTATCCTTAAGTGTGTTCAGGAAATATCTTGGTGGGATCCTGTGCAAGGATACTGTCTCAATGCAAAAACTGGGAGATGGAGTGGTACAGGCTAGAGAAGAATAATTTAGAACCCTTACCTAGCTATTTAGGGATAGTGTTAGGAAAGCTACAACTCACTGAGATGTGGTGTTTGCAAGGAACATAAAAAGGAACAAAGCAACAAAAAATATTCTATGGTTGCATTAGCAGCAGAACACTGAAAATGAAAATGTGGGAATACTGACAAATGGGACGGGTGATTTATAGCAATGAATGCAAACTAGACTGAGTTACTCACTTTTGTTTCTTACACTTTTGCCTCACTTTTCATCAATGGAGTCTCCCAGGTCTCCATAACTAGTGAAAAGTTTGAAGAAGGGGAAGAACTACTAGCAGTGGATGAGGATCAACACTCGTATTACCTGAGAAAACCTCCATATATACACATCTATAGGTCATGCTGCATCCCAGGATGCTAAGAGAACTGAACAATATCCTTGTATGACTGCTTTGTGCTGTCTTTCACAGGTAATAGAGACTGGGGGAGATTCCTGACTACAGGAGAAGAGCACTCATCTTCAGAAAGGATCAAAAAGAAAATCTGGAAAATTACAGACCTTTGAACTTCACTTTGTCCCTGCGAAAATCTTAAAGCAAGTCCTCATGGAACACATCTCTAGGCATAAGAAGAAGAAAAAGAAGGTGGCTGGGTTGTTAAAGGTAAATTGTGCCTGACTAACCTCATTGGATAAAATGACTGAGTTTACACATGAAGTGAGAATGAGGGATGTCATTTATATGAATTTCAGCAAGACTTTCAACATTGCCTTCTCCCATGTTCTTGCACATGATTTAGGCTGGGTGAGTGAACAACCAGTGGGTAAACCTCTAGTTGAATGATCAGGCTCAAGAGTTTAATTGGTTGTGGTCATACAGTAGACGTAACAAACAGAGTGCTAGAGAGGTCTAACCTGGGAACTCTTGTGTTTAATATCTTTAACAATAGTTTGGAAAAGGTAGTGGAGTGTGCTCTCATCAACTTTGGAGATGTTACCAAACCCAGGAGACTAGTCAATGTGTTTAACAGCAGGGCTGATATATGGTAGGAATGGTCTGACAGGAACCTTATGAATTTGAACAGGGCCAAATATAAAGACCTGCACATGGAAAGGAAGAACACACTACAGTGACAGTGGCTGGAGACAGACTACCTGGAGAGGAGCTCTGTGAAAAAAGGCACTGGGATCTTGTCAGACAGCTGACAGAAAACAAATCCAAAAGCCTTCTAGACTATATTAACACAAGCAGAGCTGGTAGATTGAGAGGAGATGTTTTCCTCCTCCATTCACAGCTTATTAGACTGCACCTGGACTACAGTGTACAGTTTTGGCCCCCCTATACAAATAGACATTAACAAACTGTAGCAAGTTCATCAAAAGGCCACTAGAGTAGGTAGAAGTTGTGAGCCCGTCCTGTTTAGCATGGAGAAGAAAAGTCTTCTCCAGGCTAAACTGGAGAAACTGAAAAGAACTGGATAAGTTGAACACATGTCCCTCCCAGGTCCTATTGAGAGCCTGCACAGCGGTGCATGAGAGGTCAAAGAGAGGCAAGGAGTGCAAGTTGAAATAATGTTCATATCGAGTATAAGGGCAAACTCTTTCTGCAGAATCAAGGGGTGAAAACTTGGTGGCAAGCAGGTCAACCAGAGAAGTTATGCACTCTCTGTCCATCCATGGAGGTTTTCAAGTATAAAATCCTGAGCAACCAGGTCTGACCACAGAGGTTACCTTGTTCTGAGCAGGAAGTTTGACTAGAGATGTCCACAGACACCTTTCACTCTAAATTATGAGAAGATCCAATCCTATGATCCCATGAACTTAAGGCAAGAAACTGCTTATATGGCTGGGTGTGCTTGAGCCTCCTACATAGTCACTCTTCCTCCCCTTGAATATCTCAATGTATTTGAACTTCCTGTATGCTCTTTTTTCAGGGTCTTTTGCCTTTTGTGTTTAACCAGACTGATTTTTTTTTTCTCCTGTTGTCGTATCAAGCCTGGTGCACAGAAGAAGAAAACATTGTTTCAGCAGTGAGGTTTAATTACCATCCCTAGTGTCTTTAGTTCTTGCAGGAGATCTACTTTATCTTAAAATCTAAATTGGGGTGCTAGCAATATGAAGTAACATAAAATATTTGAAATTTTAAAATATTACACTGGTTAAATATAACATAATGCTATTACTTCTCTCTCTAATCATTGACATTATCATTAGGTACACCAGCTCCTGGAAAGATAACCTGATAAAATGGGTGACCTGATTGATCAGAGAGCTCCATATTAGCAAGCCTTAAGTTGTGCTTCTGCATGATGAGGGAATGACCTAAAAAAAAACATACAAAGAGAAAAGAACTGGAAAAAAACTTAATATAGAGCTACCAAATATGAACTATTGGCTTCCACCTAAAAGAAGAGGATCAGAAATACAGTGCTGCACATAAGGAAGAAGTTTGGTTCACTTGCATATTGCAAAATCTTTTGCATTAATTACTCCTTAAAGACCTTAATTATACAGCAGCTAATACTAAATAAAAAATTACTTGGGAAAGTGGAAGCAGCTACTAATATCTTTGAAAACAGGTAGAGAGATGGTATTAGTTTAATTTGTGAGTTGATCAGGGCATTGAGGCTGTGAAAGGGCTGGAAGGAATGTCCTCTAAGGAGCATCTGAAGACTGGGTTTGTTGAGATTGGAGAAAAGGAGCGTTATAGTTTCAAAATCTTTCATGGAATTTTTTCTCTCCCTTACCAAACAGAGGTTTGGGAGCTGAAATCCCTCCCCCCAGTACCTGCTTCCAGAACCAGCTAACAAAGGGATGGCTGATAGCTTTGCATTCCAACTTAATGGCTGGGGAGAGAACTGGGGGAGGTGGGGCAGGGAGAGAGAGGTTTTTCTGAGTTTTTCGCAATACTTCTCTCCTAACTGCTGTGTGTGCCAGCCACCATTTGCCAGGCTGGTGGAAGCACTCGGAGGGAGCTCCCCTGGCTTGGCCCACCAACTCCACAGAGTCCTCTCTCTTCAGAAAGAGAAGTTGCCACTTTCTGGATTCACTGCAGATTCCTCAAGGGGGCAACACCATCTACAGAGGAGTTGCTGCCTTTTCCACCCCACTCACCCCTGAAATGCTTTTTTGGACAAAGGACAGTAGGAGAGGGTCTTTGCACTGCCCACAGGAAAGGTTTCATCCCGTCCCTGTGGATGCCATTCCCACGTGAGCTTTTGCTGCCAACGCTTCTTCCCACCCTTAGTCTTTGCCTCACTGGAGCCTGTGAGTGACTTTCCTGGCCGCTGCCTCCTGAGATGCAGCGTTGTCCCCTGCTCTCTGTGAATATAACTCTACTGAAGGGACTGAGATAGGAGTGGATTTGTTTGAAAGTTTTGGTTGCGGTGTTGTTGTTTGTTCTGTTCTGGTTTTGGTTATATATATATATATGTATATACATATGTAGTAAAGAACTGCTATCTTTTTCCATACATTTTCTGATTAAAGTATCTTAATTTCAAAGATTGTGGTGGTTTTTGGGAAGAGGCCCCTTTCTTAGTCCAGATAGACATCTTAGTTGTCTTTTACACTGAGAGAAGGAGGTTGACAGGTGACCTCATTACTCATTACAGCTTTCTGAGGAGGAGAAGTGGAGAAGGAGATGCTGAGCTCTTCTCTTTGGGATCCAGTGACAGGAATGGTTCAAAGCTTCACCAGTGGAGTTTTGGACCAACCAATAGGAAGCATGGCCAAACACAGGATACCTAAAAAAGGTGGTTGATACCACAAGCCTGCCAGTATTTAGGAGGTATTTGGACAATGCCCTCAACACCATGCAATACCTTTTGTTCAGCCCTGAGCTGGTCAGGCAATTGAACAAGAGGATTGCTGTAGGTCCCTTCCAGTTGAAATATTCTAGTGTAATCTGGTCTAATTTTGATTTTGTCTGCCATCACGATCAACTGGATTAAGCTTTCCAACCAGGTTGCATTTTTCATGATGTACTATGGTTCTACGATGCCAGTGAATCATTGAAGAGGCAGATTGTTTGAGAAAGTGGAGATACAAAGCAACTCAGATGTGCTTCCCATAAATCATTACTATAGAAAGAGATTATGTCTTTCAGCTAAGACTGGAGATATTTAGGTCATACACTGCAATGAAAATTAGTACCCCTCAAACCTCACTTCTTCCCCTGCAAAGTGATTAATTTATTTTTTTAAATTTGCTTTAATAAATTGATTAGTGACTTCTGAGCTGGGCAGGCAGTCAAAACAAAAAATATAGCTATGTTCTGAGCAACATACAAGTAAAGACAGTTTTGGTTCACCCCACTTTTCCAAGAAAATTGTTTTCTAGCCTTTTCTGACTCAGTTGTACTGTTTCGCTTCCTTTTCGAAGAGGCAATGTGAGTAAATTAAGAGTGTGCACTAACCATTTAAAAATGTGTGTGTGACTTGTACTATTTTTGGTGTTGTTCTGTTCAGCTGTGCACAGTAATAGATACTTCACAGCACTTGAAGGTTTTCAAGAAATTATGTTTAAAGCAGAAGCAACCATGCACAATATGCTGAGGTTTGGTCTGGTTGTTGGTTATGTTCAGTCTATGAAAATGCATGGACAGATTGTCCTATTCTTTTGGCATGGGTATAGTGCATTGTGAGTGTATTGTGAGCAATGACACAATATTCATGGCTTGAATCTCAAGCCCACACAGATCACTAGTCTAAATTCTTAGGCACTTATGACTTTACTGAATGCTAAAGGAAGAAAAAAGTGGGGGATATTCTCTGCTGATAAACAACTGTTAAAATCTAAACCTCTTCAAGGTTTACAGATGAAAACAACAATAATAGGCCAGCAATAGTTTCATATATTTCAATCCATAAAGGATGAAATCTGTTGTTTTATGAATATTAGCATTTAACATTATGGATAGTTCACACCATGCCCATCTGGGCCTAACATTCTCAAAGTTTAAATATCATCCAGCAGTTATGAAACTGTCTGAAAATGTTCTTCTCCAACTGATTCTACAAATGAATTTATTTCTTCGTTCTTTTATTTACGTATTTAAACATCAGTATTATACTGATGGGTTATTAGACCTGGAAATATTTGGAAAGTAACTTCTTTTTGAATACTCTTCATCAGCTTCTTTGAGATTCATAAATGTAATGGGTTGTTGTTCAAGTCTGAAATTTTCAAAATGGTATACACCTAGGTACCAGATTTTTTCCAGACCAGGATATGTAGTAGCCATCTATTAACCAGACTGAAATGAAATTAGGTTTCTAATTCAAATTTCTGGACTTGACAGCCCCTTAAAACAGAAAAAGAAATTGTGATTACCTAGCCTGACTTTCTACACAACTATCATCTAGTGATTTCACTTTAAATGAGAATATATCTCTTAAGAAATTTCATCTTTTCATATTTGTAGCAATTAACTGCCAAGTGATCCTTTGCAAACTTTTCCAATAGTTAATTCCTCAGCTTTAAAATAAGTAGATTTTTTGTGCTTTCAATTTCCAGACACTGGCTTCTGTTATAATTTGTTTTACTAGACTGAAAAACCTTCTTTTATCTCACAACTGTTTCCTGTGGCAGTACCAGGAGAGAAATTCACAGAAGCTAACTTACACTACATGCAAATCTAGATGCAAATCCTCTCTAGATTTCTTCTTTTTTGAGCAGAGTCTTGCTGCATGACCCCTCCCAACTCCTTAGGCACCTCCAGCATACTTGCAGTGTGAGAAATAGAAAAGCTTTAGCAGCATGCAAGAGCTGCTCAGCAACAGTTTAAACACCCTTGTGTTAGCAGCACTGCTTTGGTCACAAATCCAAAACGTAGCATAGGAGTATGAGCTGCTAGGAAGGAAATTAACTTTCTCAGTCAAAACCAGTATACATAGAAATTGCCTGTGTTAGTCAGATGATATTCTAATAGGTACATGTAGAAAGAGGATATGTTCTCCATAGACATAAAAGGGTAGGAAGTGTGGCAGCTGGGTATGGCATCAAATAAAGTAGAACGAACAAAGTGCATAAAAGGTTATAGGGTGAAAGATTTCTATATGTGAACTATGAGTGGCTAAAACCAAAGAGAGGATGTTCCAATACATAACAAGTAAGAAGGGCCAATAGCAGATGATATGAAGAAGACTGGGGAGACTAATGTCCCTCAGGCTTCATTTTTATTAAAAAGATCAGATGGATAACATGATTACCATCAGTGGTGATAGATCAAGAATTGGGAGGTACTAAAAAAACGTTAGGTTAGAGATTACATACATTTGATGACATCAATTCATTTGAGTGTGACAGTACTTATGCCAAGGAAAAGGATCCTGTGTTTATATTGTTTGAGCATTTGTGGCAGTAGTTGTGAATACCAAACAATTCGGGGCTCATAGCTGTTTACAGCAGTAGATTTAAGAAGGTATTAATTAAAAATGGCCATGAATTAGGAGCAACTGCAAGTAAGCACTGCCACATTTATTTAACCTTCAAAAAAAACATCCTCAAATGAGTAGCTACCGTGGTCAGATTAGTAGCGAACTTTCAGCAGGTGTTTAGATCTTGACTAATATATTTTCACTTGAATGGTTTCTGATGAGCCTAGGGAAGATGATAAATATTCTTTTAAAAAGTAAAGAATATTTTGTATTCTGTGTATAAAAGTTGTGGATAAACTTTGGAATTGCAAGTTTTCTAATTCCAAAATCCAAAATAGATCAGGGACAGTTTCTATACCAAGTATTGTCCACTGAAACTCATATAAGTGACATTATTTGTGTAAGTATCGCCTATATAAAGCAGCTCTCCAATTCACAGCTGAGAAGGGAGCAACAGGAAGGGATTTTATTTTTAACGGCTGTATTATTGATCCAATTGATTTTAGAACAACCTTCATACCTTGGCAGAAGTAAGATAGTACTTAGCAGAATACTGTCACTAGCATTCCTAAAATGATACAATACTTTTTAGGAAAAATTCATGTTTAAAACTTTTAGACAAAGATCCCTGAATTAATGCAGCATGGTTTCTTTCAGATACTGTTACTGTTAATTTTCCTCCATCCACAGCATTTTCTTCTTCCCCTTATTTCCTTCATGACTACTTTACTGCAATACCACCATGTCCTTTTCATTGCCCTTCTGCTCACCCGGTGCTTCCAATGTTCCAGAATACATCCTTCTTGTGTGCCCACACATTTTGCCAGATTTATGGTGATATCCATTTCTAAAGGTTAGCTACCTTTCAGCATATGTAGTGTTATGCTCAAAATCTTGTTAAGGGCAAGGAAGAAGCAAACCTTATATAAAAATTAAGACATTAATTTATTGTTCATATCATGGAAATCTTAAGAATTTAGCTGTTGTTAGTCTAGATCTAATTGTTAAAGAAAGAAGAATAATGACGTTCAAATTGTTTTACACATACTTCTTAGTTTTAACCCCTATTTATAGTGTTATACTTATCCTTCCCCTGCTTCCCTGAGTTCTAATATTGCCAGGTTTAATCTACTAGGGTTGAGGGTTAAGGGCTGTTATGGAAAGTCAGCAGCATCTGGGCTTGTTTTCCATAAGTAATATGATATTGATGGTTTATTGATGGTTTCTTCTTCCTCCTTCAGCAACCACTCTAGTAATTTTTATATGTTTGCTTGAATATTTTTGTCTTTCACTTTATTCATTGATTTGCAAACCACATTACACTTAACCACCCTCTGAGTGAAGAATATTTTTCTAATTTCCAACCTAAACCTCCCTTGACATAACCTCAGGCCATTCCCTCTGGTCCTGTCACTCCCCCTCCTCTTGCACTCACAAGGAAGTTGTAAACTGTGACAAGGTCTCCCCTCAGTCTCCTCTCCAGGTTGAACAGACCAAGTGACCTCAGCTGATCTTCATACGTCTTCCCCTTAAGGCCCTTCACCATCTTTGTTGTCCTTCTTTGGACCCTCTCTAATAACTTAATATCTTTCTTATATTGTAGTGCCCAAAACTGCCCACAATATTCAAGGTGAGGCCACACCAGTGCAGAGCAGAGAGGGACAATCCCCTCCCTTGACCGGCTGGTGATATTTCTCCATCCCAGTGTAGAATCCAGCACTTTCTCTTGTTGAATTTCATGTGGTTGGTGATTGCCCTGTCCTCTAATTTGTTGAGGTCTCTCTGCAGGGCCTCCCTGCCTTCAAGGGAGTCAACAGCCCCTGTGAGTTTTTTATCATCTGCAAACTTGCTTAGTATATGTTCCAGTCCTGTATCCAAATAATTTATGAAGATGTTGAAGAGCACAGGGCCCAAGGTGCCCTGCAGAACCCCACAAGTGACAGGTTACCAGTCTGATGTTACCCCTTTCACTATTTCCCTCTGTGCTCAACTAATGAGCCAATTGCATGTACATGATGTGTACATACAGTGTGAGTCCCTCAAGCAGCTGGCCTGATACACCCAGCCTGGCAAATTGCTGTCCTTGGATTCCAGTTTCACAGATTGCTAATACCTTGACATATGAGACCCCAGGATCCCAGTACCATAGTCCTATCCCAGTTGCTGGTGTAGACCACACAGACACCCAGAGATGTCCATGACTCTCTGGTCCCAAAGAGGACCTGTACTCTCATCATCAGGGAGCCATGGATACTCTCTCACAGACAGACATGGCCCTCAGACATCCACACACACCCTTGATCCCAGGCCACTTCACCTTCCTGCTGGCTCATTCAGCTTGATCTTCAATAATGGTCACACACTCTCTCACACCTGCACTCACTCCAATGAGTGACACCATAGACTCATACACACATGCACATGAAGTGAACAATCCCTTCCTAGAATACAACAGAAGAATTTAACAAGAAAACAGAACAGACTGCAGTGATCAGGCCCAGGGCATGGCCAGAAGGTGTACTGACCAGCCCCTTCTTACAGGCAAATAGACTCTTCCCTCATGCTTCTGTTTCCCATACCTTTTTCTCCCCAAAATCACCTAAACCCATACTTTTTCTTGCCTTTTGTTCCTTTCCATGCCTTAATAAATTTTTGTTCAATCCCAACATCCTATTTTCCTGCCTCTCATACTGTGTCCCACACCCCTTGGTAGCAATTTCCCTTAGTCCAAAAGGTGAAATGGAGATCTTGTCCCAGTAACTCATCATGATGTGTTTCACACTGGGACAGTGGGGCTGAGGCTCTGCTGGAAGGGGTATATACAGGATCTTCCTTTCTCTGAGACCTTAATTTTGATTCCCCAGCCCTCTGCCCTTGTTCTCTGGGTTTGTAGAGATGAGCTTTTGATGAGCTGATGACTCCCTGGTGATAGGCCTGGGAGCAGCCTGGAAGCAGCCAGGGTAAGCTCCCCACCTGCCATTTTGCCTCTGTGTTCCTTTGTGGATGTGCAGATGAGCTTTTATCACATAACTTAACGAAAAGCGCAGCCACTGTCACCTGATCAATTAGATAAATTGCCATCATAGCTAAACCAAATGAAACAAAGATGAAAGCAGGTCAAGAAAAGTTCAGACACAACAAGTTTGCCAAGCCTCAGTCCTTTGGGTGTACAAAGCTTACAGCCTGCTACCATCAATGGCTCTGCTGTATTACAGGCCTGTGTGGCTACCATGACCAGTTAGCTGGTATACCAGGTGACACTTCAGAGTCATTTGCTTTACACCACATCAGACACGGCAGCACATTTGGAAGCTGTGCTGCCATTTTTTCAAGAGTACTTATACTAGTTTGGTTAAAGCATGTGTGAAAAATCTTTGGTAAAATTATACATCTCAACTGCTGGTTGGATGTCAATTTATGGGAAAAAAATAGGGTGAATCTAGACTGATTCTATGAAATCTTGGGGCATCACCTTGAATATACAGGGAGTGGGTAATCCTGCCAGTATAGTTTAATGCATAGCTTAATGCTATTCAGTCATAACCACTTCTCAGTCACAGGCAGGGGCAGTTTCTTTACTCATATTTGGCTCTCCATCTGCAGGCAATGAGAAGTATCTGGCCACAGCAGGAGTTTTGTTACTGATATCAAAAGGAACAACATTTATACAGAGTTTAGGGAACAAAAATGTCTCAACACAGGTTTCTGATTAGTCAGCGAACTGAGAGGCAATAAGTTGGTTATAAAAAGGAAAATCTGCTCTAATTTTCTGTTCCATGTGTGGAAAAATATACTTTGTTCTACCTTGTGGTAAAAAGGTGGGGATGGGGAGAAGTTAAGAGGGAGGAATTTTTCTTTTTCATTATTGCTTCTGGGAAAGTTCAATTATTCATTGTCCCTTGGAATACAAAATTGTAGCTAAGCATAAGGAATAAGAGTAGGAAAATCTAAGAATCATTTGCACTTTTTTTTAGAACTGAAAGATACCAGTGTTCACTTATGATGATATTATGAGCTACAGTGAGGTTCTCAAACATCATTAATCACTACAGATGGCTACAAACCCATTAAATCTTTTAAACACCTGTTTGCTTACCAAATGCTCACATGGTAAGCTACCCTCTGGTTCACATAAGTACATTAGTTTTAGAACATATAATTACCTTACAATAACTGTAATTGTGCTAATTACCAGTTCCCTGAAAGAAAAAAGTGGCACCTGTTGGGTAGTGGGCGTGGCTGGAACGTAAAGACAAAGCTTCTAAACTGAGCAACAGGACTGGATGACTCGTTACAAAATGTTTGTCTTATTTCTGGTAAGCCTGGTTGAATTCCACAGTGAGCATCTAAGTGAAATAGCTTGATTTTCTCTCCCATCAATCACAAGAGAACACTACCACACATAATTTATCACAATTTGTCTCTTGTGAAGAGAGCTTCAGGATGAAAATAGCATAAAGACCAAATTATTTCTCACTCAAACGTGTTACACCATATTTGAGAATGTGGTGTTAGACAGAAATTGCAATCTCTTGTCATACATCAAGTCTTATCAGTATGAAGCTCTGTGCTAGAGCACACATGAGAGTGCTCACTTTCCCCCGAAGTATTTAGTGGTAATACCATTTATTCCCAAAGCAATAGCCTCCCTGTTTTGGATGACGGAGTTTATTCCATCCTGCAGAATGGATAAATTATTTAAATAAACAGACAAACAAAGACATAATCAGGTAAGCTCACACCATATGTGGTGAGAGGGTTATTTCTCTAGGAGAATTCTGTGCCATATATGAAGCTTCATAATAAAGCCACAGAGAAATTCTTAAGCTATTTAAAACTATGTAATTTTTGCTAGAGCTATTCATATTTCTATAATTTCTGAGTGTAACCTGCAATTTTCTGATTGCAGAAATTCAGATCTGGTCAGAGGAACCGTATTCTGATGACATCTTACAGAAAGAATGCCATGTGAGCAGTCAGATGTTATCATGACAATACTGAATACTGAGTAGCTTTTTTTGATAAATTATTTCCCAAATGTCTGTCTCTGTATACTCTTATTGTACACACTTTTATATAATCATGTCAGAGAAAATGCACCAAAACTATGACTAGAACATTATCATAGTACCATACTGTGAACTAGAAATGTGGTAACTTAAAAACATATCTACCATAGCAGTACCATAAGAGCAATCCAAACCACATTCCATTTATACGCTTTGAGTTTGATTAACTAAGAAATAGAAAAATTCTGCAGTAAGTTTTTGCTTTGTTTTCTGAAATAGATTTTCATACTACAACATTCAGAAATGTGAAGACAGATATGATCACAATGCTGTACAGTCATTTTGCTGAAGTTAATTAGCAGAAATTTTAATAATGGCTGCAGAACTTGAAATTGCTTCAAGCGCAGTGTTTATCTACCCACTCTTGTTCTTATTCACCTGGATACCAACTGCTCCCATTTAATTTGGAATACAGTCTGGGCTGATTGTCCAGAGGTCAGTTTGTTCTAAAGAACATGATAGACAGCATCAACAAAGAAGGTGAATTGTAAAAATGTTGAATGTCTACTACAAGTTTGTGAGTTGAAATTTGATTCTTCTCAGTCTAGTACTGCCTGAAAGATTTTACCAAAGGTTGATAAACATTTCACAAAGTTGTACTAGTAGCTTACTAAAGCATGTGATGTTGAGGAGAATGTTTAAAGTGATAGATTGAGTTAAAAGCTGGTTAATTGAAATTACTTTCAAACATATCTCAGAAAGGACTAAGCTGTGTAGGAACACGAAATATGTTGACATCCTGAATATAAGAGATTCTGGTTTTAATCTTGCAAACATTAGGTCCTAGAGAATTTTTGTTAAGTTTTAAGCTCAAAGAGTAGAAAAATAATTTATAAAGTCAAAGGGAGGTTGTGTGGAAGCTTGAGCCTTTATATATCCTCCAGTTTCCTCTAGGCATTCAGCATTAAAAAGTACATTACTTTATATCCTTGACTGTCTTATTCTCAGACAGAATCAAATTTAGGGATTTGATTTGTGACTTATGCATTGACCCTAGTAAATCAAAGGCTATGCCTTACAGATAAAGCTTGTTCCCAAAATCCATGGCAAAAAATTGTTGTTTAATTATATATGTACCATAGTCTGACTTTGAAAAGTACTTGCAAGTGAAATCTCAACCCCTTAAACTGGTGTCAGTTCAACTAATGGGCCAGTTAATTGACTAATGGGTGTGAATTACAGGCCTTCTCCTGAGGTAAAACAGATTAACTATACCACTTAATTGTCTAGTATGGATTGACACATTTTATTGCTGACACTGGCCCAAAGTTTCCACAAAATTTCTTGGAGTGCATTTTCAATTGGAGGAATATGAACAGGTACAAAAAAGAAACAAATGAGACATATGGTAATTCTTCTAAAGTGTTAATGTGTTTCTCCTTAATAAAATGTGATGTAAGAATAACAATTACTGCTAAGTGTGATGATAATTAACCTAAATTTTCAGCAAGTTTTTAAGAAGGGAAGACTGACCTTTCAAAACCTTGTAACCCAGTGGGAGATTTTTATACAGTAAAAGGTATATTATCTAACACAAATGAGATATCAGAATTATCAGCCATATTCTATGAAATTGATAATAATTCTACTTCACCTTAAGTTGCTTTGAACTGCAGTATTTTTGCCTTAGTATGCAAGATTCTGAGTGCTGCCTCCTCGTCCTGACTTCAAAATGCATTACTACATTTTAAAAAAAAGCTTATTCCAGAACTGACAGCAGTCTACCAAGGTTCAGTGAATACCCCAATATTTGTCATTGAGAGGAACACACCTGATGCAGGGAGCTTGGTTTTCAAGCTGCAGTTCAAGATGCAGATTGAGAGGCAGATCGAGCTCTGGGTGGGAGCCCAAGACAAGAGGTCATGAACTGCCAAAACTGTGGATAATAAAGGGCACTCAGATACGTGGTACTGGCCAGATCAATGGACACAGGAGGAAATGCTAAGAGACTTTTGAGTGCTTGAACTACAAGGGTGTAAAAGCCCAGGGGTTCCCTTGTTGGGGATCCCCTCTCGAAGGCACTGACTTGAGCTGTTTTACTACGCTGTGAATAAATTGTTTTATGGAATGAGACATCTGAGACTCTACTGTGGGAAACCTCGAGTCTAACTGTTAAGGGAAATTCTCATTCTAACCATGCACAAGACTCCATCAGTCACACTCCCAATGTCAGAGACTTTCACTGATGGGACTGAAGCCCCTTCACAGGAGGTGGATCCAGTGACCTATGGGTGTCCTGCTTGACTCCTTGCACACCCCAACACACACAGCCAGACCAATCCCACTTGTGAATTGGATGCAGAAATTCCAGATTAATACCTTTGATAGTAGGTTTGAACTAAATATCTTCTTAGCCTTTCTCATTTAAGGATTTTGTGAAGGGTGTGATATTCATGCTCCTTTGTGGAGAGATTGTCAAAAATAATTCAGAATTTAAACCGTTGTTTTAACAAATTTCTCATATTCTGGTTTCAAGATAAACTTAACAATGTAAATCAGTCTGAGGGGCTTTGTTGAATTTATAACAAGGCAGCCTAAAATAATGTCACTAAGACAAGTTAAATAAGGACTCTTTTAACTGGCTTTAAAAAATCCCAGGTCTTTGTTATCAGAAAAAAAAAGCTTCCCTCAAGATTGCTAAAGACTTAAGTTTTACGTGGCCCTTAGAGATTACTCTACAATATTATCCAGCTCACTCCATCAATAATTTTCCTGTGAACTGATACCTGATAATCTCTCTGACCATGAAAAAGAGCATTTAGAATTTAGGCCTATATTTGGTGGAATTTAGAGTTCAAACCCGACCACACATTTTAATTATGGATGACAGCACTAACAGGTTTGCATGGCAGACCTTAAGGAAGATTTAAATAGATAGCATGTCATTGCAAGTGGTTGGAACATTTTCACCTGTATGACATTTTAGAGAAATGCACTGGTGAAAACCCTAGCGTTCTATAAAGACATAACTGTTTCCATGCAAATTTCACCTGGAAAGTTTTTTGTTCAAGAAAGAACACTTTGTTGAGAAGAGTAGGATAATGTCTGGAGGACTGTCTTGAATGTTAAGAGTGTAGATTTATGACTCTGCATTGGGATTGAAAAGCTCTGGTGTACCATAAATATAGCAATGACCTACAGCTGGGATCAATGCCATACTACCTGAGCAATCAGGTCACAAAACCTGATGTGTGTAAACAGTAGTAAAAGGACACATATAAAAAAATTATGTCTCCAATTTAGATAGATTTTCTTTCTAAAATGTTGTGTATTGCAACAATTCTGTTTGTTTTGGGTTTTTTTTAATCAAGAGCTGTCAAACAAACACCAGGTGTAAATGATTGATGAGGTCTCGAATCCCCAAGTACTGTAATGTTTCTTCACCAAGAATTATTGCAAGTAATGAGTGTAAAAACACATATAAAATTTAGCTTGTTTTGTCACCCTTTTGCAATTTAGGTGCACCAAATCTAATAAACCAAAATTACACCTATTCCATAGCTGATTGAATAAAATGTTCATGTAATGAAAAAGTGTCCAGTGTTGTTCTGACTAAAGTCAGTGAAAGGTTTTAAGTCAAGACTATAAACTTAATGGAGAACGTGTTTTTCAAAGTGCCGAGTTATTGATAAGCATAAACAAAAATGCTGTCTCAAGTGTGTAACTCATATAATTCATAAATATGTTCAAAACATTATTGTCTTTTTAAAATATTTTTCCAGGTTATATGGAAAAAGGTTTATATGAAGAAACAGAAGATACAGTCCCTTCTACAGAAAGTTTATGATTAAGTAGAGCAAATAGATAAAGTATTGTAACTTGAAAAGAAAATGCTCAGGGATCCTGATTCATCCCACCTTTCTTCAGGCATTCCACTTGAAATCATAGGTAATTGATGCTCCCTGTATACTCAGCAAGGAGAGAGAGGAATCTTCAGGGGGAGATTCAGATCAAAGAGAAGTCATTTTTCTCTGGGAGTGCTTCTCTTTTTCATCAGTATCATAAGTAAAGAACCTGTGGCAATCAAGAGCCTAATTTAAGAATGTCTGCAGGTGCCTAAAGTCAGAGAGGATGAAGTTGATCTGGAATGAGATAATGGATATTCAGCCAGACAAAAGTCCTAGCTATACAGATGGAAATAATGTCTTGGTTCATGCTGCCAGGTAGCATGTCACATGTTTTACAAATACTATGAATTGGCAAATATTACAAACCTGTCCAGTTTTAAAGAGACCACAACCAGTATGCAAATGAATATGGAAATATATGTCCTACTTCACAACAGCTTGTAGTCTTACAGCTGGTTCAAGTTCAAGTGCAAAGTGCTGCATCTGGATCAGGGGAATTCCAGACTGGGAGAAGAACTCATTGAGAGCAACTCTGTGAAGAAGGACTAGAGGCTTTATGACGGATGAAAAGCTGGACATGAGCCAATAGTGTGCACTCACAGCTCAGAAAATCAGCTGCACCCTGGGATACATGTAAAGCAGTGTGACCACCAGGTCCAGGGAGGTGATTCTGGCCCTCTGCTCCGCTCTGGTGAGAACCCACCTGGAGAACCGTATCCAGGTCTGCAGTCCTCAGCACAAGAAGGACATAGACACATTAGTGTGTCTAGAGGAGCGTCTTGAGGGCAAATGGGGCTGGAGCATGTCTCCTGGGAAGACAAAATGAGATAGCTGGGGTTCTTCAGACTGGAAAAGAGAAGGATCCAAAGAGACCTCACTGAGGCCTTCTGGTACTTGAAGGGGGCTTATAAAAAGGGAGAGAACAACTTTTTACAAGGGCATATAGTGAGAGGACAAGGGGAAATGAGGGATTTAAATAAGTTGTTTGAAAGAAATCCTTTGCTCAAAGATTGGTGAGGCACTAGAAAGCAGCTGTCTGGAGGAGCTGTGGGTATTCCACCTCTGGTAGTGTGCAAAGCCAGGTTGGATGGGGCTTTGAGAAACCTGCCCTAGTGGAAAGTGTCCCTGCCCATGGCAGTGGGATTAGAACCAGATGATCTTTAAGGTCCCTTTCAACCAAAACCGTTCTGTGACTCTGTGATTCTATGGTTCTATGATATTACTTTGGGACATGAAAAATTATAAGTTTGTATTAGAGAAACTTGTATGACATTGTTTCATTAAAAATCTTTGTCTAAGTGTTTGATAATATCCCCAGAACCTATGTGAAGGAAAAGGAAAGACTGATTGTTGTTGTCTTTTCCTTCCCCTCAAAGCTCAGGTTTCTACCTTGCAATGAATTATTGGACATATGTGGTTGCTATGCTTGTCTCCAAATTATTTACCTTTTCTCTTGCTTCTATCTCTCTGTTCCATATGATTTATTGGGTCACTGGTTTCCCTGTATTGAAAATGCCACCAGAACCATCCTAATTAAAGGACTGAGTCATGAACAGAAAAGCAAAGTGGAAAATGAAGATTTTCAGGCCAACATCCATAAACATTGTGGACAGGCAATTTCTCTACAAATATTTATACCGTCACTCCCTGCTCTTTCAAGAAATAATTATTTCTCCTAGTTTTTGAATAATTGTCCTTTCTTAGGAACAGATTATCCTCAGGTGTTAATTAATGAGATAACGCAGAAGATGGATTTTTTTCCTCTAGGTTTTTAAAATATATTTTGAATACAAAGAGATTTGGGATGTTTCTTCTTTTAAAACTTGTATTAAAAAATACTGAATGCTCTACTAATTCATGATTTTTGTTATCTTTTAAATAAAATAAAGACTGCACATACTTTTCCCTTTAACTTGTGTGAATATGCACACATGTATACATATACATATATATATAAATATATATACATCTATATGACACCAATAAGTAGATAGATAGCGGGTAAAATATTTAGATAATAGAATAATCCATGGAAATTCTTATTACTTTGGAAATAGCAGCTTGTGGAAAATAATTTTCTGATGCTTTTTATGTTCTAAATTTTATGAACTTCTCTTGCCTTTACCTGTACATTACAGTGTGTTTTTACTGTGAAATGTATTCAGGACAATATATCACTTAAATATGAAGAGTATGTAGATCATGGATTTTATGTGGCCATGGTGAGATGGACTCAAATAGAAGGTTATGCTTTGTAGTTACAGAAACACATTCATTCTAACACAACTGACCCCAAGATACATTCAGATAAACTTTGTAGCTGCCTCTTACTGCTTAAATTGCACAGAAAGATTATGGTAAATTGCACGGTTTTATCCCCTGTTTTCAAGTAATAATATTTAGATGTGAACGACTAGTCAAACAGAGGAATAAAATAATAAATCTTCATTGGATTGGGAAACACATTTTAGTTTTCTATATTTGTTTCCTATTTTTTATTTTCAGGCAATTGCACACATTCATGTTTTGTGTATGGACAAAAATTTGGGGGACAAAAATTATAATCTACTCAGACATAAAATATTTGGTGACTGCCAAGTGAACGAGGCACTGTTACCTTGTTTGGAATGTCTCTTCCCACACAAAAGGGAAGAAGAAAACTGACACCTCTACTGAAAAAGGTATGAAAAAGGGTAGGAACTAGATGGGGAAAAGAGCAAGAAAGAAAGAGGATGACTGTTGCAAAACACAAAACTATAGAAGGTTCTGAAAAACACAGGTGAAACCTGACAAGTATAAATCACTTGAAGACATGGTAGTAGATAATGTCTGTGTTTGGGAAGATTTATCCAAGCCAAATAATAAAAATGAGAAAAATTCTTTCAAAAACTTTGACCCCACATTAAAATTCGTTTGATGAAGGGGTGGAAGCTCCTGTTTAAAATCATCTCCTGCAGAAAATGAGAGCACTGAGGCCATTTCCTTTCTTCACCTTTAAGAGGAATCTCAGCACCCTCTAATAGTTTTTTTCTGGTTTTGCACTGTTTTCGTTCTATACATTGACCAATTGCCAGAAGGAAGGAAGAATAATAATGTGTTGAGATGATCTTAAAACTTCCTCTTATCCTGCTGCCTTCCACTGAAAAGCCAGAATAACCTCCTTTAAGGAAATACTTGATAGACATTTAGTAGAATAAACTTGAGTCTATTTGTCTGACCTGGCTTAAAACTTGATACAAGAAATACCACATTTATCCCCTAAAATGCTATTTTTCTTGCAATTTCTGAAATATAATAACCCATAGCTGAAGATTCATTGTCTTCGTCTTCATTTCAGAGTACACTCTCTGTTTATGGCTTTACAAAATGTAGGAGCTTGTTGAGTGAATTTATATGTGAGATAAATCCTGAAAAAATTGATCCATAATACTTAGCTGATTTGTTGCTAAAAACATTACAATAATTTAATACTTTGGCACTGTAATTATGTTTAGTTCTAAGGATGGTTTCCTTGTAGAGTAATAAGATTTCCATGAGATCTGTGCTGTATAAGTTCTAGGTTCTTCCTCCTGGAGTAATCTGGTAGAACATTATGGAGACAGGAATTCACTGATTCTCTGCTTTCATAACTGTGCAGAGTTTGGCTGTAAGAAACTCTGCCTGTGAGACAAGCTAGATAGATATATAGATAGACAGAGGGGCAGAATCATAGATAGATGGATAGAGAGGGCCTGGTTGACAAAGTTCCTTTGGACACCATCCTGAAGGTGGGGAAACTCAGCAGAACTTCTGTTTTGGAATTGGCCTATTTCAGAGACTGGTAGAGACAGTCCCTTGGGAGGAAGGTCAGAGGAGTTCAGGGAGGCTCAACAATTTTCAAGAAGGAAATCTAAAAGGTGGAAGAGCAGGCCATGCCTGTGTGCCAAAAGACAATCCAGCAGGGAAGAAGAGCAGTCTGGCTGAACAGAGTTTTGGCTCAAACTCAGGGAAAGAAAGAAGAGTGTATCACCTTTATAAGGAGGAGCAGGCACCTCAGGAAGACTACCAGGATTTTGTGAGTTTATGTAGGGAGAAAATTAAAAGGATCAAAGCACAAAAGCACAAATAAAACTTACTTTGGCACTGTCATAAGAGACAAAAAAAAAAAAAAAAAAAAAAAAATACAAAAAAACTGTTAATTAATAAGTTAGCAACAAAATGAGGGCTAAAGAGGATCTCTATCCTTTACTGGATGTGGGGGTAAACACAGTGACAAAGGATGAGGAAAAGGCTGAGGTATATAATGCCCTCTTACTCTTTAATAGCAAGACCTGTTGTTCTAGGTGTACCCAGCTTTTGAGCTGGAAGAGACAGATTGGGACCAGAATGAAACCCCCATAACCCAAAGGGAAAAGGTGAATGACCTTCTATGCCACTTAGACACACACAAGTCTGTGGGACAAGAAGGAATCCACCCAAGGCTTGGGGAAAAATTGCCGGGCAGCTGGTGTAAAAGAACCTAGAGGTACTGGTTGACAGCCAGTTGAACATGAGCCAGCAGCATGCCCAAGTGGCCCAAAAGACCAATGACATCCTGGCTTGTATCAACGATAGTGTGGCCAGCAGGACTAGGGAAGGAATTGGCCCACTATACTCAGCACTTGTGAGGCCACACCTCAAATCCTGTGTTCAGTTCTTGACCCCTCAGTACAAGAAAGACATTGAGGTGCTGGAGCATGTCCAGAAGAGGGTGACAGAGCTGGTGAAGAATCTGAAGCACAAGTCTTATGAGGAGCAGCTGAGGGATTTGGGGGTGTTTAGCCTCAGGAAGAGGAGACTTGGAAGGGCCTTATTGTTCTCTACAAGTACTTGAAAGGAGGTTGTAGCAGGTGGGGAGCAGTCTCTTCTCCCAGGTAGCAAGAGATGAGACAAGAGGAAATGGCCACAAGTTCTGACAGGGGACATTTAGATTGGGTATTAGGAAAAATTTCTTCACTGAAAGAAAAGTTAGGCATTAGAATAGGTTTCCCAGGAAGGTGATTAAGTCATGATCCTTGGAGATAGTTAAAAGATGGGTGGATGTGGCACTCAGGGACATAGGTTAGTGACGGACTTGACTGTGCCATGTTAATGGTTGGTCCTGATGATCTTAAAAGTATTTCCCAACCTGAATGAATCTATGGTTCTATAGTTCAATAGATAGATAAATAGATAGATAGATAGATAGATAGATAGATAGATAGATTAGATAGATAAAGACACACTGACATTACAGCAAAGGATTTTCTTAAAGCGTATAATCTAATCTGTGACTGAAAGAAGTAACATGAATAAAATGAAATACTTTTCACACAATTTCTTCTGTCCCTTTAGACACGGACATTGATTGAAATGTGCACAGCCACTTGCTCTGAAAGGACAGGAGAACCACCTGCTCTCAGTGAAACTGTGGCATAAATTTCTAACACTAATAGAGTAGGAAATTAATATGAAAACAAGTGAGCACTCCACATACATGAACATATATCTTTTTGTTAGTGCTTCAGGGTCTGCTGTCACACTCGTTCAATCAGCTGTTCACCTGCAAAGTGCTGCATGCAGAGTCCAAGCTTTTTCAGACACTAATATTTTTGAGAGACTGAACAAATAACAGTGGGTTTGAGACTCAGATTATACAGAGCAAAATCACGTGATTATAGTAAGTCATAATTTGTAGCCATGTAACTAATGATTATCCAGCAATAAAATACCTGTTGCAAGGATGGAATTCATACTGACCCTGCTATGTGTACGTAATATGTCTTCTCCTGACATGACATTCCAGGGGTTTGTTAGCATTATAACAGCATTGTGAAATGCCACCATAACATAAAAGCTGTGAGGATATTCCACACTGAAATGATTTACCAGAGTAGCAACAAAAATAAAAATAAAGGATAGTCACAATGCTTGGCAAACTTGCAATCTCCAGAGGCCAGGCTCCAGGAGTTCTGCAGCACTCTAAACAATACCATAAATAAAGGTAATTATCTAAATGATGTTATAAAGCCAAGTCAAACTTGGTCTTGTGGAGAAGTTGCACATAATTAAATGGGAAAAAACGGGGGAGGAGAAATGTAGAATCACGTAGGATGGAAATAACAAATTTCCCCTCAGTTTTGTAGTCTTTATTGAATTCTCTACTACAGTGTAAGAATTATATACAAAACTGACCATTTTCTTTCAAAAACCAAATGATTTTTTTTTAAGAGCATGGGATTTTTTCTGTAGCTTAAGTCTATTTTGCTGTCTAATCATAAAACACACAACAGTATTTTTATGACAGCTAATTGATTCAAGCTAAAACCATAGCAAAGACAAAGCTGTTCACAAAAGCTCACAGGTTAACTACTGCTTCTGACTTCTGTGAAAATAACAGACTGCCCTACTTGATGGGTATTTTATGCTAAGAGGAGGTTAGTCATAATACCGTGTTTTCTCATGGTGAGAGCGTGCTCTGTGAGGCTTCTAAGTTAGTTTTGTCCTTCAGCTATTGCTTGAGAAGTGTCACAAGGCTGAAAAATAACAGGAAATAATTCCTTTGCTGGTGGGACTTCTTGATGTTGTAATATGCTGGCGAACACTATGATTTCTTTCCCCTTTCAGCTTCATATGGGAGACAGGGATGGAGGGATGACGCTGAAGGGATTGCCCTGGAGTCTACAATTGCTGCTTTGTGGTTTCTCTAAAGACTCCAAGCTAATGCACAGACAATATGTGTACCTCCTAAGAGTAACAAAGTTTGCTGGTCTGCAGTTGCTCCATCCCTTTTTGGTAAATGATATTCTTTAGTTATATATTTCCAGGCATAAAATTAAAGTTAGTGAAAATCCAACTGCAAATACTTCTGTATGTATTGTCTCAAAACTGAGTTAAAAAAACACTCTTGGGGACTGAAATATCAGTAATTCTTCCTGCTTTACTGTCTTCATGGATTTCTTGACTGTCAGTTTCCATCACTTATCCTTAAAAACAAATTCTATTCATCTTGGTTTGGGTTGATAGTCTTTGTCCTTTTTTCCTTTTTAAATCCATCCATTAGTGAATCCCAGTATACCTAATCTCCCTCTTGTCTTTGTACCTCTTCAGACCTTGAATTCAACTGAATGGAATAGACAAATTACTTGTAGGCATGATTCTCTTGGATACAATGGAGTTACAAAAAATATGAGCTTGTCTTGATGAGAAATAATGCTGCACATGTGAACATTGTTTTTCTAAGCACCTTCAATGCCAGCATAGTTAGAGAACAGTATAACCTCTCTCATGAGCAAAGCTTAAGACCTTAGATTTATGTACAGTGGATAAAAAGGGGATGCCAACACTATAACTGCTCCATGTCTGCCTCAAACCATATCAACAACAGTCTGCCATCTCTACAGTATAGATGGTTGGATGGCCCAGGAAACAGCTCTTCATCACTCCACAATTCAGTCAGCCCGAAAATGAACTATCTCCAAATCTTTTTGTCCTAGTACGATATATTGAATATTGTGAATATTCAGGAGCTACCTCCTAAAATGTTCAGCAAATCTTTGTGTGGGAACTGACTCAGTTAGGGAGATAGGATGAATGGCTGTCCAGTGTAAATCTACTGCCACATATGCATACAGACTTTAAGGATTCACTGTGATTTTCTATACTCCTTTATAGTTTATCTTTCTGCCAGATGTAGATCTATACCATCTGTTAAGAAGACACATTCTGTGTAGCACAAGACACTACATTTAGAGAGGGATACTGATAGTAGAACGTCATGTTTCCTATAAAGGTTTTTCTTTCTTCTTTATTTTGAAACCAATGAAATTGGTTGACTTATACAGGATTAGTTTGGATTGCATTACTACTTTGGTTTTGGCTTCTTTCCCCTGCCAGCAGGGATATCAGTCCTGATAACAGGCTAAGTAATAATTATTGTGACTTTTGAGAGCTATTAAACAGTTAGTGTCTGCCAAAAGTTACCATGCACTGGTATCTTAGATACCAGAGCTGTTTGACTGCACTTAGCACAGTATATCTCTCTGGGGTTTCACAGTGTGGTAACAGTTGGCAATTTGTGACTTACGAAGAGCAACTACTGGGTTTATGAAACCATAAGTACAGTTAGTAACAGGATGTCTATTACACATCATTCCAGCAACATGAAATGGAGACAGATGTGCACTGGTAAACAATTTTTAAAAGAAATTAAAAATGTGGAAAGTGACTTCTCAGAAGAAAATATAACTGACACTAACAAAATAAAGACAGACAGGATAATATTTTATGAGGCTTGAAAACTGTTGTTTTCAAAAGTATTTGAGAATATATGCCAGTTAAGGTCTTTATTATAAACATGTTTGAGTTAATATTTTTCCATTAATAGTTCACTTTCCAAGACTTTCAGTTTTGGTTTTCCAGTGCTCTCAGGGAAATTTCTTAATGTCCTTAAAGTACCAGAGGGGGCAGAATAAGAGACTGGTGCTGGTAAGGACCAAGGAGGTAACATTAAACCACTAAGAATGGAATCATCTCAGTCAAGTTTCTTCTTTTATCACAGAAGCAGGACTGTGTTGCATATGTAAGCAAAGATTTCTGCAAAATCAGAAGTAGCCACGATCAGCCAACTGCATAGATGCAGTTTATGTCATAGTATTTGTCATAAACCCAAATTACTAACAGCCAAAATGTGATGCAGGGAGAACACAACAATTAGGATTGAGATGTATATGAAATAATATCAATTGCCTAAATTTTTTAAATCAATCTAAGCTGATCAATCTGAAGATTTTGTCTGGGTTTTAAAACAAGGCACAGTTCTTCACATAATTTCTTACAACATTAAAGCACTTTGAGTAGACTATGCAAAATGAGACAATATGCAGCTACAGGGAAGACAAGGCAAAGGTAGATTTAACTCATCTTTGTATTCTCCTGGGTTTTTTCAGTCTCTTGTAAAGGACAGGGTGTATTCTAGCCTAATTTACACTTTCAGGCTTGCCTGAATCCATTGCCCCTCAGAATTCTAAATTCATCAGTAATGCCCAGAATATTCATAAGGATTTATGTTGCAAACAACATCATGCAAGCAAACCTTTTAGAGTCTGAGAAAAGCAATCTGCTGTTTTCCCCTTCATTTGTTTATGGAAGAATTCTCCCAGAGGCAAGACAGACTTTCTAGGTATTCATTTCTACCAAACCAGGAATTAAACAGGAACTCATTTTGTCAGTGAACTTTCCAAATCATGTGTGAAAATAGTGTCAGTTCAGTAGGAAAATTTTTGAGAGTCTGATATGGCAACATACTGCATTTTATTTCCATCTAGTTATTTTTCTGCTTTGGATTCCTCATATAAAATCTGTTCAAGGTCACATATATTTGGGGATCTCAGTAAACAGTTCATTAAATTCATCTGTTAGAGAGTACAACATTAAATTGAGATTATTTTTCACTACTGAATAGCTTTGTTAGGAAAATGGCCTGAACTAATTTAGATCAAGGTTGAAGGTACCAGCAAACAATGGGAGATAAACTTGTTAGGCGTTCTGGTCGCTGGTACTCTTCCATTTTTGAACACCTCATAAAGCTTTCCACATATACCTAAATACATTCTGTGAAGGAAAAAATACATGCTGCAATACTGAATATTGTATTTTCTTGGGCCAAGAAGAACATATATATATATATATCATGATTCTACTAAAACTGATTTTTAAAAACCATGTTATAACCCAGTCAAAGACACATTCTACTTTTTATGATAATACTGATATTTTTCTAACAATGTGGAACTGAATCATGTTTTTGCAGTCAAACACACTAATGATGGACAGCTGAAAGAAAACGCACAGAACGAAAGACAAAACTAGCAGGGGGAGAGTTAAAGTAAGTCTCTGAGTTACTTCTAAAGAGGGCATTAAGTACCACAGTGTCAGGAATTCAAAAGCCTACTATTTCCATATGAGCTCTCTGACATGCGGAGACCTGTGTTGGGGTCCATACACATATGCATACAGGGTCCATACACAATACACAGAAAAGTTTATAGGTGGCAGAACAGCCCCCAGAGAAATGAGGCTGCTGAAAAGGGATCTGATAACAGCCATCCAGCAGGTACATGCTGAGGGCAGGAGGGAGTCTTAACTGTTGTCCATCTTTGTGGCACACTTGTCTAGTAGTTGCATATCCTTCTGATCCCTCTTTCAAAGGAATGCAGCTGAGCTTTTTCTTTTTTTTTTTTTTCTGAAAGCTCAGATGGATCTACCCTTCTAAAACACAGCAGGCAGTGAGTGACAGTGATAGCTTGACATAGCTTGTATTATACTTTATCAGTTGAAACACTACCCCAAAATAGGTGAGCTCCAAGCTCATTTCCCCCTTCACTTCCATAGAATAGAAACCAACACTCCCTAGTGCCCTCCCCAGCAGGCTGCCCACAACCCCAGGATGGTAAGTCAGCAGCTGTCTTCAGAGCTGTTGAGATCTGCAGAGAAGTATGCACAACTTGCCCAATAAAAGAGGGAAGCTGAAAATAGTGGCAACTTTGTTCACATGTTATAGAAGGCACGCAGGAGAAGATAATCTGGAATCTAGATGCTGCTGTTAGGTCTGTTTGGTTCACATTTTACCCAATGATCATCTCAAATGATTTCCATGAAGTTATTGAGTCAATATTAGTTTGAGTCCTAATTCCATTGCTTGATGTTCAGGGAAGAGCATTTTAATTTTAATGCAAGCTGTTATAAATATCAACAAATAAATGAATAAATACTGTATGAGAAATTAAAAAAAAACAGCTAAGATTTTTTTTTTTTTTCTAGAGGGGTAGAGACTGCAACTTGTCTCTGTGTGTCTCTGACAAGATGCACTACTGCCTGTGATGATACTTGGAAAAGTTCATGAAATTCTGTGATTAGAAGCTTGCTTAGAGAGGCAAGTACAGTATCTCAGTGATATTGTAGAACATAGCATAGGCAAAGGAAAAATCAAGAATATAAACTTATACTTCTTCTAAAAAGACTTAATTCTTTTCCATTCCTTTCAAGAAATACAGTAGCACTGCACATATTTATATAGTGTAGGAAGAACAGAAATCCCAAAGCACATTCCAATTATGAGTATGTGATTTATATTTTATGGATAAAAAGAGTTATTTCCCCAAACACATTGTTTTATTTTATCTGTGTACTTCCTTTAATCCTGTCAATAACCGAGCATGCTGTTGCTCATAGATTTTTTGGAAGACAATAGAAAAAAGCATGCACGGTAGATAGAACTATTCATGGGTAACATAAAAAAACCGCTGTTCATCAAGATTTCTGCTTGCTAATTAACTGGAAAAAATTGGCATGATAATATTTCTGGTTTTCAGCTGAAATAGTGGGGCATATTAGCATGAAAGATAAAAATAACTTCTTAGTTAAAGGTATAGTGAAATGCTAGATTTGCATTTATGTTCTAAGGTGTACAAAATGCGTGCTTATTATTCAAAGCTTTAAGGAGTATTTTAATATCAATATAATTTTAAATATTAAATGGTTCAGCAAGTTGCAATATCTATCATGATGCTAGTCAAATTATAATCATCTGGGAAAAGGAAAAATAAAACCCATAAATTTGTATAGGTAATAAATGAGGGTGAAGCTGAACTGATTTGATGCATTTCAATTTCCATACATGTTATATGGTAATTTGTAAACAATATCCCCATCCTTCTTTTAAAGTGAACAATCTCATTATGGAGTGACCAGCTTTGTAGTATTTGAAAGAAAGATTATAAGTTGGTTTCTTTATCAGGAAGAAACATCCTCAGCCTTAATAAAAACTGCTGTGGATATTTTTTTCACTCTACTAGTCAAGACAGAATAATATGCCAATGTCATTTTCCTATTTTCTTATGCTGCATTTAGAAAGTTGTATCTCTCTCCTTGTGTATTTAGATCCCTTTCCATAAAGAATACCAGAAGAAGGATAGCATCACAAATGGGCAGGAGATAAATCTGCTTAAATATATGTTTGGCTACATTCCATCCATACAGTTTCCGAAATGTCTGAAGTAGTAAATAATAGGCTGGAATGCATACAAAGTTATCTAATGATCCAGTTTTATAGCAGCTATATATACTGAAATCCCATTCAGATGAGTGTCTGTGGCTAGGGACTGCACAGATGGCCCTTTGGGATTCAGTTTCACCCCTCTCTTTTCTCTGCTTTTTTTAGCATTGTACACTAGAAAATCTGGGACATTTTACTTGAGGAAGGTTTTCCCATACAAATTAGAATACTTCTCAAAGTTGCAATCCCCTCCAGTTCATGATTCCCGTAAAATATTATCTTATCACAGACACTGCAAAGTTTTACAGTGAGTGATTCTTTTTTATTAAAATTTCTAAACATCAGAGTAATAGGTTTCAGAGTAACATACCAACAGTGTCTCAAGAGCAAACATGCTGGCATCTTATAACATGAAATCTAGTACGCTTGTGAAAAAACATCATATGGATTGTAGAAAACTGGCCTAGTAACAAGAAACCTCTACCAACTCCATACTCCATCTCATAAGAAACCCTGAATAGAGAACTAACCTTTTTCTTGGTGGCTATGAAGCAGGTGATCAGGAACTGTCCTTGAAAATAGACATTGTAGTAATTTCATATTCTCTAAAGGCTATCCACTAGAATTCTGTTTGCTTACCATGATGATAAATGAGCTATGCATGAAGTGGGTTTTTATTAAGTTATAGAGCAGTAAATAAGTCAATTTAATGTAATTTAGTAACATTTAATTGGGCAATATGTGTCTATTATTTTGAAAACCGTAATAAAATTTTAGGTATAGTGAAGCTTAGAGCAGATAGAAATTACCTGCATTTGTTCTCTGCTCTTTGGGGAAAATAAGACTGCAAACTTATGACATAAACACAGAGGAAGCTGGCAATCTGAAGTATTGTTGAAGACTAACTTTTAGCTAATAGCACAGAATGGAACTGATTACGCAAAATTCAAATTTGAAACTGAAATTTGTAACCATATTTTGACAATATGACCATGAACAGGTGTATGTGTGGTCATCTGTTCCTAAATGCTAAGATTTTTTTGATCACTTAGCTTTGAAAAGCACAGCAATGGACTTACTAAACTTAAAAAAGACTAAGTAGTTGTAGTGACAACACTGAATGATTTGCTGTTATATAAACATAATCCTGAGTTGCTACACCTTTTACTTAGAAGTACATTCTGATTTGTAATATTCTACATCCAGTTTCAAGACAAAAAATGCACAATTTTCTTTTTTTCTTTCTTTCTTTCTTTCTTTCTTTCTTTCTTTCTTTCTTTCTTTCTTTCTTTCTTTCTTTCTTTCT
>JAWWTY010000037.1:15704606-15801337 GCA_035222235.1 Margarornis squamiger | reverse complement strand
TCTTTCTTTCTTTCTTTCTTTCTTTCTTTCTTTCTGTCTTTCTTTCTTTCTTTCTTTCTTTCTTTCTTTCTTTCTTTTCTTTCTTTCTTTCTTTCTTTCTTTTTTTTTATTTTACTTTTAGGTTAACAAGTAAGAAAAATGCAGCAGAATTAGGCATCAAATTTAAGATAGCTGTAAGAAACACAAGAAAAATAAAGCTTGTATAATATACCATGTGTAGTATAAGCACCTAGGGAAACAAAACAAAATGAAATCTTAGACAAAATTTTAAAGTAAAAATCCTAAAAGCAAATAATTTTCAATTGTGAGCAAAGATATTATGTTCTACAGCTGAGATTCCACTTGCTAGCTAAATGGACTTCCATACGCTTTTCATAAATCAGAAAATATTATCAGGTGGGCGTTTCTATTTAAAGATCTGAATTGTCTGTTAACTGTTCAGGCCAAAAGTGCAAACTAAATTCAGGCAATGTCAACATTCTCAAATTACAGACAGTAAGACCAAAGTAAAAAACTGATTGATCTGGCACTATAGACTGTATTTATAACCTACACCATATATCAAGGCCAGATCCTGCACATACTCACTTATAGGTGGTATTTTACCCAATCCTTCCTCCAACAGTGAGGATTATTGATTGTGTTAAGAAAAAACTGTTATGTCAAAGGCTACCAAACCAGTTCTAATAAGTTTTGCTTTGCTTTGCTTTCCTTAATTCAATTTGAGCTACATGCTCCAAGACAAGCAGAAGCAGAGTTTTTATGACTGGTTTATGAAATTCTGAATATATAGAGTTATTATAGAAGAAAGAGCAATGCAACTCATATTTCAGTATCCTGAGCAGAGCTATTACAATAAATATATGAAAATTTGCAACTATTAGTGCTACAGCTTGGAAATGTACTTTCATTATTTTGTAAATTATTCTATCATTTTTGCATATTAATTGTTATAAAAAGGGTTACAATGTGTGTTCTAGTAACAAAACACTTCTACTGAATGAAATTGCAGTTTAATAAAACGCAATTTATTTTGTGCTATTGAATTCAACCCTTTCACAGATTTAGAAAATGAGATTGCAATAAGAAAATGACCAAATATAGCATTGGAAAGATTTCCTAAGTTACAAAAATCTTTCAGTTTCTTCAAGTATCCTTCTGAAAAAATCAAATTTCTAGTATGCGTGGGAAGTACACTCCAAACACAGTTCCTAGAATGCAACAGAAATGTGTTTCTGTATTTTAAATAATGCTCATCACACATTACTCGTACATTTTAACAAACCTGCTCAGTCCTGAGAGTAGCTTTAAACCAGAATGATCCTTAAATTCAATATCTGACGACCCAGTTATTCTCAGAGGCAGCCTGAACTTGCTCTCAATTTAATCTGTAATCTATATTTAGGCTACTTATAAAACTTTCTCTTAGAGCATGTGATGCTGTATGCTTCTGGAATAGACTCGTAACCTCTCAGGAGGTGGGGGCAAAGATCAGTGGAGTAGGTGGAGACGGGTATACTGTGTTTCACTGGGGTAGATAAGGTCATCTGAGTGCAGTTTAGAGCACGTGTTTGAAATCCATGGAATGCCAGGGCCTACCCGCTCAGAGGTCTTACAAGAAACAGGCTGCTGGTATTTTTGTGCACTACAGGCAGTAACGCATTTGGAATGAGGTGGGCAGAGCAGGGGACATTCCGATAAGGCTGCCTATTACTAAACAAAGCTCTGAGCCCCCTTTTCATAAGTTGTTCATTGAATTTATACTAAATTATATTGGACACTGTAATTTAAAATTTTATAATATTAATAAAGTAGAAGACTAATAATTCACACTACCAGGATACTTTTTATTTTATTAATTTTATTTAATTTTTTTTATTTATTTTATCTAATATTCATTTTAACACTATTAAACTATCAATTGGGTAACCTTCTAACAACAAAAACTAGTTGAATTTAACAAGACCCATGTTTCTTCCACAATAAAGAGAGATAACGTTATTTTCAGAATATTTTAATTTTATTTTTTTTTTATTTTTATTTTTAAGAACAATGGGATCTCTGGGGTATCTGCTTGACAGGACACTCCACAGTGGTGAATGTGGGAAATTGTTCTTGTGAGTGTTAGAGTGTGCCCCCTGGAGGCTACTTTTTAGCACAGATGTGACCTTCCTTGTCCCTAGCCCTACCATTTCTCACTCTTAATTTGTGCAAGTGTAAGCACCACTGAAAGTGCAAAGCAGAGAACACCTAGCTGTAACAGTTTAAAACATTTTAAAATACTTTCAGCATATAGGATTTCAGAGCAATGTTATAGGGTGTTTTTTTAAGTACTAATTGTAAATTTATCCTAAGACTAATTTCATAGTGTACTTAGATGAAAGAGTAATTCACAAATTTTCTTCCTCTCCTCTATAATCTTCAATAGCTACTGTGTAAGAAAAAATATTATTATACTGTCAATATTATGCAGATGTTAATATATTTACTCTGAAAAAAGCCTGTACTTCACTGCACCTAAAACCACTCTACCGTTGTGGTCATAACTCTAATTTCTCACCTAGGATATTTTTCTTAAGATCATTGTACTAATATTATCAGTACATGTACAGTACAGAACAAACAGAAGCTACGAATGGGTATTCACATACCAGAAGCAGCTAACTTGTTTTGTCTTTTCACCTTCACTTGTTTTGATGCTGAACTTGTAACAATTTGAGCTAATTTGGTTTACAGCCAAATAAAAACCTATTTAGCTGTAAACTAAAATTTCATTTAACATCATTTTATGTCCAGTCAACTAATCTGAACTCAGTTCAAGGCATTTTATAATACTTTCTCATTTGCTTTAACACAATCTGAAGTAAATTAAAGTATCATTGGTTTAAACATGCACGTAGAAGATATAACAGCAATCAGTGGATCACTTATGAAAATTTTAAAAAAAATAGCAGATGTTCTAAAATGCTCTAATATTTATTTTCTGTGCAGTGATTTAAGTCTTCACATTGGTCAGTGTATTTTGATTGTTGACAAATAGAACATTGACTCTTTAAGGACCCTCCATCTAATATAAACACTTCTTAATTTTTCAGGTCCATGGAATGAAAAGAATTTATGATTCAAAGATCAAGATTTTGTTCTAACCTTTGAGTTGTTGGTATTCTTCATGGATATTACTTTATCATGTAATGGATTGCCAAGATAGGACTATCACTTTAGTTCTGTCATTGATTGTATCACCCCCAAGGAAAATAAAAAAAAAAATTTGCAGGAACAGTTAATTAGGAGAATGGTCTCTTCTCTGAGGCCTATTTGGTCACAATATAAGAGATTAAATAATGTGAAGACATGAGAAATTGGAAATGAATGTCCTATAAGTTTGGGGAAAGCCAGAGTTTCCCAGATGTGCATAAATTTTAATACCTTTGAAATTATTGTCTTGATAAAAGAATAGTTCAATTTTTAAAGTTTAGTTCTTTTTTTATTCTTATTCAATATGAGTTATGTAATACAGTTATTAACTGGAAGGGTTGAGTTGCATCAGCAAAGTGGGAGTGACAGGATAACAGAACAATAAAGAAATGATACCAAGCTGTATTATAACAAGGTTGTGAGCAAGACCAGTGGACTAGAGCTTCCATCCCCAAGAGATTTTTCCTTGTAGAAAAGAGAGTAGAGAATATCCAGTGATATAAGAATTTGAGCTCATGTTCACCTGTGTGTATACTGTGAAGTCCAAAATTTAGACACTCCTAGGATCTCCAAAGTCATAACTCACATATCACCAAACTCTGTCAGTAATTAAATGTTTTCCAAAAAGACATGGGAGTGACATGGGACACTGCTGAATAGCTTGGTACTCAATCTCACATTATGTCACTCCTGCTGCAGTAGGGTTTGTAAAGACTCCTGGAACAAGCTCTCACAAAGGACACACGAAGGAAATCAAGGTTTTCATGATGGGAAAGCAGAAGCTTCATGATTACTTTTGAAGACTTTTGTCAGTGATGTGAATTACTTTTGTCATACTCTGAAGGATGTTCAGTTCCAGCTTTAGAGAAAATGGAGCAGCTGTGTTACAGATCAGAATCCAAGTCTCGTCTTCCTGCTTAGGGCTTCCTTTATCTACAGTCATGCCTGTCTTTTCTTGCTTTCTCTCTGTTCTCAGAAATCCTACATGTGTTAATGCAGTGACATGCTTTAAGGGCTGGGTGTGATTTCTTCACTTTTGTGGTCAGTTTATTGCAACAAAAATTAGTTGCAGAGATTAATATATGAAATAGATTTATGACAGAAATAAACTGGAAAGTCTGACAGCAAACACTATTGAGCTTACCAAGTGAAACACTATCACCAATGCTCCATCCACAAGAGCAGAAGTTAAATGTTAGCCTGCTGGAATATTTGTAAGATTACTTTTGACTAACGTGCTGAAGAAGGCGGGGGCAGTTAATCTCCTTTAGGGCTTCCAAGAACCTTTTAACACTTACCACATACTATGAATTGCAGTCACACTTGAAGCTGGTGGCTTAAAAACACACAGCTTTGTAACAGAATTGTTTGTTGGCACAGTACATCATGTAATGGAACAGCTGGGAGGTTTAGCAGTACTTAACAGTATGAGAAACAACAAAAGAAAAAAGATAAAAATAGTTACTAAGAGCACAAGGCACATTTTGGACTTTGCAGCTATTTCTCTATGAACTCTTGCCAGCTGCAGTATTTGTCAGTGTCCTTTTCTACCAATATGTTCTTTGTAGCAAAGGATGTCTCTGTGTTAGACTATTGTCCAGTCTTTTGTGCTTATTCAAACCCATCCTGCTTTGAAGACTCACTGTGTAGTGGAAGATAATAATCAACTGGTTTTTACTGCTGAAACAGTATTACATGACTCTAGAGGTCTCTAACTTGCATGTCAGAAGATAGACTGCAGAGATAGCAAGGTTAGTATCTCTAGATTTCCAGTCCCCTCAGAGGACAGGAGAAAAATCTCTTTTGCTGCACTCTGATGTTTAGGGCCATTTCGTGTGAGAACTACAAAATAAAAAAGCAGCAACATAAAAACACATGAAAAAATAAAAACACTCACAGAAAAGTCCCACCAAACCCAAGCAAATCAAACTGACACATCTTGATACCCTGCAGTGATCTCTTCATCCTGACAGCCTGGAAGAAAGAAGGAAAAGTAGTATTTATGCCTTTCTCAGTTTTTGATCTTGTTGCCAATACAGTCACAGACTGGAATGAAAATGACAATAGTTTTTTTTTTTTTTAACTTCCCCTCCTCCCTTCCGGAAGATATGATAAATCATAATTTCACCCAGCTGGAGCAGTTTTACCTTCATGTAGCATAAAAAATGAACATTCGCTACCTCACCATTAGAATATTTTTGGTACAGTGTTGATATACATACATGGGAAAACTATATACAGTTTCTACACAAGGAGTCTCATCTAGTTAAACACACAGCATAAATGCACCTCAAGTATTTTGTGAAAAAAACTTTAGGTGAGACTAGTGGTGAATTCTTCAAAAACCCATTGGTGTTAAAATTAAAAAGAAAGAAAAGCAAATCAAAGTACGAGGGTGGCATGAAAAAGCAATGTCAGAAATTTTGCAAGACATGTAAGTAGAAGGAAGAGTCACATGTTGATATTTCCAAAACATGCATCACATTGGTATCTGGATCTTTGTACTTTGATTTTTTCCTCTCCTTTGAGAAAACTTGCTCTCTGATTATAAGAACATCATTGAATAATATCTCAATCTCTTTTGTTTGTCAGAATTTCAAATTCTGGTTCAGGACAACCGTAGCAGATATTCCTGCACTGATTATTTATTTGATAGGACCAAAAGGCAGTTTGGAGTGGAAAGATGGAAAAAGGCAACAATATCATGGTATGACATAAAGAATTATTCTTCTCATCCTAAAAAGATGTTTGAAATCAGTCTGATGATCCTTACTCAATAAGTTCCACTTTAAAATAAAATATTATTAGAAGTTAAAAAATAAAATAAATAGTATCAAAAGGCATAAATGTTATTCATTTGCCTAATTTTTGAATTGTTTCAATTTTTTTCATGTTTTCAATGTCACGGTAGCAATTCTGTCTTTCAGACTTCAAGAAGCAGATACATCTCCCAGAAGACTTCAATCATATCTGCCAATCTCATGTACATATTTTGGTTCCTTACAATATCTCAAATCACACTGAATACCTTATGTCTAGTGAGCTGAATTAATTGTTCTGTGACTGCATGATGCACAGGATAATGGAGAAAAAGGAACAATACTGTTAACAAAAGTGAAAGCAGAGGATTTTCCCTAAAAAAAAAAAAAAAAAAAAAAAAGAGATAAAAGTATCTTTATAACTTTGTACAGAAACTATTGCAATCCAAATTTTTTTATAGGTTGTCTTAAAGCATCTGATAAAATAATATATTTGAAGCCAAATACACTATTTATTATGTGTGGTAGTTAGGTGTACTTTTATATGTCTGAAATTAAGCCAGTAGTATTTATAATGAAAAGACAAGATACCATGCCCCCTTCTGTGTATGAAGCTTTAAACAACAGAGAACACTGAAAGAACTGAGCAGTTGACTAAACCTCTTGGGTATTACAGTTCACCATCAGCAGGAAGCCAGAACAAAGAGAAGTCATTTGGAACTTTGTCTAGGTCTAGACACGGTCAGAGGTGAGTAGGTTTCTGTTTCAAGTCAGTTCCAGAGATGGCCTGGGTTTTACCTCTGATGATTTTTTTCTGTGAGATAACCACCTCCAGTGGGACAGGAAGTCAAGCCTCGAATTTGTTTTTAGGGTCACTCTGGCTTTTAGAGCATGGTTAGCAATTTAAACTTGACGACTGCCTTAGTACACTGCACAGCTCAGGTAAAACATTGGCTCTCTCCCCTAGTACCAGCTAAATCAGACTGAAAGAAAGGGTTCTCTGGACAGACCCTGATCCAATCCTCAAAGTAGGCAACTGAAAGACTCCTAGGAGTTAGACCATCAGTAGAACCAAGTCAAGCATTAAAAATAAGGGGTGAATTGATCCCAGAGTCAGATCAGTAATGTGGAAGATGGGGTTTCTGCAAGCTGTCCCCCACAGCACTGGGATACTTTGACACTGATTGGACATAAACGCTGATCTGGTTGAGAAGCTTAGTACATTGCCAGTGAAACAAAGTGTTTCACTCCACTACCTGTTGCACTGGGTGCTTTATCTGGGTGGAATTTCAGCCAACTGCATAGCATCCAGGCCTCAACCTTTGACTAAAGAAACCACTATATGGGTCAAAGAAAAATACGTAGAACCTCAGAATTTCACCAGATCTACAGCTGTTGACAAAAATGGGTTGGAACAGAGTAAGTTACAGACTCTGTGGGTCTCTCCAGTCCAATTTGCTTGCCTTAGAAGGAGGTTGACTAATAGTGTCTTACAGTTTTTTCTTGAGAGAAAAGAACCATATCCGTTTGTGAGTGGCATTGTTCCAGGTCTCACAGTGATGTCAACAGAACTTTATAGCTAAATGTTATTAAAGATCAAGTTCCATCACCAAGATGCACAAGCTTCAAGATAGCTGTCCTGGCAAAAGATTAATGGGTTGTTTTCTTTACTTTTGCCTGGATTTGCTCTTAAACATCTGAGAACCATCCACGAAGTCTGAGGTTTTCCCATGTTGTATTCTCAGTATCTTTTCATCAACATTTCTCAGAAAAGGCAGACTGAACACCAGATACTGACTGGAAAAGATGAAGGAATTTCAATCGTTGCAAAAAGACTTCTAAAAGACAATAAATAGATTGCATAATTTCATAAAGGACATGACAGAGGAAGGTGCACAAAAGAGATAGACAGTGAGTGAAGTCTATTTTACTATACAGTGGGCATTAAGATCCTGGTTATCAGCTGCTGAAGAACTTTCATGGAGATTCAGGGCCAGTGAGTTTTACCAGTGTAATAGTTCTTGTGGTGTGTGTTTTTGGTTTTTGGGGTTTTTTGTTAGTTTGTTGTTGTTGTTGTTTTGTTTTGTTTTGTTTGTTTTGTTTTGGGTAGAACCCCATTTAGCAGGACATTTAAGCAGGTGGCATTTTACAAACACAAATCTTCACAGTTTGGAAATCCTGCCACAGTTCAGCACAGGACTGAAGTCCTTTGTTGAACTAAGACCACAATGTTTCTATATATACCTGTAACACAGGAGGACTCTGTATAGCATGAAACCACACTGACATTTCAGAAATTACCAGTTCATACTCTGTGCTGGGATAGTATAGCATCTTCATTATGTTTTTAGAGGTTTTAGTGTTTGCCTTTTGAAAAATTTCTATTTGCTACTTGCAAAAATACTGAACTGAGTGGGTGAAGCCCCTCCCTCTGATACCCTGCCCCTTGACCGGTATCAGCAGTACAGACGCATTGCCAACAGCCTGCCCCTGCCCAGCACCCATAGGCAGGGCACCCCACACAAAATTGATACCCTTCTCTCCAAGCCCACAACTGCAGGGGGACACAAGGGGCAGCTCAGCTCTTACCCGCATGTAAAGGGACATGCAGCACTGGCAGTTTTTTCCATATGACCTGGACACCACATATCCCTGGCCATCCACTGGAGCCATGGCATCGCTTATGGTCTTGTGCTTTCTACCAGTGACTGGGTGCATTTCCACATGTGTACATTGTTGCTCATTTTTCCTACTACCTCAATTAAACTATGGGTTTTAACATGTGGTCAGACTCCGTTCCTTTTCAGAGCACAGAAACGTTTCTCCCTTGTCTAAAAATAAGGTTCTTCCATCAGTTTGATATTGAAACGTTAAATCACTAACACAATTTCTCAAGTATCTGTCATAGTTGCACCTGGGTACCGAAATATATATGTACAGGTTTAATGCATATTTTTCAGTTTGTAAATGTTTTGGATAGAGTTTACCTATGAATTTAGATTTACAAGTGCTTCTACTCTATGATTTCAGTGGCTGTTGTAAGCTTCATTGATGATGGGATGAGAAACACAGACGAAAGCAGAATGGATGCCAAGACCCCTCTGCCAGATATGACAGGCAGGCTTGCTTTGCAATGTAACGCTACATATTTTAGCTTGTCATTTTGTTAGTGTAATTTTATCCCAGATTTTTTTTGCATTTTAATAGAAATATTGAATTTCAAAATGACATGCCTACCTGCTTATTCTTAATATAGTTGAATTTTCAAAACAAACAGAATAAAGATATGGGAGCATTTTTTTTAATACAGGGATCGATTTTGCTGTGAGACTCTCACTTTCATTATATGAATTAAAGAGAAAGGTGGCTGTCTTGAATTGAATGATTATGAACATACACATTGAAAAATGCATTAAATACACACCATAAAACACCATTTTCCTTGGAAATGACACTTTTCTGCATCCAAGGTTGTGAAAAAATTGAGAGATGTTTTATTGCAGACTGAAATCATTCCTACAGGTCTATGCATGGTGGAGGATTTTATTAATGGCTGGATGGTACAAGATCAGCTTGTGTGTCCGTGATGTGATTGAGCATACCATCAGCTCACCAATTCATTAACACCTACCAAAAAGACCCAACAACAAAACTCCCCCCAACCCTGCTCAAAATCCCCTGTGTGATATTTAGCAGCCTACAGAGGATTAATGCATGAAAGACAGTGATATTAGAGCATTTTTCCTAAACAAAAGAGCAAAAGAGAATCCTTTCCTTATTTCTTCTCTTTTTTTTTTTTTTTTTTTTAATACAAATTGTTTCAACCTCTTGCCTCATTCTCCTCCCAAATTAACCTAGAATTAATTATTATTATGTAGGAAAGAAGGAGAGCTGCTGGGATTTATTTTTTTTTTTTTTTTTAATACAGCATTGCACAAAGAAATTAGGTTTTTATGAGAGAAAAAATGATAAGAAAATCTTATGCTAAATATTTTGGGGGAAATTTTGTTGTTTGATAGAAGTATTAGAAGCTTCCAGAGCTCATTTTACATATAGACAGAGCATGCATAGAAAGCCTTGAAAGACTGTGATTATTAAATTGTATCATATAATCGTGCGATATTCAATCATACAATTGAACATTTGCATTGAAAAGCAGTTTCTCGAGCATGCCTTTTAGTCAACATCCCAACTGAACTGCTCATACAAAAATAATTAAATAACTGTTTATTTCCATCAGGTAGTGGGAAAACTAAAACAAAACAAAAAACTAAAAACCATGAAACATTTACTACATTGACAAAGTCTTTTCGGTAGTTTATGTAAAGCCTAATGAATATCAAGGCATGTATTCAGTCTTATAGATTGAATTAAACAGTAAAGATCCCCTTAACTTCAATGCACTTTGTACCTTCCACATGCACCCTATTGAGGGAAAAAAATCCAAAACACTTATTCTATAAAAATGCATGTGAGACATTTAAAACTCTATACATGCCCTTGAATCAGGAAATGGTTTTACTTAATGTGGGTTTAATTTCCCCTTCCACTCTTTCCTCTCTCCTTCCCTTAATGATTAAAGGCATCTTGACTATACAAATCTGGAGTGGTCTAATAAATATGACCTACAACAGGAAAATACAGAGTTAGGAAGTTGTCTGTGCTTTTCAATGGATCAAATACATTTTAACATGGTGAAGGCACACCTGAGCCCGGTCTCTTCCAGGCTGCTGGCAGGATTCATTGAGGTGGTGCCTTTACAAATACCTATCACTTAAGATGTATGTAGCTGACCTTCAATACAAGGTCAACAAGCATGCCTCCATTTCAGTTGCAAGCAATTCCACCTGCAACAGCTGCTCTTTGTGTGATAATATTCTCGTCTCATAAAATTAGTTCTTCAGTCTACTTTGAACTCAGACCTTCCTTCCCCTTCACCCTTGGTTCCTGCAATTTTGAGAGTCATCTGGACTCATACAGAGTTATCTGTATGTCCCATTGACAGCATTTCCTCTTCCAAGTGTTGCTCCACTGCCTTGAGACCTGATGATGTGGAAGGAGTGAACGTATTTTAAATTGATGCTGGTACTTTGGACAGGCCACTGTGCAGAGTAGCTACAGTTCAGAAAGCAAACAAACAAAGTAGAATGAGAAAGAAGAAAGAACATTTTATTGTCTGTCAAAGACCATACCACTTGGTACCAAGACTGGTATCCTGGTGCCAAGTATCTGAATCACTTGCTCGGAGTTCACAGATAGGACACAGGACTTAAAGAAAAAAAAAAAGTCCTTTTGTAGAGGAAGCCAGAGGTCAGGTGTGAAGCCCTGGGCCTCTAAAGTAGTGATGGATTTTTAGGCAACTTAATTCCATTCAAAAATGTGTCTTAAAATGTATGCACAAGTTTTAAGAGGAAAGTCTCAGACAGACCTTTTGTTCCTACTTAACATGAAACAATTCTTTTTTTTTGAAATCATAAAATATCCATTACTTGTGCTGCATTTATTAAATTTATGTGGACTTTTCATTCAAGACAATTCAAAATAGAAGGTAAGAAAGCTGAAATCTGTAGCATTCTTCTTTTAAAAGTTTTTGAAAACTATCTTAGATTTACAGTGCCTGAGTCCTTCATTTTAGGGGTTTTTTTTCAGTCTCAGTTCAACCTTTCAATTAGCACTGAGGCCAGGCGCATCATTTAGTTATGGGGCAACAAAAAACTATTGTAAGTGGATATTTGGGTCGAAACTTCTAACACTGGCTTCTGATTTTGTAGGATATGGCTCTTCAATGTGCAAAAGACAAAGAAACCTTACTTCCTGACTATAACAAACTCAAAGCCAAATTTCTGAGCTTAAAATATAACAACTTTATAAAGTGAAATATTAGAGTCAGATTTAACTTGCCATTTCTCATGCAAATCAAATACTGAATTTTTAGAGTTTAAAAAAGTTAATTAACATTTATGAAAAGTAAAGCTATTATTTTCATAGCCATAACTAAATTAATCAGATTCATGATTTAAAACATAAATTCAATAACAGAAAAAATGTGCAGGTTTTTTTTCTTCCATGAATATTGTTTCATCTGCTCTAAAGCAACAGCTGTGACCAGGGATTTATAGATGCTTTTCCAATTTGTGATAAATCCTGCAGACTGAATTCTGATTCAGTTAAATCTTTGAGATTATTTCAGTTTTATCTAATTTTTCAGGCATCAAAACCTGTACTTGTGGACTTATTGCAATTCTACTGTTACAATTTAAGAATCTACTTAAATGTAATGTTAAATCACATAAGTACCTAAGAGAATAGCTATGGATTTGATTTTTAAGGTACATATAAGACAAACCCTTTTGAAATTTTAATGTGCTTTTACTCTGTTTTAATACAGCATGTACTTACTTGCCTGCTCAAGAGTGGATCTTATCAATTTCACCAGGTGCAGACCAGATAACTAACAATGAACGATTAGAAGGATCTCTAGAGTGAAAACAAACACAAAATAACTTCTTAAATTATCTAGCATTCTGTTCACAGTTAGTGGAAGAAAATGATACCTGTGTAATTATTGTTTTTATCACCAAAATAAGTAGGTAGGTAAATAAATAAATAAATAATGTTTCAGAATAATTTGCAACTTGCACAGATATCTACCATAAGAAAACACTCAGAAAATGTACATGCAAATAGATATTTTTCTCAATAATGTTGGTAAATTCTTTCTGGTTGCATTCTGACATACCCAAGTATGTCTCTTGAAACATGCAATGACTACCTGTATTTGAAATGCTTGCGCATGTGAGCATTATTGTCTCTAATTTTTAAGTCCTCCAGGAAGACAAGTCTGCCTGTGTTATTCAGTTAAGGTTCTTTTTGTACCAAATGTATGAAGGGGTTTTTTTGTGTGCTTTACTTTAGACAGGATGTGCATATGTTTTAGCACAAGCAGAGGTTGTGGGGTTTAGTTGTGTTGTGCGGGGTTTTTTGTTGATTTTTTGAGGTTTTTTTGTTCATTTTTGCTTTGATAATTGTTTTATAAAATTGCAGCCTACATATACTAAAGCTTTAGGGGAGTGGTTTTTAACCAGCTTCTATCAAAAGTGTCAAACTCTTGGGTTTTTGTTTTGTTTTCTGTAAAGAGATGTATAATTTCATGTAACATATCTCATTTACTTTTACTTGGACAGAATAATGATTTTTCAATGAGTTGAAACTTTGAATTATAAATTTTCTCCTTTAGTTCTTAAAATAAATTGAAATTCGGCCACAAAAGAAACCCAGTTAATGCATCAAACCAGATGTTTCATCACTTCTAATTGATAGCAAAATCATTCTGGAATCTTTCATGTAGTTCCTATTGGCAAGAAAAATAATTTTACATAATCAAGCAGAACTCATGCTGTGCAGGAGGTCTGGCTTGCAGAGCTAGCTGGCAGTATCTTTGTGATATTATTAGCAGTGAAATGCTGGTTTAGACAGGAGTAAAAATGCAGGATTCTTTCAAAGGTAAATAGTTACTCCAAATTGAAATGAAGAAAAGTTTTAGTATTGTTTAAAGGAGACAGTGTTGCAGATAAATGTGATATTTGGGAACATCTCATTGAGAATAATGGCCATGAAAATCATGTATATTTGAAACTTCTCAATTCAAGTACTCCTGACAATGAGAAATACACTTATCCAATGTAATAGTGCAATTATTGCTGTCCCAGCAGCAGTGGCAGATTTGACTTGCTCTTAATTTATTTTTTTTTTAAATTTCTATTTCTTGACTTTTCTGAGGGTCTCCTAAGTCAGTAATTTTGATGAACTTATGAATTAAACCTGATGTACCCATTTGTGGCTTAGGAGCAATTTCATATTAAGATATCAAGCCTGCTGTTTTGGACCTAAAATCAATAGAGTAACACATTTGTTCTGCCAGTCAATCATGTAGATCTATAAATGCATATGAAACTATAGATTTTTAAGTATTTTATTAGACACAGAAGAAACTGTTTTACAGACTAAAAGGGTGCATTAATCTGGTAACAAAAATATTCTCTAAATATTTTTTTCAGAAATACAACACACAACGTAGGTTTTTAATAAGTTTTTATTATACATATAGATAACAGCCTGTGATTATGACAGAAGTATCAGAATTTATGATGTTAATTCTCCTGTATCTTCCACAATTACTAATTCTGCTTTTTCAAACTCTCTAAAATTCTGCTTCCAAATGGTATTTAGTACTTGTGTTATGGAAATCAGTGGAAAATGCTCCACTGTCTGTATCCTAGGATTTAGTTTTAAATAGCCACATAAAGAAATATCCTTATGATGTTGATTTACAAAGAATGAATTTAAATAACATGCAAATGGTGATGACATTTGATCTGGAGGAGCTGAGTACTCTTATAATATATACTTGAACTTCCATTTTGGAGTTAGAAGTCATCATGGTTTTGTATCACCAAACCAGAAACCAAGAAAATCTTCACATCTGTATTTAAGATAATGACATGTAATTAGCTGCTGTTGATGTAAAATGAAGAATTTTAATTCTGGAATTGTGTCTGCTAAACATATTCTATGAAACAGTTAAGTCATTAAGATTTCTCAGGAAACATCTGGGAAAAATGCTCTACTGTTGGAACATCAAATGCTGTCTCCTTTTTCATTAACACACACTCGCTTCCAAATTTGTATTTTGGTGAGTTCCACCTTAAATAGTCCAGGTATTTTTTTCCACACCTCTAAGACATGTTTTAGTATGACATCATTCGTGTGGCCTATCTCCCATACATATATGGGAAGGAAATAGAACTCTCTGTTTCTCCCATAACTTTGTAAAAGGAGAGTAGAAGACTGGACTATCATGGTCATTAGCATGTTTTTTACTTGATTTGCAATACTGAATGTCATGCACCTGCCTCTGGAATACTCAGTTCTAGGATAAAATATAAGAGGGTTCAGTCATTAAAAGCAGATGATACATAAGGAAATTTACAAGTAATGCTAAAAAAAAGCCCTGGATTTTTTATTTTTTTTTTTTTTTTTTTTTTTTTCTGTTAGTGATGTACATCGCCTGGGTGAGATATCGCCATTTGTTTCATACGGCTAGCAAAAAGTAGAACAGGATTTTTCCCATGAAAAGATCTTCTCTGGTCACATTTAAATGATTTTGTATTGTATCCTTTTTCTTAATAGTTCCTTAAGACTCTGAGTATTCTCATAACTTTTACATTCCAGTATCTTCTGTTATTTCAAAGAGTAAACTAAAATCCAAAGTGTCCTTGTAAACAATTTAATCTTCAATTGCACATTTAAGTTGTAGCCAGAGAGCTGCTGAACTGGTAATATAAATTTAAATTCAAATTTTAGGAAGATGAATAAAAAAGCTCTAGTTCTTCTTAAAATATACTTTTCCTGCAATGTAGTTCATGTCACGTCGCCCTTTAAACACTTGTCTCTGTAGCTTCTGATATTAAATTACTTTGGACATTATATACCCTGATAGTGTGATAGCATATCTTCTATCCAGCTAAATTGCCATAAACTCCTGTAATGCCTGATAAAAAACACAATAGAAAACTAAAATAAAAACTAGCATCTTCTTTGTACGGCAGCTATAAATGCTTCTGCCTCCTTCTGAAACAAAAGAGCGCAGAAAACTCAAAGACATCTCCAGAAAAAGGTGTGTTGTGAATATTTTAAAGGCAAGCGATAGAAAAAACAAGTGTGAAAGCCATATTTAAAATCTTATGTCCTCAGAAAAATATTTGTTTGCATTTCTCATGCTCTTCTTCAAAGATATAAAAAATCATGTCAACTGATCTCAGTCTCAACCATAATGCATTTTTTTCAGGCATAATTGAAAATAACTTTGTCCTTTAGATTTTTAAAATAGAATTGAAGATATTTATGTAAAAAAATTCCATTCAAATAGGAAATGTTTGACAGGAAATTATTATTTGGGCTTTGAATGCAAGAGAGGACATGCCTGTGTGTGGGATGCAAGTGAAGACAGCTATAAAAGGAGCATTACAAATAGAAATAAAACCAGTTTGGTATCACAGAAGTAAAAGGTTACTGTCTCTTAATGATGTGGAGGAACTGGAATGACTAAGATGATAAGAGCTTGCAGGCAAAAGGAAAGAAGGCAGAACCGGGGCAAGGGAAATGCACTGGTCTGTGAGACAGTTTCCCCAAAGGAAAGGACTATACTAGTTCCTGCCCTTCTGTCCACCTGACAGATCCCCCAGAAGCAGCAAAGAGTGTGCCATATGGAAGTACAAGAGGTGCTGTTTGAAGAGGGGAAATACTCTGCTACTGTGAGTCACTTGTGTGACATTATAAAATGACAAGACACTATATTGTAAAGCTGTGACAAGTCCCATGGACTGTTCAACTGTTTATTCAGAGACTGCAATATCTTTCCTTATCCCAGTTCCTCATGAGTAGCCATAGCTGTCTGCTGCCTGATAATTTCTTCAGAGGAAGGGATGCACAGAGGCCTGTCTACTGTAAAGACTGCCAGTACCAATATAACTACATGGCAATAGCTCATGTGTTTCCACAAAAATATGCAGCAAAATTCAAACAAGAAAAGTAAATGAATGACAGCTGCAGTAAATAACAGACAATGCACGCAATGTTCTTGAATGCCAACTATGGAAAATGCAAAGCGATGAAAGCTAGGAAATTCAAAGTTAACATCCTCAGTCTATCCTTAAGTTACTTGCTGGTTAAATAATCACAGTGTCATTACCACTAGGAGTGCCATGGGCAAATCCAGTCAATCAAAGTCACAGAAAAGCTTTGAAACAATCTAATCAGTCTAAGTCTTCCACTGTAACATTTCCACTACATGACTTCAAATGTAAATTATATCCCTTCTTTATAGTAATATTCACTCTTGCTTTCATCTTACACAGCCCAAGGGGTGGGAAAAAGAAGAAATTGTATTATTTGAAATAAAGACTAATAAAGTATGTGGCTTGAACAGCTTGACAGCCTAAGTCAGAATGTAGGCAAAGAGGAGGAGAGGGACTAAAAAGGGATGAAGATGGATAGCAGACCTGCCTGGGATATTTACGTTATGGAATAAGTGGAGTAAAGTTAAAGAAAATGGAAATACAGTTTCTGTTAGAGAAGAATGGTGAATTTAAATCATATTTCTCTGAAGAGGCTTTCTAAAAATTATTATTTTTTATTTTGCAATTTATGCAAATATTCATAAAATTACCATTAGTTTCTTGGCTGAAATTCAGTTTCTAGGCAATAGCTACAAAATTGGAGCATTATAAAAAAATCCAAGTTTAGGTATTTTTACTCAAAAACATATTTAAATACATCATTGTATTTCCTTACAGAAATGGAAGTATCATCAAGAAATTTGACTGATCACATAAAATGAAAAAAAAATTGCTTTGGGGAGATGTGGATTTGAGCTCAGCAGGTAGGTCTGCTGAATAAGAATTAAGGACAAAACCACCATTTTATTTGTGACAGAGACAATTTAAAGCTTTGTTGAGGATTTAATTATCACTAAACCTGATCTTCTCCCTGAAGGAAAAAATAGATGAAGCTTATATGAGTCTGATAAATCGTCCCTGAAGACAACAGTCATAGTGCAGTGCGTTGGCTAAGTCTGCAGAGATGCTTATTTTGCTGTCTCCAAAATCATTCTTCCCTAAAACACTGATGTCTCAAGTGCTGGCCTTCTCAAAACTATTCCTTCAAGTTTAACTTTCCTTATAGCACAGACAAGATATTGCTAGATTGGTAGTAGTGTGACTGTGTTGAACAGCTTTCCTGCTCTTAAAGGGTTTTTCTCCAATAGCCATTAGCCCACCTATTTGTAATTAAAATAATGAACTCTGAATCACCACCAAATAACATTTAATGGTGTTTGAAAAGGAGACGAAACCTAGAAATTGAGAGACAGAACACAATGTGGGTGAGAAAACTGAGAGAGTATAGCTGTGTAAAATAGATGTAAACAAATGTCTATGTTTCAAATAGTTGTTTGTTATTTCTCTGTCTGAGGGAAAATGATGCAATCAGAAAGACAGATGACAAAATATAAATATTTGTGAGTTTGTTTTATTTTTTATTTTTTTCTGTGAGCTTTGCCAGGAGAGAGGTACTAGAATTATTTATTAACAAATCAATGACAGAGGAAAATGTGGTTTACACTAACCAAGAATCATACACAGGACTGCTGCATATCAGATGTTGCATCACAGTGCACTGTCAGTACCAGTAGCTGTAACAACCTGTTGTCTGTTGAGTGTGAGCATGAGCTTGTATTCACAAATCAGAACTGCTAAACTCAAATCAAGCCTGAACCCGGGTAATCTTCAAATAAGTTTTAGGGCCTAGAGGGAAAGAACTCAGTCCTATATGTCAGTTTAGGACATCCTGGTGTGGATGTAGCTGTAGCTTTTTCAGTTGCCAGGAAACTCCACTATTGCTTCTGAAATTCTTTTTCCTCAGATAAGGTAAGTCAGGCATATGTTCTTTGCCATAATGGCTCCTTTCCTGGTAGCAGTGTTCCCACAGGCTGATATTCCCGAAGACCGCTTTGGGTGGCAGACTTAGCATGACCAAATTCAGATGTGCAGGTGGGTCTTGAAGCACTGTGAGATCATGCCCACCAGGCACTTGAAGAACAATTTGTTGCTCAATAACTCAGCATATCTTTGGCAAGAGCAAATTTCATTAAGTGCTACAGTGCTGGAGGTGTAGCAAAGAAATTACACTGCCAGTGGCAAGGGGAATTTTCAAGGCAGCTGTGGCAGCCAGATGCTTGCAGGGACATTTACCTTCAGTGGAATTGTGAAGAAGCTACTGTTTTGATTCATGCTTTTAGAATAGGAGAAAACTAAAGTAAGCTTCTGGAGCTGTTTTGGACACCTTGTCCAATCAGCCAACATGCCTTTGCAGGAATATCCAGTGACACTTGACAAACAAATCAGAAATAGAGTCCTGTGCAGAAGAACAGAGCTCCAAAGACAGAAAGGAGTTGAAACAGATACCTAAAATAAGTGTAATATACCTATGAAGTAGGTATATTACACTGCCTATGCAATTTATGACTGCAAAGAGACCTCTGTTATATCTATTGAAGGGATTATTTTTTATTAACTGTCTCTTACCTCTGTGTTGAATTTTATTATTTTCTAAGGGAGAAAATATATGTGACTAGTACCAACACTGATCAGGTAGATTCTTTCTTCTCTCTTCCCACAGAGAAAACTGTGTAGTATGAAGTATCTAATTTTCTTGGAGTTTTGATCTTATTTTCTTTTTTAACTTGTTTTACCAAATGTTCTTAAATATCTATGTTGTCATGAACTTTTTAGAGCAGTGTCAGAAAGCACACTTTATGCTTTGAATGCTTGTGTTGGTGGTAGATTTGTGTGGTCAAGATAAACACTTCTGTTTGGCTATGTACCAGCACAAAGAGAAAAAGCAAAATACAGAGAGAAGAAAAAGGAAAAGCAAGTGTTCTGCAACAGGTAGAGTAGAAAGTTTTAGTTGCAGATTTTCTAGTTAGAAAATATTGACAAACACACAAAAAATCAAAGTTAAAGGATGGATTATTTTGTAAGAAAATATGTGATTAGTCTGTGGAATGCAGGCTACCTACCAGGATAGTAATGGCATATGAAGAGGACAAATGAAAAGACTCTTACCTGAGATACAGTTTTCAGGCACAGCTAGAAGCTAGGAAATTAATATTTTTTATTTTTTTTTTCTCTGCTCTGGCTTTCCTCCTTCTAGTGAGGTTTGCAGTGTTGGTCAGTGTCAGAGTTGTGCTACAGAATTTGTGAATCAAGAGTCACATGCAAGATAATAATTCTTATGTGTGTTGTGGTCTGCTCTGTCTTTGCTAGTCTCTGTAAATTTTCTATTATTCATTTTTATGATTTTTCTTACTTTTGAGATCTCCGCTACAGTTTTACTGACTCACCTTAGCCTTAAGTCTGCACCCATTACTTTCTCTTCTCTCCTGTGTTTTTCCTTTCCTCTTTGGGGATTACTTTCCACCTCTGTGAACCTATTTCAATTTCTCCTCTTTCTGTTTTCTGCATTGCTTTTCTCCTTGCTCTGTTTGTTTGTTTATTTGCAGGTCCTACTGGCTTGAGGCTCCAAGCATACAGCAGAGCAGGTGAAAGATTACTAATACCTATTTCCTTCTTCTCTCTCTCTCTATTACTTTATTAACTTCTGGATTAGGAACTCCTATAATTGGGCAATAGACAGAGATGTTGAGGATACTGTGTAAAGTGCATAAAATACTTTCTTACTAAAGGAAACTATCAATTCCTTTTCTAAGTCCTACAAATTTCTTGTCTGCCTTCACCGAAGCTGTCACATTTTATAGGTTATATCTAAGTGTTCCAGTCAGAACAAGATTCTTATAGTTTTTACATATATTTTACATAATTTTACATTAAATTGCATCTTTACATATAATTTGCTATGTCAGGTATTATCTCCTATTCCTTTAATTCTGTGCCCAAAGGCTTATTAAGTGAAAATATACCCTTTATGTCATTCATTATTCAGAATACTATTATCACACTCGCTATCAGCAGCGGTGCCCCTGTTGTGTGAGAGCTAAAATCAGTAATGACAGTTTCTTTATCAGTAGTACTTGACTGCTGGGCTGAAGTTTTCTTAAAAGAGATCTCCCATATGGAATTCACTTGTATTGCAGATTAGGACAGACGAGAGATTTACCATCCTACTGCCATTCTGCAAATCTTGTTATGATACATAATTCTGTTCTTATATTTTATTGTCCATGTTTTGCTTGAATAAAGCCTGCATTCCAGACAATGAGTGCCCTGATGTCCAAATAGCTAGGAATAGTGCCACTGGAATCAGCGGGATCTGTGCCACCCAGTATCTGTCCATGACAGGTCAGAACATGATGAAACTTCAGGTGTCTGTTTTCCTCCACTGCCCCATCTCCCTCAGCAGATGACAGTGTATAAATATGTACTAAGAATTAGGAGACTTAAGTGATATCAGCCAGTTACTTTTGATCCATCTAGGTCACAACAAAGCTGGAAGGTGTTTAGATCAATAAAAACAATCAATTAAATGACTAAGATATCACAGATGGATAGATCAATTAAAGGCAATCAGTTAAATACCTAAGGGATCACAGATGGGTGGATAAATTAATAGTGTAAATAAATCAAATATTCAGGATGCTCTGGAGGAATATAACCTGAGAAGATAATCATGGGGTGAGTGTCAGTGGGTGTAGTGTTTAGAGTAATGACTGTGTGGAATCTGGTGCAGTTGTGAGAATGCATGATGCTCCTTGTTCTACTCCACAGAGTTATTACTTCCATGATTTTGTCATGCTATCATTCAGCTCTCCTGCCTGTCTTAGATATGTTGCTGTTGATTTTTGCCCTTGATGAGGATTTAACTTTGAAAGCTTTTAGATATGTAGAATTTGACTATCAGTCTGAAAAGGTTATGTGAGTCTGTAACAAATGGAATATTTAACAAAAATAAGTTTGTCTTATTGTAAGTTCTCTCTCATATGAATCTAATTAATCAAGTGGAATTGTCTGCTTATACAGTCAATCTACAGACTGGCTTTGTTTGTGTGTAGGGGTGTGTTTATATGCAGATACATCTAAAATTCAAGACCTTTGGATGATGTGAAAGAAAGAGGTGATGCTCCTCTGAAGTCAATTTTACATATAATTCAGCTCATAATTCATCATTTGGTACAGAGGTCATAGTTCTGTACAATCAACCATTTTAGAAGGAAAATTATAGTTTGATTTTTATTGTTGAAGAACTTGTATTCTTTCACAATTCTTATGTTTCCTTCCTCAAACAAAATCCTACCATTAACACTCCAAATGTAACTTTTACAGTAACCTCAGTTTCTAATTTCAGTGTCACCCTTTTTGTTTTTCTTTTAATATCTGTGGAGCATTGCAATGTTAAATAGATTAATTTAGTCTTGAGCAAATGTGCTTGTACATTTAAAAACAGATAAACACAATGAAAGTAAGATCTATTTGTCTGCAGCTGGTTTGTATCATCTTACTGATGTAGGGTGCAATGATTTGAGAGCCCCAGTGTGGTGGTTGGTGCATTTATAGTACCAGAATACTAAGAAACAGGCAATTAGCACTGGCAGAAAAAAGCAAATTTAAAATTACTAGCAATTCTGTGCCAGAAAATTTAGATAATCTGGTGTCTTCATTGGATGGTGGGAACTGAAAAATAAGAACAGCATGACTGCAGGTGATAAACTGAATGGGAAACTTAAGAGAATTTTTGTGAAAGTGCATGAGGATATTTATTTAGGACATTTTGTGCTCTCTTTGAGATGGCAGTAGGGTGGAGAGCTGGACGTTCTGACGTTGTTAAGTAGTCTGTCTACTACGAATAAAGCACATCACATATACAATCTGCCATCATGGGATGTTGATTATCACAGTTTTCTCTGAAAAAATTAGTACTTACAATGGTGATGTTCCTCATTGTATAAAGAAGGAAGCAGATTAACTACAGTCAGCCCTATGGCCCTGGTCTTTGAGGGAGAGATATTTTTTATTATTTTCTATTTCCTGTTCAGGTGGACAGGACTTTTCTGTATGTATTATACTGGAGTAGTTGAATATTACTTCAGTAAAAAATGAATCAAATGAGAGAGAGCACTGATATATTGACCCTCTGAATTTAAAAGCTCGGAAAAGTTAAAATTTGTGCTTCCTCTCTCATTTGCTTTTACATTCACTGAAGAAATACTTCTGTGAAACAGCTCTATACTTTTCTTCTAACTACCTATATCTACTATAAGAAATCTTTTCTGGATACTGTAAAAGATAATGGCTAAGATACAATGATAAACCTCTTGCAGTCCTGCTCTGTACTTGTCCAATCTGACTCTTTGCCATTTATTTAACAGTAGTTATATAGCCTTGACATTTTCAAAGCTCTATACAAGCACAAACTAATTAATCTTTAGTTTGCCTTTGAGGTAGGTGAGTCAGTATTCTCTCTTCTTTCACAGGTATTACAGTCAGAGCAAAGGAAGTACATGAATAGCCTGAAGTCCTACAGAAAATTGGTGTCAAACCCAGTATTTTAACTGGGTCCTTCTTGGAAGAGAGGGTGCTTAACCCTGGAATGTTCCCACCTTCCCATGGCAACTCTCTGTGTGATGGGCTATATTTGCACTGTTGACTGAGATGACTAATCTCATCCCAGAGAAAACTGCGCAACTGTTTTTTACAGTATCTGTTATGCATTTCTAAAGGGGCACCAAAGGTAATACTTGTATGAAAGCCCACATCTGCATTTGTGCACTGGTTGTTATCACATGCTTGTGTACAGAATTCAACCCCAAATCTGCATTCTCCTCATTCTAACATACTGGGAGTTAAAGGAAGGTTCAATTCAACAGCAGCAGCTGCTGCTCTTGTCATTATCTTGCAAACAATAAGGAAATTATGTTCACACTAATATTTCAATCCTACTTTTTTTTTTTCCTGCAAAGAAGCATATCCTTCATTGCTAGTATAATGCATTACACATCCCATAAAATATTTAAGCATACATACCCATAAGATAAGAACTTCTCTGTCTCATGCTGTCTCAGTTTAAAAGGAGACGATTTCTGACTTTCTGACTCAGTTAATGTCCAGTCTGTTTTCATAATGACTTCACTGAAGAGAATTCTGAGAGAATCATTAAATACATGGGTCAATAAAAGACTACTGCTAGTATCTCATCTTTCCCCTGAATGATAGTGGTATAGAATATGTATTGCTGCAAAATTAACTTTGGATTTTCATTTGAAAACAGAAAAACTCAGTTTGTTGTTAAGAAGTCAAGTTTCTTTGTAGATGTAGGATAAAGCTGAATAGAAGAGCTCCAGTCCTATATTAGGTATTCCCACTTTATATACATATATATATATATACACACTTCTACTGGGAAAAAGATGAGGACCACTCCATCATTTCTATAGTGCTATTATGCCAATAATTTTAAAAAGCCTTTTAGAAACTTGGCAAGAATGGCCAGGCTCAGAGACTCTACCCTGTGCTAATTTAGTTGGATATCAACACAATATCTGACATTACTTCCTTATCTTTTTCTCTCTTATATGTGTCCTAGAAACATTATATATAGCCTGATATAGGCCCTTCAAACAAACAAACAAACAAAAAAATAAAAAAGAAAAAAAGTCTTCTAAAATTCTTTCATTATGAACCAAATTTATTTGGGAAATTTGAGTGATATTGTCTTATAATGGAACTGTACTTAGCAACTGATATTCTGATTCCAAAATTTCTTGTGTGTAGCAGTGCATCATCCTCAAGTATTCTTATTAAAATCAATGGTAGCATCAACTGAAATAAGTTTTTTAACTCAACTGTTGTCACTTACCCTTATCTATTTAACCAGAAAAGGTAATTGATAGTACCAGTCTCTGACAGACCAGCAGACTCTTCCTTTTGCTTTTGTGTATCTGATTGCTTCTTTTTATTTCAATTTTCTTTGAAATCTCCAGCCAAAATGTACGGGGACTGAAAAATCATGCATGTAATTCTTCATCTGAATTATCTTTTGAGTGTAAGCAAGCTTCCATGGAAACTCAGTTTCATTCTTACAGACCTTAATGTTTCTTGATAATGAACTGTGAAATAAAAAGTGATTGGATATAATACATCAAGGAATAGAGACACAAGGCTTGTATTGCTCTCAAGCTCCCTAGGAGGAATATCTCTGAAGTCTAAGATAAGAAATGCTTTCAGCTGTTCCAAGATAAATGGTCTTCCTAGTCTGTATTCAAGGTCAAAATTCCTCCATTCCTCTTTATTTTTTTTCTTAATTCTCATTTTTAGTAAGATTAAAATATTTGGTCTATAAATAATCTTGATACCTTTAAGGTAAATGAAATCTTGTTTGCAGTGTTTGGTGATTTTCTTTGCTTTTTTGAGATGATTAGTGAAGTGCAGAATAGCTAGATGTGAAGTTACAGCCCAGTCACCAAGAATCTGTTCATTCTTTTGGAAGCCAAGCACTATTTTACATTGACTAATTTTTTGACTGAAATTACAGGAATATCAGCTGCCTCTGAGAGTGGGACTACAGACCCATGAGTGAGACACTTCTGGGTTCATAAATAAACCACTCAAGAGGAAAAAATCCCTGCGAAAAGTGTCAGGGAGGAGAGAAGAGTTTGCTGAAGGGCATAGTGGAACCTATTAGAATTGGTTCAGGATATTGCTATGGTGGTTTTTTTGGTTACCTTTTGTGGTGGTTTTTTCCTGGTTTTTAGTGGTGGTTGGGTTTCTGTTTGGTTGTTGTAAGTTTGGTGGGTTTTTTGCAGCTGACTCACTGAGCTGCTGGTACATCCCTGCTTGCAAAAACGTATCTTTTTTATTGCTTGGTTATTTAGCCCAGCAGTCCTCCTCATCCCTTCTCCAGCTAGGACCTTGTTAAGATCTGATTAGTGAGAGATGCCTCTGCCCAAATTAAAGTGCAAAAGAGACCATAGAGTCAATAATGCAGATTTTATTTAACAGTAAATATGAGGTAGAGAGATGGAAATAGATAGACATGAGGGGGTGGGGAAAGAGAGAGATCAAGTAGAAGGTAGTTACCATCCATGGATCCAGCAGCATCTCATTGGTCTTTCTTCACCCTGGGCTTCTTGGTGGTGGGGGTCCTACAGTGTTCAAAACTGTTCACTACATTTACATTTTTTGCAAACAAAGGAATTAATATTCATTGATTACACAGTTCTCTTATTCTATTGGTTAAATGATTCCCTTGCTTCTAATGCTAACCAATCCCATCCTCAGTCTTTCTCCTCCTCTTAGTCGTTTCAGTTCTTGAGTTAGTGGGTTGTGAGTCTGTGGTTATGATCTCCCTCTGCTGGAATTACCTTTTACCCAGTCCGAGCTGATTTCAGCACAGTTTCTGAGTTGACTTTCCTTGCTGCCCATATAAAGTCTGCATTCTTAATGTCCATGATCAGATACATTCTTCTCCCGCATTCTTCTCTCTTTCTTTACCTCCCCCTTGGTCTGAGATAACACTAAGACAATAGTACCAACCTTAACCTTTTCTAAAGTTCCAGGACATGGAGGCTTATCTCACAGTCCAAGTTCCAGGTATTCATGGAAGCATATACAGGGCAGAGTGGTGGGTGCAGGCATCAGTGGTCACAGGTGCCGTCTATCCCATAACTGGAGGTGATCTTTGTTTGATTGGTGATATGCATGCAAGCAGTTTCTTCTATACACAGTTTGACATAGTGGGAATTTTTGTCTGGATGCATCATCCAGGATGTGCTAGCCAGATCTCACTTCTGCCAGGCTTGGATTTAGCACCATCCTGGTGCTCCATTCTGTGCTTATCTCATGACAAAATCCTTCAGTGACCTAAACAGTGTTTGAGACATGAAACTGTGCTCTTTAAGTCCTTACAGACCTGAAGTGTGGAGACTAACTGAGAACGACCCCATATGGACAGTGAGAAGTTTCTTTTCACATTTGTAAATTACCATTGCTTGGAGAGGAAACTGAAGATGGCTTTGCCATATGAGTGACCTAGAAAAAGGCATTTTTCTTCAATCTTTATCACGAGACATGAACCAGAAAACATCAAATGAAATGACTAGATGTCTCTGACTACGATAAAAAGATTAAGTATGTTTTCATGGAGAACAAAATAAATTTATGAAATTCATTTTCAGGGATGTAAATAGAAAAATGTGAATATATTCAAAAATTCAAATTCAGATTCAAAACAATTTTCTATGATTATTCAATCTAAACACATAACCTTATCTCAGAAAATCAATCTGAAGATTAAAAAATTGTCAAGGGATTGCGAGTGAAAGGCTTGCTCTGCAAATTTGGTTTCTTTCTAAAGCACCCACTCTTGTCTCCCACCAGAGAGAGAATGTGGGACTCTACCTAACTGCTTCCCATATACCTACTCTAGTCCTTACTGTTGAGACTAGTTAAGTTGGAAAATGTGACACAAGGAAACAACAAAGATACATCTAAATATAATTGTCTTATAAAGTTTGATTGAGATAAAATTGGCAGCATATCATACTGACTTTTATCCTATAATTCTTGTTGAGTACTCTCAATCATGAGGTGTGCAATTCTAAAGTTAGGAAGTCCAAGTTCTGTTTGGACGGACAGTCTAGAATGGATGACCCTGCTGCAGAATAAAACTGAGGCATGGCTTCTAATGATCTTTGTAGTCAAATGCAAACTGCTTTTTATTCACAAGCTGTTTCTAGAATAGACATTCAATGGTGGTGAGAACCATTTCTTCTTTTAAAATGAGTTCAACTCTGAAATGCCTCCAGAGAATGAGTCCAGACAGGAAAGGTTAATATCTCTGCTGCTCATAGGTTTGAAGATTACTGCAGGTCACAGGTGCTTGGTTCATCTCTAGCCATAACAGTTTTGTTTACTGCATCTGTATCTCATTGCCTCTTTCTGTTTTCACTATCTTTTCTTTCTTTTTCCACAGAATCCTTCACAAAAACAAGCTCTGGCAGGCTTCAGAGTTGTGTCCTATTGTGGTTTAACCCCTGTCAGCAACTAAGCCCCACACAGATGTGGCAGCAGTGAGCACGCACACACACACACAGACACAGAGACACACCAACAGCATGAACCATCAACAATGACCATTTTATTAACCAAAGACTTCTCCTTTATACTTTTCCTTATCTGTCCATGCATACACTTGTCACACCCTATTAGCCAAGCACTTCTGTCCACGAGCCTTAGACCATCTTCTTATAGGTAGTTCACGTCTCTCCTCATGCTGGCAAGACTCAAAACAGATTTGTTTTCCTCAGTTGTTTTCCTTCTTTCTTCTACTTTCCCATGCCACTGCAAGGCCATAGACTTGTTTTTCTCCACTTACCCATGCTCACAGCTGTATCCTTCCCAGGCCAAAGGTGTCTTCAGCCCAAAAGTGTCTTCAGCCCAAAAGTCTCCACACACAGATGCTCCTCCATGGTGGGACACGAGAGAGAATCAGAAGGGTAAAAGTGATGAAACTTGTGGGTTGAGATAAATACAGTACAGCAAAAGGTAAAGCAAATACCACTTGCACAAGCAAAACAAACAAAGGAATTAATTCACCACTTCTCATGGTCAGGAAAGTGTTCAACCATCCCCAGGAAATCAGGGCTGAATCACATGTAACGGTGTCCTGGGAAAACAAATCACAGACTCACAGAATAGACTGAGTTGGAATGGACTTACAAAGACCAACAAGTCCAGCTGACCCCTGCACAGGACCATCCACAAGAGTCACACCTTGTGCCTCAGAGTATCACCCAAATGCTTCTTGAACTCTGGCAGGCTTGGTATCATCATTCTGAACATTTCCCCCTTTCTTCTTCTTCCTCCAGGTTTATATGCTAAGCATGTCACTATATGGTATGGAGTATCCCTTGGGCTACGTGGGGTTGGCTGTCCCTGTGTCCCCTCCCATATTCCTCTACATCCCCAGTCTGTTCACTGGTGGGGTGGTGTGAAAAGGAGAAAAGTGTTTGACTCTGTGTAAACATTGCTCAGCAATATTGAGCAATATCTGCACTAACAACACTGTTTTAAGCACGAATCCAAAATATAGCCTATACTAGCTACTGTGAAGAAAATTAACTCTACAGTGGCCAAAACCAGCACAGCCCTTTTGCTCTTCACTCAGATGTTCATGGTCTAAAAATACTATTTTTAAGGACAGGAGGTTAACAACATAGCCAGGCACGAGAAGTTGTTAAAGCAGAGGCATACTATCAACCTCCACAACACTTCTGCTATCCTAATGCCTCATATATTATTTACAAATAAAATGCAGAAAACAGGAACTGTTGCTTAACATATTAGCAAAGTAGGAGCAGGCATTCATTCTATTATGTCCCAAAGATTAAATATAATTTTTGTTTATCTGTTAATTTTTATTTGATTTACAAACATCCTAGTTTGCAGCAAATAAGGGTGAGAACACCTCCAGCTCTTCTTAGCTCGGATTATTCAAAACAGGTAATACTGGGAATCTGTTTAAGAGTGTTTTGCTTGAGACATTTTCTGGGCACTTTTTATGGTGAAGATTTAAGTTATTTCGAATTAAAAAAATTACAAAAATTTCCAAGGAATTAAGTAAGTTAGCGTGTGAGCTCTCCTGTTGCCATTGGAGAAAAGTGAGGAATGGTGATAAGGTGGATCTGATCCAGCACTCAGTCAGAATACTTTTACAGAGTGCAAGGTTTCTTTCAGCAAAACATTTATTTGTTGTTGGTAAACAGCTATTTTTCCCCTTTGCATTTAAATCCCTCATAAATCTTCATATCTTCCTGTGCTACTGAATTTATAAATCTAAACTGGATGTAGGTTTGACATTTTTACCCGGGCTAGTGTGTTGATAATACCCTTTTTTTGGATACAGTTATACAAAAACAGCAGTTACACATAATGCTATACGGGAAAAAGATATGAGTCTGAGACTGATAAATGAGAGAGACCGTTTCTTTCTTTAACAGTATTTTTAGCACTATAATATTTGTGTATTCACAAGTCCTTGTATTTATGCATAGACTGAACTTGAACTGCATATAGTTCCATAAAATTCCTTCATTTTTTCTTAAATTTTAATTTCCTGCATATAGACCATAGATGTCTTGATCAAGGACCAAACATTTCAAGTACTTAAATGTCCACTGTAAAACAACTGTACTGTATTTTTTCCTCTTTGTGATTATCAACACTGTGGTGTTACAACATAAACAAGACTGATGGAAAGGCAGGTCCAGCAAAACCAGATTCATGCATTCCACAAGGGTCTCAAGAGTTGTAATTTATAATTTGTGCAAAAGATTATATTTCTCTGCAATGTTCTCACGTAAATTTGTGAACAAACTTGAAGTCTTTGTAAAGTCATGCTGTGGTAATGTGCTGTGGGAGACTTTTAAGATGATTTGGGGTCCACAGTGAAGGTATCTTCTTGGTAATGGTATGTAACATCAATGACTGCTGTGCATATACAACTTGTTTAAATCTTAGATTCCCAGGTGTCTAAACTTGTTTCTGTATGCTCAGAATTTCTGAAGTCTGTATGGAACCTGTGACTTTCCACATATATAATTCAGTTATTCACCAGAAATTATTTCACGTACACGCATGCAGACATGACAGGAAGCCAAGCCTGCAGCTCAAAGTCATTAAAAAAAAGACTAAGATGTAATTCCATCAGTGGCAGAAATCTGGTATTTTTCTCAGTGTCTGCAAACTCGGTCTTATTTCTAGATTCTGTCAAATGAATCTTTTAGAGTTTGTCTATTCAATATTGAACTGCAAGAAGCTTCAAAATTCTTCCTTCAGATGTTGTTTTTCTTTGAGAAGGGACATAGATGTATTGTTCTCTTTCCCAGCACTTTTTCTGGAGGCTGTGAGAAAGTAAATATAAAAGCATAAAAGAGATCACACCAGGTTAGACCAAGGCTAGCTCTACCCAAGTTTTCTGTCTGCTGTGGCGAATGCAAGCAAATGCCCAGGAAACACTATAGAAATAAGACCAAAAAAATATTTGATATATTTTCTGCATATTCTTCTAACTTCCAAGGATTCACAGACTGGGTACTTTGCCGTTGTGGTGTGGCTTCTCCTTACTTTTGCTGCCTCAGTTTAGTCACCCAAAAAAAAGCCAAAAAGGAACTGGAAACAGAAGGGACCTTAGTCAAGTAAAGATTAAAGCACTTGCTTTGGGGTCCTGAAGAATTTATTGTTAAAATTTTATCCAAATATTACTGGCTTTTCTTTTATCTCGTCCTTGCATTCCCTGGGTGATCGTATTTATTGTACCAAATATGTCTTAATGATTGCCTCACCACTTTTGAAACATGCTTGAGCACATCATCATAGCAGTTTTATAATGAGTAGAGGAAAACAATAAATAAATAAAACAACAGCAATACCTAAGGACACGTGTTGATATTAGGAATTATACAGCCACAGTATATAAGGTCACAAATACAAATTTTTATTTCATAGTTCTTCCATGGACTTTCCCGTCTGAAGTGTTCTAATATCTCCTTTCTTGACTTGAAGAGGATGAATGTGCATATCTGTATCAAGGGGAAACCAGAAGTCAATAAGTTTAAAATCAAACTCTCTTCATTCCCAGGAACTATTGAAAGGGCACTTCTTGCTTATTTAAGAAAATATTAAAGGAAGGGGAAATAAAATTGGTAAACATGAATAAGAAATATACAAATTCAAAATGTCTAAACTTAAATGAAAAACTACTGTAAGGCTATCAAAATTTAGCCTAAAAGTAGATCGTAGCTCAAAAGAATTGAAGATGTTCATGTTACCTAAGGCATTACAGAAAATTAAGGAAAAAAATTCTGAAACTTGATACATTTTGCTCCTGGGTATTTAGAAAAAGCTGATTTACTGGAAGAGAGTCACTATTATGGCAATTTCTAGGCACGGGAGAGTCCTACCTTGCCAACCAGACCATGGCACTAAGTGCCATATCCAGTTGTTTTTTGAACACCTGTAAGGTTGGTGATTCAAATGTGCACACCCTGGGAAGCCCGTTACAATATTTAACAACCCTTTTCATAAAGAAATTCTGCCTGATGTCCTTCTCTGGCACAGCTGAAAGCTATGTCCTCTCATTCTGTTGCCAGTGTCATGGGAAAAGAGGCCAACCCTTCCTTTGCTAAAACATCCTTTCAGGTGGTTGTAGAGAGTGATAATTTCATCTCTGAACCTCCTCTTCCCCAGGCTAAACACTCCCATCTTCCTCATCTTCTCCTTGTAAAGCTTGTGCTACAGATCCTTCATCAGCTTCATTGCCCTTCTCTGGACATGCTCCAGCACCTTGTTTTTCTTGCTGTGAGGGGACCAAGACCTTTAAAACCACAGTGAAATTACTTGCAGAGTAAGTCAGTGTTTAATTTGACAAAGTGTTTATTTCAACTCAGGTAGGTTCTCAGTCATTCACTGAACTGTATGTCATACTAGACATTAATGATTCTTGCTCAGATGTAAAGGCCTACAAGTTTGTTTTAGGTATTGCCTTACATAAAGTCTCTTATAGCTCTAAAGCACATAGAAGGGCTGTTCTCCTTCTCTTTCTGTGTTCAACACTTGCCATGGGCAAGATAAGGGGGAAGGACTACTGAACTGACACAATTGCACCATTCATACTGACTCCAGTTTGGAGAGTTGGAGTACATTGGCAATGGTTGAACATTCCCAAAATGCTCGATATCAGTATCACATGCCTTCTCTTCATCCTACCTTCCCTCTACCTGGAAAAATAAGGTACTAAAATGGAGCAAAGGACAGTAAGGAATTTTATTTTTTTTCTCAGCTTGGTGTTTGAGTTAATACTGAGTAAAGCACTTAGGCACTTTCTATGCCACTTCCCCACCTGTCAAACTGAGAAAATTCCTTCTAAAGTGACTTTAAAATATGCTACAAAGATATAAACCCAGGAACATTCAGGGTGTATTTTACCAATTCTGATTTGAAAATGTTTTAAAGTACCACAGTAATTGATCCCTTAGAAATCTCCCAGATCAATTTAAGGAGCTTAAAAAACTTAAGAAGGGAGTCGACTTCTCTGCCCTGACAATGAATTTACCACAACAAAAGTATTTTCACTTTTAGTTACTGAATGAAAGTAATTAGTTAATAAGACTGGAGCAGAGACGATCAGGAATCAAACTTCTCCTGTTAGATCCCCTCTGGGAAGTGCTGATTCCTTCCTATATTAGGTAATTTTCCTTATCCATCCCTATTGACCTTTGGGCCACACAATTGAAGGCTCTGCCTCCAGGCTCTGCCTCCAGCCACTGTCCTTTTATTAAATCGTGAAACTTTCTGCTGCTGTTCTTGCCTAGTATTCTCTACTTTCTATCCTCAAGTACTAAGAAAAAGTAAACAACAGCTAGTAAAAATTTCCCTCTACCTTCTGTAGAAATTGTTTTCTATCCATGAGTTTTCACACTATTTTATCTTCCTTTGTTATTGTTAGAAGTGTTAAGTTCCTGCATCAACACTCTTGATAATATTTGCTTTTTCTTGGATCCAGTTAATGGTGTAGTAGCTACTAGGATCAAAATAAACCTCATGTTTTAAGTATTTAGACCATTTTAGACCATTTAGTAAAGAAGTGTAATTTAGTGCTGGGCAACACATACATATTTTTGATGCAGAAAAAAATATGATAAGACCACAATTATGGACAAACACCATTTATTTGTATAAATAGACAATGGAATAACTACCACAAGATAATAAGAAACTCTCTTCCATAGCAAGCTCAGTCACTTGAATTGTTCATTTTGCATTAGGAGTATAGAACAAAAAGACGAGACGTGGGGTTGACTTACATTGAATTAAGGATAATTTCTGAACAGATGCCCACCTATGACTCTGCAGTTTCAGTCAGTTATAATTCATGATATGACTAGAACAGATTTTCACTGTATTAAATATTTCATAGTTTTGTGGGCTTCTGTTAGAAGTACTGCCAAAGAACTTAGTGGGTTTTTCTTAGTGTGGTCAGTCGGTTCAGTTAGTTTCAGAAGCCGGATAAAGTTTTATGTTTTGCTGCCTGTGCCATGAATCTAAAGAGGTTTGTCTACAGTAATAATAAATAGAAAAACATCAATAAAAATAATTGTGATGACATGCAGAACAGCTTCAATTTATGTATGAGTAAATCACAGAAAACTAATCACTCCTAAGTTAAAATATGTATAATATTTTCCTGTAGACATTAGGATGCAATAAACCTGAATTTTAGGCTTAGTAAAGCTAGGTGACCAATCAGTTTTCTTATTGCCAGTAGCTACTGGAAGACTAAATACCTCTTTACTCTTATTTAACATGGAAACAGAGGACAAAATAGACCTACATGGTCCTATTTGGTTGTCTCGGGGAGGGGGGGAGGAAAGGGGGGAGAAAAAAAAAGTATTATTGTCTAGGTTAGTCTAGTATTTCACAAATAAGTTATTCATTATACTCAAGCAGTAATGAGACACTACTTGCTCTGTTCTATGATATATGAAAACTTTGGAAAACTTAATGTGATTTTAATTTTGAAGTTACCAAAAAGCCATAAAGCCGATAGTTTTATTTTCTGATGTACCTGAAACACTGGAGAAAAATGAAAGACTTTTCAGGTGCCTAATAATTCTGATAATCTTTTATGGGTGTTGCTGAAAAAAATCATCAGAATATTTTATATGTTAAATATAGTTCAGGAAGATGTCAAGTAATAAAACAACAGAGTCTTTTCATTTAAAAACATCTAATTCTTCTACCTATAACCTAATATATTAATTTTATACTTGATTCTTTTTTAAACAAATAATTTATCTCCATACAGAAAGCTGGATCTGATGCTTCACCAATTTATGGAATGGATCTATTTGCGAAATAGTGAACTTTGGAGCAGAGTGAATAGGAAGAAACTCTAAGCCATGGTGTCTTTGGTCTTCCAGGGTTCACTGATATTTATTGCTCTCTTTATTTATTGCTTTTACTATTCAGTATAAGGTCCACCATATGCACAGGAACATTTTCTATGTCAAATGCTCTGCTGTTATTTACATATGTTTTACTTAAAACTCTTTGTATTCCCCCATTAACATGTTCTTGTACCAAATTAACACTTTGTTCTTCCTGAATATCCCTTAAGAAGTCTCTCTTCCTGGCCATACAACATTATTGACTAACAATGTCATGTGCTGCCCTAATCTTTTCTTTCTAAAGTTGATATTTATTTTTCTTCTCTTTCCACATCTTCTACAGTATTTCAATAACTTCTTCCTACAGTGACACTTCTGATACATTTTAAATCTTGAATTTCAGTTATATAAAAGCAATTATATTTTCAATATTTCTCTAGGAACTGAATATGCACTGCATTTATATTACAGTATTTCAAGCTTTCAAATATTTCAATAGTATCATAGCTAGAAGAAAATGCTGAAATGCTGTTCATACAGGTATAACTATGATAGCATGATAGATAATTCTCCAGAAATCCATTTTACTTTATTTTTATTTAAACAAATATGTTTCCTCATAATCACAGTCTTAGGTTAAAGTAAAGGTGTACTGTGACTAAATGTTTCTATTTACCTCTCCTAAAAACATTAAATGTGTTCTGGATATAATGAAAAGTCCAGTTTGGAAATATAGAACTTATGGGTATACAGGCAATTTACGTGAGTTTTGGGGTTTTTTCCTATAGTATGACCTGTATTTCTGTGATTGAAGAAAGAAGAGCCTTTAGCTGATATAGTCACCTAGGAAATGGTTCTTAGAAAACATGTGCAATACATGTGGGGTCTGGCCTATTACAAAAACACACACACAAAAATAACCCCAAAAAACTGCCTTTCAAAGGCATTGCTTATGAGTTCTGTAAATTACTCCCAGCCTTTTTTTTTTTTAAAAAAAAGGTATTACACAGCAAAATCAGTAGGAGACCTAATCTCCTACCTTCTTGATAAAGATGACCATTACTTTCATGCCTATCTTTGTGAAGAACAAAGGATTTCTGTTGATGATGACTCATCATCTCACTATATTTTTTTAAGAAAGAGTATGTACCAGACAAAAATACATTGTTATCTTGAAAAGTCTCAGCTAAAGTGGGAAACTGTATGACAGAGAGAGAACAAAGTTATATCTTTAACTATTACGATTTGTTTTCCAGGTTTCCTTGAACGCTGCTCCTGGTGAATTGTTCAGCTTTGCAATGCAACTGATAACTAGAGACAACCGGTAGTTGCAGGTATTTGGAGAAAGATAATCTATGTATAAACAGGGGCTTTGTTTTGTTTTGTTGTTGTTATCTTGTGATTGTTTGTTTTGTTGTACACTGATTTATTTCATAGAAAATAATGACAGAATTGTTTAGGTTGGAAGGGATCTTAACAATCATTTAGTTCTAACCCTGCTTTCAGAGGCAGAGACAACTCCCACTAGACCAGGTTGCTCAAAACCCCATCCAATCTGGTGTTGAACTCCCCCAGGGATGGGGCATCCACAACATTTCTGGCCAAGCTGTTCCCATGCCTCACCACCCTCACTGTCAAGAATTTCCTCCCAATATCTAATCTAAACTTGCTCTCTTTCAGCTTAAAGCCATTCCGTTCATGTTCTATCATTACATGCCTTTGTAGGAGTCTCTCTCCAGCCTTTCTGTAGGCTCCCTTTAGGTACTGAAAGGTGCTCTAAGGTCTTTCTCTTCTCCAGGATGAACAACCCCAGCTTTCTCAGGCTGTTCATAAGAGAAGTGTTCTAACCCACTGACAATCTTTGAGGCACAGAAATCACGTTGAATTCTAGAAAATTATACAGTGTCTTCATCCATTATCATTCCTTTTGGAAAGGTTAAGGATATATATAGTGACAAAAAAGGCCAAAATGTGGAGTTCCTCCTGTTATTTAGATCTTAGAAAGCTTCTGAACACACTTCAGAGCTTTAATGAAAAGGACTAAGTCTTTTAAAACATAATTTATTATTACTGTATGTCTTTCTCTACTGAAAACCCTATTTAGAACTAGATAAGATTGCATGAGTAGATGGAGATAACTTTTATAGAACAATTTGGCCAGGGTGAAGTAAAGCTCATAATTCTTCATGCTTTTTACATTTGGGAATTCAAAATATTCATCTTCCACAGCTCAGAAGAAAAGAATCCCTGAGAACAATCTGCAGTGTGTGACCGTGGAGGTTTGGGTTGGCTCCCTGCCAAACCCAGCTGCCGGCCACACAGATTCCCCCCTCCCAAGAGAGAAGGGAAAAAAGTACCCAAAGACAATTGTAATAAAAGTATATATATATTTACATATATTACAATTATATACAATCAAACACTATGAATATACAGAATAAGAACCCCAAACAACTCCAAAAGGGAAAAGGGGGGAAAGGGAAATGGGACAAAAAAATGGGTCAAAACAAAACAAAACAGATACACACACACTTGTAAACTCCGGGAAAAGCTCAATAAGTAACTAGCACAATAAAATCTCACCAAACTTCCCTCCAGAGAAGCAGTAGAAATCCCCACCTTCTTGCAGCTTTCGGCCAATGGCCCCAGCTCATATAGATAAGAGCCAAGCCAATACAGAGACCTGATGGCCTCCAAACACTCGAAAGCAAGAGAGAGAGGGAGGAAACCTTCCTCCTCATCTTATATACCTCTGATTACGTGAAGGAATGGTGTGGAATACTTCCTTAGTTATGACCTTGTTACCAGGGAAGGCCTAGACCAAAATCAAGAAAACTAAACCACCACAGTGACTATATAGATTTTACTAAGAAACCTTACAGTGGATCATATTATAGATGCCAGGCTATTGCATATATACCCACATCATACCCACATTTTCTAAGAAAGGAAAATGTAAGAATTAAATGGAAGAAAATAAAAGAAAAATTAGAATTCTCAATCAGATTATAATCTTGATAATACCTGAAAGACATATGTAAAACATAGTAGAGAGTGGGTTTATGTTAAATATACAGCTAAAAGTTATGCTGATGGTAATAAAGCACAAGCCAGTAAAGTATTAGCCCTCCATCTCAAATTATGTTAATAAAACATATAAAATTATGATGACTCAAAAACTTATTACAGAAGACAAATAGGGGGTAACACATGGAGACAAATTATACTGAAGTGTACATGTACCTTCAAGAAACATATTCATTCTTATTCACTGAAATTTACAAATTACTTAAAATAGTGCATCAAAAAACCTTTTAGATTTTCAACTTCTGCAAGCTGGCCTTATTACTTAGATCTTTTAATTTTAAGGGACTTTCGGACTCAGAACTCTTGCTTTCCTTCATGACAATATTTAATATTTAAAGAGGCCAGTGTAAATTAAAATAGGACATTTAACCTCTATTATAATGTTCAAGACCATGGAGACCTGCTCAGAACAACCTACACAATTTTATTTATTCAATTTATGGTTTATGATTTAAAATGTTACTTTATAACTGATGCAGTTAGGGTTTTGTCCTGTTTGATTCAAACTGAGCTCTTCTGTCAGCTCCCCCAGTACCCTTCAGTGGATCCCATCCTACCCCATATGCTTGTGTGTGTCTAAGTGGTGCAGCAGGTCACTGACTTTTCCACTTGGATAACGGTGGCTTCATTCTGCTCCCTGCATTCCAGCTGAAGGGGCTGAGCACCCGGAGGGCACTGGTCCTGCTGCTAAACACTCAGGCAAAGAAAACATTAAGCACCTCAAGCTTTTCCTCATCCTTTGTCACTATTTCTTGCCCTGCATCCAATAAAGGATGGAGATTCTCCTTTACCCTCATTTTGTTGCTAATTTATTTATAGAAACTTTTGAAATTGTCTTTTACCACAGTGGTCAGATTTTGAGTACAATAATTATAAAATATGCATTTCTAATTCAAAATCTATGATTAAAATTACTGTATTTTTAAAATTAAGAAAGTAATTGTTTTTATGTAATTTTGTATAGGTAATTAGCAGGTATTTCACTTATGATCTTAATCTCTGAAATCAGTAACAAAAAATGGAATTAAAATTTATGAAATCTAAAATCTTTATTTTCGAATTTGAGGCAAAAATAAAAAGGTATTGTCATTCTTGTGATTGATTTATGTAAGCATTCAAGAGAACAGAAGAAAAAAATCACAAGTTACAAGAAAAAATTACAAGAGTATAGCTATGTTGTAAATTTGATTAAAATACCTGTCTTAACATTTTGCTGCTGTATTTGTATTATAATAATTATTATAGACTATATATAAAATTATGTAATTTAGAAAAATTCTAGTGTAGAATCGCACTTTTAATTATTGATACAAAGTAGTCTGAGTAGTCCTTTACTTTGTGTTGGTACAATCAAGATTAATAAATCCTGACACGAACAATATAAATTTATTCTGATATGGTTTTGTAAATAGCAAGAAGGTTTTTTTACAATACTTGCATGGTCCATAAAAAAGGTCTCTGCTAGTCTTCCACAATATTTAACTACTGCAAGTAACTGCAACTTGTGAGCTGTGGGCTGCAAAATTCTACACTATTTTAATTACATGATGCAAGACTCTAGACCCACTTGTTACCAAAGACAGGTTCTTTCTGGCTGACCTGTGCCTAGGTCTACACTAAGATTCAATAGGTTGTTTTTCATCTGGGCACATTTGTGATAGCACTACAAGACACTGCCTTAGACATGCCAGCCATTCTGTGTTATGTTAGGAGATCTTGCCTCTGAGACCCATTATTATAAAAACTTGGAAACCAAATACTATGTGTTCTAACTGATACTTGCCTTTCAATGAAAAAGGCTTTATTGATCTCTGATTGTACTCATAGAGGGAGACCTTCTATGACATACATTACCAATTTTTGTGCAATATTGTTTGACCATGGGTAATCTAGCATTCCAATTCCGTACTCCTGAGCACATGAAAGAAAGCAACCAATTTTTACCCAGTTGCACATGAATGCACACATAGTATTGCTCAGGAAAAGGGAACCAGAGACAGGTCAGATAACACAACAGTCAGGCAACTACTGAAATCTGTTTTAGCTAAGGATTGATGATACTACTTAATGCCTATGGAACTGCAGAAACTCCCCTTCAGTGAAGCAAGCATTAATTAAGACCATTAGCTCCAACATGAGGCAATGCTTCTTTAGAATACATCATGTCCTATTGATTAAGGCACCTGCTAAAGAGGTATGAGAAATGACCTCAAATTCACTTTCTTCCTGCTTCAGGCCAAAGATTGAACTTTGTTTCCCTAACTCACAGGTGAAGCTTTTACACACTAGGGTCTCAAGTTTTCTGCAGCAGAGCTCTCTTCACTGGAGCTATTCCAAAATCTATAAAATACTTTAATAGTCCTATACAAATGAAATGGCTCTATCCTTTGATAGTTAGGATGTTTACTACAAGACCTAATCACTTTCTGGATAGCTCCATCTGGATGCCTATCTACCTACTGGAGGCCAATGCTGTCCTGTCAACTGTTATAGTTCTTGATCAATCAAACTCACCAGCTGTCAGACTCTGAGGGTATATAACCACCCAGGAGATTCCAAAGGACATTAGGCTGTGAGGCAACTAGTTCCTGCCCTAATGAAGGTGGATTAACTGTTTCCCAAGACAAAACTAAAGGAAGCCACCCTTTTTTTCATCCAGAGGAGTGAGGTTTAAGAGAGTTTCCAAAGAGACAGATTCAGATCCAGATATTTGTGGCAGAAAATGACTATCGTAGCCTGAGTCAATGTCCTTAATGCTATTTTTTTCAAGAGAAGAAGAGGAGAAAAACTGTTTATCCTGTCATGGAAAGGCAAGAATTTATCACTTTCAGCTTTCTTTTGACAACTGACTCAAAATCGTTTGTATCTTGTGGTACTCAATATGTAGCTAAGACCTTTTTTCTCATTTCAGCAAGACAAAAACAAAATAAAAACACCATTAAAACTAAGTATTTCTTGTTTATTGCCTTTTCAAACTGGTATCTGTACTGAAAGCCAACTGATAATTCATTTTTTTGTGATTATGTGCTGATTCTAAATGAAGTAGAAGCTAAACCATTTCTTGGAAGAAAATTAAAACTAATAAATTCCCCTTCAGTTTTAAGTAAAAAATGTCTTTGGATCAGTCTTTGTGCTTCATGTATAATCTATTAGGCAGAGATTTTTTCCTTTCCTTTGTTAATGCTAAAACTAAAGACAGTTTTTATAAACTTTGGGCACCATTCAGAACTTTTCATCCTTAGCTCATACTGTAGATCTAACTACCTAATGTTATGAATATAATTTCCATAAAAACCAATTTAGAAAAACATAGTCTTAGTCCAGTTTATACATCTGATTTTCACAGTGCCATGATTTATATAGATTCTTTCTTAGCTGGTTTTAAGCCAAGATACTAAAATACATTTTTGAAGTCATTTCCACTAACACTAAGTTGATGAATCAAGTTTAATATCACTCTTATCTTGTGTTTGGCATCTGGTTTTGTATTCTTTGTTTGCTTAATTACTTTCTTGATGAAGATCACTGTTCAGACTTCTAGAAAGTGAAAAATTCATAACACTGAATATATTAAAACAGAGATGCCATGGAACATTTCAGGAACTCCTGTCTTTTGACATGGCACATACTGCACTAGGCTTTCCAATTATTTTAAAATTATTATTAGTACGAAAAGGAAATTATTAAAATGATCAGCAATTCAAGTTGCATTTTTATTTGCTTCTATCTCATCAGGTCTCTGCTTAATTTTAACTTGTAAATAAGTGCGGTTAGTAGTCCTTTAAAAAAGGGATAACTTATAAATCAAAACCTGTGTAGGAGCTCTTGCTCATGCTTTCCTCCAGTAGTCAATTTGCACTACTAAAAACTTTGTTAGAAATGTCTTGGAAACATGTCTGTTCTGATAGAAATGCAATTATGATGGAAGATACCTTTCAAATTCATTGTTGTAAACCTAGAATGGTGTTTTACTTAATTCCATTAGTGTGAATAAATGTGTTGCTACATAAAATAAAGAGTATCTTCAGGAGAAAAATCATTCTGCAAGCTCTTCAAACAATGATATTTACTACTGCACTTCAATAGTTACAGCATATCAACAAGCTAAAGCAGATTGTTTTCCCCACATAACAGAAGATGAAAAGTCTAGATTTCAATCACTTTTTGTTTGTGTCCCTTTTCTACTCATCACCTAGTCAGCAAGAAATTCAGTAAAAGTTCTTTCCATCACTCCATGCAGCTAACTGTGGAGGCAGAGAGCTGTAACACAGCCAAGAAAAATCTGCCTAATTTTCCTTTGGAAGAGCAGCAATGAGGATTATGATCAAGTCCACAAGTTTGCCAGTTTTTCCAGGCCTTATTTAGGATTCTCTTCTCTTTAGTACTTTAAATAAAAGCATTTCGTGCAATGAAAAATCACAAACCATTTGGGAGCATATGGTCTTTCAATAGGATGTTAGGGAAATGAAACTAAGCATCATTAACCGTGTTAGGGTAAAAATATATGGACGGTCTGTGGATAACACAAGGAGTCTGACACATAAAATGAGAGAGCTTGGTGGTAAATATGAGTTTGGAGATGCACTCATATGGAGCCCATAGTTTGCAGAAGAGGTGATAGGACAAGGTGATGGAAGTGTGATGTTTTGTAATCTACAAGTATTTCAAACCTTATAAAAAGTGTATGTGCCCCAGTATTTGTTACAGCAGATTCTGCCAAAGGATTTAGTTCATTTCACTCATTCTAGCTTTCTCAGACAAATCCTCATAATTACACTGTGTGGCTGGCTGTTGCTAATTTCATATAAGGGAAAAATGACTTGGCATCACTTGTGGAATTGTTCCTCTAAAACTAAAAGCAAGTGATTAAGTAACCTACACTAGTAGACTCAGGAACTAGACAGATGCCTTTTTTATATGTAAAAGATGTTTCATCTTTTATCTTTATGTTTTTGTTGTGTCCTTGCAAGTAGTATTGACGAGGGCTGTTGGTATGCAACAAGGGCATTACAATAATAACTTCTTTTTACTGCCAAAGTTATAAAAGCATAAGATGGACTTATAAAAATAATTTTGCACTCCAATTAAAATAGGCTGCTGGGATATTGCTTACTCTATTTTCTAGACCTGTTGCCAAGAAAAAAGCTTTCCAAATTAATACAGATGTGGAGCATAGTATCTCAAAAGATAGCAAACAAAAAATTGAATCAATGTTCTTAAAATATTAAAAATAGTATGAAACAGCAATTTATTACTTTTTAATTCCATATTCCTAAAAAGACAAACACACTATCTAGTATATGAAAATAATGTTATCAGTCAAACCAATAGGAAATGTGATGAGGCTGTAGACAGGCACTAAAAAGGATGGAGATTTTGTTACATAGTATTCATTATGAGTTTGGGCAGCCAAGTCCCAATTGGATTTCCGTGGTTGCTTCATCCCCTGCTTTCTGCCATAGTCATTTGATCTGAACTGCCCAATATTTGCAAGGCTTTTTCCTGTTCAGCTGAAAAGCTGTCTAAACTGAAGACCCACCAGGATTTAGAAGCAAGTCATATTAGCACACACATTTTGGAAGACAAGAGCGGGTCTGAAAGCAAAAGCATTCGTAACTTTTTAATTTTAAAATATGAGTGTATGGGAGAGAGTTCCTCATTACTTTGAGTGGTTAGAGAACTCACTTAAGAAATGAGAAACCAGGTCTTCCAGTTTCTGACAGTCATGAACCCTTTCTGAACTTCTACTGGCAGTTCTGGTCCTACACAAAGAGAAGAGGGAAACAGCATTTATCAGATATGGAGACCTCAACTATGACCTCTATGTCATGGTTTAGGCTCCTGTGTCTATTGTAGTTCATTCATTCCATAGTCAGTACTTTGTATAATCATTTTAGCAATTAATTAAAAGAATATTAACAAGGATGCAGCCACAGCCAGAGTAGGAAATAGGCATAATTTTAAATGCTGATATTACATTTGTATCCTTGTGTTCATTCACTGATAGCAGCTGTTATGAGAACAAGCAAATTAAGTATCACCAGCAAAATATCTGTGTGCTTGATAGAATTTTGTAATCAACTTATTTCCTTGATTGCTACAAGTTGTATTCCTAAGTGAGGCAGTTCTGACCATAAGTGGTGAGAAAGATGAGTGTTAATAATAGTTAAAATATCTCTGTATGGTGACAAAGCTTTGCTGAAGTTGGGGTACTTCAGCTTTCACTTTCCATTACTCTCATTTACTAAAAAACTCATTCTGCAGTTGAGCTTTTAGCCCCTATTTATATTTACTCAAGAATGCAGACTACTGCAATAAGTTGCTAAAAAAATTAATTGCCTGGACTGTATGAAAGCCAGTATTGTATTAGCCTGATCAAAAATTCTCCTTCTTTCATGAAAAACATTTTCTTTTGAATTGTGATGTTCTCTCAACAATAGAAAGAACCAAGTTGGTTCTCTCATCCTGCCACAAAACAGGCTTCCCAGAGAAGTGGTCACTGCACCAAGCCTACCACAGTTCAGTAAGTATTTGAATGATTCTCAGGCACATGGTGTGACTCTTGGAGATGATCCTGTGCAGGGCTGCAGGGCTAAGGGTTGTATTTCATGACCCTTGTGGGTCCCTTCCAACTCAGCATATTCTATGACTCTGAAAATTCCAGGATTTTTTTTTTTTTTTAAGTCTGTACTAATTATATGGTGCAGTCTGCTATGAGGAGATAAAAATTCAAAGCCAAGGGAAAACAAGTGAGTCTTTAATTTGACTCGAGAGACTGAAAAAAGTGGTGACATCCCTGTCAGATTTGTGAAGGGAATTCTTTACAGAAAGTGATAACTGGCTGAATTAACAGCCATCCAGTATTGCTTGTTTAGACAATAGGAAGGGGGAAAAAAAAAGGGATTAGCAGAGGATGATTCATCATGAATAATTTAACTGGGACATGAGTGAAATCATACAGATTCATGGTCTAGTCCTATATTTCTTGATCATTCAAATCTTTTACTGATTTCTCCCTGACTACAAATTGCAGAGATTAAGTTTTTGTATTTTTTCTTCTTTCTAGACTTCCACTTCTTTTAGACCACTGAAGATTGCTCCCTGTGGTTTCCATATTTTTTCTTCTTTTAGACTCAGTTTACAATTTTCTTTCTTTCTGTATTCAATTTAAACTGAAACATAGAACGCTCTACAATTTCTTCTGTAGTTCTGGGAATACTGTTGACAAAAATATTCACTCAGCTATCATTCAGCATCAGAATACTGTTTTTCTATTTAATTCCTAGAAAAGTGCCTTGGATAACTGCAGTGATTGTTTCACCTAAATATGCCAGGGATGGAGCAATCAGTTGGTCCACAAGTCACCTTGCTGAGCCATTGCATTATATTGGCAGAGAAACAAGAATGAACATTATGAACCATTATCTAGCTCTGCGTTTTAAAATGTATTCTAAGAAGCTGGTGCAGCTTGTGGATTAACTTCCTGTGATAGTTGCTTGAAGGAAATAAAGACTTAGGGAATTATAGAAGCTAAAACCATGCCTAAAAGGAAAAGTAAATAAAACTAAACTTTAACCAGCTCTTCCCACCTAATTAATTTGAGCTTCTGCAACCAAGCTATCATTGTGAGAAAATAAGTCTCAAGAGGTAAACTAAAGGCAGATAGTGGCAGTTGATTATAAAATGAAATAGAACATATTTGATTTAAAAATAAGCATACATCAAAGGCAACTGAACATTTGGAGTCCTGAATGCAAAATTTAGGTTGCAAAATGCAGATATAAGTGAGGTAAAACATATTCCAATAGAGTTTAATTTTAGTGTAGGTGGTGCTACTAGGCTGTAGGCAGGCGAATTCACAATGCATGGTGAGAATTTGTACGGAGAGAAGGTAGTTGTGCAAGTATACTGTAATATAAATTATGCACTTTATTTCAGTGCATAATTTTCCATTTATTATGGAATTCACTGTGGAACAAAACAGTCAAGGAACTTGGATTCTAAGCTCATGTGAGGGAAAAAGAGGTTTTGTTGTTTGGGCTTTTTTATTCCATTTACCAGTAAAAAATGCAGGTTACGGATCTTTTCCATGTGATCTCTGGTAGCAAGTAAAACAACTTTTGATTTCACAGAGGTACAATGAGGGGGAGAAAGACATGTTCTTTTTGCCTTTTACAATAATTTGGTAAGAAATTAATGGCCTGCATTCTCACTCAGTATCTACAGCAGGAACTCTGAAGATCTTAGACCAAGTGACAAGAAATAACATGGTAAAAAAGAAAAAGAATACTGATGTATTGGTTTTGTAGAGGATGGGAGAGAGAAAGCAGGAGAGAGGAAAGATGTATTAGTCAATTTTACAGGAAAAATAATTTCTGTTTCTTCTTTTAATTTAAAGACCCAATTTTGCATATTCAGCTTCTTTTTATAGAGTTGTAGAACTTATTACTGGTTGTCCAATTAAATTCTATTTATCCATATGAGCTTTCACTCAGTTTCAGTCTCATTTGTCAATTTTTTTGTTTTTTTTTTTTTTTTTTTTTTTTTTGGTAAAAGAGATGGTTTGGTTTGGTTTGGTTTGGTTTGGTTATGGTGTTTTTCTCTTGGCTGTGGGTTTCTTTTTAATTCCGCTCCCCCGCCCCGGCATCTCATTTATTTGGTTAACAAAAGCATAAGACAATTGTTTTCTTCTCAGCCTAAAGCTTTCAGCCTTCTCCTGATATAATTGCAGGTCTAAAGGGCAAAACAAAAGTGGAAAAAATACATATATAAAGTGAGTACCTTATTTACACATCTGTCACACCAAATCTATATTTTTCTCCCTCATCTCCACAGTTTATTCCCACCACACCCAAATACAAACATGTCTCTTTAGGGCCTCTTTTTGCTATAGACTCACACATGTCCATTAATCTCCTCCTGGTAATGTTTCTCCTCCCCTCCTTCAAAACAGTTCCTTGAGCAGCAGCAGTCAAGCTGCAACTCCAACTCTTTGACTCTTTCCTTCTGAATGCTACTCAGGACTTCCTTCTTCCTCTGTTGAAATTGGCCATTTATCTATTCCCCTCACCCCACAATCATTTGATATATATCCTCAAGGTTAGGCCTTATTGTTTCCAATTTCATCTGTTCAGTCACACTAACTCTTTTCACCTCATCTGTACTGCTGATTCTTTATCACTGACACCAGTGGCCAAATGGAGCTTCCTTGCTAACGGGCAGGAACCACAGAGAAACAGCTCCCCCAAATGGTGCTATGAACCTAAAAGGCACAACTTCACACAGACATACATATTTTGTCCTTCTATTTGCAAACGTGAAGACTAGAAATACAGCATATTTTTTCAAAGTCTAATATTTTGCGTGGTTGTGGAGTTAGATTAACAATTCATATTCATAATGAAATGGAGAGCTCATACTGCATGTTCTTTCAAATAAGGAAACTGCCACAGATGCCAGGTTTTCTGTTTTTTCAGACATGTTCATTTTGAGCCATAGGAGACCACAAGAGACACAAGCTGTATACTTGATTAAAAACATGCAGGAACTCCTAAGATTCTGGGGAGAAAAGTATTTCCCTGAGGAAGAGAACTACAATGCTGCTAATCTAAGTACCGTATCATGATCAGAACAGTTTTCAACAAAGAGACTGTACAGCACATATGAAATCCCAGAACATCTAATAACTCCCCATGGAGGCACTGTAGAAGCTGAATCATATAATAAATAATATAATAAAATGCCTTGGAACTGCTTAGGAACCTCCTTATTTTAATGAGATACTTACTAGATTTTTTCTTTCATTAAAGGGTTAAAATGGATTAAATCGTAACCCTGAAGACAGTTCTGCCTTTTGCAAAATTCAGTTCTTGGAGGGAAGTGTTTAATGCTGCATGAGGGAATTTTACATGAGATAAACATATAAGTGTGTGTTTCTACTTTATATCACATTGAAATGTGTTTTATTATCTATGTGGCTTGCATGTTAAAAAGATCAAGAGATTTGGATTTAAAGGCTTAACAAAGCTCTTTTTCAAGGCTAAAGATTGCATGTTTCATGACTCCTTGCTCTATTATTTCATACTTTCTTAGATGAAAGCAAAGCTGTTAGGCCAATAAACGTGGAAAGCCTGTTTGGACAGATACTGTGTCTCTTGCTTTGTTCTTTTGTTCATTGTCAGTACTAGAAAATAGCTAATGGCCTTGAACTTTTCAACCTCTGAAGGATGAAACTATGGTTCCTGTAACTCCTCAGCACCTGAGTCATTCTTCTTTTCTTTGCTACCAAGGGCAGTCATTACAGTTCCTCCCCATCTCTTTCTCTCTTTGCTACATCTTTGTTAAACTGTCAAGGATGTTTGAAAGCAATACAGTTCTCCTTTTTTCTAACTTCAAAGTTTGCTAGTAGATTGATAACAGACTTCTTATTGATCTCTTCTGCACCAACACAATTCCTGCTTCTTTGTAAATACAACACAAGAGAATACAGTACAGTGACAGACAGTTAACCAATATATATTTCTTTCATCCTTGTAAGTCAGGACCAGGGAACAGAAGTTTGTTTTTTAAGTCAAACTTTTTAAGCAAAAGGATAGCTTCTTCAAATGTTCCTAAAGTCAAGTATGTAAACCCTTTTTTTTTTTTTTTTTTTCCCCTGGATATTGAATGAAATAGATGATTTCTGACTGTTATGATACCTGAAATTTCTATTTATCTTTACCTCTTCGTGCTGTTCTAGGTACCTAATCAAAAGTAATGGATTTTCATGGGTTTGAGGTAAGTTTTAGGTATCAAAAGAGAAGAGTCCAGCGAGAGATTCTGACCCTTTACTCTTCTGTGAAGAAAACACATCAAATTCTGAAATTCGAGTGCCCAGCAGGTCCTGCCTGAGTCCCACACATGCTGTGAAGTAGTGTAGATAAGTTTGCAGAATCAATCTGGATTTATACTCGACTTCAAATATTACAAAAACTATAAAAAGGCAGAAGGTGTTATAAAAAAGCATTTCCATTGAAATCCAAAGTGAAATAAACCAGACATGATAGTGAAATCACAGCCACAAGAAATACCTCTAAGTGTTGCAATGACAGTGTATAACTATGTTATGACATGAAGTGTGATATGAACGTCCTAAATAAGTGTTCAATCACAATAATCTAGTAAGCTATTAATTTGAATAATTACTATATTGATACAAACTTCATTATTTTCTCATTTTTTGAACAATATTTTGATAAATGGTAAGACACACAATGAAACAGCTTTGAATTTGGAGGACTTATTTTTCAAATATTGAATTGCCTCCAAAAGCATTAATTTTGAAGTTAATCTAAAATAAGAAAATTTCTTTTGCTATGTGCTGTCAAAAAGAACACCTTGGAAAACAAAATGATTCCTCAATATGAACTATTTATTATTTAATTACTATATTTTATTTACTTAGATTTCATTATTTTATTTTCTAGATTTTAAATCATAATACCTTTATTAACTATTACTTTTTTTATTTGTATTGAACTACTGTATTATTTATTAGGCAGTCTCATTCTAAAGCCTCTTCCCTTTTTACATTTCCTCTTTGAAGTAAAACTCTTCACTTTTCAGATATTAGGTATGCTGAAACATTTTTCAGAGGTGCCAGTTTCTTTTCCATTGACAGAGATGTGGAAGATCAGGTTTGTAATACTGGTCTTCCAACTCAACAACTAATGTTGTCTCATTCAAATCCTAACCTTCCTGCTTCAGGGCACTTTCCATAGGGCTACTTGACTCTATGTCAATTTGCAAATAGCTGTGCCTAGTGATCAATGCATCTTACAAGTAATTTAGGAACTTCTGCCATTGAAAGCTCAGCCTCTAGTACAAAAGTGACTGGAAGTAGGGTCTGACAGTTTTAAAGCATTTTAAATATTTTGCTTTAGTTCTTTCTTTTTAGAATTAAATTTTCATCTCTGAATGTGAAAAGAAACTAGTACTGCATTATATATGACTTAAAGAAAGTTCTTGCCAAAGAATGGATTAGGACAAAATAATTTTATTTGCTTACTGCGTCTGAATCGGTTCCATATGGAAAAGACTGATAGGTTAGTATTTCATCACAGATTTGTCCATGTCCCAGAGAGCTTATATGAACATCTATTATCTTTCTTCTCTTGTTGTCCTTTTAAACAGGAAGAACTTCTGACAAGCTATGTAAGACCTTGACTACTTGACAAACATTTACAAACACACCTCTCTGGAACTGTTTTAGAAAGGTCCCAGAAAATAAGTCTTAGGTATGCTCAATAAAACTCACATTTCTCACTATGATTGCATGACAAATTATTCAATACTGAGAAAGGGACTAGTCAAGGCCATAAAACATCAAAAAGGTAGAAAGCACTGAGACGGACATGTATGAATTACACTGATTCATGAATGCTAAGTTGCCCTTGGGCAGTGCTACCTCATGCAGCCAGCACTTATGCAGCTAATTAACTTTATGAAAGTAATTATTTTCACAAGGATGAACTGTTCTTGAACAATTCCTCCAGTCCTGGATATGCAAGGCTTTTCTTCAGACCTTTACATAAAGGTCCTCATTTGTAATTATTCATGTCTTCAATAAATAAATACATATATATAGTTGTAATATAAAACATATATACATATGATATTTTGGAGGTTTTGTTTTGTTTTGTTTTGTTTTTTTTGGGGTTTTTTTAACTGGGAGTGTGGTAAGAATATTCTCTTTGTATTCGGAGATGTTTTAAAATTTAAATCAGAAAATTCGAAGTATTTCACAGATTAGTTAAAGGACTTGATAATAACAATATAGTAAATGTATAAAATAATGGTAGAAATAACAGTAATAACTATGTTACATGTTGGATCAGATCCCAGATTGATCTACCTTAATAGCTTTCCCTGAGAAACTGACACCAAGTATTTCGTGAAGAGTTAAGAAATGAAGGTCAAAAAAGTTCATATCCTTTTCTGTCTATGAAGTTGAGACAGTCACAGCAGGAATTCAGTGCCCTAATCAACAGATTGAAAAGCCTTATTCCAATTTCCTCTCTTTACTCCTTTTGTCATCTTACTTTTGTCTTCATTTCCCTTATTCTTTCAAAGAACTTACAATTATTTATGCACAATTGAGCAATTTTATCAGGAAGAAGAAAAATTATTGTGCCAGAGAGGTTATTGTCTGGTGAGAACACTATGGCACACGTGTGAAAGAATCACTTTGGATGAGGAGGAAACTTGAGTCAGTCTTCCTGATATCCCTCTACCACTAGTGAGTGATTTAGCCAATGTGTGATTATGCAAAAATAAAATTCACATATGCAGAAGGGAAGGAATCTCTGTGATGTTTGCAACATGGCTGCTATGAGGAAATTTATCAGACAAATCCATAGGAGGATTTGATGATTTCTTGCTGTTGGATCAGCTATGTGCTGAGGACTTTATTATTCTCAAGTCTGATTCACTTTTCTGTGTAAACAGTTTTTAGTAAAGCTAAATGTGTCAGGCTGTACTTTCCCTAGTGCTTATTGTCTTAGGTAAAGGGACAATGGATTGTGTTTCCCTTTTTACATCTTTAAGCATTGGCCATCAAATTCTGCTCTCATTCACTTTTAAGCAGTTAAGTCCTCTGCCAACATGTCTATACATGTCTGCATGCTTCTTTGAGGCAGATGCCAAATGAAGGTGTAGATGTCTCCTCAGTAAGTTTGCTGATGACACAAAACTGGGAAAAGGCACTGATACCCCAGAGTGCTGTGAAGCCCTTCAGAAGGACCTGAACAGGTTGGAGAGATGGGTAGAGAAGCAGAGAACTTTCTGAAATTCAACAAAGGCAAGTGCAGGATCCTGCACCTGGGGAAGAACAAGCTTGTGCACCTGTACAGGCTGGAGGCTGACCTGCTGGAGAGCAGTTCTGTAGAGAAGAATTTGGGGGTCCTGGTGGACAACAAGTTGTCTGTGAGTTGGCAATGTGCCCTTGTGGCCAGGAAGATCGGTGCTATCCTGGTGTGTATCCTGGGGTCGAGGGAGGTGATCCTGCCCACCTACTCAGCCCTGATGACGGTTTACCTGGAGTTCTGTGTCCAGTTCTGAGTTCCTCAATACAAGACATGGAGATCCCAGAGCAGGTGCAGTGGAGGGCAACAAAGACTACTAAGGGCTTGGAACATCTCATGTACAAAGAAAGGCTAAGAGAACAGGAACTCTTTAGCCTGGAGAAGAGAAGATGTAGAAGGGACTTTATCGATGTATATGAAGGATGGGTGTCAAGAGGATGGAGTCAGGATCTTCTTGATGGTCAAGCCATAGGACGAGGCAATGAGCAGAAAGTGGGAAACAAGAAGTTCCACCTGAACATGAGGAAGATCTTCTTTACTGTGAGGGTAACAGAGTACTGGAACAGGTACTGGAACAGGTGTTGTGGAGTCTAGTATCTGCCTGCATTAACCCCACACAGCAATCAAGCACCACATAGTCCCTTGCTCACTTCCCCACCAGTGGGACTGGGGAGAAAATCAGGAGGGTAAAAGTGAGAAAACTCGTAAGTTGGGATAAAGACAGTTAAATAGGGAAAGCAAAAGCCACTCACACAGGCAAAGCAAAACAAGGAATTAAATCACTGTTTCCCATGGGCAGGCAGGTGCTCAGCCATCCCCAGGAGTGCAGGGCTCCATCAGGCTTAACAGTTACTAGAGAAGACAAATGTAATCACTCCAAACGTCCCCACCTTCCTTCTTCTTCCCCTCACTTGATATACTGAGTATGATGCCATATGATATGGAATATCCCTTTGGTCAGTTGGGGTCACCTGTCCCAGCTGTGGCTCCTCCCAACTTCCCATGCATCCTCAGTACCCTCACCAGTGTGGCAGTATGAAAAGCAGAAAAGTCGCTGACTGTGTAAGCACTGCTCAGAATCATCTAAAACATTCCTGTATCATCAATACTGTATTCAGCACAAATCTAAAACGTAGCCCCATACTATCCACTGTGAAGAAAACTAACTTCTACCTCAGCCCAAATCCGCATAATATGATCCAGAATAACATTTTCTGGGCCACACTGCTTGAGCAGAGGGGCTGAACTAGATGACTTCCAGTGGTCTCTTACAACCTTACCCGCTCTGTGTATTTTGTGACAGGAAGTCAATCACTCATTAGAGATCTACAGTCACTATAACTGCTGAACAAAACGCAAATCAGAGTGATGTGATCAGCCTTCCTAAATACATACTGTAAAAATATTCATGTCATCACTGAGGCAGGAAGTAAAAAAGTTCATGAAAGGACTCCTCATAGAAAACATGGAGATACGAATCTGGTAACCTGCTAGAAGCAGCCACCACACCAGTTTTGAAGAGCCAGGTTTATTGGTATCTCACAATATTCATATTTTTATACTTCTTTTTCCATTAAAAAAATCATTCATCTTCTTCAATTAGAAATTAATTTATAGAGTCTCCTTGAAACCTGCTCTTTTCTTTTCATTGATTATTAATTAACTGGTGAAATTTCAGGCAAGTGTGAACAGTCTTTCTGCACGATGTCATTAGTCAACAATAAGATCTAACTTAGACTCGTTTTTGTTTTTTTGTTTTGTTTGGGTTTTGTTTTGTTTTGTTTTTTGATTTTTTTAAAGACTGTCTAAACTTCTTGAAACATCTCTGTACAGTGATTTGTAAACTTACCTAAGCAGCTATAGTTAGAAGCAATCAGTCCTGAGGCTTAATATTGCATGTCATAAAACCTGAAGAATTTGGATGCTTTCTGTATAAGTAATGAAAAGCATATTTTTTTTTAATAAATATAAAAAAGCATTATAAATCAAGAGAAAACTGGAAGCTCGTCTAGTCACTCTGGCTAATAGAGATAGTGTTTATGATTTGCAGTGTACTGCAGAAACATCCTCATTCTGCCCAGGGAGCAGGACTGGAAGTCCTAAGCACTAAGAAACATCACTAAGGAGAAGATGAAAAGAACAAACCATGCAGCTATTTCAGCAGGGCTATCATTTTTAAGTTAAGGTACTTTTCACCAGTAATGCCTACTTGGAAATATTTCTTAAACCTGAGTAGGCTGATTCATTTCCAACTCACAGGAACCAAAATTACTCCAGAGTTTCCTAACTTTAACCAGCAGCAGCAGACTGAAAAGGGAAAATTCGCCAGCAAGGAACCTCTATATTTTCAGTGAACCACTGGCCTGTATGAAAAGGGTATAAACTGAAGATCTAGTCTGGTCTTCACTCTAAGTTTAAAAATGTCTCTGTTTACCAGATATTGAATATTTCAGGTCTTCTTGAATGGCAGATCCACTGAAATCCTACATGTGGTTTTACAACATGTAAAGCCAAGTCATGAAAGGTGCAACCATGCAGCACTCTACACAGATGAATCTGCTTTCATATTTCTGTTTCAGTAAACAAAATCTTTAATAAAGATTTCTGGGAGTACATTAAAAAACACAAGACACGGAATTGTTCATGTTTACCTAGAAAATGGGAAGAACAGCCAGTTTAGGAGGATACACTTTTTTCATGAAATGATGAAGAGACGCCCCATCAATATATTTCTATTCAACTTTTGTTTCCCCTTGTCTCCTTAAGGTACAAAATGCTAGATGAAAAATAGCATGAGAAAATTCTTGTCACAAGTTTTGGAAAGTCTTACTCACATCTGAATTAAAGTAGTCTGATTAAGCACAGTTTATCCATTTTTTATAAAACTGCCTGAGGTTCCCCAACTCCATTTAGAATTTGGCTACATGTCCTGTGTTAGCAAACTGAACTCATTTACATATAAGCCTGAGAGTGCTGAGTGAGCCCCAAAATTAATGTTTTCAGACTTATGAATGCTAGACACCATATGCAAGCCATAGAATCGTTATTAATTGAGAGGATGAAGGAGGGAAAATCACTGTAAAACATTTCTTACACTGTCTATTAATAATAGATAGTAGTTTCTAATTTATTTTTAATTGAAATGTTTAAAAACCTTTTCTTACCCTTGTTCCTTGCCTAATATTTCTCTACGTGTTGAATGTTCTAGTCACCATAGTACTGACACTGTCCTCACAATGCATACACAAAAGCTAATTGGAAAAAAAAATAATAGTTTAAGGATGGGAATAGAGGAAAAAGGAAAATAAGAAAGTCACTCATTAAGTGGAGACTATAAAAATCCTGCTCTTTTACTATGTTTGCAAGAGGACAGATCTTCCAGTCTTTCTGACTGCAAAATGACTCTTTGGGGCGTCTTGAGTAGCACAGATGAAAGAAAGACACTTTTAGTGTTTTGATTTACTCAGGGGTATCACTAGATGAAAATGCTGAAGGGTCATAGAGCTCCATTTTCATGTGCATTGGAACAAGAAATGTACATTTCAGAAACAGGGTAGAGAGCAGAAATCTCTCTTCCAAAATGTCAGCAGTGTCAACAGAATACTTTTGGTAGATTTTCATCCCTGCCTCTGTTGTTGACACCTTGTTGTTTGAATTACCCCATTCCAAAATGTGTAATTAACAAGAAATTTATATTGGTAGTGGTCCTTTGTATATAAAGAATGCAAATACCCAGTAGTAATAAACAAATTACAATATCTTGTATGTAGTAGTAGTTTTATAATAGAAATAAAATATTGTGATTTGACATTTATTTTTATCAATAGTGAATCTTATCTCTTCTAAAAAAAAGTGAAAAATTGGGCTAAACAATGACACATAATGCTATGTAAAAGAATACCCAATTAGATTTTATTTAAGGAAGTGTTTTGTTATAATAATATATTTCTGTCTACCTTTTCCTGGTAAAATTTCATACTTGTTAGTTTACAGAGCATTTTGTTTTGTGGGATTTCCTCAATAGAAAGCTAGGCTGATAATATCCCCAGCAGTAGCTCCCTGAAGAAATAAGTGTGTAGGGAAGGTGGTAAATCAGTCCAAGTTCTCACAGTGTTACCTCCCTACATAATTCTAGAGGATTTAAAAATGGCTCAGATTTTACAGACATAGGTATTGCAGGACAGGGAGGAAATGTTCAGAATTGCCTCAGGAATTATCCTTACTTGCAACAGAACATAGAAGCCTTCATTGAAGTGAGGTGGATTTTTGATGGCTAAATCCAAGGATACTATCCTAATACCTCTCTGCTCAGCAAAGTGTTGTTTTCCTTTTTCCACCTTAGCTCAGAAATTAGACTGTTCATGCAGCACACAGTAGGTCCCATCTACAAAGATACCTAATGCGAATCTGTCCAAGACTTTAGTTCCCCAAAGGGGTTTATGTCTCTACCCAGTCACCTCAGGGACCCCTCACCCCTACCTACGTGCCCAGGGGTCCCTATCAGCCTGGGGCCATCAAGCCCTGCCTCAGTGATCTAGATATGCCTGACTCCAGCTCCAGATCCCTGAAGGGGACTCTCTAAGTATCTCTTCTCATGCAGAGATCCTGGGACAGGCATTATAGCTTGCTCTGCCCTGCCTCCAACCCCCTTTCTGGGACAGGCCTTGGACACACATTGCAGGCTGATCATCAGTTTGGTCAGGAGCATCTTCTTTACTCCTGTCTGGATCTCAGTCCTGCTCATTGTGTTCAGACGCTGTGGCACTGCACTGGGGGTATGGCTGGCTCTGGGATTTCTCTAAGCCCTTTGTGAGCAGCCTGAAATCACGGTGCCTTGACAGAATTAAACCTAAATGTCATGCTGTGGCTTGTCCCCCAAGAGCCATGTGCTGGGCTTCTTTGTGTGGGTTTATGAATCTGCAATCTCAACTACTGAAGCTGTACCTCTGTGCAAAATGAACTTCAGTTTCCTCAGACCAAAGAGCCTACTGCTGAGGAGATATCTGAGCCTCAGCCTTTCCTCTGAAGATTTTTGTATTTTAGAAGCAATAGTCATGAATAAAATGGATCAACTGTCTTTTACGTATTGCTTGATACTGGCAGCTTCCTCCATTACAAGGGGAATGTTTAATAAAGTCATGTTCTCATTTTCTTATTTTCCTTGTCCTTTTCCTCTACCCCAGATAATCTTTTCTGTATAGAATCAACAAGATGAGAGACACTCCCTGCTCTTGCAAATAAAGTATCTTGTTGATTATTGCATTTGCCAAGGAGATAAGAAATGAGAGTTTTCATTCCCTGAGACAGAAACTGGCACTGACCCTAGGTCTCTCCTGCTCTGGGGAAATGAGTTAGCCATTGAGGTATTTTATAAAAAGGAGAAAACAGATATAGCATCATCATTGACAGTGCTTGAAAGAAGGTCATCCTGCTTTGTTTCTGTGAAACAATTAGTACTAGAACTAAGAAAAACTGATTTTCTGTGGATTTATTTTTTGCAGCTATGAAAATATAATCTCTGATTGAAGCTTTCCCTTTGATTGGGATGTGTATACATGCTCTAATACTAGAGCATAGTAAAAAATAAGGTGTGGAGTTTAAGCTGAAACCTTTTCCCTCAGTCATAACACTTTCAGAGTCTCTAGCCTTCTGCCATCAAGTCTTTTAACAAGTAAGAAAATTGGGCTGATAATACACACGCTAAATCTGTATTAGTAACAAAAGAAGGCAAGGGACTCTTCTTTGGCCCTGACTGTAAAGGGAAGGGTAAGGCTCACATTCATACATTTTTATCTCTTATTCTTACCAGCATGTGTTGAGCTTGTTCATACTTCCTTGTTAACATGCTTTTTTTCTGGTTTGTGATGTATCATGTGAGCTATGCCTGGGCTTTGTCTGGAAAACAGTTCTGTGTAAAATTTTCACTAAGGTCTATTGTAACAGACAGTCATTGACCAGTGTGGAGCCCTTGCTCCATTTCAGATGTAGCCATTGAGAATACATTTAAACAGTACACCCTGTAAAAAATAATAGCAAAAAAAAAAATAAATAAAATTTAATAAAACATAAACCTAAACAAATATTTTATTTTTTTTTTTTTTTTTTTTTTTTTGAGGCACTTACGGAATCATAATGTAACAAAGCTACTGATTTTACTGAATAACACACCATTGCACTTGTCAGAAGTGGGATTTAAGACATCACCCCACCCTTTATATTTCTCTGTTAATAGTTCTGTCATGATTTTGCACTTAGAATGATGTTGTGAGCAAAAAGGGAATACAATTTACATGTAGACTCAAGAACCTCTTATATTAAGATTTTACAGCCTAAATGCAGCAAATATTACTTGTTCAGTTAGAGTGATACTAGCACTTCTAATCCAAAGTTCCTTAAAACTTTCATTTCTTGATATTTAAAATTGTCATACAAAAAAAAAAAAAATTGCCTGCCCCTTGTGCTCACACTTATACTGTACCTTTGGGTGCTGAGGTCGACAGGGTTAGTCTTCTTCAAGAAAAAAAAAGAGATGAAAGAACGAAAAGTGGGTTCAGGGATGAGCCACCAGCATCTTTTATTCTTTACCATAAGGTACCTGACATTGATGGTGGAGATTTCTTCCACCTGCTGAGTCATGCATCTGTTTACTTTCAGGAGTTCTTAAAAAACTCCTCCCTCCCTTCCTCCCGTTCATTATTCCTCAGTTTTCTTAGACCTGTATCATGTATTGTTAGACCATTACAGAATCAACATTAAGCTACAGCAAAATAAGTCACTGCAGTAAAAGTGTAAAGCTACAGGAAGGAGCCCTCCCGAGCCTTCCCTTACACTTACTTGCATCGAAGTCACAGTGAAACAAACCCACAACTGCACATGCCAATTATCAGTAAGACCCAAGGCCAACGTTAATCATTGTGAAGCCAGCAGCCTGCTGCTAAGAAAGTTTTATTGACTGAGGTAAGCGGCCTTTCAGTTAGCAGAATCACTCTTTTTTTTAAACTCCTTATTCTCTACAGAGTGTGAGAAGGAGTGTAAGTCAGAATTGCTACCAGCAGAAGTTCAGAGACTAAATATTGTGTATGCAGCATTCACATTCCGTTTTGTATTTTCCTGTCGCTCAAGGGCTTTAAAAATTTACAACTTTGCTCAGATCTGTAAATAAGTGCACAATTTAGGCATGGAAGAACACACAGCTGATGTCACACCTGAGGATTTTTGGGGTTTTTTCCGTGTTCTTTGTTTGGTTTTGGTTTGGGTTTTTTTTCCTCACAGTACACAGAGACAATTTTAGCCGTCAGATGTCATTGACATTAGTGGTTCTGATTCTGTATAAAATTGCAGAGAACTACACTAAATTTGCTGGGACTTCTTTATTATAAATGGCAAATAAATCATAAGAGTATTAATGTGTGGGAACATTTTTATGCATTCAATGTTCCATGATGCAAATAGAATTTGCAGATCATTAATTTATTAACATTTTGATCAAATTTTGTGTTGTCTGTTTTGACTGCCTTTCCTAAATTCCCCTTAACACTGCACTGAGTATTGGTTGCATGGGGATTATAGTTTAGTCCAAGAGTTGCAAAATACTTTAGCTGTTACAAACTATGAGACAAAATAATAAAGATGATGAAATTATAATTCCATATGTCCACATATACCTATCACTTATTTATAAATCAATAGTTTCAGTACTGTGACTTCAGAGAACTGAAGAAAACTGACTCATTGTCTAATACTCCTTTGTTTGCAGCTGCTAAATAAGTATCTTTTTAATTAAAAAAAAATCCCAAAACTCAATTAAGTGCTTTCAGTATTATTTTTCAGTATATATGGTGAATGTTTTCTTCACAGAGAAAGCAAATAATCATGAGTCGGGTAGAAGTGAGTTTTGCGTGTTGAATGAAATTCTATAAAAGTCACTTTATTAAAGTGTGATATATACTAAATATTTCAAAAAGCCTGTCTTAAAATCCCATGTATTTTGTTATTTAGACTTTTGACTTTTTTTTTTTAGGTTAGCCAAAATCTAAGATTTATGCACCATGTCGTATTAAAAATCTTTAATGATTACCACTGTTATAATACTAATGTTATGGCTATAGACCCAAATCAGTGTTGACAACAGTAAAAAACTACATACATGCCCCATCCCCTACCCAGATATTGCTCTCTAAACCCTTGAGTCAAAACTACAAGAAAACTCTTTATTATTAAAAACTGGATCTATGCAATTTCCAAATACTTCTGCAATTATTCTTACAGTATAATAACATTTTTTAAAAAAAACAATAGATTCTCCTGTTGCAAACGAGGGCAGTCAGACAGACCAAACCAAAATAAATGATTAAATGCTGGAAAGAGTATCCTGGGTGAAGTTAAAGGCATACTACTTAAACTTTCACTGCGATGCAATGACAACTAAGAACACACTCCTCCAATTATTTTAGAGTAAGAGTAGTAATAATAAACAATAGTCTACCTACATTTAAATAATTGAAACATATTTTTTTCTTATTTGTTCAAATAAATGAAACTTACAGCTATGTAGATGGCTGCCGCCCCTTCATAAATAGGTGAATGTGACCTCAATATTTAGTCTTCTTAGTATAATTGTAAAGTAAATATGGACAAACTGAAAATAAATGTTTCCACATTTCCAAGAAAATTCAATCCCTATCTTTTTAACAGCCATATTTTTATAGTGTCACAAGTTTTCTTCTTATATGAGCTTCTAATATAAATGTGATTCCTTTCATGAACAGTGAGATAAAAACCTGAAAAACTCAAACTATGATCATTTACTCAGAGTTCTTAAGTCTAACAGAAATTAAGTGTAAAATTTGATTTTTTGGTAAAAGATGTTGCATATGATAAGTTTAATCAGTGCTCATAGGTGAAAGCAATATACCATTGGAGAGTGAAAATTCTGTAGAACAGTGGCAACAGAAGGTGGCTCAGTGGTTGCATTTGCACAGGTGGCTTTAAAATATGTTCTGTGTCAACTGTATAAAACCTCAACCTGTTTTTATTGAAGCAATGATAAAACCCCCATTGAATTCAGTGGGTGCAGGAACAAAGTTCTTACCATGCCTTCAGAGAAATTAATCTACGCTTCAGTTCTCATGTAATATACATATGCAGCCTATAGTTAGAAAATGCCAACTAACACTATACACTATAATTAGTGTTTAGAAAAGTACTTGCAGAAGTAGACCCTAATTGAACATACTATAAATTTAAAAATATTGATAGCCTTTGTTTTTCTTTAAGTATTTATGTTTCACAAACTACTGTTGACTGAGTCACATGAGTTTAGGAAGTATTTTTCCTAGTGTTAACATTATGGAAATCTATTTTGAGTAACTCAATAAATCATATTTGGGATTTCTAAGTCTGTTAAAAGAGAAGACATACTATTAGACATAATTAAAGAAGGAGAGTAAATAATAAAATGTAAATTGAAAATTCATTTGCATAAATATTTTCAGAATTCAGCCTTAACTCTCTTTTTCCAATCACGCCACTAAACAATTATTTTTTTTTAGTAACAAATACCAAAAGTGTATTATCTCTCCAGTTACCTTTGTGTCATTTTTCTGCCGTACAATCCAATGGGATTTGGTGTCATTTCATTGCTTTATTGCAAGGATTATTAATTTTTTTCTGACATTTCAGTATGCATTTAGACCATTGATTTTGCACGCTTTGTGTGCTTTACCTTATCCGTTATTGTCACTGACGCCAAAGGGACTATCTCTGTTACAAACCAATTTTATAAAGTACTCATTTTGAATAGTTATGCTTTTATAGTTTTTGTCATTAAACACTGTAGCAAGAGCTATGAGATTTAATGTATGAGTTGTAAATATGTGTTCTTTAGACATTACTGTGGGCAGCAGGGTTTCAGGTCTCTGAGCGTATGCACACCAGTACATATAAATAATTAATGCCTTGGATTGTCCAGGAACATTCCAGGCAGTCATCTGCATACAGTAGTTAATGGACAGGCTTGAGACAATGGACCAACTTGAAACCGGGTGACTGACTGATGGAGTCTTCACAATGACATATTTGACTAGTAGTACAGAAGCCCTCCAGATGGAAGCTTTGGACAGTTTGGCAGCTCCTTCTCTGTCTAGTTCAGTTTGTTTGCCTAAGTGTGTTGATTAATATTCTGTGTGGGCTCTCCGAAGTTCTGCTACAGACATGACTGTGTTGTTTCTAGGTAAGGCACCTGTAGACAACAGAAACTCTTCCTGAAGAAATAATTGCATAGGACAGTCTTTTGTATGCAGAAGCTTAGGAGAAATTTTGTATACATTTTAAATGTATAAACAGTGATGAAATGTGATGGGCTAGTCACATAGGACAACAGGAGACTGGATTCTCTGTGCAAGTATTATACCATACCAAGATTCCAATTGATTAAGTTTTTCTTGCTTTTTAACCAACACTGAGTATCAGAGTGCAACAACATTATTAATGAGTCAGTAACCTAGTAACAAGCACCTAATGACTTTTAATATTCTTGAAATGCAGTTCATCCTGACCTGAATCTGCAGAAGATATAGCTTTCCTCTAGGTGCCATGCCTGGCTGTCTCATATTGTCTCAGTTTGTAAGCTGTGCCAAATAGCACTGATTTAGTTTAGACAGCAGTATAGTTCTCTTAATGTTTTCTTTACCGATCTGAATTGTTTCCATTGACTGCATTGTCTACATGCAGACATAAACATTTAAGTATTTTGATTTCTACGTTTGGTGCCCAGTCAGTTGACTTGTACTTTTACATTCCACAAATGTTTGCTTTTATATCCGTTGACTAGAGTAGGAGTTTATACATCTACATTTAGACAGCTCACCATCTTGACTCCCATTCCTGATGTCTGGTATCGAGTGACTCAGAATCTATACAGAAGTGTTTGATATCTGATGGATGTTCAACATAATAGAGGAAAAAATTAGATTGAGATTCAATAATTGAAAACTGAAAAGAAATAGGTACTAAAATTAATGTTGCATTTTTAACACTAAGGGCAGCTAATTATTGAAAGCAGTTATTCTGGGAGGTCTTTAATGAAAATCAAATATTTTTCTTGAAGAAAACAAATTCTTATTTTTATTTTGCCTCTTTAACTTTTGCTTAGAATAGTTGCTGCTGTAGGTTTTCTTCCTTCATATTTTCTGACAAGTTTAAGTTAATTAAGGATCTAAATCTTTTTGTTGTAGCTATTTGGATGAGAATGCAGAAAACCCTTTGCTTATCAAATTAAATGGAAGGGAAAACAGTCTTGTCAATCTGGATAATGGTCTTGCATATTGATCAAATGTATTCCTTATTAGATTTTTGAGACAGAAGATTGCAGTTTAATGCCTTATGATTATTCTATGTCAATCTGAGCAATGATAATTAGTGTGTGATTAACACTGTGATTGAGATCTGTGTCTATTTCTTTTCCTTGGATGTTTTTGCCCTATTATCTTTCTGGCTGAAGTGCTGGTATAGATTTGTTTCATATCTTTATCTTTAAAATCTTGTACTTTATTATTAAATGCCAGAATTTTTATACAGCAGCAAGTATTATGAACAAGAATATTCTGACTTTGGTTGACATTTCTAAAGATTTGCCATTTCTTTGGACCTGTCTAATCTTCCACATTTATTACCCTGTACTTTTAATAGGACTCGTGTTGTGTCTGAGCAATTCCTAGGTGTACTCAACATCATGAGCAGATTTCTCAGCATCCTTTGAGGAATATTGTATTCATTGTAATTCAATCCTTGAATATAAGATCTGGAAAAAAAGCAGTGTAGTGTAGCCTTTATCAGGCTCTATTCAAGGGTAAGGTCTGAAATGTTCTTAAGTACTTTAAAGCAGGACATCAATGGATTTCCTATTCTGATGCAGCCTAATATAAAGCACTCTTTGCAACCATCAAATTTGAAAGACTCCTCACATTGCCAAGCTTTGGTCAGAAAATATAATCCCTTAGTACTTCCAACTGGTCATTGATCATTTATTACTATGTAGAAAATAATCAAGATCCAGGGTATATGCAGGGAAAAAAATAAGGACACATAATCAATTGTTGTGTGGTGAGGTTCTCAACTCTGCTTCAGGAATGCTTTTGTGTTTCATAAATAGTGAACAGATAAAACGCAGAAATAGTTGAGGCAGGGTCTTAAAGACACCATCTTATCTCATTTGAAATAGATCAGGTTAATTATTTTAGAACTAGGATCTTACCTACAGGACTTATTTCTGCCATATTAAATTTGTATCTTTTTTGCACAACGACACAATCTGAAGAAAACAGAACACCTCACTGACTTTTCCATTTTACTGTGAATAATCTATTGCTTAAAGATTATAATTAACCCAAAGAAATTTAAAACTGTGGCCTTGAACCTTCTCGAACAGAGGGATGAATTCAGCTTGCAAATACAATTACAGGTGGACAGTTGAGGGGCTGTGAGGTTTTCAGAACTCATCTTCCCTCCCAAGAGGTATGGATTTTATGCTGTGTCACAGGAAAAGTATTGTCTCATTCTTCTAATGCAAGAACATGAGCTCTGGAAAAGTCATGCAATTTTGACACACTTCTGTGCCCGTTACTTGATGCTGGATGAAATAGCAGGGTAGGAGGCTCCCTGCTCCACATGTTTTCTTGAATGTATTTATTGCACTTCTTCATTGTAGACAGATCCTATTTCTTTAATTCCAGGTCTTGATACAAACATAATAGAAAAACAGTATCTGTTTTATAGGTAAGTAATTTCAGAAATATACTCTAAAATATCTTCAGTCTTTAGGATGGTTGATTAAGACCTGCAAGTTCAGTCAGATTATGTTCATATAGATGTGAACATTATCTGGGGGGAAAAAAAAGCCTTTAAGAAATTAACACTATTTGCAGAAAAATATATTTATTCCTATAGTCGTATAACATTATTGCAAGGTTTTTTTTACATCTCTGTAGATGTTACATTGAAGCAAGAAAATTTTCATAATACCTTCTGTTCCATCAGTTTTTACAGCTGTCTTTCATTTCATCCAACACTGAGGAAATGTTCTGAGTAGTATCTCTTCATTTGCTGAAACAACAGTTTGTCAGCAGGTTGAAAAGTTAAGGTTTCATGTTTCCTCCTTCCAGCATTCTGTGAGTTGGCTTTATGCCACCTGGAGTTTGAAGTTAATGTGTGTGTATCCAAGATATACTGTGATTACTACATGCAGTTTTCGAAATCGAATTCTAAATGGCTTTCCAATTTCTTTATTTTCAAAATATAAATTATCTTTGAATTTAATTGCACTAAACAGAGACATTTCATAAATTTACCATCAAGTAAATGGTTCACAATTACACAATTGAAAAGTAGCTGTATATATATAATGATCATTTTGATTTACTAAAATGTAATGTCAGAAAAAGCAGCACTTTAAAACACGAGGACAACAGGGATTACTTATGAGAGTTCATTTTGTTTTCAACTATTTTATAAAGACTTCAGAGATCTCTACATTTCTTTTAAATAATTTTTGTGAACTTTTAAATATGCAATCAAAGTTTTGGCAGATGATATGTAAGGAGCATTTTTTCTTTTTTTCTATATTAAAAATGCTTGAGGAAGGAAGGGGGAGTGTAATTTTGCTTTCACTTTTGACATAAAATAGCCATAGAATATCTTCTTCAAATATTTACTGATCTGTTCTGCCTTGCATTTCCCACTTTCTACTAATGGGTATATTGAGAGTGTTGCAGTCTTCTGGTTTTACTGTGGCTTGTGACACTGTGAACACTAGACTTAAACTCAGGACACCTTTTGGGATCTTCTCTTGGGTCAGTCATTTTACTGCTTCATATCCTTGGCCAATTGCCTTAACCTAGACAGCAGCAAATTTTCTCCCAATGCATGTCTTGTTATCACTTTTGGCAGGTAGGTAGAAACAAATCTTGTAGCTAGTCAGCGTGAAGAAGGAAGAATTAATGAGAAGTGGCCAGGACTGGTCTAACTTAGGGGAGACCAAAAGAGAGGTCTGAATGCACAAATCGACAAAACCAGCCACTGCCTAAGAAGGGGCAGCTGAGCCTGTTCAGAGTGTGCAGAAACAGCTGCACCCGAAGAGAGATCAGCCAGCAGACAGATCACAGAAGTAGCCATGTAAATTCTTTTCCTATGCATGTCAGACTAAAGCTGTTGGAGGCTGCCTTTGTGGGGATGACTGTATTTCCAAGGAGTTTTTCACCCGACCATTCTGACCAGGAGTGATACAAATGATGCGCATGTGTTTTCCCTCTGAATTCCATGCATTTCTGGCCTCTAATTTGATCAGCAATGTTGAATAAATAATAAATTGAAGGTGGTTTGTAACTAATTAGTTACTCCTTTGGGTAACAGAAGTTCATTGGAACAGGTGTGATTTCCTACCATGCATGCCTGCCGTACCATGCACATCATGCTGGAAGCCTTTAATCACTAATGTTTTAAAATTAATGAACAAGACTAAAATGAGAGGTTAATCCAGACAAACGTCATTTATCCTTTTTGTAAATCTGGATTTAATGAGTCTTAATCTCATCTCATATGCAATAACATGCATCACTGGGTAGAGGTAAAGGACATGAATCTGACCACGTTGTCACTAACCTATGTTTATAGATTAAATTCAAGTCCTAAAGTTCTTGATGTACTGTCTGGACAGTAAAATTCTAATTTCAATTCCGATGTAGGACTTGTAGGATGAGAAATCCACTGTTACCCTGTTATATATACTGCTCATTTACTGATACTTGACTCAAATATCCTTCCACTTTCATTTGATACTGATTATTCATATAATCTGTTTAAGGAAAAAACCTTTCTGGATTTAATAAATTCAATGTTTTATGATGAACATAATTTAAAGTAGTAAGAGTTAAAAAAATTGGAATATTATTTGTCATAAGCATTTATTGTCTTTAAAATTATTTTTTTTTATTTATTGAAGAAAATTGAACTTATGAACATTATCTATTTACATATTACATGCTTATGACCTCATTAGCCAGAGAGAAAACTCTCAAAGGCTTTAATGAAAAAGTATTAAGCAGTTCTCTTCCATGGTTTCTGTAGATTTCTGTATCTTCTACCCATTTAACAGTATATTCCATACACTAAGTAGTTTTATAACTTTGGAATTATTTTATGTATCCAGTTTTATAACAAAGTGTTAACAGATTTGTCTTTATTTAGAACTTATATAACTGTTTCTTAATTTCCTGACCTGGGTATCATTTGATGTATAATTTTCTGCCTATTCCCCATGTGTGCTCACATGATTTGTTCTCGCTCCACTGGATTTCCCAAGGGGCATGTGATTCCATGATTACATCAGCAGCTCTTTGGCTTGAGGGATTCAACTGGGGCTCTGGTGTTAGGGTTATGTCATTCAACTGGCAGTGCATTGGTCCTTTCAGCAGCAAAGAAGGACTGCTGAAACTGAGGAAGGGCCCGGAGTCGCATCCAGCCTCTCCTTCTTCCTCTGGAGTGATAGGAAGTTTAAGAAGCCATTGTATTCTGGATGTGAGAAATCCCAGAGCTTTTTTCTCCATTAGCTCTTGAAATGCGTCCTCTGAAATGAGAAGATTTTCCTGCATAGCTTGCAAGGTTGTGAGAAGCAGTCTTGTGAGACACTGGATTATTATATTGATTAGTGGCTTGGACCAGTTCAAGTGTGTGGGGGGGGAGGGTCAGGTTGAATTTCACTCAGGTGAGGTGATGCCCAATCCCACACCTCAGTCCCTGCAGCCTCACCAGGTGACCCCAGAGCAGCTGTCAGGCAAAGGCAGGCCAGGAACACACCCACACCACACCCTGGAGTCCCTAACCCAGTCTCGGACTGGCCAGCATTGTGGGAGCACCGCCCCACACCCCATCCCGGAGCCCCAGAGTGGTTGGTGGGCCAGGAGTCCCACCTAGGAGGGGAAGCCATGGGGGCCAGAGCAGATAAAACCAGAGACGTGATCTCCCCATGTTTGAAGCCTCCATCTTTTAGACTCCTGTAGCTGGACTGATGCTGGATCTGGGAATGGTAGCTATATTTCTCTTTTTCTCTCTTGTGCTTTACTTCTTCTCCTAGTCTCCTTTCTTAATGTTTTGGGTAATTTAGGATTGGATGGGCTGGATTTTGCTAAGGTGTAGGTGCAATCTTGTGTTAAGTCAACGCTTTGTGGAATGCTTTGTTTAGGCTCCATTGCCCTTTAAACTTTTGCCAAGTTCCCTTATTTTCTAAAATTTAGCAGTAAAAGTACCCTCTGAGGAAACGTGTGTAGAGTTTCTCCTTTGCACGGTCTCTTAAGGTGTTAAAAGACCTGAAGATAAAAGACCTCTTCTAATATTTTTGGAGGGTGGATATTATTGGAGCCTTGTATATTTTTATAGTAAAACCCCTTTGGTGAGCTTGTAGCTAGAGACTTGTGGTTTTACAAGTCTGTTTCTAGTGTACTGAAAACTATTTGTGTGCTAAGACTCCAAATTAAAAATAAGAAAAGAGAGGTTGTGGGGTTTTCTTGATGGGTGGTTTTTCTTGGGGGTGGTCTTTTTTGGTGTTGGTTGGTTGGTTTGTTGGAGGGGGTTTTAGGGGGAGGGGCGCGGGGTTTGTTGGCTTGTTTCCTTGTTTGGTGTTTGGTTTGGGTTTTGTTTGTTTGTTTGGTTTGGTTGGATTTTTTTGTCTAATGCTGACACTAACAAGAAAACAATCAAATAAAATGGAGAAACATGGGAGGGATGATGGGGGTTGCAGGTGGAAGACAGTATGACAGGACATCTCAGACAAAAACACAGAAAAACATGATGTAAATATAAGGTAATGGTGTCTGTTGGTTACATATCTACCCATCCAGCTATTTGTCCATGTTTCTGGAATTATAGATTATAAAAAGACAGCTTTCAGCATGGTAAGTAATGTAAAATAATAAGAATAACAAAAATGTTTAGAATCTACCCTCCTATTATCCTCAGGGGTATAGTTACTTATGCTTAAGAAGCACTCAGAAGCATTTTTTTCTAAAGCATTTAAGAATACCAATAGGTTTAGATTCCCAATTAATGGTGTTAAGGAAACAAAAAAGCAAAATGGTTCCTGGCTTCAGACTAAGGTTTTGGGTATTCAAGTGAATGAAATGGACCAGACCTAGAAGCAGTTAATCACTTTATGTTGTACAGATAATGGCAAAAGCAGAAGTAATACAGGGAGTTTTCCCCACAAAAAACTTTAGTTTACTTTTTTTACAAAAGTAAAAAGTTATACAACTCCCTATGTTAACTGATTTCATTAGGGTGTCTTTAAATTAGAACAAAGTTCATTTTGTTAGCATTTAACAGGCTCTCTTAGGACAGTTTGGTTTTGACTAACAACAATGTATGGTCTCCCTTGCCAGGGCATTCAATTTCTCCTCAAATTAATTTAAATCCTCCCTTGTAATTTAAAATTTTTATTTGTCATTGTCAATGTAACATCAATTATTTCTGGCTCTGCCCTCAATTTGGCTGCAAGAATCAGTCTCTTGGTGCTGTTTAAAAACTTGTTAGGAATTTTAGGAAAGGATACTGAGCAATCTAATGATAATTATTTTTGTCATTGTTAGCTTGAGTAATCATGCAGCCTTTGTAAAAGAGTCTGATAATGGTGCTATATTCTAAAGGAATATGAGTTGTATAAACTAAAAACATAAAATATGACTTGGTTGGGAGTTTCTAAATAAATATAGGGTATGAATTAACATATGTGGAAGCTCTACTTTGCAGGCAGGAAAGTTAATTTTCATCTCTTTGTTTTGTAACTCGTGAACATCAGAAACTCATTTATCTTCTTTCATTATTTTTTGCCTAGATTGAATTTTCTTAGTAATTTTCTTTCTTTATCAAAAGTTCTAATGCCATAGTTCCATAACTATTTAGCAAGCAGTCTGATAATGGCAACACTCAATCTTATCTTCTCTTCAGACTCCATATTGCTGATGAACACAGTCTCTTTAGATGTGCCACTCCTGTCAGTAACTTTTTTGGAATCTGGATATGACCATATGTGCTGACTTAATGAATTATGAGCAGTACTATTATATGCCTGCAGGATAAAGTTTGCTTTCATGAAAAAACAACTCAGACATATAACAAAAAACAAACTATGGACACATTTTTAGTGATAGTCAAACTAAAAAAAAAAGTTCAATGAGTTCATTCTTTGCTCTACAGAACCTATTTTTAATAAAAATAGCTGAAGCTAATGTATTCCTTTCCCACAGGGTCTCACTGTCTGCCAGCAAATGCACTTCTCCCATGAACCCCACAAGTTTCCAGTGTTACAGGACACGGTCTCTGTGGTAAACAAGGTCACTGGTTCTTACTAAACAGATTGCAAGCCCTGAAGGATCCTCATTTAACTAATGAATTTATAAATTAATAATGTCTTTCATTCCCTTTTGTAAAAGAAAATATTTAGATGAGAAAGAGAAAAAGATAATTAAACAGTAACTAAAATTCTCTCTGTGTCATAAGGTGTGGATGCATTTATCACTGCTCAAAATTTGTCACAAGATTTTCAGTTCAACCAGTGGAAGAGCAAAAGTACTTCACCCTAAGAGTTCAGGATCTATCCAAGCTGAAAACCTGACTAATGATCCTCTTGTGGCACTGTTACATAAGAAGAAGTAGCATTTAAATTTTTTCGTTAGGGGCTCAAGTGTCAATTGTATCTCATCTCAGATTTGTTGCAGATCTCTTTTTCCAGTATGCTTGGAAGGGGTAACCACATGAGAATTTAGTAATGTTTTCTCATTTCTTTCCTTTATTTTACTAATTTGATAGAGGAATTTTTTTGTCACTTGGGTGTCTTTATAACCAACTCAGAGCAGAGAAGAGAAACTTCAGAACAGGAATGAGTGACAAGTGGAGGGGCAGGATTTCACAGTCTCTGAGTCTGGACACCTTGCACTCATTTGGCATGAATCCAATGTGATTTACATTCACTGTGCATATCTTTATGCAGAAGTGCTGCTAACTCAGCAGTATGTTTCTCTTCAGTGTTGAGCTGAGTGTAATAAAAAGCATTTTATAATGACCAAGTGACCATTGTCTGATAAGTTGGTGTTTGTTGGTTTTTTTTTATTTTATTGTATAATTTTGAGGTAGAATGAAATATTCAGCATAGAATGAAATACTTGTAACTCTAGAATAATGATGTAGTGCAGAATACTGACATGGTATGACAGCAAAAGCCTCAAAGTGAGGATGCAAAATGCAGTGTTGATGAGTAAAACTTCAAGAGGATACATTAGACACATAGATGACACTGGAAACCACAGAGATGTAAACAATTCACCAGAAGAGGAAATAGATAGGGGATGATGCAAAATTGGTTTTAGAGATAACAAAGAAAATGAAGAACAAGTATCTGACATACTTTAGACAGACAATATCTAGTAAATATAAATGTAACATGTAGGTGCAAAACCATGAAGAAAGAGAAACAATAAGTATGAGAGAAAATGTTTTAAAGCAGCTCTAAGGTATAAAAAGGTCCTTTTCTTAAAAGAGGAAGAAACTGACAGCATCGTGATCATCCCTTCAAGTGGTTTGGGAAACTGTCTGCTTGCTGTAAACCTTTCTCTCCATATTCAGGCTGAAACCACATCCTTCAGATCCACTCAGAAACACTAGAACTGTGTGTAAAAGTAGAAAATGGGTATATATTAGGAATAGTGAAGATAACAATGGTATTATTAGTGAGAGTACCTACAATGTTATGCTATATATTTTTTTTCAGCAGCAGTAAAATTTGGTCTGACTGTTAAGATTTCACTATCACTAACAATGTTTCTTAGCTTTGCATATTAGATGTGTTTCTTTTTTGTTTCAGTAAGGGTTTGAATGTAATTTGAGTAAGCAGTCTGAGTCATTGTTAGTACCTGGGACTAATTTTTAACAGTAGGTTAAAATATTTGATAAATTAGTGGAATCTCTAATTCTTGAAAGTTGTTAATGTGAATGGTTAAAAACAAGATTGTTTCTAGAGGATTACATACAATGTTATTTGTCAGCATATGCTATGTTTTATCATGGGAAACTCCAGGACAGCTGTAACATATCACAATACATGATTTTCAGAATGCCTATCTCTTCTGTTCAATTAATTCAACAAGACTAAACATTTAATTACCGTGTTTTGAGCAGTTGCATACTACAATAGTAACTGGGAACCCATTATCCTCAACATTATCCCTAGGTCACTTTTACTTCTCCCTTTTCTTTCAAAAAACCCCAATAAAGCAAGTTGGTGCAATATCATAAGCAAATTATGCATTTTTGATGAAAATGTATGAACAGCCTAAGATTCTGAGGAACAGAGATAAAAAATAATTCATCAGAGAGGACTGTTGTGGCAATAGAAACATGTTTGCAAGCAAGAAAGTTCTTCAAGGGCTCCAATTTTAAAACCTGAAACACAACCCAAAATGAGATTCTCCAGGATTTTTTTATTTTTTTTTTTTAAGATTAAAAGGAAACAGAATGATGCAAATGAAAAGACTAAGCTGTGACTGTGTCCGAAATGTTACTTGCTGGAATATTTCACTCAGATGACATACTTCCGGAGAAGAATAGTCCTGAAACCTGCAGGGCTCAGTTGTGATCAGGATTAGATGTCTAGGGAGTAGGGGTACTGCTGCTGTCCACCGCAAGATTTTTCTGGAAGATTTATATTGTAAAGTCTCGAAACAGACTTCAGAGGTAAATGGAGGAGTACCACCCACCTGAATGATGTGTGTCAGGTGGTGATTACTGAGAAACATCCCATTACATTAATTTTTGCTGTTTACATGTTATTGTTTATCTTGATTAACATTTTCCTGTATTTAGATTTCCTGCTGTTGTCTCCTTCTCACAGCTTCCTACTATAGGGACCATAATTTGATATAAATTGAAGTGATTAAAATGTGATTGACAAAGCAATGAACTTCTGGGAGATGTTTTTGTTCTTAAGAAATGGCTAGTCTAAAGTTTGTGTAGGGGCTTATGTCTATTTCTTAGGTTTATATCTTCTTTCCAAAGTCTGTATCTTTAATCTGTTTATGCTACTGTGAATTGTTTTATCTATGCATGTGATATTTTTACTAAAATTAAGATTCTTTCATAATCATTTCATTCATCATATGCATCTTTATTTGAACACAGATTTGAGATGTGAAATAGGTTAACTGACTTAGAAAAACAGCCTGCAGTTTTCCTGCCAACCACAATAAGGTGGACACCTCAGCCCTCAAGATACGAAAGAAGTGAAGAATGCTGTGACTAATGGAATTTAATAGATTTAGATCTGACCTCAGCCTTTGTCTTCTCTGTCATCTTGTCTTCTCCTGAGTCCTCATGTCAGAGATGCTGCTCCCTGTTACATCTGTCACAGTGGGATCCTTGGCCCCTTCATAGTGGCTGTCACTGAAAGGACATGCAATCGAAAGTGTTGAGGAAGATTTAATCGCTGTTGCACACCTCAGTGATTTAGTAGGTTCAGCAATGTGACATGCTGAATCAGCTCTGCCACTGATGTTGGGAGTCCCTGAACTCCCAACATTATGTGTGGATTTGTTGAAAGGTTACACTACATAAGAGGAAAATGAGGGTAGTCAAGTACAGTAGAAACAGTTAGAGTGAAGTGTGAAAATCCAAAACAGCCTCTGTGCATTTCAATAAACTTCTTCATCAATCTACACACAGTGATTCTTCTAGAAAAACTTCCTTTCAGATACTAAGCCCTTTGGTTAGGGCTTAGGGTCTAGACACATCAAATAATGTTTCTAGAGAGTGTTAAATAATGGGGATGATTGCCTTCTCATTTTGGACAGAAGCAAAAACAGAGAAGAAAAGCATGCCACCTGTTGCTGTAGATTCTCTCACCTGGAAGTAAAAACTGGTTAGGCTAATTATTTTGCAGATACTTTACCTTGGACTACAAATTATTCAGTAAAAGCACTTGGAATCAAAACAATTTGATTTTTATGACTATGGAACCCTGGACTGAAGACTGCTAAGCAGGGATGAAATCCACCTGGCCAAGCAGGGCAAAAGTATCCTTACCAGCTGGCTCACTAAGCCGGTGAGGAGAGTTTTAAACTAGAAATTACAGTGAACAGAGATGTCAGCCTTCAGTCAAGTGAGAAAATGGTGTACCAGCTTAGCAAGCATAGGATGCAGGTTGATGTGGATAAGACAGACTTAGTAATCAACAAAACAGAGCAGAAAAGTGCAAATCCCAAATGTATTCACACGAATAAGGGAGAGCCAAGACGACAGCACTATAGGAGAAGCTTTCACACTTTTTCTGGAAAATCACCATGAGCAAGTGCCCCTCTGATGTCACTGTGCACTAATCCATGCAGCATAGTGATCAAAAGGAAGAATTACAGGTCTGAACACAGTTGCAAGGTTATGATCTTGTTAGCACCATAGCTGTGATGGGATAGCTCACACAACTGGGGTGCAGTGATGGATGGGGACAGGATTTTTAAGAAGGATATGCTAGGGAAGAAAGAAGGAGTTTCTCTTTGTGTGAAAGAGAAATGGGAGCGCAAAAAGATGTACCTAGGAACAGGAAAAGAGCCAAGTAACTCCAATCCTTGGTGTTTTTTTTTTGTTTTGTTGGAGTTTGTTTATTTGGGGGTTTTGTTTTTTGTTTGGGTCTTGGTTTTTTTTTTTTTTTTTGGTCAGCTCAAATGCTTTCACCTTGCAGTGGTCAGATAGATTACAAGGGTAAGGAAGTGCATCAAAAGAAGCATATTTGGGGTCAGTGGCTGCCTTTCTTTTTCTATTTCCTTTCACAGAAGAATCACGTTGCTGCAGAGGAAGCTCTGTGATCTACAACAGGAAAATTTTCCATCTTACTCAAGTCAGTTTGCCAACAAAAAATACACTATTCTTGATTTAGGATTAGAATAATCCTAAATTATTCTAATAATAATTAGAATATTATTCTAATATTCTAATATTAGGTGAGGTGAGAGATTTAACTTTTTGTTCTTTTTCATGAATAATCAGGGTTAGGGTTAGGGTTTCACAAACTGGCCATAGACGACTGATGTTACCTGTCTCTAGCCAAATTCCTTTTCAATACTTTGCAATTATCTCACATAGACAAATGTCAAAAGTGAAAGATAATATTTAGAAATAACCTTTATATTTTAAAAGAAAGCAGAAGATAATTGTGGTGGGTTGGCTTTGGTGGGCTACCAGACCCCAACCAGACTTTCTATTTTTCCTCCTCCTCAACAGGGCAGGTGAGAAAATAAAATGGAAAAGCTCATGGGTCAAGATAAAGACAGGGAGATCATTCAACAGTTACCATCATGGGCAAAACAGACTTGAATAGGGACTAGGGGAAAATTAATTTAAATTACTGACAATTGAAATAGGTTTGAATTGTGAGAAACAGAAACTAATACAGTTCCCCATACACACTTTCCCAAGCTCAACTTTCACTTTCTTCTCATCTCCTCTACCTCCTCCTCCCCGTCTCTGAGCTGTGCAAGACTGTAAGGAAAGAGGGGTTATGGTCTGTAACTGTTTTGAAAGGGTATTTTGCTTTTTCTTAACCATTTTCCCAAAGCGCTTCCATTCTGGCTGAGAGGCTCAGCTGTGCCTTGCAATGAGTTGACTGGAGCTCAGCTGGAGCTGGCTGTGTCCAGTCCAAAGCAGTCCCTGCCCCTCTGCACAGAGCCCTTCTGTGGCTCCTACAACCAGCACCTGGGCATGGATACACAATGCAATAACACAGCAAAATTAAGATAAATTGGGAGAAAAGTATTGCCCTATTATTATGAAACCATACTCACTAGTATGTTTTATATATGCTGATACTTCGAAAAATATGCTTGTACTCATACTAGATCTACATGATAATCACAAATCAGTCACTGAGGACCAAGACCTCAGAAATCAGGAGTGATTCCTACAGTGGTTGCATCCTTGTCAAGTCAGCTGGGCATTTTCAGTGATCAAAACATTGTGCAGGCTCTCGGTGCCACTTAAAAGAAAAGGTGGTTAAAACTTTGTAGCAAAGGTAGTAACAAAATATTGGAAAGTATGTGATCTGCAGTCAGAACACATTCACTGTGTAGACTTCAACTTGTGTTGGTCTCTGGAGATGCATATGATCACCATCAAATTGAAGGTTGCAGGGTTTTTAATTGCTTGTTGTCAGTGCGTAGAGGTTGCATTTCATATCATGAATTTTAAGTTGTCCATCCTTCCTTTGTTTCCTAATTATATGTGAATGCATAAGAAAGGTACAGAGTCAAACCAAGTTCTGAAGTTGCAGTAACACCTCTTGAATTAAATGTCATAAATTTATGTTCTAGGCTTTTTCTACATAGGAAATTTCTACACTTCTCTGTAGGAAGAGTATCTTGCCTGTCATCTTACAGGTTCAGTTCAGATTTCCTTTGGCATGTTAGGTGTAGTGTTTTCTGCCATAAATAAATTTAGCCTTAATAATAAGAAATATCCAAAAATAGTGAACTTTCTAATTTGTGTATCTAAAAATGGGGGAATTTCCAGCTCATGCACTGTAAGTGGAGTTGTGTAGTAATACAAAGGGACTTTATTTGAATAATTAAAAAACAACAAATGAGGTACAAATGAAAGCAATAATTAAAACACAAAATTTTCAGAGACAGACCACATTACAGAGCTGTCTAGAAATAAGTATCAATCTCTATGCTGCACCTATCTTTCCTGTAGTTCAAGGCTCAGACCTATTGAATCTCTATGCAAACAGGTTTGTCTTACCACTGAAGGAGGTTTCTTAACCTCTGAGACCAAAAAAATACAATATACAGAGGTGAAATCCTGTCTCCAGTAAAGTCAAATAACTCTGAAAATTGTAGTTGGAAACAGTATTTCAAATAAAGCAACCAGTGTCATCTTGTTCAAGTAACACTGGTGAACCCTCTGGAGACATCTAAAAAATGAAGGTTCTTAAGAAAAGTCACACAACTTCTAAATCTTTTTGTTTACTTTGAGCCTGCTCTTACACAAACCTGAAAAATAGTGGGAGATTTAAATTAGGTGTAAGATTAGGAGTCAAAACTGTCTACTTATTTTTTTTTTGAAAACTTTAGTCAAATTCTTATAAAATTACATTCCCAGAACTTGCTAGTTCAGAAGAATTACAAACAATAGAAAGCAAATAATTTAAAAAAAATAAATTTGGCTCCCTAAGGGTAACAAGGCTTATCATTTAATCACATTTGTCAAAAATGAATGCTAAGTCCTGTTTGACTAAAAAGCAGGCTGAGTGATACAAAAATATTCTTCCAAGATATAGTTTGATAGATATTTTGTTGACAGAATCAGTACTAATGTACATCTGCTTTATCAAAAACACAGATTATATATGGCATAAAGGAAAAAAACCCACAAGAATACATTAATTTGCAGAATAATAGCCTAAAAGCTCTTTGAAAGCCTAAATTGAGTTTTATGTCCATAAACATTTTATTTTTTGCAAAAGCTATTATTTCAGTTGTTCTGCAGGTTCTACTAGACCAAGGCAGCAGAATAGTTCCAAGTAGCAGGCCTTTCATTTAATATTCAAAAATATTAAAGAGAAATTCAAGTGTGTCACGGGTAATATCATTTGCAGTCTTTTTCACTCTTCCTTTTCTATTGCAAGCACAATACTAAGAATAAAGAAATGGCTATCTTCAAAATCAGTTTATGGGAAATTATTGTTTCACTGAGAATACTACTGGAATAATCTAAATTGTTGTCATTGAAATTCAGCCTGTTATTTTAGATCAAAATAGATACTTCACAAAGGAGTCTTTTAGGATAGATGATGACTTTCTACACTTTTACTGTAGTGATTCTCCAATAATCTGTATGGATAGTCCTTTGTAAGTATTAGCATTTACATTCATATGGTAAGTCTGTGGGGTTTTTTCTGATTTCAATACTTTTTTTTCTCATTCTTGAAGAAAAACAAGTTGAGTTTCTTTGACCTAGTCACTGCATTTATGTTTAGAATGCTGTTTATAATACAAAGCAGTCATAAGTTTTTCTTGCTGTGCAAGAAATTATCCAATCAAGATGTTACTTGCTGATAGAAATCTTGAAAGTGTGCATTAGTGTGCTGTGTTTTCAGTAATTATGACAACACAAGAGAAAAGGAAATCAGTAAATTGTTCATATGTTCCACAAGGCATTCAACACTTTCTGTTATTCAAGTAAAATCGCCATTTGATTTTCATTATGGAAAGGACAATATATATTACTAGTAGTAACTCTCTGAGAAATGAGTTCTATATCCAAACCTATAGGTCCAGCTTATAAAGTTAATATTTTTTACTTAGCTAAAATAACATGCATGTGAATTGTTCATTGGTTTCTAGAGAACAGAGAATAAGAGAAAAGAAAGCCTATAGTTAGACACAATTGTAGAGCAATGTTTTAAGTATATGCAACTTTTTTATTTCAGAGGTATTTTGCTTCAGTGAAACAGTCAGTGGACATAAGTGAAAATTCATCCACTATGAAGAATAGTGTACCTGATTTTACATCAAATACTGTGTATTCCTTGTGGAATATGGCTGATTGTGCATAGAAATATTGGTCAGCATGCCAGTGTTGTATTTCTCAAGAATATAGCTCAGAGGCAAGTCAACAACAGTACTCTTTGATTTGTTGCTTGCCTAGACATGGAGATAGAATCTATATTACTTCAAATACAATATTTTTATTTGCTCTTTCTGTAACTTCTGGAGTTTTACCTAAAGTCTGTCTAATATAATTTTCTATCTGAATTTTCTGCTGACTAGAAATAATCAAGCAATTCTATGTAATGCGTCTATAAGAAGTGAACTACTATATATATTTGTCTTTAATGCTGGTTCTCTAATAAAGCCTTATTTTAACAATACCTCATGAGAGTTTTCTAAAGAAAAATAAATCATTAACTTGTTTCTAAGTCAACAGACTTAAGAGAATTTCATAATTGTGTTTACATTGAAAACTGTCATTATAAAACTATAGCTAACTTCTGATTTAAAAAATAGTTTTATTGTTTCTGTTATTCCTTTTTTCTTTGACTAGCTATGCAGAAAACTTATCTTACATATCCATTTTGTCATCTGCTACCCCTCTTTTACTTTAGCTGTACAGATATATGTATATTTCTTCTATATATACATACATATATAACTTGCTTCCAATGCACATTTCTCTCTTGACAAGACAAGTATAAATAATTTATAGACACAATTTATTACAAGATAGAAATATGCTGATACAAGGTGAAGAGAACCACCTTCTATTCAGGGAAAAGCAATATAGTACCCAGAGTTGTAATAAACTGCATATTTTGTTAGGAAAGATATTTTATTGATTTATTTTCCACTTGTGCATTGCAGGTTTTCTATAACTCAAGTACTTTTTTTTATTGTTTTTTTTTAATATCGTAGCTTAAGTTACTAGAAGAAGAAAATCATATCTATGATGTGAGCTGTCCTTAAATGTGAGTAAAATGGCTGTACTTAACTGTGTAATAATCCACCATTCATGCTGAGTCAGTGAAGAGAAAACAGGGTATCTCTTCAGACATCAGATGGTCTCTCAAAAGGGAAATAAAAAATCACCTCATCACAAAATCACCTGCTTCAGATTGACCTCCACATGCTAAATCCCTCTGCAGGCAGATCTTGACAGCCATTTATCTCTGACACACCCCTGGCGCTGACTTTCCCTGAGGGCAGAGAGAAAGAGCAATATAGGATGTTATTTCCTCAATAATTAGCGATACCCTTATAGGATGTTATTTCCTCAATAATTAGCGATACCCTTGGCAGACTGGTTAGCTTTCTTCCTCAGACACCCTTGGGCCTGGTGACCTGCTCGTGGCCCCAGCAATTTCTACCCCTGCAGGTATCTGAGCCAATGACTGCCTTTCAGGCACGTTCATACCCACACGAGAAATAGTCCCTTGTTGATGACTCGGCTATGATGGAGTTGTTAATAACATTTTTCACCTCTTGAAAGATATACTCTGTCCATTTTGGTTAATAAAAACTGTTATTAATAACTATGAGTAATCAAACTACTCCTTTGCACCTGTGAAATGACAGCTAAGAAATATAGCAAATATGGAATCTGACACATCAAGTATTCTCATAATATAAATATAATAACATTCTATAGTTAAACTGAGTTTAAAGATGCCAAGATGGTTAAAAAAGTTACTACCCTTAATAGGATTAACATTTATATAGAAAAAGTTGATTTTGCTGACACTGGATGACTCCCATGCAGATTTCAAAATGTATCATATTCACTATCTCTGTAACATCTTGCTGATTTGACTCAAATTATCAATCAGAAATGAACGCAAACTAGTCATGGAATGATGTTTTGTTTTGTTTTGTTGGTTTTTTTTGTTTGTTTGTTTGTTTTTTTTCTTTTTCCCAGTGTTTAACAGAAGCCCAGAGAATGGCCTGAAGTTGTGTCAGGGGAGGTTTAGGGTAGATATTGGAAAAAGGTTCTTCACGCAGAGTGGTTGGGCACTGGAACAGGCTCTGCAGGAAAGTGGTCACAGCACCAAGCCTGACAGAATCCAAGAAACATTTGGACAAAGCTTTCAGGCACATGGGCTGACCCTTGACAATGGTCCTGTGCAGGGCTCAGAGAGGGACTCAATGATCCCTGTGAGTCCCTTCCAAGTCAGAATATTCTTTGATTCTGTGATTTTAAAAATTACCAATTATTCACAGGTGTTAGGATTTAAACACCACAATGAACTATATCAAAAAGGAAAAAGAAGGAAATTCCTGTAAGATATGCCACCACAACAGATAAGCACAGATAGGAAACAGGAAGGCACTAATTTCAAGGCCTAAAGAGAGGTTAAGATTTGGACTTAGCAGGCAGAATTGCACTGTGCAGGCTGTGGGAAAGCGCAGACAGCAACAGGAAACCAGGCCTGGTAAGGCAGATCTGAGTAACTTACCCAGACAAAAATTCCCATCTACAGACTGTAAGCATGCCAGACAAAACTCCCACTAGGGCAAACTCTTAGAAAGGAAGCAAGTCCTTATACACCTGCCAGCCCAGTTTGTGGGAATAGCATCTACCCTGGTGAATGTTTGGGGCTTGGACTGTATACAAGTGTCATACCAAAAGCACCATTTTGGGACATCTACCACTGAGAGACCAGGGCAACAAAGGACCATCGGGACACCACAGGGTTCCACATGGTGGTGGTATATCTATTTAATTTCTGTTTCTCATTCTCTTTCTCTCTTCCCTACCCCTCCCTTCCTATTTCTTTCTCTCTCTCTCTCTCTCCCTCACATTTACTGTTAAATGAAATCCATACTATTGACTTTGGTGTATGGTCTTGTTTGCACCTTAATTCAGGCAGAAGTGTCTTTTAATAATCATATCCTAACAAGAGGAAGAGAGATTTCGCATACTGGTGTTAGTTGTGCAAAGTATGAAGAAAGAGTATTAAACACAGCCACAGGAGATGAGTTTCAGGGCCTGTTGTACCTTCTCTTCTGTCTGCATTCTTCGGCCTTGTTCTGAGCAGAGCATATTGACAAACCAGACAGGCAAACAGTCTAAACAGAAAGTTAGGAGTGCCTATAGAAAACATTGTAGTCCCAGAATACCTTTGATTCATTGTCTGCTTTGTGGAAGCTCCAAAATACCTAGTTTAAGTGGTAGGGTGCCATGCAATTGTGTATCAGGCAGCTGCAAACACCACGTATACATAAAAATACTTAAGATGTATATCAATCAGAAAAGTACTAATTGTCTAAGTTAAAGTTGTTAGTACTGGCTTAATTTGACTGCAGTATGTAAACGCGTTATGGTACAGACCTAAATTGCAGAATGCAAGCTGCAATTTTCACAGAAGTCCCCCTGCATTCACTGCACAGACCACTTTGCCCTTAATGAGCAAAAAGGTAGTATTTATTTTCTCCTCTTAGTTTGCGTAGAGATTTCATAGCTCATTTACTGTGTACTGTCAAATGCCATTGACTTCAGAACTATGTTTTGATTCAGAAAAAGCCTCTTCCTGGATTCTCCATATATGCTTTTTTCATAAACATTATTTCATCTCTGTAACATTCTTAAGAAAATAAGGGATGTTATATACTATAGGTATTTTGGTGTCAGAGACATTTGACAAAGCTGATGATGAAACCTTCCTTCTCCTGCAAACCTGTGCATTCTCATACACATTCAAATCTCTGGAAACAGAAATTGTATGAAATCTACAGACTAAAGGCATTACTGCTGCAAAGTGAGCCCTGGCACAGGTTTAGCACATTCATGGAACAAATGGTTCAGGAATTTCATAGAAGAGGGTTAACATGGACTTATAAACAAGTGTTACCACAAAATATGCTGGGACAAGACATGAAAATGCATGATGATTATAACTGGGCATTATCTAAGTTTTGAGGACATCTTTACTCTGCAAAGAATGCAAATTAATACTGAAAATAACATCCATTTTCCTTCTGTTTTAAAGAAAAAACTGAAGAAAAAGGGGATGTCATCTTAATACATCACATATTTCCTTTAGTCCACATCAGAACTGAAAACTTTAATGCTTTGGCTGCTTGGTAATTGTCACAAAGCCACTGACAATAGTAAATTTTGACATTAGTGTGCTGCAGTGCAGATAGAAACAGGAGTTTCTGAGCTTTTTGCTAACAGCTGAAGAATACTAAGACACAGACTTTTGGGGTCTGGAAGGACAATGACCTCAAGGACATTATCTCATAAGGCTCTTGTTCACCTGGACTTCCTGTGTAAACGTATCAGCAACCAGTTCCAGTCTTGATTAATTTGGTGCAAAATACTACTTCCTGTCCTGACTTCTTCTTGCCCATTACAGTTCTGTTTGCCCTTCCCCAACCAAACTGTCTCTACTCTGATATTATGGAAATGAAACACAAAATGCAAAATTTATTGCAGATTTCTTTTGACAAAAACTTCAGTGAATTAACACTTGGTAATAATAAAAAAAAATATTTTAACAAAACTATTTTATTCTCCTTACATATTTCAAATGGATGTATATTCAGCTCTAAGACTGCAAGGTACTTGTATTATCTGGGAGCATATACAATCTTGGGCAGTACAACCAAGATGTCTGAGTAGTCTTCTGACAAATCTCTCCCTGCTTAAGTGAATGTCAGGAATTACAGCTTTACGTGTTCTCAACTAAATTGGAATCACGCATTAGTATTTTTAAGCATGTCAGATATTAGTACAACACACAGACACAGATGGCCACTGAAAAAGAAGGGTTCAAAGACTGGGTTAATGCATCACATTTTCAAAACCAAGCTACATCTTCAGGGTAAAGGTGGAATCTTCAAAGCGTGAGTAAAATCCAGTTTATGACAGCTAATGGTCACACTACTTAACCATGTATGGGAAATGCAGATCTAAAGACAAATGTGAAGCCAAGTAGGTAAGCATATGTAGATGCCTCAGATCTAGAATTATATTCTGGTATTTTTTGACTTTTTGCAAAAAAATGTCAGTCTGATTTTATTCAGCCTCACTTCTGTCATTCTTCTGCTGCTTCCCTGCATAGCATCCTCTTTGCATCTCTGAGCAAGCTGTTCCCTCCCTGTCTGGTCATCTAGACAGCCTGCCCACATAGTACTTCAAGTATAATTTCTTCTGTGAAGCCTGCAAGAATACATTCAGATAGCCATAGTACAAGAAGAAGGTGGGAGCACCTGTAAGGAGGAATAGTCATTGTTTCTGGCACACCACTAAACAGAAAATAGCAATTACTAATGCTGCCTTTTGTGAACATAAGGAGACTTACAGGAATGTCATCTTGAACACTTTCATCCTCTGACAGTGATGCATTACTAATAAAAGAGTCCCTGTTGTGAGAGAACTTCCTTCGAGGATGATGCCAAAAGGTCATTCCCCCTCAGCTAATGTGCCTGTGGATCTGCATCCATTGCTGGTATTCTGAAGTTTCAAACCCACAGAGGGAACTTCTTGGGCTGTTTTAAACTGCTATCTCAGTTTCATCATTAAAGAAACTTGTTTTCCATTCCCTACCAGCTGCTGCCATAATTTAGCTAGACCTTTGCCCATGAGAAGCTGTAGAAGAAGGGAAGGGAGCATGGTAAGACACAGACCTGATTGATTTTAAATTGGCACATGCTGTTATCTAGTAACTGAGTGGTCTGTTAAGGGTGATGTTGTTCTCTGTGGGACAGAAAACTATGATGAAAAAGACAAAGTAGCAGAAATTAGAGTAGCAGGAAAATTAATAGGTATTTCTCTCAAGACTCACATACTGGCTTCTACCTGCATAAAATCTTCCCATGGGTATCTCAGGAGTACACACATTCACACACACACATGAATCCTGCGTATTCTGGTTTCAAGGATACAGAAGAGTTCAAAGTCAAGTTACATAAACTAATTTTTTCCTTTGTCTCAAAACTTATGCTTCAGTAAGAGATTACAAACCCAAATGACATTAAACAGTTATTCCCTGTGTATTCCTTAGCCTGTGACCATATATCTTTAAATATTGTATAAATAAAAACATGTCTCGAATGAGAACATGGGGCTTCAAGACTAAACCAGGTGACTTAACTTGTAGATTACTACGTATGTTTGGGTAGATTACTGAACAAGAAAGAAGTACAAACAGGACAAAAACTAGATGAGTACATTTACTGAGATGAAAATGCTATGTATTGTACAGTTCTTTAATATTTTGATTTGTACTGAAAAGTGGTGGTACTATGCTGTTTTACTACTAAACAAAAGGCTCAGTGTTCAGATTTCATGGAAGAACATACTCAGGTCTTCTAAAAATTGTCCTTTTACACTTTGAGGACAGTAAAAGCCTAAATATTTGCAAATAAGCATTAAGTTCATAAATTTAAACAAACTGAAAACTGAAGGTTCAAAATGTGCTGTCTGCCCATTTTTTTCTGACTAATATGACATATGAATTAAAAAAATCTACTGACTTTTTCACAGAGTTCAATTTATTGTGACTCTTTTTGTAAATAACATCCCTAGAAAGTAGGTTACAATAACAATTGACATTCATTATGTTTAATGTCTGTAAGCATAGAAAATACATTTAAAAACAAGACCATGGCTAATTTTGAAGTACTTACCTTTGTGTTGTTACAGAAAATTAATGTAATCAACTGACCTTGAGGATTTCCATGCATATAGATTACTCTCTAAGCAATATGCATATAAAAATGTTCTGTTGCTTTTAATGGTTTGAAATAAATTGGTCCTGTATGTTGAGAAGTTTTATTATTGGGCAGTTAGGGGAACAGTAGCTGCATTTTAGAAGGCTCGTATCTGCACCTCAGTGCAGAAGCATCCCCGCAGTACTGCATTTCTAAACAGAACTGTGCTGGGGAAATAAAGTAATAGATGAGACAGCCTGTATTATTACATAAGATAATAATGCATGCCTTTAAAAATCAAATAACACTACAGGAGAATATTCTGTAGTGTTTGTGATGCTGTTATACTGAGACACCATAACAAAACAGAGCTAAGGTGATTAGATTTAAAGACTCCTTTTCCAGTTCTTGCAACTTGTGTGGAAATGTTTTGACACTGAGACATTAAATCCTGCTCTTATCCTCAACTCCATTTTGAAGCCATTCTGTTTTGATCTGTTCTGTGCAGTGTTTTGTTCTGAAACTTAGCTACAACAATCAATGCTTAAACGAATTCAGTAATGTCTGTGTTAGGTTCCTCTGGGTTTGATTTAAGTATTGTGAATAGTTGAGGTGGGCATATAACTCATACTGGAGGTTATTTTTTAGTTTAGTTTAGTTTATATCACATTTTACATGATAACTGTCCAACCTTATATAAGGAGCTCAGTAATTTAGCAGTATCATCAGACTATGTAGGGATTAATTATGCTCAGGTTAAAGATCATATATGGGTGCTTTGTGTGTTTGACACTTCCGTTCTGTGGTATATAACTTGGACATAGTACCTCTCTGCTAAGTTGCAATCAACACCTTAATTCAAATTTTAACTAAAACTGGAAGTTTTTGAGGAAGAAAGATCATAATTTTATCTCTGTCATTTCTGTGCAAATATGAAAAATTATAATATGCACAAGTACACCCAAGTTTTTATTGAAATGGATTTTAGGAACAATGGAGTAAGCAAGTATCTAAGCATGTGTGGGTTTGCACATACACACATTTGTGTGGCTCTATAATCCCTAAAAAATCTTTTTCCCTGGCATAAAAAAAAAATTTTAAGCAGATGAAATTTTTTACAGGTAATGATACTAGCCAGTATCATCAGTATTGCCTATGTCCTACTCCATCACTAGCAAGTCAGAAAAACAGAGTGATATAAAAAAGCAAAATTGAGTAATTTTAAGATAGCAATTTTTTACTCTGAGAGCTTACTTTAGAAAAAGTTGGAACATTTTGTTCAAGAATAATACCAATTAACTTTTTAAAGAATCTTTATTATGTGAAAATAGAGTAAATATATTGTAGTTAACAAATCCTGAATAACTTGAAAATTTTAAAAACAATGTGTGGTTACCTAACAGATCTTTAACACAAAGGCGGTGGAGAATTTGCCATACATTAACAAAGAAAAAGTGATTTGCTGTTCAGAATTTGTGTGGGTTTTTTAATAGGATGGGTATATTTTCTGCATATGCATTTCCTTGGAAATGACAAAAATGTATGAGTAATTATGTTGCAAAACATCACTGGGTATTATAAACCCTGTAGAGGTTTTGGAGCTAGAAGGAAATTCATTGCAGATATACAAAAGGTTGGCTTCATTATTCAAAGAACAAGCCTAAACAGTAGGGTACTTAATCTTTAAAATAATTTATAAACACATTCTTTACCATCATCATCATCTTAATAATAACGATTATGATGACAATAACAACAATAACAATAATATTTTGTTTGTAAAATGAGAAGTTTTCTAATAATTTCTTAAAATGCAATGTATCCTTTATACTACGAGAAGCTTAACCCATATATTTAAAAGAAATATTTTCGGTTCTTGTAAGCTTAAAATTAGACCAAGCAGCTTTGTTTGGCTTGTGTCTTTATGTAAGTCACACTCTCCTTCTGCTCAACCTGCTGCTCTGCTCTTCTGAGCCAGCGGGGCATTCAAACATGCGAACCATGTGCACTGCAGACTTCAATAGCAAACACTGGACAGCAGCTCTTTTGAAGGAGAAGAGACTTGCCTCTGACAGTTTCTGTGACCTACTAACATTTTATTTAGCTTTTGTTTCTGGATAATTTTTTCCAGGTAAAGCAACAAAAATATTTTGAAAATTGCAGGTACTGAGGTGGAAAGCAAAGCTCTGTCTTTCTGACTGTTTTCCTCTTGATTTGTATTTACCTTGTATCTTTATTGGTGTAAAAGGAGTATGGAGGTAGTAGCTCTTGAGGAAGCATAGATATTACCTGCTTTCTTAGAGTTTCTTTAAAGGGCATAGCCAGCAGCACTGGGAATGGTTTCAAAGGAAGCAGTTGACTGGGAAAGGGTAAGGGGTGAATATTATAGGTCTCTGCCATTCTTTTGTTCATCCTCATTTTATTTACATGGAAATGAGAAAAATAGAGGTCTCCTAAAGCTTGAGTAAGCCCAAGTATTTTCAGACAAGGGAAGGTGCAAATATGCTACAAAAGTGTATGTTTCTCAAGCATCTTTCATAATGTTTCAGTATATACTAATGGTATTTTGATTTCTACAAGTTCTCATTAATTCTTCAATTTTCTATCATTAGTTTTCTCTTAGGACTCAAAATTTTGCATTTGCAAAATGTTTTCATCCAAATATCATAATATAATGCATTACAGTGTCAGTCTCTGGTGAATCAAGCCAAGTCTTAATGACAGCCACAGACTTCAAACACCTATTTGAAAGACAGGATGGATTTTTTTTTACTGCTTAAATGCAAATTAATGTGCTGTACCTAGGGATGGGAAGAGTCTTCAGAGTTGTCCTGAGAGCACCATGAGATTTTGTTTCACCTTTCCCTTCTCTCCTACACTAAGGGTTTTCAAATACAACCCCAGCAAAGTGCTAAACCCAGACTGGCAGGCAAAGCTGATTTTTTTTTTTTTTTGTTCCCCAAGGAGCAATGTGTGTCTTGGACAAGGTGATTAGTAAACTTGGGGAACTGTTAGGCAACCTTCTGTTTTTCAGACATCTGTGGACTCATTTCACTTGTAATTTCACATGTAATTTAATTTTTATATATTCTCTAAAATACCTAGTGCCCGATCCATTTGCCTGCCTTTAAAGTACCTCAGTGATTTATTTTAGAGTTAAATCCTTCTCTTGGAATTGTAAAGAATCATAAATATAATTCTAATCTGAACAAATATCCATTTTGTCACCTTATGTGAGCCAGGGGTGGAATTCACATGAAATATATAGAGATAACTGGATTATAACTCATAATAAAACGTATTTCTCAATAATCTTTTCCTCAAATTTCTACTGCACATAGATAGATGTCTGAGCATTAAAGAGTTGTACCAAACTCACAAAATCTATTTGGGAACTCAGCTAGTTAAATTGGTAGGAACCTTATAAGTAGATTTCAGTTAAGTAATTTTGAATTTATGTAGAATTAAATTAATTTCAACTACTCTTAAACTGCTCAGGTGGAACAAGTAAATTTTCAGATTATTCTGACCCATGGATTAGCACACCAACAGCAGGATTGTGTTGCTTTGTTGTTGTTGTTGTGTTTGTTTCATATGAAAAAATATAAAATATTTATAGTGAAGTTCAGAAATCATTTTGATAATGTCTGAGGTAAAAATTGTTTAAATGTTATCCTTTCATATGGAAGAGACACAAAACAGGTTCCCAGTTTTGCTTCACATTTTCAATAAATATACACACCTGTAGAGAATTACTTTCTCCAGTACGTTTAGTCCTATTTTGGACAAGTGCAAAGCAGGTCAAGGCACTGGAAAAACAGGCTGAGAATATGTTGGAAGCCTGAAGATAAAAACCGAAGTGGTGACCTCGTTCTCTTTGTCACAGTAACAAAATGTTTGACCCTGCTATTTTGGGATCTCATGGAACAAAAAGATTTTGGGTGCCTTAAACATACAGTGAACAAACACTAAGTAATAGAAAATTAATACAGACATCATAATCTCTGAGGGACTAAAGAAAAATTATAAGAACTGGTTATGTCTTGAATGTGTAAAATATGAGCCCTTGACCCACTATCTGAAATAAATCACACAGTTTGTTCAGTTGGAATTTATAAGTAAAACTGTTGCTTCAAAAGTATTTGAAAGTATTTCTCCTTTCAAAATAAAGCCTTATGTTGGTCCATATGAGCCAGCACCACGTATTCAAGAAAATAGTCTTACGCTTCAAGCATCTCAGGATGAGGAAAAGGAAATTTACTGCAAACTCTCCAGGGACTTAAACTGACATACTAGAAGAATGATACCACTTGACCTTCCACTTTCTGTCAAGGAAACACAATGATTTTGTAAATTGCCCAGACTATTGAGAAGTGTTACCTCATCACTGTCAAAACATGTTTTCCAGTCCTGGATATGCCAAACATGCAGGAAATTCTTAATCAAGTAAAGCAGCCCTTTTAATCTGGTTTTGTGGGTGGCATAACAATGGAAAATCGACAGACTCATACTCCCCAGCAAATTGTTTTCCTTCATTTCACCATTAGATGCATAATCTGCCAGAATTTTGTTTCAATTTTCACGGAAAGAAGATTTCACTCCTTGGGTAATCTGCCAAATATTTATCTGTTTTGAATGCATGAAGTCAAAAGCCAGCACGTGTAACAGTTCTCTTCAGTCAACTCCAAAACTTATAGTAATGAAAGGCATATTGAAGGCACCCAAACCAAATATATTTATATATTAACCTGGTCAGATTTCAGACCATAAGAACAGAAGTGAGTAGCTAAACCCACTAATTTTACTGTGGGCACAGCTCTGAGACACAGGTCAAATTTCAGCTCATGCCCTCTATATTAGTAATGTTCTAAAATTTACAGTGTGATCACACAGTCATAAGGATTGTCATACTCTGCTCCTGTTAACCACCTTTTTTTCTGCATCAGGAGATAAATACCACAATTCCAAGGAAGTTTGGCAAACAGGAAAGAAGAAAGGTTAAATTTAAAAGTAGCAACCCATTAACCCAGCCAGTCAGAAAAGCTCAGGTTGAGTACTCTGTAATGCCTTTGGGGTTTCCTACCAATATTACTTGACTACAGCATCAGCTCTATAGTATTCATCTTTTACCAAGTGCAGGTTATTAGGCAGCATGAATGACTGCATACACTGTATTGGATGTCTGTGCTCAGGTGTTGGCAGTGAAAGGAGCTACACAGGTGGTCTCTATAAGAAGAGAAAAAAGGCTGCTCCATGCTGAACATGACCAGATCCAGACAGCTTTGCAACAGACCTTCCACAGGACATGGTTTACCCCATTAGCCAAGCTGGCGGTGCCTCTGAGAAAACATTAAGAAAGGGTAAAAACAGCAGGGGGCGGTGAAAAGTGAGGAGGTGAAAAGTGTGAGACACTAAGGTCACTGAAGAAGGAGGGTGAGGATGTATTCCATTCAGCCCATGGAGGACCACATGCTGGAGTAGATGGATATTTTTTACATCACATGGAGTCACCACACTGAAGCAGGCGTATCCTGAAGGACAGCAGCCCTTGGAAAGGGCTAATGCAGGAAAAAAATGAGAAGGAGAAGCAGAGGGAAATGGTATGGAGTGCCCGCACTGCCCACCCGCATTTCCCCATCCCTCTGGATTGCTCAGAGGTAGGGAAGCAGGAAAGCTGGGAATAAAGGAGTGAGTCTGAATGAATAAGACATTGTGCAAGGTGGAAGTTTTTGTACTTGCTTCTCACTATCTGAGTCTATTTTAATTGACAATACCTTAAATTAATTTTTGCCAGGTTGGTCTGCTTTGCCCATGATGATAATTGGTGAGCAATCTCTCTGTTTTGCTCTTGACCAATGACCTTATTTTCTTCCCCTGTCCTTTTAAGAAGGGGGAGTAAGAGAGCAGCTGGGCAGGCTTCTGACAGCCAGTCAAGGTCAACCCACCACACAGGAACAGCAACTCCTGAAATTCTTTCTTTTGCTTCAGCATAATAGCATTTAAAAATCTGGAATGACTACATTTAAAAATACTATAATAACAGAACTGTTAACCAAAATATAAGTAAGGCCATTCAGCAAAACTTTTAGTTCCTTTAATAACTCACACTACCACCTCAATCAAAATCCTGGGAGGTAAAAGTCTTTTTTATAAAATACATCAGTGTGTGCGGTATTTAGCATTAATCATTTAAACATTTCAAGTCTACTTGCTTTAAAAGATACTGCTGTCTATCTTGTCCAGAGGCTATACTCTTTCTGTTCTTATCTAATGTGTATAATCTACATCAAGATTAATATTATGCATACCTATCCTTGGGTCTTTCATTGACTTCCTCTCTGACCAACTTTCTACACTACGAAGATTATTCTCTCTGGGAAGCTTCGATTCTTGATAATGCAGAAACCCATCACAGTAGCTATTTGGTGCATTAGTTGAACATGGTGAACTATACAGGCAAGGCTCCTCTTTAAGGTATAAATTGGAAGCATGAAGAAATGGTTCATCAGTGCTGTATGCTAAACTACTGATTGCTGCCCTCATACTGTATAGTGATTGTATTATTGCACGGAAATGAATGACCGAATTTTACAGAAACCCCATTCAGGTCTTTCATGAAGATATGCTTCAATCATCAGAAAACAACTTGACTCTTTCACTCCTCTTTTTGTTCAAAATAGCCTCTTATTCAATTTTGGTTCTTGTAATAGTTAATCTGTAACACAGAGCCAAGCCAGAAAAGGCTTTGCAAGGGTTTGAGTACAGAAAGAGTAAGTAAAGCATGAGCAATTGTTGAAGATATTGAACATTAATCTGCAGGATCCTAAAGGGCCTTGATACAGTGGGGAATTATCTGCCACGTTGATTTCGCATGAGAGCTGTACTGAGAGGAAAAGAGAAAAATATTGAAGATTGTAGAGAGTAGTTGAGTTCCATGATTTCCCATTTTTTAAAAAAAAAAGAAAATTGGTGTAGTCTTTATAAATAACACAGCATGATGATTAAGTGGATCAATATAAAAGAGCTTAATGTTTTTGTTCAAACTATGGGATGACACCAGAAATGTCTCTCTACTTCTTTCACAGGATGACAAGTCTAAGGAAGGAATGATGAAAAAGATATGGGTGAAATTGTTAAATAATTTTATTTTTTCAAGGTAACACTTATTATGTATCAACATAAAAAATTAATTTAATATTTGAACTTTTTATTATTATAATGCAACCCACAAAATACCTTTAATATATCTTTTACAGGAACAGAATGAACACTTCTAGTTCAGGAGCCAGATTCACTGAGTGCTTTACATGCTTTAGGGCTTAGTTGCACCATGTGTAATTTTTAATTATTTTATAAAAACATGAGTCTTAATAACCCTTCATTAAAAGGAATTCTAATAAAAGTTGCAGGAAGTAGCACTCTGATGATAAAATATAGTTGAATAGGTCAGTAATGCTGCAGAAAAAAAATATTGTGTGTATATATAGGAATCTTTTCTCAGAGGAGTTGATTTATCATTTATTTAAAAAAAAAAAAAAAGACAGGAATTACTCCTTCTGATACATGGCTGAAAATGCCATTGTTGCTTTATTTTTCTTTTTTGGTAGTAGCTCATGTGAGTTGTGAAAGATCTATTCAACCCCACAGTGATTTAGATTTCTGTGTCACACCTCCGAGCTTTTGCTTTTTTTCTCCACTGTATTCTGTGGAGAACTCGTTTCTGCCTCTGTGCATTGAGCACTAGATTGCAGGTCTCAGGAGGAGACTTCGGGACTAGGGTCCTTTCTTTGTTGAGACATAAGACCAATTCTGACCTGTTTTTTCTCTACAGAGGCAGGCTGTGTTGCAAACACAGAGACAGAAAACTTAAGGCAATGAGAGAACTGAAACAGGGACTGACAAAACAAGATATCCCTTTATGGAAGAAACTGCAGATTCATGTTTCCATATGTGAAAAAATCAACCAAAAAAAGCCATAATTAAAAGTATTTAATTACTTGACATTCAAATGAAAGTTTTTATAATTAAAAAAGTCTTCAAACAGATAAAATATTTAAGTCTGTATATAGAAAGATTTTAATATTTTGTGATAAAATGATTTAATTTTCATGGTCTGTTGTTTAGAAAGGATACAATAAAGTACATGGACAAGAGATGCTTTGGGTAACTTTCCAAGAACTGGTTATATTGGAGGTACATTATGTTATGTTAAGTCAGCTTTGTGGGTTCCATAAAATTCCATCTCACCCCTAGTTATTTCACAACAAAAAGTAATTGTATTACTATTAAAATTCCAAAGATCTGTTTGCTTGATTGAGGTAAATCAGTAAGTTCAGTAAAAAGTGAGAGCAACAGAAATCTCTGAATGTGTGCCTTCTAAAGAGTTTTTAATCTATATCTTTGCCTCTCCTGACAAGAGTTAGAGCTCTAGAGGAAGTAAAGAAGATTGACCTGCATGGAAAATGTTTTTTTCTAGATCACAGGTTAAACACACATAATTTCAAATGATCTTTTTTCTAAACCATTCACCAACCAAGAATTATCAAAATAAATTATTTGGATAATAATTTCAAATACTGAATAAATTAGAGAAAAATCATAATCTCCTCATTGAAAATTCATGCACTGAAGAGAGTAAAATCCATCAAATAAATTGCTGGATATGAATTAATTGCTTACATTAGCTCAGGAAACCTAAATAACATTTAAGATCTGTAAGCAGAGTACTGAACAGTGCAGTTGAAAAAAAAAATAAAATTTGCATCAAATAAATACTCAGCATCTGTCTTACTTGAAACTGGAAATAAGTTCTGTTTCCTTAGTGCTTTAAAAGGAATATATTTGGGTAAGTCTAATTGTAGATTAGTGAGCTCATTCTAACCCTATTCTATTTCAATATGTTCTCTCAAGATACTATCCATTATTTCTTTAATTAATCTTATTTGGAGTAGGTGGGTCTTTTCCTTTATGTACATCTTTCCTACTTTGTTTTCTGTCCCCTTATTTTGAATCGTATCTAGTCAGTGGAAAATAGTACCTGAAGTTGAAATAATTGGCAAAGTTAAAGATTTAATACATCTGAAATAAATCCAAATATCTTATTTTGCAGGCAGTATTAGTCTGGTTTGCTAGTCTGATTTTGTAACTTATTCTATTATTCTCTTAAACTTATTCTTTTTCTAGTTTTGCATTTATTTATTTTCCTTCTGAGCCAGATGAAATGCATCTTTCTGAAGAAGTATAATAAGAAATACAATTCAAAAGTAGTAAACCCTATGGGTGAGGAGACAAAAGCCCCAAATGTCCTCCAGTACTGACAAAATATCTGGAATGTTTGTGTTTGTAGTGATCCAAACCCAAAACTGAACTGTTGACGAAGTATTCAGTCAGGTCAAATAGAACATCTCTTTTCTCAGACATAATATTTATTTTTTTTGTTATGCGCTTTTGTGGTTCTGCCCCAAATTCAGTCTTAATTGCTTTGTTCTAATCAACAATTAAAAAAAAATAAATTAAAAAAAAATAAAAGGAGAAAAAAAAATCTTCCTGCAACTTGAAGGTCTGGAACTGCCCAAGATGACATTAAACTAAAGAGCAAATAACGACAGTTCAGAGGTAAAACATTGGCACAAAAAGGCAATGAACACTCACTGGCCTGCGTCCAGGAAAGGAAAGGCAAGAGATGAGATAGCACAGATTCTAGTGCATGAAGAGGCATCGTTGAACTGAAGGCACAAAATACTGCCAGGAAGAGAGATTTGGTTAGACAGCAGATGCAAACAAGAAGTTTAAAATAAGATAAAGACAGACTAAAAACAAACAAACAAACAAATTAAAATTAGATTTATTCTTGTATTTATTCCTATGCAGATCTACTTGCTGAAAAAGTCATATATGTATGCACATATATTTTGGGGCAAACACAACTTTCAATAACGAAACAATTTCAGCTCGTCATTTTACTCAGACATTTTTATCTCACTTCACAGTGTACTTACAAACATTTCTAACATAAATCAAAATGCTATATGCTATGTGCCTCTTTCCTTGCATCCCAAAGAACAGTGTACCTACTCAAGTATGTTCGATCTTAACAATATACCAACATGACAGGGTATCTTATATACTTCTTTTTATTTTTAATACAAGATTTAAGCATGTGATTTCAAGTTAAATAAATGAAGTAATATCCCAACCTCTCTAAATTTCTATTCCTATAAATATGATATGAGAACTGCTTAGATTTTCCATTATCTGTTGGAAAGCAGACTAATACTTACATCTGTAAGACAGCTGATAACAAGTTACAGTAGATAATTTCTAAATCCCACAAAAATCTATTTTTAAACCTTCACTTTAGCTCAAGTTTGACATCCTGACTCTAGTTTTCACTGTCTTACGATATGCAAATTTTCTTTGGCAACATTTGAGGCTCCTGTTCTGAATGAGAGAATGAAAATTCTTTCAGGAGCTCCTCTTCTTGCCAGATTTGTCTATACAGCAAGAGAAAAGGAGGATTCCCTTATTTGAGGTCTGTTGTTTATGCTACGTGCACTGAGTCAGAGATTTCTTTAAGACAAAATGAAGAGTTATTTCTGTCCTGAAGTTCAGTCATCATTTGACTTGTAGAGAATACTTTGATATTATTTTTATAGCCAAACCAGAGAAGCAAAACTAGTTCTAAGGCTGTCAGGTACTCACAGTCTCATATCCTTCATATGTGCAAGAGTATGTATATATATGTATGTATGTATATATGAAGGCGTGTTTCCTCCAATTTAGCATGAAGGATAGAATGAGGAGAGTAGCATTCTCATACAGTAGCAGAATAGGCATTCTCCCCAGAAGAATGAGACTGACTTTCACTTTGAAAATGGTGAAAATATTTAGCTTTATGTCACAGGGCTGCCTTAGGTTTGCAAACAGATCTTCTAAAGTCTTATTTCAGATCTTCTTTAGGGTTTCTGGATTTATATTTTGAATTATACAAACAGGTAGTTCATAAAGAAAGCCTTTTGGCATGTGTACCTCTGTACACCAGATTTTTCATATGTTTATATTTGAACATATTTCTGCAGCATGGATTAGTGTAACACTAATATATAAAATAATAAAAATTTCAGAATACTTTACAGTGTTAAATTTTCTTCTGTTGGTTTTCCTCTTGCACAAGGCATTGTAGACATGGATTGCATTGTGCCCTTTCTGTCATTGTGGCTTTCATCTCCATAGAAATACAGGAGTATTAGTCCAGATTCAAAAAAGGGTCTAAGTGCCTCAAACAAAAATGTGTAGACTAGCAGTCAGAGACATTCTTTGAGATTATTCTAATTCACTAAATGTTTCCCTTTTTTAATCCACGTGTTTCCTATTCATGCTTAAATTATGTCCATAGAATGACTCAGTAAATCAGACTCTATTCTCTGAATACAAATTGGAGTGCACTGTGTGGTTGGATTTTGTCTGTATCCATACAGTGACTCTACAGATCTATGATATAATAAATATTTTTTATGTTTTGCATTTGAAGTACTGTGAGGGCTGCCAGTAACATTTGCATAGAAGGTGACCATAAAGTGCATGACCCCAGGAGTGTCATGATGGATATTAAGGATGAAATACCTGCTTGGGTAGTCTTGGACAATTGCTTAATATGGTCAGGAAAAATAATGTGGTTCTATCTTGTCCTTGATATTTACTGGAAATGGTGCCTGGTATGAATTGTCATCCAAAATGGTTCTGGAGTTGTCTCTTCCAGTTAATGTGAGAATAAGCTTTGGCAGGGATTATGGAAGCAGGCTTGGACATCCTTCCTAGGTGTTGTTGCCTTAAGGAAGGGGAAAAAATTTTCCAAGACAACTGTATGTGGGTAAAGTAGAGTTCTTTTACTTATAGGGTTTTGGAGTACAGAATATAAAGGAGTATAAAAGAGTATAAAAGTATAAAAGAGTATAATAGAGTACAACACATGTTGACAAGTAACAGATAGAAAAGACCAGTGCTAGGTTGAACTCATGGCCTCAGGAATACCATGTGAGCTCTTTCCAAGCACCACCGCTTCAAACATGCAGAGTAAATTAATCCAAAAGGCGTCCCTTTCATT
>JAWWTY010000037.1:15676311-15704506 GCA_035222235.1 Margarornis squamiger | reverse complement strand
TTATCATCATCTTCACACCACATTCCTTTATTGGAGCTTCTCCAAGGTTGCTGGGCTTTCCTTTCTTGTTTTGACTAACATGGTATCTAATTGTCTTAGCTCTGGTACACGTTTCCCAGGCATGGTGTTCCAGCTATTATCAGAGCCTTGAGACAGCTAGCACAGGGTTAGAGGTTGTTAGCTGCTCTAAATGCAAGAAACTACCTAGAAGTATAAAAATCTACAAATTCATGAAAACCATAAGGCATCAGTGTTCTCCAATTGTAGTAGAGATGTTGATTAAAGCTCTCAATATGCCTAAGGATTACCCTTCTCTGAGTGGCCAAGTGCACTGATTTAGTTCATCAGAGTGACTGAGACTTTGTAATGATCATCCCTGTAAACCTCCAACTGAAGTAGTTGCTGTAGGGCTGAAAATCACTTGAAATCGCTGTGATTTGTAGCAGACAAGCAAACTTCTACAATGACTTTCAGACAGCTAAGTATCAGGGTACTGAAACCCTGGTACCCCAGACAAAGCCTGAGAAGATGTCTCTGAGACATGAACTTATTCAAGAATTTATGCCTATGTTTAGGTCTGATGTTTAAAAATAATGCCTACAGTTTTTGGAAGTGTTTGCCATATTGCAAATTCTTCACTGTGTATCCAGGAATGCAAAGTTTTCAAGTTTAGAGAGAACAAAAAGGGAAGTGCAAGGTGAGCAAGACTAGCAGTTTATTTTGCAAGAGAGTCCTGTTTCCACGTCCTGGATGCTTTAGGTCTACTTTGAATAGAACTCCTGCGTGCTGCTTTCCCAGCTGTGTATAATAAAACAGGAATACACCGGGAATGTGAGTGCTCAATTCTTTACTGCCTTTTGTGCTTCAGTCATGTAGAAAATGGAAGCATGGTACAGTGGTATTACACTATGAGGAATTCAATACTAAATCCTTTTTCTGTCATCAGTTTACAAGGGTAGTTTTTGGTTTTGACTACTCTCCCAATAAAAATATTGTATTTTGAATATTCGTATTCAATATATTATAAAAATACTAAAAATATACATGTAACTTGTAAGGATTTTATAAAAGAATGTTGATTCACCTTTCATAATTGCACAACTAAATGTTTTATGTGTTCTTTTTCTGTGCCTGTAGATAACATTGCCATGGCATTCTCTATATTTAGAACTGAAAATATTACACAAAATCAGTGTCTTTGTTGTTTTGCATGCAACAGTCTCAAAATTCATCTCCTCTTGGATATTTTGCTTCTTCTATAAAATGGTTTTGTAGGAGGTTTTTCATACAACCTTCAAAATTTGCTGAACAAAGTTGCAAAATACAACCAGTTATTCTTTTTTTTTTTTTTTAAATTTAACACACATACCCTTGAGAAAGTGCTCAAATATTAAATAAAGGGATATTAATTCATTTCATTGTATGCAATGTGTGTTTCCACATTTATAACATGTCTACTTTATTGCACACAATAAAATGGCTTTGAGGAACTAATAGATCTGATCTTTTCTGCCTCACATAAAACATTTATAAAACTTAACAAGAAAACATTACTTCAAATAGTTTCTAAGTGCTGACGACTAAAAGCAATAGTCTGAAATTTTGACACTTCTGAGTGAATATATAAAGTTTGGGGTTTTTTTTACATGTTGTAGTCCAACTTTATTTTTTTAAATTTGCTTTTATAGAGTTGCAGATTTCTTAATTTTTTGAACCTTTAAAAAGAGGAAACAACAAGGATTCTATCAGCACTGCACAGATTTTGAAACAATGAACTGTTTTTAAGTGAAAACTGTTTTATCATCAGTCCTTATCAGTTCAGGTATGAGTTTAGACAAAAAGAGAAAGCAGGAAAGTACTTTCAGACATATGTGAGCTTTCTAAAATCAAACTCATTTGAGAACAGTTGAACAATAAACAAAAAATAGAAGACTGGTAAAAATGAAGAATATTTTAACCAAGAATGCTACAAGGACTGGGTTTTCAGTGATGAAAAGGTTTTGAGGCAATAGTTTAATACAACATTGGCTGTGTACTCATGAAGAGATGGTACAGAGAACTGACATTTAACTTTGTATCAATTCATTGTGTATGTAAAAGGGACATACTCTGACAAAACTGAACATTTTTTTAAATACTGCAACTTAGGGCTTCTTTTCCAAATAATTTTCTTGTCATTATTTTTTTATTATTATTATTTTCAAAATAACTATGTATATAATCCATACTCATCTATAAGGTTAAGGTAAAGAGTAAAAATTAAATAACTAAGTTCTACTTCATTTTCATGTTATATGATTTTTCTTAAGACAATATCTATTTAAACAATGCAGAGCACCTTAAAATTTCTTTATGCTTGAGGCTAAACTATGTTTCTTTTTATTTCATTAAGTACATACACCATTTATGTTTAAATTAAAAAATACACTGAACATTTCAAATCTATGTGAATCATATCTCTTTCACACACATGTATATGAACACCACTAGCTTAAAACAAATATTCTGGAGCACCTCTCCTATGAAGACAGGCTGAGAGAGCTGAGGTTTTCCAGCCTGGAAAAGAGAAGGGTTCAAGAAGAGCTCATTGCAGCATTTAATTTCCTAAAATGAGCTTATAAAAAAAAAATGGAAACCAACTTTTTACAAGGGCAGATAGTCACAGGACAAGAGGGAATGGTTCTAAACTGAAAGAGGAGAGATTTAGATTAGACATTAGAAAGAAATTCTTTACTCAGAAACTGGTGAGGCACTAGAACATCTTGGTCAGAGAATTTGTGGATATCTATCTCTGGAAGTGTTCAAGGCCAGGATGAATGGGGCTTTGAGTGGAAGGTGTCTCTGCCAATGGGTGCAAGGTTGGAACTAGCTGATCTTTAAGGTCTCTTCCACTCCAAGGCATTCTGTGATTCCATGGTGATTCTCAAATACAGAGAGATATCTAAAACCAAGTGCTTTTTAGAATTCAGTTTTTACTTTGATTAAACCTTGGAAGTCTGTTTACATTATGAAAGGCAGATTTCTAGACTGACATTACTATAAAAGAATAAAAGCAAGATATTTGACATATAAGTCTGTGAGGGACAGTATTATGAAATCTTTAGCAAAATGTAAGGTATTCTCTCTCTATTCATCTCACAAAAAAACCCCTGTTTCTGATATACCATATATGTTTTGAAGGTGGAAAAATTCATCTACACCAAATAAGGAGAAGTAAAATATAGAATGGTGTAGAAGTGATATATATGCTATAGAATGCTATAGAAAAACAATTATTTAAGTTGTGGTTGGTTGTAGCAGTTTTGTTTGTTTGTTTTTATCTGCTTGCTTATTAGTCTGACAAAATTCTTAATGTGGTCACACTCAGAAGTTCATAACCATTCAAATCAATCACGTTTTGGAGGATGATGTTGCTATGCTGTCTTTCAGATTGCTCATATCTTTACTGTTTTGACTCAAAATCTAGCAATTCCTTGCCAGATTTTCAGCAACATGTTTTCATTTTCCCAGTCAAAACAATAATGTTATGTAGTGGTGCTCCTCAGGGCTCAGTACTGGGGTCAGTCCCAGTTAAGACCTTTACTGATGATCTGGGCAAGGAAAGCAAGCACATGCTCAGTTTGCAAGTGACATCAAGTTGGGCAGAAGGGTAAGAAAACTATGCCAAGGGATCTGTACAGGCTGGATCTATGGACCAAGGACAATTGTAGAAGGTTAAACAAGGCAAAGTTTGGCATTCAGGTCACAACAACTCCGTGGAATGCTACAGGCGTAGGGCAGAGTACTTGGAAAGCTGCCTGGTGGAAAAAGACCTGGTCAACAGTAGCTGAACAGTAGCTAGCAGTGTGTCCAGGTGGCCATGAAGGCCAATGGCATCCTGGCTTGTGTCTGAACTGGTATGGCCAGCAGAACTAGGGCAGTGATCTGTACTTGACACTGATGAGGCTGCACTTCAAATCCTGTGTTCAGTTTTGGGACCCTCAGTACAAGACTTTGAGGTGCTAGAGCATGTCCAGAGAAGGGCAATGAAGCTGGTGAAGGGACTGAAGTACAAGCCTCATAAGGAACTGCTGAGGGAGCTAGGAAGAGAAAAGGAGAAAAGAAGGATCAGAGGGGACCTTATCACTCTCTACAACTACCTGAAAGCTGGGGAGTCAGTCTCTTCTGCCAAGTAACAAGGGATAAGACAAAAGGAAATGGTTTCAAGTTGCAACAGGGAAGGTTTAGATTGGATATTAAGAAAAATTTCTTCACCAAAAAGGTTGTCAAGCATTGGAACAGGCTGCTCAGGCAAGTGCTTAGGTCACCATCCCTGGAGGCATTAAAAGGCTACTAGATGTGGACCTTAGGGACATGGATTAGTGGTGGACTAGGGAGTGCTGTGTTAATTGCTGGAATCTGTGATCTTAAAGGCCTTTTCCAATCTAAATAATTGTAGGAGTCTATGATTTTCTATTCCATGCAACTTGAAGTTCAATGCAAGGAACAAGAGGGCAATAAGTCCAGCAGAGATGCCATATGTAAAATACTGCGTACACCTTAAAATGCATCTCTTGTCAGTAAAGCAATGAATTTTTATATCAAATTCATAAACTGATAGCCATTAAAAACAATTTGTATGACATCTTTCTTTGTATTTATCTGTTACATAAGTAGCATAACCCACACTGGGTTTCCTGATTGACCTTCTGGTGAAGACCAGATATAGATGGGGTTTATGCATCTTTTAGGCAAAGAGAGCTGAGCTACCACATGAGGGTGTATTGAGGAGTCAAACACAAGAGATCTTCTAATTTCTTTCAAAACTCATTCTCACAGTCAACACAAACTAGAAAGAAACCTCTCTCTAGTTTGTCTGCATACCATTATTATTTCCTCTTCACCAGTCCTCTCCACCTTTCTCCCTCTCCTTCATACAGTAAAGTGTCTTCTCATGTATTTAGAAAACAAACAAAATTCTACTTCAGTTTAATCAAAATTTAGATTATCTTTTCCCTTCTGTTACTTCATTATACCTTAGGGCACAGTTAACTAGATGAATGATGGAGAAATTGTGTGATTTTCCATAGCACTCCATATGGGCTTATTTCTTTAACTGACCCAAACACAATCCTGATTGACCTCCCCGGAAAGAGAGGTCAATCATGTACAACTTGAGACAATAGAAAATTGTGGTTGTTTCTGATGGAACTGATATTAGAACCTTTATGAAAATTGTCCTTTTTCTACAGAATTACCAGTGAGAGTAAAGCCAGGTTTGAAACCAGAGAGCACTTTTACATAGATCCCCTCTAGTGTTAAAACACTGGCAGATTTTTAACTATACGTGATTTCAGCATGACTGCAGTCAGTTCTCTTAGGTCAGTTCTCATTTAAATTTGCACTTAATAATAAATGTCTTATCCTGAAAATAACTTTTCTTCAACACGGCATTTATGAAAAAAATAATTGTTGGTTTATAATCCTATTGTTATATTTCTCTTGGTTTTCTTGTGGAAACATAAACATAAATAGTGAGATTCTTATATTGGTCATGATTATTTTTATACCAAATAGTATAGATTAAGCACTTATTTTGTAGAATTGCTTCAAATTATGAAAGGAAATGCTCCATACATTATCTATGTCTTGGGGATAAAACTTAAGGAAAGACAAATATATACACACACATGCAAATTTGAATCTTGTTGAAATTTTATTGCAGATACAATTTTCAATTATTGTAAAGGCAGTGGCATATTTGAAGTATCTCAGCAAAATGACAAATAAATAGGTAATCATAAGGCACTAATATTCCTATTCCAAATCAAGTCCAAGAAAAGTATCTCACCTAGCTTCCACTAAAAATAGATTACTCTCCATCTTCCTATAAATGTTAATTGTTCAAAAAACTTTATCTGGTCTGCATTTTCAAACAGGAAGGAATGTCATTCATAAAACATGTTTTTAGAAACCTTTCAAAATTTCTCTCTCCTCCTAGATTTCTGTGCTCATTTTTTTTCATTATGACAACAATTTAATAGAACCATGAGCAAAAAGAAAATAATAAAAAAAAATTCCCACTATTTCTACCATTTTTTCTTTGAGTTAGAATATACTACTTTTCTTGGTTCTTTCTGACAAGAATTTTTTTATCCCAGCATTAACAATTCATTTTAATTGCCAATATAATTGATCATTTTAGCTGTACATATTCTTTATAGTTAGCCATAAGTTTGAACACAATAGCTTTCCTAAAAGCTGTCTGTCTTCTCTGACAGAGGTAGTCTGTCTTCCATGGTCCACTGGCATTTTGATCAACTGATCTTTGAAAGTTTTTGCAATTCCTGTTACGACTTCTTCTCCACACATAATTCTACAGTATTGGTCCCAAATGTAAAGTAAAAAAGTAAGCCTTCTTCTTTAGTGATTCTTGGTGGTCTTTTGTCCTTGTCATATGTGCCCCTATCTTATTAAACTTTAGCACCTGCATAGCTAAGTTCTTTTTTTTTTTTTTTTTTTTTTTTTTTTATTATTAGCTGCTTGGAGCCAAAAGTTTAAATCTATTCCTACTCTGTATCATTTTTTATTTTCATTCCTTATCCAATTGTTAGAAACAAGTAATGTGCACTAATAGTTGCAGCATATACATTGCTGGTATTTGCAGTCATTGACTCCTGCATAAAGCTTATTCAGTATTTCCCTATGGTTTCAGTCCTATAGACTCATTGTGTGGCACTTCCCAGCACTGCAGTATCACAAGCAATCACAATGATTCAAAAATTATAACATTCTGCCTGGAAATTATCTTAAGATATGCTATGTTTGCAGTCTATCCAAACCTACAAGCATAATGATGATTCACCCCTCTTTTTCTTTTTGGTAGATTATAGATAAAAAGTATTTTGTTCATACTTGGGCCAACTAAATTTTCTTAATTGGCCAGAAGTGAAATTAACAGAAAAAAAGGATTCCATCTGGCTGTTTTTATTTCATATCTTACTCATAAGCACATAACTTCTAAGGAGTTTTGGTATCGTGAAAAGTCATTCATGTCTGTTTGTCAATGTAGTGAATAGGAAATGGATAATTGTCAAGGAATAATGAAACAAGAGAAAATAATTATTTAGGATGGGATGACAAGGGTAAACTATGGAAGGATCCTGGCTAGGGTATAAGTTTTGTTTTATTGAATTTTGTGGTTATGCAGATAATTTTCTTGCTGATAGAAAGATATCTGATTATCTAAGGAACAGGGCAAGTATGTACTTACTCTTCCTGGTAGTGGAATATTTGTTTTAGGCAGATCAGTGAAGGAAAGATGCTGTATTATTTATTCAAGATGCTAAATGTCTCATGACTTTCTGCCAGAAATTGCTAAATGATAGTCTTAAAACCAGGATAATTTAAATTACAGCTCTTCCTCATGATGCACATTTTCGCATATGTAATTCTCAATGTATCCCACAAATGATCTTTAGGTATCTTGATTTAAAAGAACTCCCTTATTGAATAATTATAGACCCAAGAATTAAAGAAGTTGTAAAACAGAGATACATATTCCCTGTACAACCTGAGCAAAACTGTAAATGATGTAAAAAGAACAGGGTGTCTGAAACCATTATTGTTCTCCAGACATTACAAAGGAAGGGGTGAGTTGGGAAACAACAAACATATCGGGCAGTTGAATAAAATTTAAAAATTTGCATAGTGACACAAGGTTGTTTAAATTCTTTATCAGTTAAGTTCCTATTTTTCCTATTACAATTTGGAAAAAAAATATGAGAAGTGTTTTTGTATAGGCTGGATAAGTTGACAGTGAGGTAGATTGAAAATTGGCTGAACTATCGGGCTCAAAGGATTATGATCACACAAAGTGCAGCTGGAGACCAGTCACTCGTGGTGTACACAAGGGGTTGATATCAGGGTCAATGCTGTTTTACATCTTCATTTGTAAGCTGAATGACTGAACAGAGTGCACCCTCACCAAGTTAACAGACAATACCAAATAGAGAGTAGGGAGTAGGTCTGATTTATTACAAGGTTTCACTGCTGTTCATAGGAATTCAGACGGGCTAGAGAATCAGATAGGAATTTTGTGAAGTTCAGCAAAGGAAAATATGCCGTTCTGCACCAGGGGAGGAATAACCTCAGGCTGTGGTCTGACAGACTTTGAAAACAGCTTGGCAGAGAAGGACCTCGAGTTCAATGGTGGACAACAAGTTGAATGCGAGGTAGCAATGTGCCCTTTTGGCAAAGACCACCACTGTTTTGGGATGCAACAAGGAGAGTGTTGCCAGCAGCACAACAAAGATGATCCTTCCTATCTGCTCACCACTGTGGAGACATGTGAGGTGCTGTGCCCAGTGCTGTGCTCCTCAGTACATGGGAAGACACAGACATGCTGGAGCAAGTGAAGCAAAAGGGACACAAGGGTGATGATGGGACTGGAGCAGCTGCTATGCAAGGGGAGGCTGACTGTCTGAGACTGTTCAGTCTGGAGGACAAAAGGCTCGCATGTTTTTACCAACATGTATAAATACTTGAGCAGGGACAGGAAGGAGATGGAGCCAGACCCTTCCCAGTTGTGCCCAGTTATAGGAAAGAGGCAGTCTCCTGATATCTCTGTCAACTGCAACTATTCTGTGTGATTTGAATACTCATGCATGTATTCCTTGTAAACAGTTTGGAATGGTATTATTTAGGGACATTTACTTTAATGTGAATACTTTTTTTCATTGTTGAATTTTTTCATAGTTTGTGACGAACCTTTGACTAGTAAACTGAAGTAACATTGGTCATATAAAAATTGCAATATTTTTAGATCTTAGATATCTTTTGTCTATTCAAATCTTGATTGTTCTAATAGATTTTCTTTCCCTCAAGATTTATGGAAGGCCATCTGTGGAGAAGCAATAATCTACTCCTTTAATTCTTGAAATCAATTTACTCAGCTTTGTTCTGCATAGCAATGTTATTGAGACATTGTGTAATTGAAAAATCTTAGGTGCTTCAGTTAAACCTGGCCTTGAAACAGTGATTTATTTGCAAGAATCCTAGAGTCAGTAGACTAGGCAAACATCCTGCATCTGTATACTAAGATAAATAACATTACATGATATCTTTAGAAAATTATACGCCAGGAGAAATATAAATAGGAGGGAGGTAATGTACTCTCTTGCTATGAAATTATGGAATATGTGGGGCCATTGAAAAGAAAATTTGAGAGAAGGCAGGGAGATTTTTCTTATTCTCCCCATAAATAAATAAGTGTGCTGCAAGGTCCGATAATTCTGTGCTTGGCACTGTGCATTTGTTGGTTATGTACATCTATACTGTTTTCATTGTTAATTCATATATGTTTTAGAAAATTTGAAGTTTAACTGCAGTTTTTAGAAGAATTTCTCAATGAGACATATGCATTTGATAGAAATGTTTACTATAGCAAAAATCAGTATGTTGGCATGTGTAGGAAGCTCCAATAAATCCATGCTCCAAGTGCTTAAAAGCCAAATGTCTTTAAAAGTGCTGAATTTGTACAAACATCCATTACTAAAAACAGTTAAATACCTACTTTATTTCACCTGTGTGCTTATCAGGGTTGCTAAATTGGAATGGACTTGTGCTTTTCTGCATCTGCTCACAAGTTTTGTAACATCTCTTTTCCACACATTGTAAATTTTTTGTTTAATAAAGAACATTTTGGAGAATGCTAGTTTTACTATCTCTTCCCACCAAGGAAAACAGCTCCCAGCAGGAAGGCAGTAAAAAAATATTAAGAAACCAATTATAGTTCCCATATCAGTTATTGTTTTTTAACTTCCAATTTAATGCTTATCCTCTCTATCTAGATGCTTTTTCCTTATCTCTAGCTGCCTGTTCAGCAGCTGTTGGTAGTCTAACTGTTACTTCCTATTCATTTTTTGATGAGAAACTAAATTTTGAATATTCACCAATTCCATCTAAATGTTTACATAATGGCTTACTGCTAATTAAATTCCCCTCTCTTGGACTCTGCACTCTTACAGTCTCTCTTCATTTTCCCCTTGGTTGTCTCTTCTGCCATTCTCTGTCTTGGCTATATGCCTGGAATATATTTTCTGCTTAGATAGAACCTATCTCCAGACTTCCAAAAACACTGTTAGAAGGAATATGAGTTCTCCACTTTTTTCCCAACAAAAATTGTGAGGGTGTATTGCCCCAATACTCATAGCTTTACAGCCCATCAGAATTTGCGGCTTTGTCCTCTTCTGTTCCTTTCTGTCTCACTAAAAATCTCTTCAGTAGTGGCCTCATGTATAAATAACTGTGCTGAGCTATGTGTAAACTGATCCCATATAGAGTTGACTCAATTTGCAAATTTTTTCTGGTGATGCATATCCTTTATAGCACAATGCAGAAACATCTAAGCAGTTTGAAAGTTATGTGAGGAAGAACTACCAAACTTGTGAGGATGAGGAAGAATGATCTGTCTTCTGATCCATTCTTACTGAAGCTTTAAAAATTTCCTTACTTTCTGTAAATTGTAGCTTTTAGTACTGTTCACAAATGATTCAGTATTTTCCCTACTCAATTAAAAGACCATTCCCCTAGTTGTCCAATGATCTTGCTGGTTTTTTCATATGGCTGTCAGGCCGTGTTTTTGTTAATCCAAAAAAAGGAAAAGGCACAAGTTCTGCAAGCTCTCAGGAAACCATCACAGTAGTGGTTCAGTATTACTACACTGGTGCTTAGCCCTTCCTGCTGCTCTTCCCTGTGACTTTCCCTTCAGAAACCACACTTTGCAAGTGGTTTTTAGTGGGAGCTGTCTCCTATGATAGCAGATTGGGCCTAAGTTTCTTGTAGGGCTGAAAAGTACAGTACACATTACAATTAAACTGCCATTGCACACAACTTCATCGTTAACTTTGGATGATAAAATTGTTTTTAGATGTACCATACCCTTTTGAATGCATTTTCAGAATTTTAATATTTAAAGAGCACTTCCACTGTGACACATTAATATACTTTGAATTAGAAACTCATGCAAATTTCATTAACTCTTGTCAAAATTTTATCAACAATTATCTATTCTTTGCTGCATGAGAAAGAGAAAGCTTACACATAAACTTTTACACTCCTAATGTTTTACTTTTACACAAACATGTTAATTTTCCCTTAAATGCCCATGGACTCAAAATAAATACCTGAGTGGAATAGATTAGTGTAATCATAATTTAATTAATCTTGGGACAGAAACGTATTTAAGCCCACGAAATGTTCTCAGTGAACTGCTATAAATTATTACAGCCTTAATTCCTTTTTTTCTCCTGTGCTAGAGTGTATTTATCATTTATCTTATGGAAGCATTTCTAAATAGTGTGCTGTAGCTTTGCTCTTGTTCAGATCACACTGGCCCTCTCTGAAGTGGTACAGAAAACATACGCTTTTTACATACTCATGACAAAAAGAATGAGAAATGAGAAAATCTCAATTTCAAGAGAAGAGATACTTCTCCTAGTTCTGTAACAGGTATTAAGAGCAACTCTTGTCCTCTTCTGTGGAGACAGAAGATAATATAACAGTTAATCATTTGGGGTAAACTATTGGAGTAGGAAACATTCTGCAATTCTCTTTCTGAGTCAAAACTGACAACTTAGAGTACATGGCTGGCAAGAAAAACAAGTGAGAGATACTGGTGTACAGGAGGCATTGTCTCCTCTGAGCTTAAAATATCAATAGTGAGGTCTTAGATGTCAAGTCTCTAATTGTATCTTTCCCTGTTTATACCGTCTGTGCTTTGCCTTTCGAATGCAGAAGACAAGCATGAGCTGTAATTTAGGCAGAAAAACTGAGTGTTCTGTGGAAAATCAAATGAGGAGAAAAAATGCACTTGATATTTATTCTAAAGATAGTCATATTCTTCTTTAACATGACTACCTAATTGTACGGTTTCAGCTGAGATATAATTAATTTCTTAAAGGCTGGCACAGTGCTATGTTTTTGATTCAATATGAGAATAATGTTGGTAACACACTGATGTTTTGGTTGCTGTTATGTAGTGCTCACTGTAACTCAAGGACTTTCCTACATCCCATACTTTGCTAGTGAGGACCTGCAGAAGAAGCTAGGAGGGAGCATAGCCAGGACAGCTGACACAAGCCACCCAAAGGGATATTCTCTACCTTAGGACATCATGCTCAGTATATAAAGTGGGGCAATTACTCTGAAGAGGGGCCAGTTGTGGCTTGGAGACAGGCCTGGCATTGGTTGCTGGGTTCATCACTTGTTTTTCTTGTATTTTATCTCACACTTTCCCCATCATAATCATCATAATCATTATTATTATTATTATTACTACTACTATATTTTACTTTGTTTCAAATTTTAAACTGTGCTTATCTCAATGCAAGAGTTTTACTTTCTTTTCTCTCCCAATTCTTCTCCCAGTCCCACTGGGCAGTGCAGGGGGAAAGGGAAGTGATTGAGCATCTGAGTGGTACTTGGTTGCTGTCTGGAGTTAAACCATGCCACTAATATTGTTGTGTCATCTTACATTCCTTTTAAGACACCAATCTAATAGAACTGGTGAATTTTCTCAGTCCTGGTGTGAGGCCCTTCTATACATATGCATCAGAAACCATGTTCTGAAGGGTGGAAACTTTTACAAATGTCACAAACACTGAGTAACAATAACAGGATACCATTTACTCTTGCATAATATAAAAATTTCATCTTATGCTCACTAGTATAGCAATAAAATATGGAATCCTATTTGGCTAGATCATGTGACTTGAATGGAGAACTATTCATCCCTTTACATGTTCTGTAGTAAGATCCATTCATTGATTTCTTGGAATGTACAATTTTCTCAGACTTTTCCATTAGGAAGGTCTGTCCAGGAAGATGAGGAGGATGAGCCATTCTCTATAAAAAGCAACAGATTAAGTGAATTGACCTGTTCTTTGGAGTGTCTAACAAGCATGTGAGAGCTTCTGGGTAAGGATCAGAGTATAAACCAGCATGGAATGTGTGACATTGTGGGACACTTCTGCTATAGAGTGCCTAATCAAGAAGAGGAGGCATCGACAGCTGCAGGAAGCTTTACTATTAGAGACTATAGTTCTCACAGAGGGCTTTGCCATCCTGACCTATGCAGGAAGGACAATACTGGAGAGCAAAAGCAGTGCAGGTTTCTGGAGAGCATCAAGGCACCAAGGTTTATTTCTTGGCACAAGGTGCAAGCTGGGAGCTGCTATTAATGATTGAGGAAGGACTGATTCTTCCTTTTAAGGGAAGTTAAGGTCAACAACAAATTTGATGGCAGGAACTGATGTTCCCAAGATAGGGGTGTTTAAGTTCCTAAGAGAAGTGAGCAAGTCAATATTAGTATCACAAACATGGACTTTAGGAAAGAAGATTTCAGCCTCTTCAGGGATATGCTTGACAGCACCTCGTTGGAAACTCCTCTGAAGAACAAAGAGGCTTGGAAGAGCTGGTTGATATTCAGGAAAAGCTCTTCAAAGCACAAAAATCATCAATTTTGATGCACAGAAAGTCAAGTAACCATGATAGAGGGCCAGCGCTGCAAGCACTGATGAATGGGGAATTCATGATTGAGCTAAAGTTCAAAAAAACAAAGTATATGCAGAAGGAGCAAGCAGGGATGTGCATTCAGGGAAGGAGTTAAGAAAGGGAAAGCTCAGATGAAGCTGAAACTAGAGTGAGATGGATTTCTAAAAGTACTTCGCCAGCAAAAGGAAGCCTAAGCAAAGTGTGAGGCATTGAGTCTAATGACAGAGCACCTGAAAAATGGTCTTTGCCTTAATTGTTTTTAACAATTAAGGCCTGGCTTTAGGCATCTCAGAACAATAAGGGAACTCTCAGAGTCAGTGTGAGGGATGCACCACCCACTCAGGAACAAAAATGGACTTAGAGATCACTTAACCAAAATGAACACATTAAAAAACTCTGGAACCACAAGAAATGCACCTGACGATGCTGAGGAAACTGGTTAATTTAATTATGTGACTGTGTTCACCACCTTTGAAAAGGCATGTCAGTCAGGAGACATTCATGATGGCAAATTCATCTTCACATTCGTTTTCCAGAAGAGTAAGAAGGAGGATCTGGAAAACCATAGGGTTCATTCCCTAGGCAGATTGGAGTAAATCCTCCCTGCAGCAAGGGAAATTGCAATTTGGTATTAGGGACAATCTGTACAATGACAGTAGTCAAACACTGAAACAGACTACACAGAGAAGTTGTAATCTGGAGTGTTTCTGGGTGAAAAATTATATAAAACATTGTCTTCAAAGACATTCATTTGAGGGTCTCTGCAGAAAGAGAAAGGTTTACTGCATCTTTCTCTTATATGTGTGATTGTTAGCATTCAACCTCAAGGGTACATCATATAGGTCTTATCTATTATACTGAGGGAATTTCTGCAGTCTCAACTGCTTCAAAAGGAGCGCTATCCAACTAAAATAGTATTTCTATAGTTAACATCACAGCAGGTCAGCTGTTATCATAGGTAGACAGCTATGAAAGAGCTATTAGTTATGCTACTGGCTTGTCAGAATAGATGGATTAATTATGAAAACTGTTGTGAGTGTAAAAAAAAGTTTGTTGTCTGTAATTCCGCATTACACAGATTTGCTTTTAACAAATAGTTCAATGTTCTAAATCAAAACCCTATTTTACCATAGACTTCTTATAAAATTCAAGGTTGCTCCATAGAAAACAGTAAATAAACACTGCGGGGTAGTCCTAAGTCTACAATAATTGCTATCAACATTGCAGTATTATCATAAGCCACCTTAGGCATGTTTAACATGGTATTTTTAAAGAGAAATTCAGTTTGGCAAGCCTCTATCCTCTGGTTGTGCCCTGGTTTTATTACTTCTCAAAGGAGCTAGAAACAGATCTGAACATGAAGTACTCACGCCATCAACTAAGTGTATAATAATTGTCTTACATTCACTGAAATCATTCACTGAAATCAATCAATCAAACAAACAAACAAAAATACATGACCTTTGTAAGTATTCCTTTCAAAGTTGTAGGGAGAGGACACTGGAACAAACTTTGAAAGGAAATTAACTAAAATTTTGCAGAACTAATACACTGAAAAATATCCACTCATTTGTCAGAGAGGACCCAACAATTTTCCCAGTGCCAGCTAGCTCTATATAACTGGGAAAAATGCTCCTTGCAGTAAAACCGTGTATTTTCCCTTAGTGTACAGGTTAAAATCTAGCAAATTAATCCATACTTGTGTTTTCAAACTTCCTTCTATAATGACTTTCCATACTTCCTCTTTGCACTGTGAGAACCATCTCTGAATGAATTGTAACAAATATGTTTATTAAAGTTTTATGTGTTAGGTATTCTTTCTCTCCCACTTGCATTTTTAAATAATTTAGAGGTCATAATAGTAAAGCTCTTCAAATCTATATAACACTGTGGGTAATTCAGAAACAGAGGCATATATTTGGGCAAAGCTTCTGGTTAAGACAATGATTTAGAGTTCTGAGAAATTATAATATGATACATTGAAAAGTAGCAGGATGATCTGTATTACCCTATGCTTTGGACCCTTAACATGATGTTTTATGCCAAACACTAAATTGAAAAAAATATTTTCTCTTTCAAGTTTTGCTAGTTATGGCTGAGACATGGTGTCATTTTTATATTTTTGATGAAAACACTGTTGATAACATAAGGATGATTTTGTTATTGCTGAGCAGTGCTTACAGAGAGTCAAAGCATTTTCTGCTCCTCGTTCCCCTCCACCAGTGTGGAGGCTGGGGGTGCACAAGGAGTTGGGAGGGGACACAGCCAGGACAACTGACCCAGGGGGTATTCCATATTATATGTTGTCATGCTCAGCATATAAAGCTGAGGAAAGAAGAAGAAAGAGAAGGAAGGTTCAGAGTTATTATAGTTGTTTTGCCAATTAACTGTTACGTGTAATTGAGCCCTGCTATCCCCGGGAAATGAATAAACACCTGTCTGCCCATGGGAAGCAGCGAATTATTTCCTTATTTTCCTTTACTTGTGCATGCTGCTTTTACTTTACTTATTAAACTGTCTTTATTTCAATCCATGGGCATTTTCACTTTCACCCTTCTGATTCTCTCCTTGAACCCACTGTGGGGGCATGAGCAAGAAATCGTTTAGTGTTTAGCTGTCTACTGGGATTAGCCCATAACAAAATGCATCTCAAGTGCCATTGTTTTCCCTAAAATTAAAATCAGTATATAACTTACTGTATCATTTTTCACAGTATTGCTGGGGTAGTATAAAAACACTATTGTATTGTTCCTGAAGTTTTAATAGAATAGTAATAACATCCCAAAGGATTATACTTAGTCAATGATCCAAGTGTTTATTTCATTGAAAATGCACGTGAGGCCACCTTTTCCTTCACTGGTTAATGTGGTGCTTTTGGGATGAATATCTGTTAATACTGAGTTGCTTGTTTCCTAAGCAACAGTTACCAGGTGAAAGCTTTCAGAGCCATCTTCCTACTTACTTGATGCTTTTATGTAAAAAACATGGGGGTTTACTGTAAGGGAGAGGACTCAGGATGTTGTTGACTGTACTGATTACTGAGTTGCAAAAAGAACTGGAGGTTTCACAATATAGAAACTTCAAAAAAAAATTCTGTTTTGTTTGATATTAGTATGCATTGACTAATAAAAATTAAATACTCATACATATAAAAATAAAAGTCTCTAAGCAAAAATGCTACTGAATTGGGACTGGTATTGGTTTTGGTCTTGTTTCCCAGTCTAGTGAAAAATTGAATGCTGCTCTGAAGAATTTGAACAATACTCTACCTGCTTGAATTACTATTACCAAAAGAGATCTGAACTTTGCAGTTAGTTTCTGATCAGTATTGTTGGACAATTCCTATTGGATTCTTGCTTTATCTTTCTTGGGCAAAGCGGGGAGCTGAAAACAGATCTCATTATCCAAATTGCTTCTCTATTCTATAGCTCCATAGAAGGACTGACACATTTTAATTTTTTTCTACAGATGGATTTTTGTTTTTCAGAATGTGATTAGGAAGCTGTGAATTTTTATTTATTTTGGGAAAAAATATAGTTTAGGCTTAGTGCTAAAAAGAAATAAAAGAAAACTTAAGTTTTTATTAAAGAAAAATACTTATTTTGGCTAGAAATCAAATATACTTCTATGTTTTCTAATCTTTTTCCTTAGTTTTTAAAATCTTGTTTTTAGATTTTATCTGTAACTTATAAAAATTTGATACCAAAAAGATATTGTTTAGAACCAAGTGAAAATACTTTCTTTAAATATTTTAAGACTAAATCAAGACTATGTTGTATGTCTAGCTAAATGATCCAATGTAACACACTCAGTTTAAACATCTTTCTTAGAGGAAGATAAATAATTCTTATTTAAGAGCTTTTATTTCAGGAATAATTTTTGGAATTGGAACTATTGAGTACATCTATAAGTTACACCTCTACGTGTTACTCCTCCCTGACCACATGCAAGCTGAAGCTAAGATCTCAGAAAATTTTTGCTGCATCAGATTTTCAGAACAGAGAATATACATGCAAAATTCTCTATGAAAGGTCTGATTTTCAAAATTGATCAGAAAAGTATTTTTCCAGATTTGTGCACCAATAAACTCAGCCAGTTTACAAATAACAGTTATAGCAGTAAAGTGAAATTGATATTGTAGCCAAATCTCTGCCTTGTAAAGTCAAGGGATTTTTTAGTCTTCAGTCGAAAGGAAAAGAACTGCAGCTGACAAAAGAATTTTAGCTTCTAAATTTAAATATGTCTTCAAAATAAATGTTGGAGTAATTTTACATATTCTTTCTTAAAATCGAGATTCCATATATTGAATTTTGATACATTATAATTATTGTTATACATACAAGCAACTGCCTCATGGAAATAGCTTGTTATTAATTGCTATGCAGTACAAATTAAAAGTTATGAAAGATAGACAGTAATATAAAAAGCTTATCCAGTTCTGCAGCAATCTTTGGAACTGGAGTTGAAACAGTCACAGGAATTTTCTCATAAATTAACATTATGTATATCTGTCACTACTGAAGTTTTCTGTGTTTTATCAGAACTGTATGTGATTTGCTCAAAGGAAGGGGAAGGAAGAGCAATTCTTTCTAGATTTAAAGACAATGTGGTGAATTCCTTAGAAGGGCAATGAAGAAAGGACAATGAGTGACTAAAGAATAAAAAAATGGGTTTAAGAAATGGAGAACCTGAGAAGAAACATAGACACATATTTCTGAAAATTAAATACTTGCAGCTATAGATGTCTTGATAATAATAATTTACAAAATTTTTTCACTTTCTTACAAAACGATCTAAGACAGCGTTCTGTGCAAGAATAACAAAATTTTATTCTTTTCCTTGTCTTACTAGCAAGTGGATTGAAGTAGCATAATTTCTCTTCCAGCTATCAGATTCATTATTTCTCTTTACCTTTTAATGAATTGTCATATTCATATTTGGATATGAACGTGGTGTTTTGTACTAATATTTGTGCAGATAGGAATTATTTCACATACTTCTACAGTGTGATTATTTTGTTTGAGATTGGTAAGAAAAACATTTTTTTAAGTAAGCAGAAGAATATTATCAAAATCAGACTTTATCACCTCATAAAGTTCTTGCTACATAATGTCTGATACAATTTCTTTCTTTGTCCCAGATATTCACATAATCATAAAATCAATGGTTGAGGCTGGCAGGGATCTCTGGAGGCATCTGGTTCAAGCTCCCTGATCTAGCACAGTCACCTACAGTTGGCTGCCTGTGCCCTTGGCCAGAGGACTCATGAATAACTGCAAGGATGGAGACTCCATGTCCTCCCTGGGCAGTCTGTGCCAATGGTCAGTCACCCTTACAGCAAGGAAGTGTTTCCCAAAGTTCAGGGGAATATCCTGTGTTTCAGTTTGTGCATATTGCCACTGGTCCTGTCACTGGGCATCACTGAGAGGACCCTGGCTCCATCTTTATAAACCTTTGGGTATGCATTTTACACCCTTCAGGTATGTATCCCTTCCTTTTGAATCATTTCCCCCCCAAATATATGTGCATAGGTCTTTTCTGAAATTGTTATGATATTCACAGATACAATATTTTTTCCTAGTTATATAAAGTAAAACATCTCAGAACTGAGAAAAGAGTTTGGATTTTTAGACTTTATAATTTTGTAACAGGAAATGGATTCATAGCTGACAGATATTTTAGCAAGACACGTAAGTTGATAAAAAAAAAATATAGTCTACACTCTTCTGTGAAAATTCAAGGGAAATAGAAAAAGAAGCAGGACATAATCATGAATTTATTTTTTAAAAAATATTATAACATTCATTATCATCTTCAGTTTTCTAAAGAAACTTGTATTACATAATCGTCATAAATTATTTAAGAAGTTTTATCAAAAAATGGTTTGGAAGAGAGTTTTCTGTGCCTTTCCCCTTGGCTAAACTGTCCTTAAATGGTTGCATGAAGATTTATTTATAAATATCTGCTGCTGTGTCATACTGTCTGCACAGGTCACACAAGAATCAAAAGCCACCATACAAAGCTGTCCTCCACAAATTTGTCTCTCCCAAGTGATAATGTATTTAGAAGAGGAAAATGTGTATTCATTTTCACACTAATGAAAAAAAATATTCTAGGTACTGATCAGAATTTCCAGCTCCTAAGTATATGGGCGGAACAATGTAGGCTTCTAACCTGGAAAATGGGAATTTTCATAGGAGTGATGGATTTTCATTTTTGAAAAGAAAGAAGAGGTCACAAACTGCAGAAGCATCCCAGAGGTAAAACACAGAATTGCCTTTTAAGCTAAAGGTCACTATCAACAAGAACATCTGCTCGTGGTTCCTGTCACAAAGGATTCCTATTCATTTTCTTCCTATCTCGTAGCAGAACAGTGTGGTTTGCATCTAAATGTGTGAAACTTTGTTTCATGTTTGGCAATTATTGGTCACACAGGAGAATCTCTTCAGAATTGCACACTGGTGTATGGTCAAACATTGGGTCCTTTGAAAGGCTAACAAATTGCTTAGAAGATATTAAAGTCTGGATACATTGTCAGACAGTTAACACATTGTCGGGTACTTTACTCACAAAGAAAGCCCATTGTAGTTAGAATCTAATTAAATCTAATTCTTTTATGAAATGACAACAAAACCTCAACTCTGCAGAGGAAAGGGCTGTTCACTATTTGGATATTAAATACTGCAGCTGGAAATAGGGTTAAAAAGAAAACTTTAGAACTCCACATCTGAAACAATTAAAGACATGACTTAATACAAAAGTACTTACTTTAAGATATGCAAATTAATTTAGGCTTAATGAATGGCTATTAATAAGGAAGTGATATTTTTTTCTAAATGTAAAGGTGGAGCCTATAGTTTCTTCTGTGTAAAAGCATGGTCTCATATCTTTATTGAACTAGAAAAGATGGTATTAGCTGTAAAGGACCTTCACCTTCTAAGGTCAAGCAAATGATATAGCAGATTTCAAATTCAAATAATCTTTTAGTGAAACATCATGTTATTGTGAGCTGTTACTATTCTGACAGATGTCTCTGTTGCTTTGGCATCTGTTTAAGATCGAATAGAAATGTTTTCACCTCACTGTCTGATTCCAAGAACAAGGTAAGGAAGAGTGCTCTGGAAGCTGGGCTTTTTGCATAGTCCTTTTATACATGTTTTGACAGATGTTGGTCATCTTCTATACTCTATGATTTATCTTGAATGCCATCGGGATGGTGGCCCCTTTGTTGAAGGCATGACACTTGACACAAGGCATGACACTGAGATAAGAAAAGGCTGGATAGCTGAACTGGTAGTGTCTGCCAGCATCTAAGTCGTTATATCTCCCCGATAACATGAGGAACATTTTGGAATAAAAGAGGGAAAAACATGATGATGCTTCTGTGGGGCCTGTGCACTTCACTTTTTGAAAATATGCTCAAAATTGTATGAATTTTAAACATCTAATATGTATACAAAACCCTGTTGTATTAACAAGGAGTGATAAAGAAATGGCTAGCAAAGACCTAAGTGCTCCATGGGGGACTTAGACATGAATATGGTAATATTACTATCGAAATTCCAACCAGCCAATTGGAAAATGGATTTTGAAAAGCAGCATTCAGCCTGTGATAATTGCAACTTAAATCCTTTACGCTCCAGGAGAATTCATACTCCATTAAATTAAGTGCTCTACAGAAGCAGACCTGAGAAGCCCGATATTTAAGAAACATAAACAAAGAGGAGACTGGACTTAAATATGGCACTTTCCAAAAGGCGCTCCAAAAGCTGTTCCAAAGAACAGCTGCAAAGGAAGTGCAATTGTGGAACTCTGCCAGCCCAGTTCTGGGTACATGAAGCCTCAGAACAGAACACTGTTCAAGGACAGCATGCACACCTTTTGAAAATAATATAACGTCTCCTGTGTGACTTCTCTATGCACGGAACCATGGTTGGGTTGTTGATAGTTGGGGCTTTTTTGCATATGTTGCTCTGCATCATAGTATTTCACTCAAATGAAAATAGTCTAGTGTTAATAACTGTATGGAATTGAAGTCGAGCAAAAGCTCCGAGGGTTAAAATTGGCTTAAAACACTAACGCTGAGAGCTGTCTATGAAAAATGCTTAGTTAGAGACAGAATTAAGGTCAGTATGTCCCTGAAAATGTGCACATGGACATAAAAGGAGATAGGGAGGATGCGCTAAAGAACAGAACAAGAACACTAAAAGAGATAAGAGAAGAACAAGGGCCTAAGTCCAAGATCCCTTGCAAGAATCAGCAAAAACAAAGAAAGTTGAGAAGTTCATGACGAAGAGGAGTGAAAATACGACCCCCGAAAGATGAAGGCAACAGGATCTCCCACCATGAAACACCCCAAAAGAGATGACCACACCCAGGCTCCACCTACTCTCCACCTACTATGAATATTATAATCAAATGTTGCAATATTATGAATATGCATGAAAAGATGTTGTAATCCTTCACAAAATTGTATAAATAATCTTGCTTTCCACTAAAAACTTTGGAACTCTTTGTCCGATACTAATTGGGAGTTCCCCAACATTGCAAATAAATACCTTGCTGTTTATGGACTAAAACTCTGTCTCTAAACAGTTATTAATTGGCCATTTTTTTGGCATCAGAATAAATACGAATGAAGGTATTCAGTTTTAGGATTATAGTTACAAACTCTCCAGACTTACATAATGAAGTGTTGGCTCGGTTATTTGTCTTCATAGAAATGAAACCAAGTAAGTTTGTTCTTATTTCTGAGTGTCATTGTTCCAAACACTGCATTAGCTTGAAGAATACAAGATGGCAGATTCCAAGGAAAACAATCTTCTTCCTTCTTTCTCAGCTTCTGACATCTTCTGCCCAGACTTTTTGTTTCCATATTTTAAAGTACTTATGCCATAATGTTATGGAATTCTAGCTAGACCTACTTACAAATGGTAACTTGGAGCTTTGAGAGTTTAAAATCTCCACTTGCTATTCAATTCCTTCTCTTTTAACCCTCATCAAATGTATTAATCTAAAAGAGACCTGATTAATCTTCCCTGTGTGTTCATTCAGGCTAGCATATTTCAAATAACAGTTTTGTATGAATTGTTGAAAAGCTAGTTTATTTTATATCAGAACTGTTCCCCTCTTTTATGCATTTTGACACAGCATGTACAGACAAGGTCCTAGCTTCACTTGGATCGCATTCATTGTTTTAAAAAGTAATGGTTTGTGTTTTTAAAGAACAAAGTATCTATGTGCTATATCTCTGGAAGGTGGTTTAATTAAACAGGCATTTGGGAGAAGTTCCATCTGACTTTTTATTGCATGTCTACCAGGTAGACATCCACATCTGAGCTACTTGTCTGAAGTCTTTTCATAGTCAATATAAAAAAGGCAATTCTAAGTTGTTATTCCTCTTATCACGGGGAAGACATTTAAACTGGGTCATATTAATTACACTCTAAAAGTTCTTGTTTCTCAACATTGATAATAGAAGGAGTCTAGACAACTGGCACAGAGGAAGATGTCTGCATTCCAGACTTCTAAAACTAGGCATCAGGTGACAACTTTGGTTCAAAAACTTGGAGCTAAGTAACAAAATATGTTTATTCTATCTGTTCAGTGTGAAGATTTTGCTAGTGGTCTTTTGTCAATTGAATAAAGGTCCGAAGCTACTCCTATCCATATTAAAACAGTGTTGAAACTTCAACTTTTATAACAAGCACTTTTGTTCTTGTTTCTCTGGGGAGCAGGATTAAATTGAACGTTTACAAGAAAATCCCATCTTCTAATCCAATAGTCTTTCCTTTTTATACAGTTACACTTTTAGTTTCTTAAGCAGCAGAGTTAAAATGCAGAAAAAAGGGTTACCACTGTTTATATTATTTATTTTTTTTACCATGAGGTGGGGGAGAGGGAGATAATCTTTACTTTATTTGCCTATTTCAGCTGTTTGAATATGTGATTAAGAAAGTGAGTGGCATCTTCAAAAATCTGGAAAAGAAAAAACTTATTCTATTCTTCTTTTTGTATCTCTTTTTTGTATTTTTATGTCCTTTTACATACAGATAAACTCTCACAGTTCTGACTTATGTGTCAATAAATATAAAAAACCTAACCAAACCAAAGCAAAAACAAACAAAAAACCAAGCCACAAACCCTTAAAAGATACCTAACCTGTCACATGAAGTTGAAATCTCAGTTTCTTCTTGTTTCTCAGGGTGGGGGTGGTGGCCTTTATCAGCATGGAGTCAAATCCTCAGAATGAAAAATATAACTAAATCTTGCCTTGGCTCCATGGGAGATTTTAGGGCTATGCTTCCTCTCTTTATTCCACCACTCAAACTCACCCTTATATATTCAAATGTCATTTGGGCTTTAAGAGCCACAAGAATAGAAGGAAATAGTGCTTATAAAACTTGAGAAGTGTCCTCTCTTATTACTCTACTAGTCTCCTCACCTGCCAGATTTGGAATAACATACCTAGACCAAGTGTATGCTAGCAGATGAAAAGCATTATTTGACGGAAAGTGTGTAAGAACTTTCCAGGTGAGGAGTATGATGTGTATGGCAAGAAGGAAGTGGACATTTCTCCCCAGAAACACTATTTTGCTTTCCAGAAAGAGATAGTTCTGAGACAGATCTTTGTTGGGATTTTTTTTTTCTGTTAACTATTTTCCTGTTTACCAGAAAACACAAGTACAATGACTGAATGAGACAATATCTTCCTAATTAAATGCCTAATCTGGCCAATGAAGCAAACCAGCATTTCAGGGAATTTTGAAGGGTTCTCTAATGAATAGATAATATCAGACACGGGATCTGGATTTCAAAATCTGGAATGCAGAGAACATGAAGTGTATGCTCCCAGGCCTATTGCCAGGGAGCCATCAGCCCATCAAAAGTTCATCTGCATAAGCCAAGAGTGGAACATGGGCACAATGCCAGACAGGGAATCCAAATTACAGGCTTCCAAGAAGAAAACACCCTGCCTGTTCCACTCACGGGATTGTCCTAACAAGCCCTCAGCCCCATTGTCCACGCGTGAAACCCACCACAATGAAACAGTAGGTATCAGTATCATCTTTTTAACTAAAGGGACTTCCTGCCAAGAGGTGTGGGACACAGAATGTGGGAGAGGAAGAACATGTTGGGATTGTGCAGAATTTATTAAGGCACATTTCAAGGAGAAAGAAAAGGTGGGAAAAGGGAGGGATTTAGGTGATTTGCGAAGAAACGGGAAATAGAGGGATGGGGGAATAGAGGAGGCTATTTGCATATAAAAAAGGGCTGATCAGTACTCTCTCTGGCCATGTCCTGGGCCTGATCACTGCAGTCTTTCTTTTCTGTTTGTTAAATTCTTTCAAATATTTTCTAGTAAGAGGCTCTTCACTTCATCTCCATGTGTGTGTATGGGTCTGTGGTGTCACCAACTGGAGTTGAGTGAGGTGTGCAAGTGAGTGTGTGACAACTAGTGAAGATCAAGCTGAATGAGCCAGCAGGAAGTGGCTTGGGATGAAGGAGGGGGTGTGAGTGTGCCAGCATCTGGGGAGGCAGGGATCTAGGGAGAGCAACCGCTCAGGGTGGGTGTATGAGCCCTGTAGCTGCCAGTATCTTTTACACAGACATCTACATTCACTCTAGCAGACTTCCCACTCAGCCAGAGATGGAAGCAGGATGAAGCATTGATTCTGTGTGTTCCTGTGAGTGATCTGTGAGTTCTGATCTTGTGTAAAAATGTGTATATATATTCTATGTAGTGTAAATTGCCTGTCAGGAATAGGGACTCAACCTCTTTATTGGAGACACCAGGAGTCAAAGGTCTTTTCCAACATAAATACTTCTATGAACGTATTAATTCATGCCTCAGAGATGACTCCAGAATCCTGAGCTGTGCAAGAGGAGGTTCCCAACCATACCCAATCAGGTAATTCCAACAGCAGGTATTGTCTGAAACTACAGACTATGTGACTTGCTGTCACTGTCATTGACTGGGTGATAGAATTTAAGGTTGGTAAGTGTAGCCACTTAGTTACACAAAGAAACTGTCAGTCAAAAGCCCAGTTTTCAACCACTGAATGACCCTAGGAAAGGTTTTTTAAACTCTTATATTAGTTTGGCCATGTGTAAGGTAGTTACTAACCTGTCTTGTGGGAATACAGTGAACAGATATTGATAACAAAGTTGATAATCTTAATGGGGAGGGTGACATCTCTCTGCACTGGATTAGAACAAAAGACAATGAAATTAGATCCCATATTTCCAAGAGAGGTTAGCCACAAAACACCCACAGAATTTCAATAGATTTTGGTGGTATAAAACCATTAAAGATATTTGAGACTATTTCAGAGTGATCCAGAGTAACCTAATGAATATTTCACTGATTTCATCAGTGAAAACTGGTTACAGACATAATATGTTGGGTTTAATACTTGTTTCAATATATCAAAACAATTTTGAATATCTAAAATGTCTAAAAATGCAATATATAAGTCACATATAAAGTTAATGCTTTGTAATGTCTGAATAACCAAATAAAAAGGAGAAACTGCAGTGGCATGCCTTAATCAGTGCACAATGTTTCACAGATGGATTAGGAAATTTTTCTGAAAAGAATGTTCTTTCCTTCATTGTTTGATGAACCTTTTAATAGGTTTGGTGTAAATTTCAAAGATGACAAAGAAGACAAAATAAGAATTTCATATTAAGGGATGTAGTGTTTTTTTTTTTTTTTTTAAGTATAAACTTTTTTGTGTCCTACTGTGACACGTCACATCTCTTTATATCACAGAAAGGACTGCCAGAAAGAGGATGGGCTAAAAACCAAAATTGAGTGATGCTTAGTACAAAAGAGAGAGCTGGCAGGTCCTCAAGACTGATTATTTAAAATCTATTTTCCTGAAGATCTGATAAGCTGAATTTCCACAACCTGAAATGGACTATTACATAGAGATATCCCAAGGCACTGCTCATAGTCAACAAATCAAACAGATCAGGGCTTTTATCAAATTTGATCAACACGCTGTAATCTCTTTAAGAAATTTTTCAAACATGTTTAAGCATTTTTGTAAGCCTTGTATAGTCTTACAGCACATGACCTTCTTTTTCCTGCCTTTTTCTTTATAAAGAACTTCATTCAATTTGTCTGCTTAATAGAACAATCTTCTAATACAAAAGTAGCCCAGATTAGGAGTACTCTGGGACTCCAGCATCTGGAATCTCTATTTGTGCCATACGAGACTGTGAAATGATGAATGTCATGCAAAAGAGAAATTGCCAACTGCCAAATTACCTCTCGACTCTCTTTTGTACTGGGTTGTATAGCATTTTTGCCCACCTGTCGCATGATCACATTGCCCATCTGTCAGTCTAACTTGTGGTGGTTTCCAATAAAATTTTAAACATTTTGTAAGTGGATGAGAGAGGCTTAACTTGAGGTTAAGGCAGGGAAAACTTGGCCATTGACAATCTCTGTTGGAAACAAGTGACTGAGCAAGTGGAACCTGCAGTCAGCCAATCAATCAGCATGCAGTTAGGTCAGACTCAGCCACTGCAGGTTCTGGTTCCTTCCCAGGTGACAGACCAAAACACTGTGAAGGACGCTTTGGGGTGAGGAGTGGAAGCTGAGTTAAAATGTACAGGAAGCACTGGGGACACAAAGGTATTGCTTAGGGGCATTGGTGTGAAACATCATGAAAATCTTCGAGAAAATTTGAGTCAGTTTTATGGGTTAGTCTAAGAGACAAAAGAAGACAAAAAAATAGAGTTCTGCTCTTCATGAGATTTTTTATTTTAAGGCCCTTATTTTCCTTTTTACTTCATGTGTAAATTTGGCAAACACTTTGGGATTATTCCTTCTTAAATTGTACTGGGTTTTCTACCTTCTGTAATAGACTTTCTTCTCTCTGCATTGGCATAGGTGAGGTAAATGCTAACTACAGTATAATTAATCGGTGATGCCAAAGATAATTTTGAGTCAGTGTGGGTCTACGTGGCGGTGCACTGAAGTGCCCCCAAAAGTTGATACAGCTGCATGTCACAGCACAATGCAGAAATACTGTCTTGTGTTTCAAAAACTGATACACTGGGATCCCCTGCAACAAACTGTGTCATGAGGCATAAACATGTAGGGTATTTTGAGTCACAATTGCTGGTATTCTGATTCAATTTTTCATCATAGACATGGGATTGTAGAGTGTGTAAGGGCATTTTTCCACTGTGCTGAGCAATAGGAGACTCATATTCGTGGGAAATAGCAGAATTAAAAATATTTCTAGTATATTATATAATAAATATCTCTGATATAAACTGTTCAAGTGGGCGGCTGCTTCTTTCTAATCTTACTTTTCAGAAGATGCTGTACTCCTTTCCCTCTGAAATTTTAGTATTGCTGTTCAGTGAACTCATAAAAAGGTAGTTTCACCATCTATAAGAAATACATTAGTAATCTGATTCCATTTCATAGTGCCATAGCTGTCATACATCAGATTTAATACTAATTGACACAATTTTAGTAAGATTATAAAAGGTTAAAATAGACGTGCAATATACAAATGTTTTCCCTGAATAAATGCCTTTATTGCCAAGGCAAGGAATCCTCTCCTCTCCTCTCCTCTCCTCTCCTCTCCTCTCCTCTCCTCTCCTCTCCTCCCCTCTCCTCTCCTCTCCTCTCCTCTCC
>JAWWTY010000037.1:15662270-15674296 GCA_035222235.1 Margarornis squamiger | reverse complement strand
TCCTAGATGAGCCTGAAGTATCATCTCCATCCTGCTTTCCCTTCTACACAATGAATAACCAGCAGTAGTAGTGATTCTGATACGGACTGGAGAAGTAGAATCTGTGGGGTTAAACAGTTTCAGAGAAAATGAGTAAAACATGAGTCTTGCTTCATGACTCTTTGGGGAGGATACATTAAACACCACGTTATTATTTTCCTTAAAGGACAAGAATGAGTCATAATTATTTTTTTAAAAAAATAAAGTGTGGGCTTATCTTCAAATTTATTACTTCCCTCTCAACACAAGAACCTTCTCAAGACTTCGAGGGAGATAGTCCTACCTTCAGACACCCAACTTCAGAGCCTGAAGTGTACCTGTTCCTTCAAACCATCATCCTGGGTTTCCTAAGGCTTGATACAGGAAGACTCTAAAGCGCATTATGATTCTGCAAAAAAGTCTAAAGCCTTTTAGAAGTCTAGAAGGGGTATTTTCCTCCTACATTTTGTGGCTTTGAATGACCTAAACTTGTTCATTCAAATGATCCTCAGCATAAGTGACAGAAAAATAGAAAGACTGGGTAAAAACCCAGGATGTATATTACATTTTTTCTTTATATACTTCATTTTTCAATATAAATTTAATTTTTCTTTTATTGCATGTCAGTGATTTTTAATTTTTTTTTTTTTTAACCAGGAAATCTAAATAATTTATGGTTACAGAAAGCATGCAAACATGACCAAAAGCAGAAAACTAAATCATCCAAATGCAAATCTCAGAAAGACTTTTCTAATTTTATGCTTCAGTTTCTACAGTAGTAATAACACTTAGAGCATGTAACTCTGTGTATCAGTGAGGAAAAGCAAGTTCATTTCAAACTAACAAGGAGGTGGACTTCACATATGAACTGGAAATGATTTAGTTCTGCCGTGAAAATGGCTAAAAGTGGCCTTTTGTAGCTGGCTAGGCATCACAATAATTTCTTTTCAGAGAGGAGCCAGTGTCAGGAAGGGTCATTAATTAACAGTGATTACCCCTTTGTTTACTTTCCCCATTTCTGGGCCAAACAGTACTGATCCCAGTACAGACCCTCGAGGGACACCACTCATCACCGATCTCTGTCTGGACATTGAGCTGTTAACCACTACTTTCTTGATGTAACCATCCAACCAATTCCTCATCTACCAAACAGTCCACCCATCAAATCCATATTTCTACGACTTAGAGAAAGGGTGTTGCCGTATCAAAAGCCTTACAGAAGTCAAGACAGATGACACTCATGGCTCTTCCCTTGTTTACTGCTGTAGTCACTCCAGTAGTTCTATTGTTCAATTTGATATTGCTGCCATATAAATGAACTGCCAAAACATAAGAGCAAATACCTTGAAAGACAGGTTCAAAGGCCATGAGAGAGAGAAAGATCATGCAATTTAATTGTTACATAATCCTATCACTGGTATTAAAATTTGTCATGCATAGCATTTCACTTTAAATCTTGCTGATCTGGAGAGAATCCAATAACCTGCTGGACAGCTAAAACAAGAATTCCCATGTCTAATAAAAAATAGAGAAATTATTTTATGGCCTATTTAGAAGACTCTGGAAAAGGCTGTTTCTCTCTGTTGACTATAGAAGGAATTTACAGATATTACCCATGTAATTTACAGTTCTCTCCTAAACTGTAGAAGTACCAGTATCTCCAGATCTCATTAAGACAATGAAAAGATTTTTCTTACCTCACTGGGCAGCAGAGTGAAACAATAATTGGTGAAATTTTAAAAGCTCAGGAAAAGTTTATGAATGTTCATCCATACGTAAAGAAAATTGGAGCAGGTAAAACTGAGAAAAGAGTATAAAGAACAGTTTAGCTATCAGAGCAGACTGTAATGAAGTTCTGGATCAATCCCTAATGGGTAAAAAGGACTCTATCAAAGATAAAGGTACTCCTACACAAAGGGAAATCTGTCCTCTTCATTTTCAAAAGTAGGAGCTTGTGCATTTTCAGATGACTGTGCAAGTATCTGAGATATGTTATGCTAGGGAGTTATTTTTTTAAGATTCAGAAACAGTTCAGAAAATGTTTAGCATTATTTTCTATCTTCAGAATGTATGCACATGCACATTAAAACTTGTGCAAACTCTATTAGAAGCTCATTAATTTAAGGGGAAAAAATAAATTTAATCTGTATGAGGAGAATAAGAAGCCATGGAAAAGAAAGGTGTCTAAATGAAGTTAGAAATATTCAGGCAAAGGTTAGAAAATCATTATGTGGCCTTTTTATGCAAAGGTTTTCTGCAACAGCTGTTCAACATTTCCCATCCAGACATGTGAGACACTAGAGACAGAGGTCTAGTACAGGATTGATCAGATCCTACTAACAATCCTACTACACACTGATTCCCAGAACCTGCCATTGTTGCTGTGAAATTTAGAAATGTTGCCAGACCATTTTCCCTCAGTTTTACAGGGAACATTGTCCTCTTTTATTTGAAATTGAGATTCACCTTACCTAAGCTCTTATTGGATATTATACAGCCATAGAAATTAAATCATCTTACTAGGTAAAATGGTATAAACTAGACATATTTTATATCTAAGGGAGAAGCACTAAAAGAATTCTGTTTGTAAAAATATCACTTGAGTTTACGGATTCTAGACAACTATTTTGTAATGTGGTCCACTGCTGTGATGCAGACTAGAGGTAAATCCTGTGTTTAAAAATCCTTGTCCATTAGGACAAGGTAGCAGATAATGATTTGTTTTGATTCTTCATAATCCACTACAAATTTATGCTGTTAGGAAAAATTTTTATAGTTCAGCCATTCTGCACTTTAAAAGCCATAACAGAGAAGACGTATCTCTGTCAAAATAAATTCCTTGAAGTACAGTATGAAATAATATATTTGCAAAAACGAAAAAAAAGAACACATAAGGAATTCCATAAAGATGTGCTCTTCTGCTCTGTACAGATGGTCAGATGCAATTTAGTTTGAAATCCATCATATATGATCTGCTATGATTCAGCTTGTCAAATTACATTCTTGACAGGCTCAGTCTTTAAAGAAGTACTAAAGCTTATATAACAGCAATAATTGGTCAGCACAGGTCTATTTTCAGAAGCATCTGATCCTAACCAACTTTGAATAAGGGAGCATTTTGGCAGAAAATGATTGATCTCAGAAACCAGACTTAAAGACATATGTCTCTTTGGATTTAAGCTTATGCAAAACAAACAAACAGAAGACCAAACAAAGAACAAAAAAGAAATCTAAACCACCAAACCCCCCAAATCCTCAGGACTTTGGAAGGCTGAATTTTATTACTTTTCTTAAATGAAATTGGAGAGCTTTCCTCCCTTCTCAGAGCACAGTATTCAGAAGAATATCTGAGCCATTATCATTGCTTTTCAGAAAATGGAGAGTTGTGTTTTCATTGATGTAGGCTGCCCCTGAGGTCCTAGAGCTGTGTTGTGATTGTAGAAGCCACAGTTTTATTGGAAGACAAAGGAAAAGGACATGGCAAGAACTTTCCAAAGAAGCAGGAAGCAATAACAGGAGCAATGGTTGTTGGAACAACTCTGTCAGAAGAGTAGGGGCTGGAGACTGAGAAAGAGGGTTAAAGTCTGGTGACTTATTAGAGAGTCCAACAATGGACTATTGCTAACCTGATAGAGGGCTGTCCCCTGTGGTCCTTTCCAAAGTAAAAAAAAAAAATCAAAAAACAAAGCAACCAACCAACCAAACAAACAAAAAAAAGCTACAAAATTTGATAGTATGAGTTAGAATGAATCATGGACTTGTGCATGATTTCGCACAAAGCTCACATGGAAAATCTCCTTTCCAATACACTGGCCATCTTTCTGCCACTTTGGATTCAAAAATATAAATTGGCTCTGTAAAGGCATAGTTGACACAGCTGACATGACATGTGTGCTATATATTTTATCTAATAAGGAAGTTCTAATTTGTAATGTTTCATTTGCATATGTGTAAGAATGTGTCTTTATTAACTTATTCAAGGTGCCATGTATTGCTTAAATTGCAAATTATGCATATCCTTTCACAATATTTAGCTTCTTTAAAGGAAGAAAAGCTGTATCAATCTTGTGCAAAATATGCCAGACATTTTAATGTTAATTTAAAAAAAAAAAAAGAAATTTATACTATTTTGCTACAGGCAAGAATTTTGCTCTAAGCAGAAGTTTCTGGAAAATTCCTGTGATAATTCTTCTATTATTTTATAATTGTTTCTTCTCACTGTTCTATACTGTATTTTTCAGTCTGATTTCAGACAGATTTTTTTATGGTTCCTCCATGTCTTAGGGAAAACCTTTATTTAGATAACATTTTTCTTTCTAGCATTCATTTACAACATATGTGGAAATTTCCCCCTCTATTTTTATTGAAGAATGTTACTAAAGCAGCGAAATATGGAATCCTTAATAATATGACATAAGAAAGAGGTCAGACTTATAAACTAACTTGCTCTTTGTTTGCTGGGGTATGTGATAAATATCCCATGCTGGTGCTTTTTCCATTCCACCTGTTAGTGCTTTCTCATAGGCCCTATGGTTGACAGCTCTCTTTTTAGTAATAAAAACGTAGCAAATGTATTAGTTTTCTTTAGGCACTAACAGTATTGTCGAAATGTATTCTAATATTTGTTTCAAAAGATGTGAAAATATTGTTTGTTTAACCCTAATTATTTAAGTTATTTAATCATAGCTTAAAAAATTAGGCTTGTAGACAAATAACTCAGTTTCTAGTGTTTTGGGGGTTTTTTCCTCACAATAAAAATAGGGCTTTCAGGGTGAACATTTGCCAGATGTTTCCATAAGCACAGAATATTTTACCCCCCTTCCTCACATGCTGTGAATTGTAGGAATAAATAGATTTGGTAATATTAATAAAGGCAGAAATTGAGTTGTTTAATTCATAGCCGAATCACTAAGATGCTCTTTGTTTGATTAAAATGTCAAGAAGGCTATTAGGGAAAAGACAAAAAGAAAACAATGGCTTGAGATAAATAGCCGTCTACCAAAACTCCAGGACTCATCAAAAGCTATTCATTTATGTTCTCTGTCTCTGATCCTTTGCTGAGTTCACTGGACTAGCTGGTTCAAGGGTCAAGAGAAATTCTATGTCTAGACTAGTTGTAAATTGTACTACCATTTAAGGAAGGAGCAGACTGATTCAGACCTCAGAGCCCAGTAGTGAGTGAAGCTGGACAGGTTACACAGGTCTCTGGGAAAGGCTAACAAGATTTTAGGAAATATTGTTGTAGATGCAGATCTTTGCTCAGAAAACCCTTTTCCTGTGTTAGCTTTCACTTAAGAAGCTATCTGGCAACTCTGTTCCCCCCAAACATAAAATCTTGTAGGGAAGACATTGTCTTTCAAAGAATTAACTAGAGAAACTCTGATCAACAGACAGTTTATCCTCACCCAGTGGAGCCATAAAAGTTTGAATTTTTCATAAGTCTTCTTTCACAGGGGAGTACACACAGACAAATGAGGCAGAGTATGGATGTACAAGGTCTCTATCTGTGGCATTGTTGATGTTGTTTGTAAAGTTAACCACACTTAATAAAGGCAAAAGTGAAATTAATTTTCCAAATTTTAATTCAATACTGGAGCTGACAACATAATGCAGAAATCCTGTGTTCTTTGTAATACAATCTTTCCTATAGATCTTACTGCATACAATGTTGATAGACCTTGTCCTGACTGACTAAAACAGGAGGTAGGACAAGGATGAATAGTTGCACTGAAGAAGATATAGGCCCATTAGATGTTCTACTGCAGTCAAAATGGATGCTGCAGCTGTTAGGGAAAAAAAGTTTGTAAGAGTAAAAGCATTTGGTGAGCAAATTGTGGAAAACAAAACAACAGAAAAAGAACTAATATTTCTTGTGAAAACTGAAAATATTTCTAACTGAAGTGAGGCTTTCATGTTTTTTCAGTCAATTCCTCAAGGACTCCATAAGTTAAGAAAAAATATTACACCTTTAAAGAAATTTTAAAAAGATTTAATTCATAGTTACATAATTATGAGAAAGTTAATTAAAATACAGTAGCTACTCTAAACAAAAAAACTGACTTAAAGTACAAAAGCAAAAGGAGCAATATAAATCTACCTTAAATTCATGGAATCTGAGGTGTCATTTGTATAGCAAGAAACAATTTGAAACAGAAAGCCTACACAATTAACAAAACCATCATCTGCTAAACTGTTATGTTACCCTTGGAATCAGTGTAAAATGTACTGTTCACTGTTTGGGGCAGTTGTGCTTTTTCCACGATTGTGACTACCCAATAATTTTCACTAAGCCAGAATTTTATTGCTGTGTGTTTTATGTGACAAACATCCATATCAATAGGTTTGTGACTGAAATAGTACCTTTCAAATGATTTTTCAGAAGAAAACTCACACTTCATTTCTAGCTGCTCCATCTAAACTGGCAGACTGAATGGAGAAATGTTGTATGAGACCGACAGAGTGCCATTTATGACTTCAGTGGCGTGCTCCTCAGACACTACTGAGGGCCACATGTGGGCTAGGCCTGCCCGTCTTTGTTCTGAGAAAGATAGTTTTATGAAATTTAGAAGATACATGTATTTATTCTATTTTCTCCTCACTTCTTCCCAAGTGCCTGTGGAGATAATCATAACAGCAACAACAATAAATCAATTTGCATTCATACAGAAACTTCAATCACAAAGCACTTTGCAAACTATACACAGGATCAATCCACCAAATGTGATCTCCACCCATGGGCTGAAATGCAATAGCCTGTTCCACAAAGCATCGCCTCAGTTTACTATTTTGAGTAGTAAAGTGTGAATTGCAGGAGTGTGCTTGTAAAGTTTCACCTTATTTGCAAACTGAGCACAACATTTCAAAACTTGTGTGCCAAAAGACAGACTCCTAATCAATACAGTGTTTGTTGACAAGCAGTTTCTCAGAAAGATGAAGCTTTCAGCCCTCTCTCACTGGTATTCAAATCCTTCAAAATACGTGGTGTGTAATTTAGCATGCAAAGTTAGCATACAACATTAATAATGGAAAACACACATGACTTCTTCAAGATGTTTGGGTTTGGAACTAGGAGTAGAAATCAGGTATACTTACAATCCTTGTTCTAATTCCTAAGATTTCATTGTGTTTTGCATCATTATTCTGGACTACTTGCTCTGGAGAATGAGTATCATTTGTTTGATTTGATACCACTTCAACTGATACCTGTTACCACTTCGTCAGAGATCCTTTCTAAGAACACTTATATGTCTGTTCCATCTGCATTCGACATTATTTAGATAAATAGTAACATTGTCTGAAATAATACATCTCTCCAGCTCCATCAAGCTACAAGCATATATTACAAAACAAGGTACAAGGTCTCTCTGTGGGTAGTAAAGTTAGTGCTATATGGAAAGCATACTCCTTGGAACCAGGAGCACTAAGACATTTCAGAACTTTTTCTGTTCCATAAACAAGTCTTTTTAATCTAGGGAGTAAAAATAAATGTAATAGCTGGGTGGCATGATGACATAATGCAGAGATTAGGGTTTTTTGACAAAAAATAAAAATGTGAACTTTCAAAAGAGTCCCATTTATTACAATGGGAATTTTAGACGTACCAGTTTCAGAAAGTTTCTTGAACTCCATAGTTATTAGCAGCACATCAGTTCTTGCCTCTCACAGCACCACTGAGGTTTGAAAATTAAACACAGTTTGAAAATCATGTGCATATCACTTAACAGTGTCATAAAATAACAGGATATTTCTTACATTTGTATAGAAGAAAAGGTTTAGCTTTCTGCAATTCTCTGGAGAGAGAAAGGAGGGCTACAAAAAAAAAGAACTGTGCAGTTCATTCCAATCATACTTACAAGGTTAGACCTGTGTGATGCATCTTTGTCATCTTCTTTTGCAACATCAATTGCATCTACAAGCTGTGGAAACCCTGTTTTGCCAAACGGTTTGAACAGCTCCAAGTCTTTTGATTTACTGGAAGAATTTTGCAAAGCAGTCTCTCCATCTGCTCTACCTAGTTGGTTTTTTTGTTGGTTTTGTTTGTTTTGTTTTATTTTTTTTTCCATTTAAAAATATTTCTGAATAGAAATTGCATATTGCTTTAAAATGTCCCAGCACATTTTCTAAGACACTACAGTGGTTGTTCCACATACAGAATGAGTGCTGGATTATACGGGAAGGGCTAAAGATTAGTGCACATTATCAACCTGTTCTGATGTTTCAGTAAAAAGTTCCATGCTTGAGAGAACCCATTCTTTCTAATACTGGAATAAATGTGCTGTTCTTACAGCTATAGAAAATGTTTTCTCTTGTTCAGAAGCAGATATTTTAATTCTAAGGGTCAAACACATGGGTTTTAAGCATTTTATTAATCTTGCAAGGACAAGTATAAGGAGATTTTTTTAAGAAAAATCTTTCTAGGCAAAAAAAAAAAATCTACTTAAAGTATTATTTCTAGTTTTAAGGTTTCTTTTTTCTTTTTTTTCTTCCCCTTCCTGATTGTCATTTCATTATATTTTAGGACTCACTGAATGTGTGATATTTTCTGTTTGAGAAGTCTGCTAATAGCAAATGAATCATCCATAGCCTTATGGCTCTGTTAGATGACAAGTGATACTTGCGGTGATTCCATCCTGCGAGGAAACCTTTATCAGTAATTTCGGCTTTCCAGTGAACTCCCCACTCCAGGTTCAAGGCAATAGGTTAAAGGAAATGAATGAAGAGGCAAGTTCATATTTGGGGTAGCAGACAAACCCCCTCCTTTCCCAGCTTGCTTTCTCAGGTGCCTCTGTACAACAGATAAGAGGCTCTGGAAGACCAGTTAGTGGATGTTGTGCATGATGGTTCATCTACACCAGAGGGGTTGAAGAGGTCAGAGAGATGTTTCCTCCAGATTACAACCACATCCATGAGGGGAAAAAAGGTCAAATTATAGCTGTAGGTGACTCCCTTCTGAGAAGAACAGATGGACCAATATGCCAGAGAGATCTTTCTCTTAAGGAGTTCTGCATCCTCCTTGGAGTTAAGAAAGTTAAGAACACTGCTAGGAAACTTCCTAGCCTGGTATGGCCCTTGGAGTATTGCCCATTACTTCTCTTCCATGTGAGTGACCATGAAACTGCAACATGTAGTCCAAGGGCTATCAAAGAGATTTCAGGTCATTGGGAAGGTTGGGAAGTGTATCTGCAGCACAGGTTTTACCTTTATACTGCCAGTTGCAAGCATCAACATTGGAAGAAATAGATGGACCCAGCCTACTAATACATGGCTCTATGACTCACATCACCACGCCAGTTTTGGGTTTTTCTGTAATGTGATGGTCTACATGACATCAGGCATGCTGGCACCAGATGGGATGTATCTTTCTCAAAGAGGGAAGAGAGTCTTTGCTTATTGACAGGCCTTCAAACCAGACTTGAAGGGAGAAGGGAATATTATCAGGCTTGCCTTTGACAAGCTGTGGGATGACATGCCAAACTGAGAGGGATGCAGCTTTTGTGAGGGCTCTTAGCATGTAGAGGGAGGTGATTCTCCTCTTCTTTGCTCTGGTGAGATTCCACCTGGAGTACTGTGTCTATCTCTGGTGTCCTCAGCACAGGAAAGACATGGACCTGTTAGAGAGAGTCCAGAGAAGGGCCACAAAAATGGTCAGAGGGCTGGAGGACCTCTCCTAGGGAGACAGGCTGAGAGAGTTGGGATTGTTCAGACTGGAGAAGAGAAGGCTTCAGGGAGACCATACTGTGGCCTTTTAGTACCTAGAGGGGGCTTATAAGAAAGATGCGGACAAACGTTTTAGTAACTGTTGTTAATAGCAAAAGGGGTAATGGTTTTAAACTAAGAGAGGGCAGATTCATAATAGATATAAGGAAGATTTTTTTTATAGGGTGGGTGGTGAAACACTGGAACAGGTTGCCCAGAGAGATGGTAGATGCTCCATTCAAGGCTAAGCTGGACTGGGCTCTGAGCAACCTGATCTAGTTGACGATGTCCCTGCTCATTGTAGGGGGTTAGACTAGACGTCCTCTAAAGCTGTTTTCCAACACTGACTTTTCTATGAATTTATGACACCATGATTCTGTAATTCTTTTAATAGAGAGATTTTCATCATTTTGGTTTTAGAGCCTCTGTTTTACTCTATTTTCTCCTCACCAAAGTATACTTTTGTACTAAATTCTCAGTGTTAACTCAGTGTTAATTCTCAGATAACTGTTGCAAATCAACAATAATGACTTAAATGAAGCTACTAAAAGTTGTTTGAATCCAAATGACAATCCCACCTCTTATAAACCAAGTTTTTCTTCATAAACAAAATACCGCATTCAGATGTACAGAACTTTAAATCATCTGGTTCTATACATTATCTAGCAAACTACTCTGTTTTCCTCCCTCTTCCCCCAACATTAGACAGTCAAACCTTGGCCTATTGCCAGAGGCCTGTAGGCTGAGTCTCAACAGTCCTTTCTAATTCCAGCTCTCCTGTGCTATATTACAGAACTCTACTGGGGAACCTTCAGCATAGGATATCAGTCAATTTTTAAATAGACCAAGTAATCTCCTTCATTTTAACCTGTTTAGAATAAAACATCAAGTTCTTGTTCTCCAGCATAGCAGCTGAATAATAATAAGGAACTAGTCTAAAATTACTATCTCCATTCAGAAGATGTTTAGGGTTTCTTTTGGGGGTTTTTTATTTTGGTGTTTTGGGTTTTTGTTTGGGGGTTTTGTTGTTTTTTCTTGTTGTTGTTTGGGGTCTATTTTTATTTTTTTTAAAATTTTTATATAACTTTTCAGATGCCATATAATACTCTGATTTGCTGGTACAGGAAGTCTAACCACTGTGAAAAAAACTAGTAGCCCTAGGAAAATCTCTAAAACTTTCTGAAAAGGAAATTGGTCAGCTGTTTTTAGTTCTGAAACTTTATTAATGAATTCCATGTCATTATTACAGAGCACTGGACAAACCTTAAGGGGGAATCAATCTGAGGTTCAGTGGATGTCCTGTTACAGACCAAACTCTATGGAAACAGAACTGAAATTGTAAATCTGAAGATTGTCTCTTTACAGATTTCAGAGACTTATCTCTTCCTCCCAGCTCCACTGACATTGGCACCAGGAGAGGTACTTGAGATGAACTATTAGTGAGCACAGCCTACTTGTCTTTGAAATTTGTGCCTCAGCCATGTTTTGAAACAGGTGCACTTGACCTCTATTTCTGTATGTTTTGAATTTTGAGAGACCTGCAGGATTCTCAGAGGGGACACAATGCATCTTCTGAAGCTCACACTCCCTCTCATTCTGACTTCTGGAGCAGTCTGGCTTTTACTTGCTTGTTACAGTATTTGTTACTACTGGTTTTTTAGTTACACTTCCCCAAGTTCCATTTAGACTTCTTATTTCCCTCCATGTACTCCACAAACACACTGAAGTCAAATACGTGGAAGAACTTCTCAAATTCTTCAAGTCCTGAGTATTAACATTTGATCATGTCTAAACTTGTATCACAGATAGTCAATGCCAAGTCTTCAAATTTACAGCAGTGAAGCTGTAAATTTATTTAATATCCTTTATTTAAAGGTTTCTCAAACATAGTACTCAGAATTCCTCAGAACTATAAGGGAATACTAGCAGGATTTTCATTTAAGATCATCCTAGGCAGCCAAATTATTACTTATAATAATGATTTTAAAGAATCCTGTAAGATTAGGTCCTGAAAGAGCAAAGCTATTAGAAATCAATTAGTCTTATTTTTTGGACAAAGCAAAAACATAAGGATCTCCATGTACCCTGAGAAGGACTTTATATGATGTTGCTGTGCAATAGCTGCTGGAAATAGTTAACACACAGGGCACTGAAGGACAGAAAGAAATGTTGGGAAAGACTTCTGCCACAGCATATGTGGAGCAGAGACAGATGATTATCCAGCCTATACATCAAGGAAAAAGAAGCCCCTGGATACAAGACCACCACTGTGACAACTTCCAAAGGACCAGAGACTTTATAATTCAACATTA
>JAWWTY010000037.1:15609994-15660860 GCA_035222235.1 Margarornis squamiger | reverse complement strand
TAGAGGGGGGTAGAATACATAGCTTTGATCACCCCCACACAGTGATAACTGGTCCCACCTGCTGAACTAGGACAGTTAGGAACTGAAATTCTTGAGTATTTATTCAGGTGTCCTCCAAGAGTATGAAAAATGTCTTTGTTAGCACATATGTGCCAAACAGTACTCGAAACGTAGAATAAATTGAATTTTCATTAATCAAGTATAATGTTCTTTATTAATGCTTATTAAATATGGAATGTTACAGTATCTTTTTCAGCCCATTTTTTTTCCTTTTTCTTTTCTTTTTAAGAAATGGACCCTACAAATAGCAATTTCCATTGTCCCCAATTTTCACTTAGAATTTCCACTTCCTACCTTTTTTTCCCCCTCTGAGATTGTTTGGGCCTCTGATTTGCTTCCAGAAACGCTTTCAGCATTACCGAATAAGGAACATTGCTGACAATTATATTAAGGTTAAGAGCAGTATCTTCAGTCTAGAGGTGATTCTTCAGCATTTTATTTCTACAACTAGCCTGTAGAGTGATTCAATTTATGGAAAATGTGAGACTTTCTGGGGACAAGCAAATGGCTACAGCAAAAGTTCATTTGAAAACTGTAGGAATAGGAGTACCCAATATTTGGTACTGTCAATGTACCCTTTGTCAGTTTATCCACGGACTAGCAGCAACAGCTATACAAAATGTCCTGTTTTAAAGCCTTCATATGAAGTCTGGATGTATTTCTGGAAGATATTGTTAACCCAAGTACAAATTATCATACTCATCAAATGTTTGTGAAATATATTAGACAATTGTAAAACTCCACTGGGCTATAAGTGCCCAGGTCAAAGGTCCACCATCTCAAACAGAAGTGAATAAAATTAATAAAATCCTTCTGCATTTTTTTTCTGATTGTTCATACATAATCTGCCCAAAGAAGCATTGTTTAATTATAGAAGTATTGTTTTATTGCAAAAGAAGTTGAAGATCAAGACTCTTTAGAGGGGACATAGTGAGGAATCTTCCCTTTCAATTTCCAGGGAACGCAGAGCCAGGGACTAGTGTTCAGTCACAAAACCCAACTGGGAAAGAAGAATCTGATTGTAAAAGCCAGCAAATAGTACAGCTGAGGGTATGTTTAAAAAAAAAAAAAAAGGAAAAGGAAAAGGGAACAGCCTACAATGCTGGCTGATGCTCATGGGAATTGATTGTATGCAGTGAATAGGAGATTCTGCTTTTGAAGACTAGAAGATATGAGTGTTATGAAACATCTTTTGTAGTTTGAGGTAGGGTGTCAGAAGGTATTTTCTTTAACACCTATGTAGTCTATTTTATCCATCATAGTAGCAGTAGATACTAGAATTTTTCTCTGTAATAGCTTTATTGTCTAACAAGCACAGCTATGAATCAAAGGTTTGTTTTTTGGTTGATTTTTTTATTTCAATTTCAACTGGAAATAAAATATGCTGGAACATGCTACATTTTTCAATAATTTAATAAAGTAGTGCACGTGAGTGCTTTTGGCTGCTCTATGAACTATGGATAAGCTACTAAACTATTTTAGGTTAATTTTTAAATTAAATGCTGAAAGTCCAAAGATAAGGAAAGGAGATTTAAAATAAATAAAAGGAACTTTTTTGCAGAAAATGCTGAGGAAGCTAAAAAATTATTAACAGTTTTGTTCTGGAGGAGTTTGGTCCTAACAGATTGCTTGAAAGGCTTGACTGTGGAAGGACTAGTTATACAATGAAACTTGCAACACCAACATAGTGGGTCTGATCCCTGTTGAGGCAATTCATTTAAGAGTTGGAGTCGATGATCCTTGTGGGTCCCTTCCAATTCAGAATATTCTGTGAATCCGTGATACCATTTTTTTGTACTCTCAGTAGATAGGGATATGGTGTATTGTGGTTTTATCTTTGACTCAACAGGATTCCCCTCAGAAGGTCTGATCTCTGCAAAACATGTATCATGGAATATATATTAGGAAAAAAAACCAAAGGAAAATATGTTTTGAAACAAATTATGAGATGATTAGGTCTTACTTATGTTTTATTTGGAGTTTACTATTTTCAGTGTCTCTAGAAAACTATCCAGATTGATATAGCCACTCTTCTGGAACCCTTCAAACACCCCATTTGCTTATAATAATCAAGAAACTAAAAAGTGAATAACAGGTTCAAACTGTCTTTAAATGCCATGTTCTAAAAATTACTTATTCCAGCCATACTCTTTATAAAACTCTGGCAGACAATAAACAGAGGAGTATTGGGAATCTTTTATGTAGTCTGGCGTTAGAGGCCAGCAACTCTTCTGTAACCACGGCAGTAATATCATGTAAGGCCAGGAGGACCTATGCAACCATACCAGTGTGGTGGTTTTCTTTTCTTGGTTCTGGTCTAGGCCCTCCCTGGTAACAGGGTCATAACTAAGGAAGTATTCCACACCATTCCTTCACATAATCAGGTGTCTATAAAGACCAAGGGGGAAGATTCCTCCCTCTCTTCCTTTCGTCTGCTGGGGAGGCAGCGGGTCTCAGTGTGTTGGCTTGGCTCTGATCTATATGAGCTGAGACCTCCCTGAGAGCTGTTGTCCCGGTCACATGGAGGTGGAGAAACCACTTCTCTTGGGGGGAGTTTGGTGAGAATTTATTGTGTTAGTTACTTTATTTGAGCTTTTCCCTGAGTTTACGAGTGTGTGTGTATCTGTTTTGTTTTGGTTTTACCCCTTTTTGTCCCTTTTCCCCCTTTCCCTTTTGGAGCTGTTTGGGATTCTTGTTCTGTATATTCATAGTGTTTGATTGTATATAATTGTAATATATGTGAATATATATATATATATATATATATACACTTTTTACTACAGTTGTCTTTGGGTACTTTTTGCCTTCTCTCTTGGAAGTAGGAAGTCTGTGTGGCCAGCAGCTGGGTTTGACAGGGAGCCAACACAAACCTCCACAAGCAGAAATGCCAGAATTGGTGTCAGAAATAGCAGAATGGGTGTCAGAATAACAGAAATAACAGAATAGATACAGATGTAGCAAACAAAACTGGAAGCAAGGTGGTGGTGATAAATTATAAGTAAAGGGCTGTTTATGTGGGATGAGACTCTGGTAGAACAAAGAGAAAGAAGAGTTGGCGAAATTGTAAAGGGGATAATAAAGATTGCAATTATTTGTCCAAAGCTATCTGTGATAACCTGTGCTTCAACCATAAGCTTGATCACCAGAGGCTAGTAGGCACAATAAACCAAATCTGTTGTTCTGACCATACCAAGCGTGTTTTTGTAGTTGTGAATATCTATGGAAAGAAAAGTATGCTTTCTTAATGATGAAATAGTCAGTTGAATGCAACAAACATGCTAGCATCACATTGTCAGTGCCTGTTTCAAACCTGAGAGTATCTGCATCTTTTAATCTTAAACAAACAAACAAAAAAAAACCCAACAAAAAAGAGTGTTTTCTCATGTGCTGAAGTATGATGTTGCAAGTAGTTGTACATGAAAAGATGGCAGCTGCAAAACAAAATAGTTTGCTCACTGATTTTATGTATTTAGGCAACAGTGAAATATTTCTGAGACAATAATTGACTTAAATTCATGAAACTCTGGAGACAATTATTTTCCAGTAGTCTGTGTATGTTTGCGCTGCTTTCTTATTAGTTTTGATTTACCTCTGCTTTGTGCTTTGGATAATCTGAAATGAGGGTTACGACTGATGAAAAGGAGACGTGTAACCATGGCTGGCAGTATAGATTTTTAGCAATGCAGTTTCTCTCTTGTTTCTTTCTTTCTTTTATTAAGCATTTTCTATGGCAATAAATGTATCCTCACTTGTGATCTGTTTAAAAGAATCCAAGCTCAGCAGAAAAAGCTGTCAACCCGTCACTCAGTTTGAAAAAGAAAATTATTTTGAATTTGCTTTTCAAAATGCGTAGTCTTAAGGAATGCAAAGCTTTTCAGAGCAGTTCAGTGATTCACTGCACTGCCTTCATAAATCAGAATTTAACAACTGAAACAACATAAACAATGAAAAACAAAATGAAAACACAAACAAAAAAAAAAGAAAAAAGCCAAACCAAATTTTGACAACCACTGAAATAGTGACATTTTGCCTTTGGCTGTTGTAAATTAGGTTTGTATTGTATTGGTAGGAGCTAACTAAATTCTAAATACATAAAAAAATTCTTCTGGAGCAAACCACCACTATTTCATTCCACTTTTAAATAAATATTCCTATATATAAAATACACAAATAGAAATAAATTACCTGAAACTTTTGAATATAATTATTGATACACTTAAGCTGTCAGAACAAAATTATGTCAAATTTGTTCAACAGTGTCACCCAAAAAATAGAATCCATTCAATTAAAAAACAGGAATAATGGTATCCAACTCTATTCTTTTGCCAGAAATATGGAGCTCCTGGAAGCATTTTTTGTGACTATTCTCTATATTCATGTTATCTGAAGTTGGAGCAAGTAAGGGAAAATGTTCTGGGTGTAGGAGCTTTCTTCCTCACTGACTGTAGCTGAGTTCTACCAAAAAAAAAAAAAAAAAAAAAAAAAAATCAACAAAAAAAATCAAAGGATTTTCTACTGAGACAAGTGTTTCCCTGAAAAAGTATTACATTACCATTTCAAGAGGTATCAGAGCCATAACTCATGAAATGAAACAATGCTTCATGTGATAATGCCATAGAAGCAGTAAGGCTGATGCTTGACCAATCAATATTTGTTTTTCTCAGCTTGGACTGAGACTGCATGGAAGTCATTCCAAACCATTCCTCTCAGTGTGGTATAGCAAAAGAAGGCACTCAACTCTTCTCTTGCAGATCCAGTCTGGAGCCAGAATTCTGAGCAATTGGTAGGTTTTCTTAGTTCCAACAACTCAAGTGTCTTTTCAAGGCCACTGCATTTTCTTTCAATGATCTGGCAGCCCTCTTTGAATTACTGGTGTGACACTTTAGGACCAAAACTGGTATGCACTGAGGAAAAATTCTCTACTGACTCCTGAAGGATGATACAACTTGTTGAATGAATAAAATTCCTGATCTGTACCCAAGGGCTGTACTTGCTAACTGTGACAGGTGGAAAAATAAAAGAAGAGCTACTGATTTCAGTTTCCCAAAATAAATACTGGGGGTTTTTTTATATATTGAAGCTGCAGGAAAAGAACAAAGGAGTTAAAGATCATAAGACAGGTCACAGCATACTCTGGGAGACAAGCTATTAAAAACAATTCCATCTTTCTGCAGTTTTTCCAGGTCATTTTCCCTTCACTCATTATAAGTAGTAACATTTACATGAAAATAGGATCTTGGTTTCTCAGGAGTTTATCTGCTCTTTATAATTATCCTCTTGAAGTCATAATACTGGTTTCTGTGGTAATTGGGTTTTCCATAAGTTTCCAGTGTTTCTTTCAAGGTGAACATGGGCTAGGCTGTAATCCAATAGTAGCTTTCAATAGCATCATTTAGACCAAGTTATACCATATAGGAGACTAAAATGCTGTCTAAAGATTTATGTGTCTATTATTATGTCCACATATAGACAGCAATAAGTAGACTTTTTTTAAATTGCTGATGTTGGCAACTCACTTCTGTCAGAAGCTTAAAATCCCATTACCAATGTTTCTCAGTTTAATTTTTTTTCTTCTTTTAATTGTGACCTACTTAAACTGAAGCTGTAACAAGACTGCTTAACTGTGAGTGAGAGTCAGGGTACAAATAAATTCATTTAATCCAGAAATATAAAGGTCATTCCAGTCTCATTTTGAAAACACTGATCATCTTACATATCATGAAATGTTTTTAAAATTGAACACAAAATGTCAACTAATTGATGCTTTGCATCGTAGTCTCACTAAGCTTCAGTGATAGCTTATGATTCCATTTACTCCTGTACAGATGGATGGACTCTGTGACACTATTGCCCAAGAAGAAAAAGTTCACTGATTGTGTAGGTATGGCAGAATATTTGCTAGTTCAAAAGGCTAATCTAAAGTTCTTGTATCCTGTAACCTAAAGTTCATATAGCTGTACCTTAATTGTCTATACCTAAATGAAATTTTAATTGACATAAATAACTGGAAAAATAGCACAATGTGATAAATTTGTGGGGTTTCAAATACCTGTCTCTCTTGAAAGTGGCATACATTCAATGCATATGCAAATGACTTTCTTATCAGATATTATCGGTTTCTCATCCAAATTCAGAATTTACAGTAATAGTCACATGATGCTGCACTGGAGATATTATGGAAGAGTTATGGGTGAAGAGCATTGTCTTTTTCATATTACAGTCTAGAATGGCACATACCAAAATACTGTAAATATAATCATGCTGTCAGATAAAATTTTGACTACTTTTTCTTTACTACTTGGCATTATTTAGGCTATTTTGGGTCCAAAATGTATTAAAACATTCCTTCAGGGCAACAATTGTTTTGGGATGAGCTGCTTATATCAGCTTGGCACCAAAGTCCATTGTATAATGCACCTGACTGGGATTCATAGGAAGTACAGGGGCTGAATTTGACCTGCCACAGAAGTATTTCTGCCACATTATAAGGCAGATATAGATTGCATGATATAAAGAATGAATTACTCGTATTTAAAAATTTGAAAGCTGTTTGAATCTGATATTTTTCCCATGAACAACACATATTTATTTGATATAGATGCTCTAAAAGCCACTAGCCCATCCCTAAAAAATAAAAAAAAGAGAAGTCATTTCTGATACAAAAAAAGGTAGTGGAGTTGCCCTCTATGTGAGGCAACACTTGAAAAGTATTAAGCTCCATCTTGGGTTGGATGATGAGCAACCCAAGATCCTATGGGTTAGGATAAAAAGGTAGATGAGTAACGGTGATGTTGTGGGTGGCTACTACAGGCCATCTGACATAAGAAGTGGATAAAACCTTCTACAGGAAACATGAAGTAGTTTCAAAGTCACAGGCACTGGTTCTTGTGGGGGACTTTAACTGCCATTATATCTCCTGAAGGAGCAAGTCAGCTTCCATAGATTCTGGTTGCACTGACAGCATTGAGGATCCCACAAGGAGTGGTGTGGCGCTTGACCTTATAACAACAAACAAGGGAACGTCTTGTTGGAGATGTGAAGGTTGGGGGAAGCCTTGGCTCTAGTGGCTGAGATTGAGTGTTCAGTTTTGGGTGAGGAGGAAGCAGAGCACCATGTAAGATTGTAATCAAGGACTTCAGGAGAGCTAACTTTGGTCTCTGTAGGGGTGTTCTCAGAAGACTCCTATGGGAACAGGTCCTGCAGGGAAGAGAAGTCCAAGATATTTGGCTGATATTCAAGAATCACCTCCTTCAAGTTCAAGAACAATGCATCCTGACGAGCAAGAAAGAGGTCAAGAGACCTGTGGGTATAAATAAAGAATACTCAGGCATAAACAGGAAATACAAATGAGGTGGCGTGAGGGTCAGGCCACTTGGAATGAATATAGAGAGGTTGTCAGAGTAAGTAAATATGAGACAAGGAAGGCCAAGGGCCATCTGAAACTGAATCTGGACAAGGATGTCAAGGACAGCAAGAAGAGCTTTATCAAATACATCAACAAGAAAAGGAAAACTAAGGATAACGTGGCCCCATTAGTAAGTGGAGGTGAGACCCTGGTAACAGAGGACATAGAGAAAGCAGAATTCCCAAATGTCTTCTTTGCATCAGTCTTCACTGACAAGATTAGCCCCCTCTGACATAGGAGACCAGGGATAAAGGAATCTTGGATGGATGATTTTCCCTTGATCAAGGGGGATTGGATTAGGCAACACCTAAGCAAACTTGACAATCACAAATTCATGGGCCCCAATGGATGTATCCATGAGTGCCAAGAGAGCCAGCAGACATGGTAGGAAGGCCACTCACAATCATCTTTGAATGCTTGCAGTGATTGGAAGAGCTGCCTGAGGCCTGGAAGAAAGCAAAAGTCACAACTGTCTTCAAACAGGGCAAGAAGGGTGATGCGAGGAACTACTGGCAAATAATTTTCACCTCAATCCTTGAAAAGGTGTTGGAGCACCTCATTCCAGAGGCCATTTCTATCCACATGGATGACAAGAAGGTGATCAGAACTAGTAAGCATGGATTCACTAAAGGTAAATCATGCATGACCAACCTAATCTCCTTCTACAATGAAACAACAACCCAGATGGATGAGGGAAGAGCAGTGGATATTATCTACCTTGACTTTAGCAAAGTTTTCAACACTGTCTCTCACAACATCCTCATAGGAAAAATCAGGAAATGAGGATTGGATGATTAGACAGTAAGGTGGATTGAGAACTGGCTGAATGGTAGATCTTAGAGAGTCAGAATCAGTGGCATAGGGTCTAGTTGGAGGCCTGTCGCTAGTGGTGTCCCCCAAGGTTCAATAATGAGCACAGTATTGTTTATCAATGTTATTCATCAATGGCTTGGATGAAGGGGCAGATGACTCCTCAGAAAGTTGGCTGATGACACAAAGCTGGGAGGGGGGGTCAATACCCCAGAGTGCTGTGCAGCTCTTCAGGTTGGAGAGATGAGAAGAGCTGTCTGAAATTCAACAAAGGCAAATGCAGGGTCCTAAACATGGAGAACAATAACCCCAGGCACCAATATAAGCTGAGGACTGACTTGCTGAAGAGCAGCATTACAGAGAAGGGCCTGGGAGTCCTGGTGGAAAACAAGCTGAGAGTCACAGAGCCATCAGTGTGCCCTTGTAGCCATGAAGGTCAATGACATCCTAGTGCATTGGGAAGAACATTGCCAGCAGGTCATGGGAAGCGATGCTCCCCATCTACTCAGCTCTAGTGAGGCTGCATCTGTGTCCAGTTCTGGGCTCCTCAGCACAAGAGAGACATGGAGCTCCTGGAGTGGGTCCAGCACAGGGTGACAAAGATCATTAGGGAAATGGAGTATCTCTCTCATGAGGAAAGGCTGAGGGCCTGTTTAGCCTTGAGAAGAAAAAACTGAGAGGGGACCTTGTCGATGTCTATAAGTTTCTGAAAGGAGGTGTTAAGAGAATGGAGGCAGGTTCTTGGTGGTGCCAAGCAATAGGACAAGAGACAGTGGTGGAAACTGATGCACAGGAATATGTGGAAGAATTTCTTTACTGTGAAAATGGCCATGCACTGGAAGAGATTGTCCACAGAGGTTGTGGAGTCTCCCTTACTGGAAATATTTAAGAACTGTCTGAATGCAATCCTGTGCAATGGGCTCAAGGATGATCCTGCTTGAGCAGGGAGTTTGGACCGGATGATCCACTGTCGTCCTTTCCAATCTCACCCCCTCTGTAATACTGTGATCATTAAGCACGTGAAAGATGCATAGAGTTAAAATAAAATTAGTGCTGTTTCTTGGGTCAGTATTGGGACCAGTGCTTTTTAATATCTTGTGTTTAACATCTTTAATACATTTAATATATTTTGGTGTCAGATATGAACCTGAGTATGTCAGGTAAGGTATTGCTAGAGAGCAGTCTAGATGCTAAACCTCTTCACAGGCTGAGAAAAATAGTAAACTCAGCAGGAAGAATAGTGGACTTCAGGACGTCAGAGGATGTGAAACTGACTGTCTAGTCAGAGGATAATACCCACATTGTTAATCACAAACAGGTTTCATTTTGGATCATTTTTCAAAAACACTTGAGGATTGACAGAACTGTATTACGTTGAAATGCTGACACATGAAGAAGAGGAGAGGATCTGTGCCTACACTGTTTGGGAAATACTAATGAATTTAGGAAAGAAGATAGAATCATAGAATCATTTAAGCTGGAAAAGACCCTCAAGATCAAGACCAGCCATTAACCTAACACTGTCAAGCCTGACACATTCCTAAGGTCTCAAATTGTTCTCCAGAGTCTAGGAAATTTGTGTGAAAGCAGCATGAGAAAAGAGGGAATAAGAGAAAGAATTTGCAGAACACAGCAAAGAAATGGAGGACCTCACAGGAATAATTTTTGTTTACCATAGAGACTGTTCTTCATGCCAGCAGGAAAAAAATGCATTGTCCATCCCTTTCAGCAGTCTCACGTTCTCGTTTGGAACCTTGGATCTAAAATGTACAGATTGTTTACAGGTGTAGAGGAGTGCTAGAACTGTAGCAAAGTTGGTCATGATGAGGCATGAAGACAAGGCTAGCCTAAAATTGTTTTTTTTCTTTATTTGTATACAAAGGTGTATATAGGTAAAAGGGTGTTCTTGCACATCTTATAGACTTAGTATAGGAAAAAATTACTGCAGAATTTTGTGCCTAGATTTTACAGACTCAGCACTTAAATTATTCATGTGTATTGAATGTACAATGTAAATGATCAAAGGTATACCGCACATTTTTTTAATGTAACATGATTCACAGTCTTTCAGCAACTTACACAGGATAGTTCTGAAGCCTTTAGGTGAATACCTGAAGTTTTCTTGTACTAATCCTTTGAAATCTACATTTGTATGTTCATCCTTTGCTGCTGACCACTTGCTCTTTTATAAAAGCTTATCCTTTGGGCTAGAGTCATAGCTAACAATGAACTCTTCAATTTGTGCATATTCAAGATCTGTTCCACAATAGCATCATACAGATATTTTCTAACTAGAAATGCAATCTGGCTGTCTGTGATCAGTAACATTAAATTCATATAACACTTACTGAAGTCATGGATCACTGCTTACAGAATTGTTTATTGTGTTTTCAAATTAAATATATTTTAATTACCAAATGACTCTTCAAAATTGCTTCTTTTTTTTTTTTTTTTTATAAGGTTTTTATCTCTATGTGCAGATAGTCTTCCATTTTTCTCAGTCTTGCTATAGGCTAAAGCTCCAGCCTTAATTTGCTGGGTACTTTAGTCACTTCACTGTATTAAGGAATGTTTTTTATTAAAAAAGTTTTATCCTTTCATAAGCACACAGAATCATGTTGCATTTCTGTAGGTCTATCTTTAGTCAACACACATGAAAGACAAAATAAACTCAAACCCCAAAACCCCCCAAAACAGGAAGATGAAAATCAGTGAAATTGAAGTGAATGAAAAAGCGATTTAAGTTCTTCTTCAAAAATTATTGCTATTTTCTTGGAATCAGAAGACTTCAAGAAAGATTTCAAGAAGATTTCAATAAGCCACTTTATTGGTCTGAAGTAAGACCTACACCCTGTTGCATTCACAGTTACCTTTTTTTGTGGGAGTTTGCATACTGTGCTGTGCAATGAAGAACCATATAAAGGAGCAGGACTATGAGTTACTGTAATCAACCACACATCCCTACAGTGGAAGAAGGTTCAGGGAAAACAGACATAGACATTTGGCTCTTGAAATTCAGGAAATAATACTGGGAGTAACCACAGCTTTTGGAAAGAAAATCCAACACAAAGGGGATCTGAGCTAGCAAGAGAAAGTGTATAAGTGTCTGAGTCCCATATACAATGTACAAAGGGTTAGCAACAAACAAAATGAACTTTGAAGAGAGCAAGAGTCTTGAGTTGGCTCAACCCACATATTCTTTCCCATGGACTGTTGATGCCTAGCATTATGATAGTTGGCATATAGAAACCAGCAATAGCAATCATGTTTGTGTTCTGATTCAACTGTGTATTGCAATTGCTATATAATGCTTGTGTTGTGATTTCAGAATATTGCTGTATCATGTGGCCACATGTAATATCAAATACCTTCAAAGTAGTAAATTTGGTTTTAAAATAATAAAACTTCTTTTGGAATATCTGAAAGAACATCATTAAAGAGCACTGGACTGTGGCAGTTGGTGAAATGGTTTTTGTTTGGCACTAATTTTTACCTTCAAGTGCCTTCAAGTGGTCTGGCATTGAATGGTGTGTGAGGCCTTAAAGACAGACCTAACATCTGGATCCCAGGGTAGCCAAGGTATGAGCTATTCAGTATCCACGAAAAGAGTTTCTTCTGAGCATTCTACTTAAACTGCGTATTTTGTCCCACTATCGTTGGTGGTGTGCTGAGAACCAAACTCCTGACTCATCACCCAAGCTTCCAGGCAGTTTCCAGGCCTAGCAAACAGTTTTATCAGAGTATAGCCAGTCACAGAACTTTTATCTAAATTCAACACCATTTTGTCCTCAGCAGTAACAGAAAAAAACCATGCCCAGGATCTGATTAATCAGGCTGTGTCTCCCCAACCTCTCTCCCCCTTCTCCACTACCCAGCCTGGATCTGAAAATTTGCAAACATGCAGACAGATGGAAGTGTAACAGGAAGAGTTGCTACTTGTATACAAACTACAGTGTTCATGCTGCTCTTACGCTATACAGCACCCAATTTCTGATCTTTTTCCTCCTCATAACAGACAGAAACAATCAGTATTGTGATCAACTGCTGTTTTCCTAGTGTAGGCTTGCCCATTCCTAATTACCTCATGTGACACCCAGATAGTATAGAAATGCTATAAATAATGTTTTGCCATTGTTTCTGCCTGCCAAAACTTCCTACCAAAAAATTCTGTCAACTTCCTGCCAAAAGTTCTCATCAGAGCTTCCTGCTTGAGTTTTCCTGCCAAAAGATCCTACTATTGTTTCATCTGAGTAGGGCTACATGCCAAGAAATCACGTACCACCTCCTTTGAACACTATAAAAATTGAAGAGAAATTTCAGAAGATCAGGGCTGAGGAAAGAGACAGAACTGGTTATCATAGCCAAGAATCTCTCCCCACCTCTCCCTCACCTTCTCACCTTTTCTTTGCCACCGCCTGCTGCCTACCTGCCACCAGAGACTGAAACTCTGCCCAGTAGGAGAGAACTGAGACCCACTATGACACATGTGTAAGTTATATCTTATCCACCTACCATTGCCATATTTTTGAGGGCCAAAAGGTGCTGCTAAATCAGGACCCTGCACAGTCTGTGACACGGCTTCCAGTGAGTGACAAAACCACACACCCTGGCTGCATTTCAGAGAACTAAAGCTGCTAAGACCACCCCCACCCCCACCCCACCCTCCACCCCGCAGCTAAAGAGCCAACATTGGAAAAGCCACACAGACACAGAAAAAAGGCAGAAACTGCTTTTCTCCCTCACACATGCCAATTCAGGAAAAAGGTAGTTTTTGTGGTAACTTTTCTCTGCTTCTAAAAGTAATTAAAAGTTAGCTTTTCCCAACCATTTCTTTTTTCTTCTCTTTGCATCTCTTAGCAATTAATACAATCAGTTTTTGGTATCAACAGATAACTTGTGTGTTTTTTAATTTTGCTTTAATATTTGAATCTAAAGTTCTTTCTGCAACATTTAAGCAGATTGTAACACCTCACCTATAAAATGAGAATAGGCAAGAAGAGTTATTCTGCAGCTATTTTAACCCATGTGCACATGTCAGAAGTAGTCAGATGAGATGAAAGAGTGCTGAGATAACACAGTCACGCTATTGAGAAATATGCTGAAGAATGTTTTTAACCTACCATCCCAGCCACTTAGCAACTGCCACCATTCACTGGTATCTTCCACAGGCTGACCTTGGTCATCCATGTCTAGCCTAGATGCTCCACATAATTTGTATATCTGTGTGCATATGTGAAATCAACTCCTTAGCAAAGGTTCAAGAACGATGACTCCCTCAGCTCTGGAGCTTGAAATAAATCTCTCTCCTGGGTGCTGACTCAAAAACGAGCAGTAGAGTGGGAACAAGCCTAGGAGAGGCCTCATGGAGAAATGCATTTTGCTCAATAATCATTATAACTTGTCAGGCATAAAGCTAGCTGCTGTTGGCACAGTTTACAATTAGTTCCGGAGCATGCAGCAAAGAGGTATCGTTTGTAGAAATATATCACTAGAGAAAGGTTTATGAACTCATGGAATCCTCATACAAGAATTAAGGCAAACCAATTTTTTATTTTTTTTTTCACTATTTAGTATCTAGCTTCACAGCTTGCTTTGGCCAGCAGGTAGTGAGTGATGAAAACACTACTAAAAGTGTATTAAAAGTAATCTAGGCTGTGAATACTCTTGATATTTGCTCATGGGCTATATGAAATGAGAAAAGTAAAGGTTTTCTCCTAGACAAAGACAACTTTTTTTGACGCTTGCTGGAAAGTTTATGTTCAATGAGTACAATTTTGAACTTAGAAAACTGCATCCCTTCTGGAGGACTCTTGGTTTGTTTCCATTCCTGCAAAATTCACAGTAAGTGGCATAGTTCTTCCCTAACTTAAACTTTCCTAGTGAAGCCATACTGACATTATTGCATTCTATAGTCCCTCAACGTTCATATAATTTCCAGGGACCTTTTTGATGGTTTCTGCTATGAGAAGAATGCAAAAGAATATTGCACAGGGTTAAGATACAGGGAAGAGTCTCTTTTTAATAGCTATTTATCTTTTACATGAGTATCTTTTACATGGTTGTCCCTGTCATTGAAATCCTAGGGAGACCCAACAGTCCAAGTTAACAGGATTTTTGTGATTTCATAATTTCAAGTGTAATTCAGCACTGTCTGCATGATACAAAAATGTGCTTCTTTACTCTAAAAGCTCTAACCTTACAGATCAGCTGCCCTGCAGGTTTGTGCTAGTGCATTGTTAGATAAGCTATCCTTGCAGGAGCACATTCAGTATATTGAAGTTCTTGAAGAATAAATTGGTCACTGAACATCTCTTACTGTTTGGCAGAGGTCTGAGTTTTTAAAGGTCACGCAGGTTAACATTTGTAGTGACCTTTGTAAACACAGTACTACATATGAAACATTTTGCACTACTGCCAAACGTATAAAACCACTGCAGCTTTAGCTCATATTCCAATAATCCTAAAAGTTGTCTCTTAATTACCAGGAAGCAATATGTATGACAATATTAAAATAAAGCTTAATAGTTTCCTTTAGATTGTCTTATGGTTCACTGTGTATTGGAGCTGTCAGTTGTTTGCTTTCCCTTACAATTTATGAGACATTAACTTTCTCCTCCTTTCTGAAATCTAGAAACCTTTGTGAGGTGTTTAGAAAGCTTGACGGTAAAAAACTGAAACATTCTTAAATTTGAAGTGTCTTTGTAGTCAAACATCCTTTAGCAGTGGCACATCTGAATAGTTCATTAGGTCTTGCAAATTTCATTTTTGCCTAAAATAAAGAAGGAACTCAGCATCCTGGAGACTTTTCTGAATATCAGATTAGATCAACAAGCTGAAAATCTGTTCTCCTTGTTAGTCTTTCATTGGTTGATTTCCTAACGAATTTCATTTATTTTCAAATTTAGGAAAAGATGTTAATACTACTACAAACACTTTTTTAGTTGCCAGTATGAAATCCTGCTGAGGGGAAAATGAAATCCATCAGATCCATTGTGTGTTGCACACAAGTGGAAAACCACTTCACCAATTTATAGGGGTGCAGAAAGTGGCATAAAAATTGCCCAGAAGAATTCAAAACTCTAAAATTCAGACTGTCTTATGTGAATCAGTCATGAACACTTACCAGCTTTTTAAAAATACAACTGCTGTGAATATCTAAGTGTGAATTATAACTTTGCATTAAGATTCATGTGAAGTTACATATTGCTATGTTTATATTAAATTCATAGAGATGTCAGAACTAGCAGACAATTATGATCAGCCAAAGTTTTCCAGTACTGAATAACATAAGTAGTTCCTAACATGAGGGAGCATTCACCTCTCTTGCTCATCACTTGCTATTGGCTTACGTCTGATATTATCACATCAAAGTCTGCAGTGGAACCAAATCTAAGTTGACACAATGTAGTGGAAGAATCATGTTGCACAGGATTAAAATAAAGCTATTTGTTTTCTAAAAGAAAAGAAGGTCCCAGAAAGCGTGACAATAACTATGAACTGACTTTGACTAGTAGATAATTGTTCATAATTGATGTATTCTATTTGATGAGAAATTCATATAGTGGCAGATTTTAAGACTTATGCCTGTGTATTTGGGTATCTGCATTCTTATAAAGTTAATTTGCAGATAAAATAGAAATTGCAGATTTCTGTTCTTGAAAATCACGTGTTCACAGAATTTAGACATAAATTACAAAACAATCTAGGATAACATTTACACATAAAGCCCTAAGTGTCTCTGCAAAAGTATTTGTCTTCCTAACTATCTAATAATCAGAAACAAAAACCCATATGAACATTTTTTAATGAAAAATGAAGTTCAGAGATTTGTACCAAGCCATGGTTTCCATTCAACACCTTAGACTGTCTATGATCACCAAAAGAACAATAGTAGCAGTGGTACATCTGACACCTCTTACAAATGAGGCATACACTTTGGAAAAGCTTTAAATTCATGATTCATATTATCTAGCTGAAGTGTTGGAGGCTATGGTTTTATATTATAAAGAAGTGGATGGCAGTACTAACCAAAGGTATTTCCAGCCTATGTCTCTTTCCAACACTGTGGTTTAACTAGCTTTCCTCTCACCTGCTCGGACACCAGTCCTCCATAGAATGGTTTGTGAACAAGGCTGCAGAATTGCTACAACTTTCAAGTTAAAAAAAAAAAAAAAATTAAGTGTAAAGAAGTGTAAGGCTCACATGAGATACATCGGTAACTTGATTTGATTTCCAATCTCAAACTAAAAATGTCTGTGTAGGGCTCGGCTCATGTCTTCCTCTCTAAGAGAGCAGGAATGACTAGCAAAATATTGGGAGAGAAGGTAGACCTATGAAGATGTTATTTTTGCCAAATATTTTACATCATGAAAGTATGAGCTAAATAATTTTAGGCTTCCAGAATTCAGTTCAAAATTTTTCTTTTTCTTTCTTGTACCTGAACATCTATAGGTGTTTAAACCGGCTCAAATGCCTAAAGTTAGACTGATTTAATTTGGGCCCTGAAGTTTAAGACACAGCAGATTTATGTGTTGAACTTCAGTGAATTCAGTGTTTTCATACAATTCATGATTTTATAGATTGCTACTCACTCTTCTTTTCCAAGCTGGAGAGCTGGTAATCTCTTCTTCAGCCCATGATCCTGTTCTGTCTCTTTCCTAATTCCACTATGTCTCTTTTGAAACTGGACAATTAGAATTTTACACTGAAATTCACCCAGTACATGAACGCACCATCCATTTAAACCATAACATAATCTCATTTTCTGGTTTGTTTTCTATTCTGTTCTTAACAATTTCCAGCTTTTTGTTGTTGCTGTGGCAGCTAAATAGCACACAAAACCCATCCTTAAAGAATTATTCACTTCCAGCTTGCTTTTTTGAGTGACAGTAACTATTAGGGTGGGGTTTTCTCTCTTCTGTATAATACTTTACATTAGCTGATACCAGTTTTTTTTTCTTCTACTTTTGTTTAATTAGAGAGTTCCCTGAAATTCTTTTTCAGTTCTTCACAGTTTAAGTTAACCATCTTCAGTAATTATTTATCATTTGAAAAGTTTGCTATTTCACTAATTTTTGCAGTTTTGCTATTTCACCCTTTTCATGATATTTTATGAATATGTTGGAGAGTTTATATATCATGCTCATGGCCTTTAGGATAAGGAATTCCACAATATTATCCTCAATTGCCATTTATTTGTATTTTCCCTCTATTTTAGTGAGTCTTTAATGCATAAAAGGATCTCTCTTATCCCACAATAGTTCTGTGTCTCTCAAAATACAAGTAACCTTATCAAAACCTTTCTGAAAATCGAACTGTTATGTAATGACTAGATCACATTCATTCACAGGTTTTGACTCTTTCAGAGATTGCTAAGGAATTTTTGAAGCATAATATACCTGAGAAAATAAAAAAGTTGATTATTCCATTTTATTCTATAATATATTTTGAGATACAAGTTCATTATATGCTGTTTCTCATACATATTCAATCTGCCTGCCTATTGCAAGCAGTTTGCCCTGCTAGCTGTTGCTTCATTTTTTCTTTTTAGATTATGCTTATTTTGTATTTTTAAATATATGTATATATTTATATATATATAAACATATAAAGTTTGAGTTTTATCCTCTAAAATCCTTGAATTTTTTTGACTGTGCTATTAGAATGGTCTTTATTGTTTCAGATCCTCTGTGCTATTTAGAACTAAATTAGGATTTCCTTCTCATTTTTCTTGGCTTGAAGCTCCAAGAGTCAGTAACTTATGATACAACACATAATCCTTGCTGTACAACTCTTCATGTTTTGGGTTGGTTTTTTTGGTTTTTTTGTTATTTTTTTTCTTTTCAGATTAAAATAGGGATAATTGAGATTTTTCTTTTTTTTTTTTTTCAATCTGTGGTTATGAAGCAATTTTTAACCTCAATCCTTCCCCAGATGATTGCTTGCCATTTTGTATTATATGGTACTCTTTTTTATTTGTTTCTCTTCTGTGTTCTGCTGCACACAGGGACAAACCCTAGTCCTAGTGTGTCTCTAATGAAAAAAACAGACATACCCAGAGGATTAATTCAGCCAATTATTTATCTTCATTTGAGAGTTTCCTTTTCATTTAACTAGTTGTCATTGATTTTTCCATTTAATACTATCCTGAGTTTAATCTTTCGCCCTTTCAAGGTGAAGGCCCTTTGGCTGAAAGCTTTCTCAGCTGAGTTTAAAAGGACTACTACTGACAGTAAATGAGATTTTTCTCTGACTCAATAGGTAAGACCAGCACTTTTCCAATACTTGGGTCATGAGTTCAATTCCCTGACAAAATAGATCCATCATGAATAATATCCTTGAAGTAATCTTTGCTTTGTGAGTTATCATGCTTCTTGCACTGTTTACTGAATGCTCTGGCATTGTATCTTTTCTCCATGATTCTTTCAAAAATGGAAAATTTTAATTTACTTTTCTCAAGATTTTACATATGTTAACATGAACAGGTAAGGAAATTTCTTTTATATGGAAAGGTTAAACTGAAAACTACTTGTTGAATAAAAATGCAATATTCTATGAGCCCAAGTCTTGAAAGTTGTCCTGTCCCTGCTCAGTTTTATGTACTACATAATGTGATGCATAAGTATTAAATTTATTAACACTTATATTGAAGTATTTCCAAATTAGCTTATGCTAAATGTCTGTATTACATTATTACATTAATTTCAGTTTATTTAGCTTGAAAATCAGTTAAACTCATCTATTTCTTCATAAACAACTTCTAATATTCAGATTGGAATTAGTCTATTCCTATTAATTAAGAAATCAACAGACATTTCTATGAGTGTTCAGAAACAGAAGTCATATTCTTCATTTCATAGGTATCATTTTCCTGTATAGAATCAATTAATCTTCTTTCAAAAATCAGAACAAGGGAGTTTGATGTAAGAATACTAAAAAAGTACTTTTTGTTTCTTTTTAATGAGACCATTGTCCTTGTTCTTGTAGTCATTAAACAGAGAACATCCACATATGAAAGGTATTAAGAGTTATGAGTTCTTCTAGTTATCATCATTTGGCATTACACCAGATATTACATGATCTTACCGGTAAGACCACAGTAAACCTATTAATGAGCAATGCAGCTAGATGGCTTTATAATGGAGCAATTGTCTGGCTTTCCAAGCAGTGTTTTCCTTTGCCTGTCTCACTGACAGCAAACCGAACTGATCACATGAGATCCAGTGGACCAAAATTAACTGTTTACCATATGGGTCTACCATAACTCATATGTTTGTCATGAGATCTCTTTACAGTAAACTCTTGAAGAGACACTAGAATTCATTCATTAACCCTTCAAAATGGAAAAGGTAACCGTTACATTCTTCCCACATTAAAAAAAATCATTTGGGTCGACACTTATTTTGAATTTTGCCCATTAGGTAGTACCTAATGCCAGTGTATGAACACGAGAAATTAGTTCCTTCGACAAGAAATATTTCTTCTTTGAAGTTCAAGGACCATTTATCTGTGATCTTATTATGACTTGAGGGAAAAGGATAAAGAACAGGCTTTTCATATAGCACAGGGTTGAAGCTAAAAGCTAATTCTTCTCAAAACAAACAATAAAACCCCAAAAACACAATCCAGCAAAAAAGAAAACCTGATGAAAATAAATTAAGGACTTAAATAAAAAGTTATCCAGTTATCTACAAGATGTATTTTCTCAGCAAAGAACTAAGAGAGATATCATAAGTGAATAATTCTGTAATTCAGAAATATATTGGTGAAATCATAAATCAAGAAAGTAAAACAAAAAAAAGTCTAATAGCTTTAAAACAGTTTGGTCACTCATATGAATTTTTTCAAATAATTACATCACGTGAAAATGCAAATATTGGACATGAAAATTTCATTGCACTTTTTTATTCACAAATTTTCTTTCTTTTTTTAATTGAACATTTTCAAACCATCATATCCAGATCACAGAAAACCATCTCATTCTGTCAAAAATATTAGACTGCCTTTATCTGAACTCATGAGTTTCCTCACTTTTACATTTCTGATTCTCTCCCTGATCCTGCTGGTCAAGAGTGAGCAAGTGGCTGTGTGGGGCTTGGCTGCTGGCTGGGGTTAAACCACAATGCTCGTGTCGAATTGTTTACATAATCAAGAAATACTAGTAATTACTATTATACTAATATTTACAAAATCACTGCCTAAAACATGGTTTGAACAGCTGTTGCTTCTGCTTACCTCTGTTTTAAAATTTTCCATTTTTGTCATTAATGTGATGAGGGAAATGATAATCATGACAGATATACTCCAAATCCTAAATCTTAATTTTCACATGACTTAGAACCTTGATTTCTAGGTTTTCACTGATTGAGAGAAAAGCCTCACTGAAAGATGATCTCCTCACTGGATTTTTCAGGCAATTTCAGGCTCTCAGCTGAAGAAAAAAAAAAAAAAAAATCTGAGAAGAAGAGAAAGAAAAGAATACCACACCAACCCTTTGGGAGTGTGTGAGTATTAGTAAATGGAGGAATGCCATTCAAATAACAAATATTTCTATGGAGATTCAATGTGAGAGCTTTGCTCCTAGGCTGCAAGAATATGAGAGATAAATTGAAAATGTGATGGATGGGTATAACATATTCTGAAGTGGCACTGGAAATCAAAAGATAGTAAGAAAAAACTGAAAATTAAAAACCACGTCAGATTAAGGAATTGACATTGTCAAATTATGTTGATGGGAGATACAAGAGAAACAAACAAACAAAATATATGTTTCCAAAATATGTCATAAAGGAGCTATAGAAGAATTGGGTTAAGATCTTCTTTCAATGTGACAAAGAAAATTTTTCTGTGGGAAGACAAGACCTTGCTCAGGAACAGCCTGGCCTATAATGATCCAATGCTCTTTCAGCTTTGGTGTAAATCAAATCTATTTAAATATTTGAATCAGTTATAAAAAGTAGGAAACTGCTGCAGAGTTCATTTTATTGTGGCCCTCTACTTCTGTCATTCTGCTCTACAGATTTATTTGCTTTTTATTTTTCTAGTTTGTGATCAAGATAGTTCACAAAAGCTTTAATGATATATATGATGCATTACTTTATGTATGTTTCTGTGGATCATTTTTGCTTATTCTTTTCATGAGTTACAATGAATAAAATACAAGATTTATGTCATTGTTCATTGAAATGAAATTTGTATCCACATAACTATCTGCATATTTAAAGGTCACTTTTTAGTACTCTGATATTTTTCTAGATAATTGTGAATGTCTATACATCCTCATTCAGTAACAGACATATGGCAGAGCCATCTGAATATTTCTTACTCTTCAGATAATTTTCCTAATTATTTTTCTTCTGCAGACAATAGCTCTTACTATTAAGTGCTTAAATTTATAACAGAGATATTAGCTTTGACTACAAGTATTTAATAGATTTATACACCCAAGATTCGTATAAATCTTACTGTTCCTTTTCTATCCTTCTGTCCAAGTAGATCCAGTTTAGACTCTTATCAGCCTTGCAAATCATCTATTATATAGGTTTTCCTTGTCTTTCACAGTTGTAAATTCATCTGTCACATACCTACTGAGAACATTGCTCTGTCATTTCCTTGATTCGTGAGATTCCTCTTTGCGTAAAATCCCTAGATTCTTTCTCTCCCAGACATGAACTGCTTATCTTTGTTTTCAAGGATTTTCATCAGCCCTTGAAAGGAGGGCTAGTGTACTATCAAATATAATTTCTTCTTTACTACTTTCAGCTCCTGACTGTGATGACATGTTCTCCTTAAATGTACTCTAGCAAACTTTCTGCCACACTTCTTTTTATGTTTAGGGAACACTGCTATGTTATTATTTTTCAAAAAATTCTTGAAAAGTATGTTTATTTCAGCTAAGAAGACTCCTTGTCAAGCTTGTCAATATTTTAATAGTATTTTAATTCTCTAGATCTTTTTCTTTTTTCATGTTTCCTCTACTTTTACAGTTAAATTATAAATTCATTTGTAAGATGACATAGGCCATCTTTCTGAATAAATTGTATCTAGCCAATTAAGACATTAGTCAAGGTCTATGATTTTCCTAAGAAACTAATTGGTAAAAAAAAAAAAAAACAAACAATTTTATTTACTTCTAAAAGGATTAAAAATGATAATCCTATGCTAAATTCTTATCACTTAGATTAACTCTGCAGTCATAAATAAGGAGAAGAGATTTAAAAAAATATCACCAATGAAAACCATTGTCAGATAATAAACAAATTTACTTTACCTCTCATCTGCATTTGCTGGCCAAAATAGGTTTATTCTGAATCTGCAGAAAAATCATTGACTAATTTGTGATGCAGGGTTTTTTTTAGCAACCACATTATCTCAGTAGATAATTTAAAAAGTAAACTAATTAACCTTTCTAAAACACCTTTCTAATTAATCATGTCTTTCATAGTTCCATTAGCTATGGGGCCAACCAAGTCCAAGCAATCATATTTAATTTCTCACATATTGATTTATAAAGGATAGTTTATTGCCTCTTGCTCATTAGCAGTTACAAACAGGTCTCCTGAAGGAGGTTATACCTCTTTTGTAATTAAATCATGTTAAGATACCAAAATGTAATGCAGATGTTTAACAGTGAATTGTGATTTGTTGGAAGAGCTGGTAAAATTTTAAAACATCAGTAAAGTGAAACACTTTAGCTGATCTAGCTGTTTTTATCCTTTATGCTTCCCTACTTCATATCTCAGTGGCATTAGGATGTAGTCATTCCAGAACTGGTGATGAATTTTGCTTCAAAGGAAAACTAATCATCTTATGCAATGTGCTGTATTGAATTTTAACTCTACAGTCACTTTTATTTAGTATGTTGAAACAATTCACGATATTTCAAGGTGTTTAAAAGGAGAACTTTGATCTTGGAACATATTTTTCTGAAGGAAAACATTCCAAAGCAGTCAAATTAAATAGAGAACTAAAGTTTTTATCTGTTCCAGCTCCAAATTTTCTTCAGACAAAACAAAAAAGAGTTTCCATCATAGCGTCATAAAAACTGTTCTCAGGAGATAATGAAGCAAAAAGCATTAATTTTTATTTCATTTTATTGTGAAGCAATAAACTGTATTGCAGCATCTGTAGAACATTCTTATAAAACTGGTTAGATCATTTAACCAATTAAATTCAAGAGCTCAGAATGACATAACTCAAGGAGGCAAACCATTGATGACTTCTGTCTCAGTCTAAAGTTCATTTAGTGTTTGTAGCTAAGCTACTTTACAGAAAAACAAACAAACAACAACAAGCAAAACAACAAAAAATATGCACCTCATTTAGCAAATGAATACTACCAATGCTGTTAATTACTTATATATATATATATATACATTGCAGACTGCCAAAAAGTATATCTTTTTGGAGCATCAGTACCCTAAATGCAAATTTCAAGAAAAGAGCTACATCAAAGACTGTGATCATAGACCATGTGATCAAATAGTCATTTAAAAACATTTAAGTCAACAGAAGCATGAAACAGCAAAACCAAAAGCTGCAAAAGAGATAAAAAAGGAGGTGAGCTTGGTAATCATGTTGTTCCTTCATGTCACTTTCTGTACTCTCTTCCTTTTCTGTCTCGGACTTTCTGATATCTGAGTGCAGGTAGCAAGAGGAGAAACAACAAATTCCAGTAAAGGAATGAGGAAAGTACACCCTTGCTTTGATTTACAGTACCAATTTTGTTATAAAAGAACCTTTTAACAGATGGCATGAAGGGAAAAAGGGAAAAGAGGACACATTCTGGAGTAATGAAAAACTACTTTCAATAGAGAGGGATCAAGAAATGAAGCATTTAAATAAACTGTACAGATTGAAGTCTATGGGACCTCATGCAATTCATCCGTAGGTGCAACGGGAGATGGCCAATATCATTGCAAGGCCACTCTCTAATCTTGGGAAGGCTGTGGTGACTGAGGGAGCTCTGAGGACTGGAAGAAAGCAAGAAGGAATAGATGAACTAAAGCTAGTCAACCCTGATCCGTGAGAAGATGAAGGAGCTTCTAACCCTGGAAACTACTTACAGAATTGGAAGTGATTGGAAGTTGTCAGCATGGGTTTCTGAAGGGGAAACCTGCCTGACAAACCTGGTAGCCTTCTATGATGAAATGAGTGGCTTGGTGGACAAGGGAGGAGCAGTGTAAGTTGGTTATCCTGACCTTAGCAAGGTTTTCGACATCATCCTCCATAGCATCCTCATTAAAAAACTGAAGAAATAATGAGTAGAAGAGTGGGCAGTGAGGCCCTGAACAGTCTGCTCTAGGTGACCCTGCCCTGAACAGGAGGGTTTGCCTAGATGGTATCCCGAGGTCCTTGCCAATCTCACTGATTCTGTGATCATGGCATGGGAAAAAAAACCAGGGTCACAGAGTTGTTAGGCAGGAAAATGACATTCATTGTAGTAGAGCAGCAAGGTGCTAATATTAACCCCACTGTTACCAAAGCACTGTCATTAGCATTCTTTCAAGAAGTCTATGTCAGGAAGTGATGAGTAGATGAAGATATCTTTGGGCCTGGAATGGACCTGGCACAGAGACACTGCTGAATAATCAATGCCTAATCTGCTCATCTGCATGTTTTATTGCTGTGAAAGCAGCCTCTTTTTCCGGAAAACCTCAGAAGGTTTTACTTGTGTGGTATGGTCTGAATCACAGATTTGTGTTATTGTTCTTACTAGTCTGTGGTGATCAAGCTCCGGGCTGCCTCACAAGTTCCCGTAGAAGGTCTTCATCAAATAGTTACCTTGTTCTTCTGACATTATTCACCAGGTTACCTAGCTGCTTGACCTTGCAGGACTATTCTGCACAAAATGTTCCCAGTGCTCTCCTCCAGTATCTGTGCAGTTTGCAGTTGCAGCGTTGCTTATGTAACTCCATCTTTACCACTTGTGAAAGCAAACCAGACCTTGTGATGTGAACTGTAATTTGTCAGTGTCTCACTGTTTTATTTCTTATGACCAGAGGCTTCTCATGTCATATCCCAGAGTTTTCCACATCCTGAAGTCAAACTCAGGTTTAGGCCAGGGCCTACTTATATTTCCTTCAGCTCAAAGTCTTGAACACACACAAAATAAATAAAGTATTTCAGACAGCATTTCATAAAATATGTCAGCAAATAAAGTATGTAGGTATGGAAAAGTTAGGACTTCAACCACTAAGCCTTTCTCACTGTGTAACAGAACAAAAGGTAGATGCAGAAGAAGACCATATATTGTCTATGCAATCCTGTTCTTTTTCCTCTAGCCTGTTCCATTGAGCCATCAAGGAGGGTCATCAGTTAGAAACAATAGCTGCACTGGGAAAACATTCTCAAAGCTTTCCCAGGGTAATGGTGTCAAAACAGCCCAAATCCTGCATGCTATGGTAATATTCACTGTTTTAAAACACTTGCTTAAAATAATCAGAGGATAATAACCATGGAGCCAAATTCTGACATCTTTTACTAAGTGTGCAATTTACAACACTGTGTGTGTGTGTCACCTCTAAATTTGACCTGAAGTGTCTCATCCCATAGGAAATAACATAAAAGGATTCAATTACAGAAAATATACTCTATCACGGTTACCATATGTTGTTTACTGGAGTCAGAGTTAAATGATCAAGGAAACTCTTGAGTATGTCTAAGCATGTGGTTAAGATTTATAGTGCTGCAGTGCATATTTATTCAAGGTCTCTGGGATACATTACATATTTAGCCAGATTATGATTGCCTTCAGTGTGTGGCTACTGGATCAGAAAACCTGCTACATGATTCATCCCCTTATCTGGATAATGTTGAGAGCATGGTGTTCAGTACTCAAATAGCAGTAAGGGAGGGAGCAAAGCCTGAAAAATTAGGTGCTGTCATCAGATGAAAGGGTGATAAGATAAGATAAAGGAGAGCACTTGAACTAAAAAGTTAAACATGCCTTCTCGGTATGGATTGAGTGAAAATATGTAATTTCCTGAGGTACTAATAGGTAAAAATACGTTTCTCCAACTACTGAGCCTATTACTAACCTTGGTTGTTTAAGAAAGCTTTAAGATAAGGAAATAGCTGTTAAAAATGAAATATTATCTGTCTAAGCTTCACACTGAATCTCTCTCTGTCCTTACGGAGAGCTGAACTAATCATGTGCTGATTTTAAGAAACGAAATGGATTCAGATACACTTAGTGGAGATCATCTAACCCAAAACAGATGTCTTCAAAGGACACATCTGCATCCATGCTAATCCTGTAGGACCCCTTTTTCTGCCAATAGTGAGGAAGGGAGGTACTTCTAAGGCACTACTTGTTTCACCTAAGATTGATGTTTAAAATAGGTCAGTTGAATTGTACCCTGAAATTGCTTGTTTTTCTTGCTTGACACAAAAGAGAACAATTAGCTCAGGTTTGTCCACTGAAGATATTTTTATTATAGACATACAAAGTCTGATTAAATTACTCACATAACTTGTTATCACTAAACATCCTAAAAATGTACTTTGTTAACCCTTCTTAACAGGGTCATTTTCTTTAGATGCACTTTAGCCATGTGTAGGGATGATGTGCAAACAGAATACATACATTTTGAAAGCGTAAAGCAAGTCTTCCTATTAGCTAGCTCACACAAGAGATAACTAGGATGGAAGGAGTGGCTAGTATAAACAGCATTATGCTCCCTGTCCTGACAAATTATCTTAAATGTCTTTGATGGTTAGTTAAGGTTCAGTCAGGAAGAAAACTTTTATCCTCCACTGCTCTCTGAAACAGATGCTCAAGTTGCTGAGTTGCCATTTGTTATGTAATTCTCCAGGTTTCTTCTTTCTTTATAATTTTATAGCTTTCCATGGTGGTGTTTTTCCTCTTCAGTCTTGAAAAACTAATGAACCCTGTTCCAATACTACTGCCATGTGTTTACCTTTTTTTCGCTTGTGGGATGCCACTGTATAAACTTTCTCATTAATCTTTCTCACTACTTAGCAATTTCTTCAAAAGAGTAAACTGATGATACTCAGTTGGACGATGCCAAAGCTTGGACCCCTGGACCACGGACAATAAAACCCATAGAGTGGGATTGGACACATGGAAGGCAGGACACAGGGTGCTGTTTTTAGGAAAATGTGAGTTGTTCAGTGACATTTGAAGGCACCACTTACCCACACACCCACAGAGATATCAAATGCTGGTTAATAACTATCATTATAACTGTTGTAATTATACCTGTATGAATAAGCTCTAAGAGCCACAGATTAAATCTATAGAAAGGCAGGATTTTGGGGTCATGTCTTTGGGACTGCTAAGAGTTTGAGTCACTATGTTTAAAGGCAGTGACAACTAAAGTATCTGTGTAAAGTATATTTGCCTCTTACACTGAGTATTTACTGACTTTTTTGTGAAAAATAAAAATTGCTATCTTAATTCACATTTTACTGGCACATGCAAGTATAAAAATTATTATAGTGAAGTTATAGTTTTTCATTAAGCACTTCAGATATGAATATGCCTAGTGGTGGTTGCTTTTAAATTGCTGTTAGTTAAAATGGGTATGACATTAAAAGAATGATTTAAGGGAATTTGGTTATTGTCAGGATTAGATTGTTAAAGTTTATTCATTAAAACCTTTGGAATGATAAGTAGCTTCTTAAAATACCTGATAATAGAATAGTAAGGACCATATTAAATTTAAAACAAAACTAAAGAAATGAGTAGGGATTACACGCTTTTTAAAGATATCCTCTGCATCAGAGAGTAAATTCAAATTAGACTAACTCAGACTGCTTTCCATGTTTGGGTTTTGTGACTGATCTAATAGTCTCCTGTGAGTTGAGCTTTAAGAAACTATGATAATGAGTTCATAGTAGGATCTTCTGGGTATTTTGCTAATATCAAACTGAGTCTTGGCATACATTCTCTTTTTTCTTTCTTCATAATTAAGTATAGTGTTAAACTGTGAATTTTAACAAGGCACAGTGTTAAATCAGAATTACTAAAGCATTATATTTCTACATTCATTGATTTAATATATGCTCAGTCTATATAGTTTATGCTCAGATAATATAGAGATGCATGCAGGCAAAAGCAAAAGATGAGGAAAGAGATGGACAGGAATATTTTGACTCTTAGCTCAAAATGTATGAAACCTTTCTGGGCTGGTGTTCTTTGGCCCTTCTCTGTACCATGCAGTGTGTGCGTCTATACGTAGCATATATACCATGCATACCATACATTTTTTTAACCATTTTATACAGGTACTCAGAAACATTTTTGGGTTTGTAGCATATCACTGCAATATGGAAGGATATTTCACTGGATCTTTCTTGAGCAATGGGGAGATGTATCTCACTTGATTTTGGTCCCCTAAGGGTCAGATAGGTTTTGCTAATTATATGTGGCTAATGAGGATAGATAAGCTTAGGTTTTTGATGGGATTAATTTTATCAAACTTTAGACATTTGTAATTTTGATGTCAGTATATGAGTTAGGTCCTTAGATTTCCACTACAGTCAGGTTTGTTCTAGTTGGGAGTTAATTACAAACTTTAGATAAATGTGCATTCCCAGCATTTTTATTAACATCGGGGCAAAATGTCAGTATTTCAGCAAAAATTATTTTGTTCAAACACACCTGTGTGACAGATTATTGCCAACTCAAAATTACATTTAAATTTTTATTGAGGTTTTCAGAGATGTAAAAGTGATAATTGCTGTTCCCTAGTGTTTTGTTTACTTGTTTTTTTGGCTGCTTCTAGGTAACAACACGTAGTACTATAGCTGCCTTTTTCATGTTCATGGAGATAAGTGGGTTAAGAACTGTCTAATTCCTCTTGCTTTAGCAGGTTCATCCTCCAACTCCAGGAGCCCTCATCATTTAGAGATGCAATTCCTAAGGCACTGAGCACACTTCTTTTCTCAAGAGGGCTCAAACTGCTAGAGTCTTCAATGTCAATAAGTAGTTTTTATGTATTACCTTATGTGGTGGATTATCTTGGCTGCCAACTGAGCACCCACAACCTGTTTGCTCACTTACCCCTGCTGCAGGTGCGGAAGCAAAAGTGAGAAAAACCCATAGGTCAGGATAAAGACAGTTTTATAAGTAAAGGAGGAATAAAACCCAATTGAGACCCAAATGATGTAAGGGATCATCTCCCACCACCAGACCAATGACCAGAAGGTCTCTGAGCAACAGCTCCTTTGAAAAAATTCCCCCTTGCCCACTCTATACCTCACACACACACCCTGCCTATTTTTATTATGCATTACATCATATGGTATAGATTATCCCTTTGGTCAGTTTGGGTCACCTGATCCAGTTGTGTTCCCTCCCAAGCTCTTGCCACTCTCCAGGTGACTTACTGGGTGGAACAAGAAATATGGAAAACCTTTATTCAGCATAAAACACTGGTGTGCTACCAATGGTCTTAGTCACAAACCTAAAACACAACGCCAAGTTAGGCTGACCCAGTATGCCTTAAATGAAACTGTGAATGAAAGCACTGTAGTGATTTGGGTATGTAAGCAGATGCATTTAGTGTCATGGCTGGCAGACTTAACAAAAGACCTACAGGCAACACATGGACTTTGAGTGACAGATACTCCAGGTACAAAATGGTATAGGACATCTATGTTTACCCAAAGTTGAATTCCACCCATTACTGTTATGACACTGAAACAACTAATTTAGAAGGTTTGGTCATTAATTAGAAGTTTTCCCTTAAATATTAGGAATGTATTAAACCCTAGATGACAGTTTTCCAACAGACTTTCTTACTTCAGTGTTGCATTATCCAGAACTTACACAACTCAGATTTGTGAGTAGTAACGAGTTGCAGCTACAGTGAGTTATCACATCTTTTAGAACATACACATATATTAAGACAGGTAGCAAAAGCAAGGAAGTTGATAAGATTTCATCTTTATGGCTCCTGAGCCTTACCACTGCCAGAGTCATTATAGTAGAGAAAACAGAGTAGCATTTGACTAAATCTGACTAAATTGTTAAAATTCTGAAAGCCAAGGTCAATTCATTCTACATAGGATCTACTTATGGTCAAACCATTAAAAGGAGGAAATCTCAATGTATCATATGAGTCAGTAAAAAGACTCTATGGAGCAGTTTTTTTAAAAAAATCTTTTCAGTACATACAAATAGAAAAGAAAAAAAATGTGATACTATCTCAAATAGACTACTGCAAGTTTCAGAGATGACACTGAAAATAGTAGAGGGAAAACTGGTGGGTAGCTTTGCAATACAAAAAAGCAAAAATAGTTTCATTATTCAGAGCTGACTTGATAGTCTTTTCTGAGTTTTATTTATATCTAGCACAGCAATTTTGGTGCTTCCTTGATTTTGAAATGGGAAATGCAAGTAGGTCACAGGATAAAAAAATTTCACTTAGTCCTATCTTAGACAAGTAACTTGTGTTTGAGACATCCAGAGAGACATCCTGTTTTGACCTGAAGACATCAAGATGTGAAAATTGTGCTTGTTTCTCTTCATGCTGTATTCAAACAAGAAACTATTCTGAGTGTTTCTTGAATTTATCTGACTTTATTTTTCTGATTACTTTTGCGTTCTTGTCTGCTAGATAAAAAAACTCTTGTAGTACATGGCTACTCTTGTGAACATGTTTATGCACTTAATTAAGTTACTTGTTTTGATTGCTTTATTATAAGATAAATTCTTTTCCCTTCTAATAATAATAGCATTATTTTTTTTATTTTTATTTTATAAGAATGGCAACAGCACAACTGTATGCATAATTTCACCAATAGTGTCACACACGTTAAACCCAAACATTACCCTACTTACCTCATTTATCCTTCTGTGAATGATACTAATCCTTTCTACAAAAACATCATGCTAGTGAATCATTATTCTGTTTTCAAATTTTTTCCCCAAAAATCCTTTGTGGACTCTGTTATGAATGATGCCGTTTTCATTCTGTAAGTGTGGCATTCACTCCTTTTTCAAAATTCTAACTCCCCTTTTGGCCATATAAAAATGAATTTGTTGACATGAATTCAACATACCACTGTGTCTAACTACTTTATGATAAAGTTATCTATAATTCTGTGTCCCCCCCCAAGTTCTTGCTTACCCCAAGACTCCCCATGGGGACAGAGAGAAGGATGTGTAGAGTATGAAACAGAGAAAGCCTTGATGCTGTGCCCTGTTCACCAACCTTTAAAACACTGCTTTGTTATCAGCACTGCTTCAGTTACAAGTACAAAGCATTGCACCATATGAGTTGCTATGAAGAAAATTATACCTTCTCAAGAAAACCCCGTACAACCAGTTACTGCCAAAATATCTACAAAATCAGACCCATAATGGGGCATTAGCTTTTAATTTTGAAATCTCCAATATGATACACATAGTCTGCCAGTAGATTTTCCTTGGACAAAATTTTTGCTTGATTACAGAAAGGATGTCCTTCATTAAGCCACCTTCTTTTTCAGAAACAAATGTGTTTTATAGCTATCTTACAAGAAAGAAAAAGCTTGAAAGCTAAATATCATAGTCACTGTGATCTACTGTGATATAAAGATTTTATGCAGTGTTATATTATAGCTCAGCAAGAATAAGGGAGAGAGATACACTATATTTGCCGCAGTTGTCTTTGACTTCAAAATAGCATTATTGAAATCTCAGGCAGTGGAACTTCTCCTGCCATGTAATTTCTTTTCAGCCTTATAAATAATAAAGCATAGGTTTTGATATTCTGAGTTTTTAAAAAATACTTTTTTCCCCTTTCTTTTCCTTTTTTTTTTCTGTTTTTTTATTATTAGTATTATTTCTTTTTTGTTTGTTTTTTCATTTTTTTGTTGGTTGGGGGCTTTTTCTAGTTTTTTGTTTGCTTGTTTGGTTGGGTTTTTTGTTTGTTTGGTTGGTTGGTTTTTAAATGCAGGAGGTTAAATTACCTGGATCTGCCCCAATCTCTGCTGCCACGGTGAAAGTGTAGTTCCTTGTAGGCCGTAATTATCACACTGTATTATCTTAAAGTGAACATGGACTGAAGAAAAAGATAATTTCACTTGTTGAGGGTTTAGAAGCTTTCAGCATAACAAGAACAACCGTTTCAGACTTCTAGAGGAGAAACTTGAAATTCTTTAAACAAAAACAAGAGGCAGAGGGATAGGCTTTCATATTTACAACAACAGTTGATTTCTTATTATTCTCATTTTTATTCAATGGGTTCTCTCAGTGATCTTCACGGTTATGTGTCTTCTAGGTCAAACACAAAGCTAGAGATAGGCACTTTGAGTGGTGTTTTATTTAAATTTAAAAGCTTTCTAATTACATCATTAGGAAGCAGAAGAGTGTTTAATCTTAACCTATCCATTTTAGTAGGCCCCCTCATGACAGCATCTGAGTATCTCATTATCTTTATTGTAATCATTCTCACAGCATTTTAAGAGGTAGAACTGAGGCAAAAGGAGCTAAAGGCCAAAACTATAAAGAATTATGTGCTATATTCTTAAAGATAACTTACTTTTCTCTCTGCAGGAATTAAATCTGCATTTCTTAATTCTCACAAATGTACTTGAATGAACAGTCTATAGCTTGCACATGAAAACGCTGTGGAAGTGTGTTTGTTTCTCACTTGGAAGAGAAAAGAGACATGGATCTCCTGAACCCATAGGTAAACCTAGGAGTTGTGGTTTTATCTAGTTTATAACAGTACAGGCATTTGACCTGTGTTTTGAGGACTGTTCCCATGCTTCATAGCAAAATACAACTGGATGCAATTTTTTCCCCTCTGCTCACTGTCCTAACACTTTTCAGCAGCAAAATATTTAAATTTTGAATTAATTCAAGGGAAAATAGCATTGGAGATTACACATCTGAAGGATTCCAAAAGTAATGTAAAAGGAAATATGTCTTTTTCAAGATGATGAGAAATTACCTGGTTTTGAGTAGTTGTGCAGGTTTTGGTATAGTTAATTTTTCTTGCTAAAGCCTGAAGAAAGAATGTACAGAAGAAAATTGAAAAGTTATTCATCAAATTACAAAAACTGAGTCAGAAGGCTTAATTCGTTTTGCTTTTGCTTGAAACAGTTTCAGGAGTCTCGTCTAAGTGGTATTTAACACAATATTTAAGCAAGCACCCGGTTGGCAATTATTTCTTCATTCTGAAACAGTAGCTTTGGATTAAAAGGTATTTAAACTGTTAATTACCAGGATCACTTTCATTACATCCTCCATGTTAATGGCAAAATGGGCAGTGTAAATATTTCAGAAATGGACTGTACCATAAATCAAAGGTAGCTATTGAGAAACAGTTGTTTAAATCCATGTAGACGCCTTCTCTGCATCTGTTTTTTCAAAGTTTGCAGAGGAATGATATGTTCGGAAAATTTGCATGGTGAGTTCTTTGGATAGAAGGAGATCTGTCTGGCTTAGATGCCCATCACCAAGTTTTCAAGTGCTTAGGACTTCGTTAACAACCAATGGGGACAGGTTAAGTGCTTCACATGGTACAAATTCCATATGCTTATGAATACAGGAAAGAAATAGAAATATGGATGTCTCCATTCACTTGGAGTTCAGTTTGCCTACACTTCTTAGAATGATTTTATGAAGGGAAATAGTACTGTTATTACAGGGATGTTGCGGGCTGCCTTCTCTCTAGGTACACAGTGGAATCATCCAAGGGTACTGCAACCAGCAGGCCATGAGACATCTTCACTGAAAGCCCCTTTGTAGTCCAAAATACAAGAACCATGGTGACAGCAGAGTTATCAGGAAAGTATCCTGGTGGCAAGGACACCTAACTGGATATAACTCATGTTTTCTAGAACAGATATGCATCTCCCATTAATACTAGTATTAATATTAATAAAGAAAAAAAATCTCATTTAAGCATACAGAGTAGAAGTGAACACCTTGCCAACACCTTCTCCCCTTCCTTCTCTGCTGACTGCCTTCAACTGCTTAGAAGCTAAGATTCCCTCCTGGAATGTAAGACGGTGTTCTGTGGGCTGGAGGTCTCCTGCTGGTCAGAAGTAGATTGAAACTGCATTCAGAAAAGAGGGGAGACAGTAATTTTTATCCAGATTTCTGAGACCAATATATTCTCCTGTTTGCTTGACTGTCTATCCTTCTTAGTCCCCGTATGCTGTGGATATGTTGGCTGACTGAATCTTTCACTGAAAGGATGATTGCACATTTTAACACATCAACAATTTCATATATATCCAGTGAAACTTATATGGTGAAAAGTACAGATAGAATCCTGAACTGTTCTTAAAAAAAAACAAAAAACAAAAAACAAAAAACAAAACAAAAAAAAAAAAACCAAACCAAACCAAAACAACTGAAGGAACCTGAGTTTGTTTTCTTTGATAAAATAAAAAAAAAACCACAAAAACAAACTCAGGGCAAAATAGGAAAAAAAAAAAAAAAAACAAAAAAACCCAACAAATAAAAACCCTCCAAAAAAGAAAAAAAATCAAAAAAAATAAAACAACAAAAAACACAAACAAAAAAGCAACACCCTTCCCCCCCAAAAAAACAACAAAACCACCATATCTCCCATTTAAGATGTAGATTACATCTCAAAAACATTATATTGCTGCATAGTGTAGTTCTTTTTTCCAGTACTGTTATGTATTGAGGTGATACTAGTAGCATATTGACAAGTGGACTTAGTGGGTGGGCTATTACAAGAAGTTAAGTATTTCTACTCTAAAGCATTCAGATTTGATTTCAATTGTAGGAAATCCTTAAGGTAACCTACCAGGAGATTTTCAAGAGCAGTTAAGAATGTTTTAAGGCTGACTGAGTTGAAGAGTAAACTTTTCACTGTTCCTAATGAAAGTACAGATAAGCCAACACAGACTCTGTAAAATCCCAACCTGAATTAGTAGCGTAGGCTTCTTTTGAGATAATCTTAAATTGAGAGAGAAAATAAATTCACTGTGAAGAACCAGAAGTGGAGAATATATTTTTATTAACTTTTTTCTTTTTTTCCATTTGTGAAGCCAATGGTTTTCTTGTGCTGCTTGCCAACGTCACAATCTTCTTTCTCACTTTACCACCCTCAACTCATGATTTTCACCAAGTGTTTGTACACTTGAATATTTTCTCTCCACCTGAGAAAGTCTGACAAGATCTTATTTTCTGTGAGGAAAATAAGAGAAGGAAATAATTTAATGAAGATCTGCTTAGTTTCAGCTCTGGCACAGTGAAGTAGATTGCTGACAGCAAGGCCTCTTGGCACAGAGATGTTGGTTTTAACTTGAGGAGGAAAGGAGAAAAAATAATGAAAATTAAGGTAAAGAACTAAAACTCCTCTTACTGTATTCACTCATCTTTACCATACAAAAATAGTAAAGATACTATCCATGAAATATAATAATCTGCAATGAATAGTCATTCAATGTGACAGTATTGGCTTTGTACTGGTAAATAACTACCATTGCTCAACCTCTGTAAAAAAGACACTTCAATCTTCTGTTTACATAACTAAAATGGTTTAAAAGATCCAGATGTCTAGATCTGCTATAAAAAGAAAAGGGAAACAAAAAAAAAAAAAAAGAGAAAAAAGAGGACAAATTTGTAGAAGAGAATGTGAAGAGGAATTAGCACAGAAATGCCTTTTCTCGAATATTGTGTTATAAGTCATTACTATATTTGTATGGTTTCAGAGGGCATAGCTTTCTTTCACATGATATGCTTACGTGTCACAAAAGAGCAGATCCTTAATTTTTTGTAAAACCTATCCCTAATCTCTCAAAGTTTTACTGGGCCTGTTAGAATACAAACAAGAAAAAGGAAAAATTAATACAATCCCATACTAATTCCGTTGTGCAAGAAATGTTGTTTATCACGGTTTTCCTGGGTGACAAAACATAATTTAGAAATATGTACTGATGGAATGTAGGCTACCCCTTGCTACTGTAGATTTCCTGTCACAACTCAGCAGATCAACAACTGTCCACAGTGTATATGAACCTATTTCCAGCTCACTGGTGCCAGAATGTTGTGCTTGAGACATACCTTCAATGGTAACCTTCATAGGCACATCAGTAGATAGGTGCCAAAGTTGCCATGGCGTAGTTTTTACCCATCAAAGCTTCAGTGGCACTTTGCCTGCAGTTAGGCACTGCCCCACTTATTTAAGTGATGTTCATCTTCAGTGTATCCAAGATACTTGCATGAAAGATACTAAACAAAAGCCAGGTGATATGTTTGCTAAATCAAAAGTCAGATGATTAAACTGACAAACTAGCAAATAAATAACACACTTTTTTGCCAAGTTGAGGCATGTAAGCATGGTACTCTTCCTAGTCCTGAAAGAGGGAAAGTCAGAATTTAGAACTAATATGAATCTTTAAAAAGAAGCAAAAATGTAGAAAACAAAGCTTGTTTTGACCCTTACTTTGTGGTTAGTCACCATCTGTAGAGGTATTTAAAAGGTGTGTAGATGTGGCATTTAGGGATGTGGTTTAGTGGTGCATTTGGCCATGCTAGGTTAACAATTGAACTCAGTGATCTTAAGATCTTTTCCAACCTAAATGATTCTATGATTTTAAAAGTTCAGCTATCCATATGTCTCACCCTCAAAAGGAAAATAGGTAAAAAGAAAAGTTTAAAATAAATTCTATAGCATCCTATTAGTATTTTCATTCTTTTGTCTTGATACCATGAAACATCTCAGAAGGTTTTATTTAAAATATTTTTCCTAAGAACTACTTTGATGTTGTTTCATTCCCTTGTTTTACCTATAATCTATTTCAAACTTCTTTGACTTTGAATCTATCTTCTTTTTGTTTTTTGGAGGGAAAAGTTGAAGGTGTCTTTTTTAATCTGTAGGATTCCCATGTTATAACAGTGACACTATATGAACAAGATCCGGTGTTCTGGTTTAGCTAGGATAGAGTTAGATTTTGTCTTAGTAGCTGGTACAGTGCCATTTTTTGGATTGAGTGTGAGAATAACGTTGATAACAAACTTTTTAGGGTCTCATGCTCTGTCAGTGAGGAGATACACAAAAATTTGGGAAGGAGCATGGTCAAGACAGGTGACCCAAACAGGCCAAAGGGATGTTCCCTACTATAGAACATCATACTCGGTATATAAATGGAGGGGACATTGACCAGGAATCACTGAATGTAGCTTAGGGATGGGTAGGCAGCACTGGTTAACAGGTGATGAACAATTGTATTGTCCATCACTGGTTTTCCTGGGCTTTATTTCAGTCTCTCTCTCCTTTTTGTTATATTCATTCATACAATTCATTTTTTCCTACAATAATTATTACTGGTATTATAATTAGTATTATTAGTGTTACTACATTTTACTTTATTTCAATTCCTATTCAACTTCAATTATTATTCAATTGTTCTTATCTAAATTCAGGAGTTTTACTTTTTCCCCATCCGACTAGGTCAGAGGGAGTGAGTGAGCAGATGTGTGGTACTTAGTCACCAGCTGGAGTTAAACCTGTTTAGTGAATATTGCTGCCTTTTGCTGTTAAACACAATTTGCATATCTTGTGGATACGCTTTATATATGAGTTTACAAAACCTTTTTTTTAATTTTTTTTTATTATAGGTCTTTAATTAGATAATCTAATTACGTGACTCTGGTAGACTGTGTTGTGGTAAGTAGAACTCCTCTCAAATAGGTTATGCCACAATTTGCCAGTATTAAAGATGAACTTGAATTTGACTTTTCAGCTTTTCAAATATCAGTCTTACAATATCGTTACTGGTTTCTTCAAAACTTTACATTACAGATACTCTGGATTGAATGTGTTTAAAGTCATAACATTTTGCTATATTTCTAATTTCCTATCAGTAAAATTATGTCTGTAATATATTAAAGCTCAAGTCAATATGTCATATCTGTCAAATATAATTTCTTTGTTTACAGTTCTCTACTTCTAATTTGTGTTTTCTATTATTTGAATTTACAAATCATGAGAATATAAATGCAGTATGTACTTTCTTTCTGGAAGTTGTATTTCATAAAAATAAAATATTTCATATCAATCATTGCATATAGGCCTACAATTTCTGTATGCATTGTCAGAAGATCGTTTGCTAGAAAAGTTCTTTGTTTCAACGTTTCGTTCTTTTTCCCCCTCTTCTATATTCAATTGGAGAAAAAAGTTGCAGTACTAGCTTATCTTTTTTTTTCTTTTAGTACTAATATTTGCCACATACAAATGGCTTTTTCCTGTTCAATACACTAGAAAAGGACATCATCTGCAACATGAAGTTCAGCTAGTTATGAAGTGATAATTCTGTAGTGTACAAACTGCCAAAGGCCCTTGTTGCTTTTGCAAATTTTTTTTACGCCTTCTGTATTGATGGAACACTTCTGTCAGAGACTAAACATGCTTTTGAACCCATTTTGCATTCTCAGCATTGAATTTCATGTTTTTACCTTCATGCTGTGCAAAACATCAGTCAATTTATCTGCTATCACAAAATTTTTCCAGTATTATATTCAAGTTTGTAAATCATACATCTAGACCAGTCTCCTTAGTCTCTCTGCTAGCTTCTTTTCTATCATTGCCACTTGCAACTGAGGATATCCTTTCATGGTGATCCCTGACAATCATAGTCACATAAATAGAAACAAAACATTTGGCAAGTATGCATCAGAGTTTGAGACAATTTCATCTTTGTGCGTACTGATGGTAAGTTTAGATTAAGGTTTAGAGAGAGAGTGCAAAGCAGAGGTCACCAGTATTTACGGAGTGGCCTCAAGAACTTCTTTACAAGCATCAGTTGGAAATATCTGTTATCTGATGCCTAAAGGATGGATGTCAGTCTTCTTTATCTGAGAGATTTCTAGATATGCTCTCTATTTCTTATCTCTTTCTGCCATACTAGACTATATCCTCAGGTGGAAGATCATGAGAAATGTGAACCAGGGTTTGCAATTAAATTTACTAAGCCCTCATAATTGAGTCCTTATCATAACCTAAAATAAAGTAATAGATACTAGCAGCCAGAAAGAAAACAAAGATCTGAATCTATGGTAGAACTTATAAACATGCCTTGAATTCACACCACTTTTATATTGGGAAAAGTGGTCTTTAGAAATTTCTATTGCTTCATGTATGGATTTTATTCTCATGGAAACCAGAATACATGTATTTGAGTGTTATGGCACACACCCAGACATAGGAGTTTGAAAGAGCTACTTGGTTTCTCAGCATAAATTGCTAATATTTTAGCTGAGTATTTTAGCTGAGGCTGAATGTTTATTTCAGTCAGCTAACAACAGCCTATGCAAATAAGCCATTTTGAAGTTAAATTAAAATGTTCTAGAAAACATAACACTTTCGTGTGACCATCTAAAATGTCCAGTTACCTGAGTCAGTCAGATGATGTAAACTTTGCCTGTTTATAGAACATACTGAATTCCTCACTCATACTGGGTCGCATTCATACTGAGTCAAGCTTGCAGAATGCTAAGTGTTAGCAGCAGTGCTACTTACAGATTTAACACTGCACTATATTTGCATAATCACATGAATATGAAACATTGAATTATGTATTGCATTTTTGACATGGTTCTTAAACATCTGTGAAATCCAGTAATAATATATACAGATTTTTTTTTCTTCTTTTATAAAAATACCTAAGACAAATCCAGCAAAATGTAACTGCTTCTTTGGAAGTGGCTGATACACCAGTCCTACAATTCAAGAGACCTTAAAAGCCTGGAGAAATGGACTTATAGGAAAATCATGGAGTTCAACAAAAGGAATTTTGGAGTCCTACATCTAAAGAGTAATAATCCCATGCACCAGTACAGGCTGAGGAAGCCTGACTGAAAAGCAGCTCTGCAGGAAAGGAACAGGGATTTTGGTGGACAACAAGTTGACCACAAGTCAGTATTGTGCCCCAGTGGCAAAGATTGCCACCTGCCTGTTAGGCTGCAGTAGGCTGACATGAGATTGAAGAAGATGATCCTTCCCCTCTGCTCAGCCCTGGTGAGAAACACCTGGAGCATCTGGAGTGGTGTGTCCAGTCTGGGCTCTGAGTACAAGAGAGACATGGACATATTGGAGGACATATTGGAGCAAGTCCAGTGGAGAGCCACAGTCTCTGAGGGACTGGAACATCTGTCATATAGGGAGAAACTGATGGAGATAAGGCTCCTGGGAAATTTTATCCTTGTGTATAAAATCTTGATTGGGGGCTGAAAATTAAAGACCTAAAGTCAGTAGTGCCCAGTGAAAGAACAACAGGTATTGGACACATACTGAAATACAAGAAATTCTACTTTTTATGTGTTTATGATCAAACCCTAGCATAAGTTGCCCAAAGTTGTGGAGTCTTTATTTTTGGAGATGTTCAAGACAAGCTCAACACATTGCTGAACAAGATGCTCTAGCTGACTCGGTTTTGAGGAAGAATTTTGATCTACATGATCTCCAGAAGTCCTTGCCACCCTCAACCATCCTATGATTCTTTGGTTTCATAGTTCTTCATTTTGTTATCTCAGTGACATATTACTGCAGTTTTACTGCATTATTCCAGAGAATTCACTTTTCCTATACTTAGAATTATTTTTTCTGATCATTTCTATTCTGTGTATTGTTCATGGAATGAGTTTATTCTGCTCCCGGAGCAGACAAATGTATGTCTTAAAAAGAGATTTGCACTCTAAGTCTGTGAGTGGTAGTTATTTGTTTTCTAAATTCACCTCTTAGAAACACTCCTACATTTTATTTTTTTTTTGTTACTAGCAGAGGAATTGGACCCACTGACATTAATTATCTTCCCAAATTAAATGAATGGTCATAGTTTTTTTAGAATATTTTCCAGGATTATCATACTCACAATTTGTACAATTTTCATAAATGGAAGGTCTTGATTTTGTATGAAATCTGTCTATCAATGGATAAAAGAATAAGTCAACTAATTCTTTAGTACTTCACCTTTATGTAAAAAGGAGTCTAAGTGGAAAAGGAGGTGCATATTTGTATGTGTACATTCAAAACAATACAAGTAAAAAAACCACCAAACTGGATAACTCACCTTAAGAATCTTGTATGCCTCATTGTGTTTCAAGAGACACTATGAAGAATGCTGTTAAGTTATACTGCCTTTTGTTAGGAAACATTAATGTTTCCAGGGCAGATATGGACTCTCCAGGAGGGACATTAGAAATTATTGCAGGAACTCGATAATTTATTTGTTTTCCTTTCTTTTTTTTTCCTCCCTCCACAGGAGGAGAGGCTGTAGAGTAAAGATAAATAAACTCTTCCTTTGAATCCATTAGAGACTTTGCGGTGTTTTCTTCTTTTACCTTCCTGATCTCCTGTACTATGATCTCTGTGAAGCTGCTGAAAGGAATATTTCTTAAATTTCCTTTAATAAGCACTATTTAAAGTGAGCTCATCACAACAATTTTGCAAATACAGATCCATTGCTATATTCAAATTTAAAGATAAAAGGTTACTGCACTAATCCAGTCTAAGACTTTGTAGAAAAATAAATCCAGTGAACTCATCCAAGACACTATGCTCCATAACATCTGCATTAAATACATGAATTAAATATGTGACACCAACGGCATTATAACACTAAGATGAATATGTAAGCAGAAGCAACCATGGTTGTTTAAAGTTTCGCACAGTATAAATTGCAAGGTCATTTTCATAGTGATGAAATCAAAGTTAAAAAAAATTTTTCTTTTTCAGTTTGTGTCTATACATCTATTAAAAATGCACTCAGATAATTTTTATCTTTCCCATGCTAAAAACAACTCCCTGTATTGCTCTTCAGAAAAGAAAAGATAATATGATACTTATCTAAAATGTCAAAGTGATTTATATAGTAAGTTTTGTGAGTTATATAATAAGTTTGGTAAGTTACAAGTGCCATTCCTAAACATGCAAGTTTCATATAATGCTTTTATTTCCTAAATGAGAAGTGGATCAGCTGAGAAGAGTAATTTGCATATTTTAAGAAATGTTTCATAATATGCCATCTGAAAAGCAGAACATATTTATTACATTGGTGATTCTGAATCAAAGAGATTAAGCTTAGCATATACTGTTAAATCTTCATATGTTTACCTGAAAATAATTTGCACCTATGATTAAGAAAGTTTGAATTCTATTTTCAAGACATACAGAGGGAAGCAATCCTTTTCCATTATTCATCCAAAAATGTATGGGAAATCAGTATACATATGTTAAGCCTTATAAGAGACTAATTAAACTGGAAGCCATAGCAATACATATTTAACAGATGTCAAGATGGAGGAAAGACTTACAAAAACTGAACCATAAGTCTGTGCAAAACCAGGAAATAGGCCTTCATGATAAGTTCAAAGCCCTATTTCAAAGACATCTTCGAAGTAATTTACAAATTTGATAGCTTTTGTGACCAGTTGTCTCACATGTATTCTTATTTTATCTAAAATTTCTTACATCTGTTATATGGAAGGATTAGGTAGTGAGATCATTGTTTGCTTTAATTTCCAGCTGACCTGAAAAATACATTCAAGTCAAACTTCTCCATAACCCTGTATGAAAGATCATATCTCTTGCACTTTGCTGTATGTGTACAGCAGTTAAATTACCTAAAATTTCAGAAGTACACAGATGTTCAAAAATATAATCTTCTACTCATTTAATAAATTCTATTCTTATTCCTGTTTACTATAACTATGAGCTTGTATGAGAATAGAGACTAATGAATGAAGAAGATTTATATTTGTAATTTTAAAACTGGAACACAATTGAGGCAGAAATTATTACAAATAACACTGGTACTTAGGTCATACATAATGAAAAATCCGTCTGTTGATTACATAGCTTAGAAAAGAATAAAATTTTCCCACTCATAAGATAGTACATTATTTAAACAAGTATTACTTTATTGTGATATTCACTGCTTCATTATACATGTTCGAAGAAAATTTCAGTTTTAATATTACAGATTTTTTCCTACGGAAATCTACATGTAATCTCTGAAATACACACTCTCAGTTGTCTCAGTTTTGCCTGATCTACAGGGCCTACAGACCAGTCAATTTCTTCTTGGGACTCAGCTGATCTCCATGCATCTTCTCAAATTCAGAAGAACCTGTAATATCAAACTGTCTTTCTTGTTGTCTTCTTAAATCCTTTACATGAGCTATTATGGGTTTCATTCAGTCCAGGAATTTTAGAAGGAAAATTCAGATATCCTGACAACTTCTTGAAAGAATAGGTTCTATAACAAATTATATTTTAAATGAGAAGAATACAGCATGTTTCCCATTTTTCTTTGCCATTCCCTTTTATTTTTCACCAAGAAGATTACAAATAAAAAGACAAAACTTGGTCCAAGTGAACTAGATATGAAAACTCATGAAAACTCAAAGACTTCTAATTCTGTTCCAAGTCTAAACCTAATTACAATTCATATTCCATTGTTGGCAAAAGGAAGAATAGATCCTTGGCAAGCTTTTTACTGGAGTTACTGTGAAGGCACACTTAGCATAACATTAAGCTGAGTAACTTCATCTGTGAAAGATGAGAACTCAGCACAGATTAGCCTACATCTCACTGCACCACACTTCAGTGACAGCATCATAGGCGTGCTATGTACGAAAAAAGTTCCTGAACTGACAGCTCTGTAGAAGGACTACTGTTAGAAAAAATGACAGGCCAGAAAATTAAAATAAAAACAACTTCTTTAGCCCTTCTCACACTGAAGTTTTTCACATCATGTTAAGTGCAGCTGTCTTTAACACCTCTCGTTTGAAGATGTATGTGATACCAGGGTAATATTGGTATATTAGGCATATGCTCTAGTTTCTCATCAAAATACACTAAGCACTGACTTTAGCAAACATATATGAGGTAAGATAAAGTATTACTGTGCAGATTTGGACAGAATAGCAGAGCATTGTAGTCCAAATCCAGTACTTTGTCATCAACATTTTTTTTAGAAATAATCATTAATTAACACTTTTTGGCTTTTGGCTCCTTAACTTCACATTTCAAAATCTCAGTTCTGTACTCTAAAAGGCTGAGTAAATAAGACCAAGAAGGTATATCTTTAGTAGGCTTAAAAAGTTCAAATTCACCATGTCATATTGCAGCTTTTGATAATAATTTCCTCTGAATCACTTTTTAAGTAAATTAAAGTCGTGTTTATTAGTTTTCAGTTAAGACACTTTGGGAAGAGCATATTCTTCTAGACCTAAAGCATAATTAAATATATACTTTCATAACTTGTTTTTTTTGTCTTTATCACCAAAATCTTTTGAACTACTGCCTAGAATTCAAGGTAGGATTGGAAACACTGTTTCCTTGTTAAAACATCACATATTCTGCTGACTTTCATAAAGTAGTCCTACATTAGGACTTGGGGATGCTCAAGGATAAGAGGCTGAATATGAGCCTACAATATGTGCTTGAAGCCCAAAAAGCCAACAGTATCCTGGGCTGCATCAAAAGAAGCGTGACCAGCACTTCAAGGGAGGTGACTCTGCGCCTCTACTCTGCTCTGCTGAGAGCCCACCTGGAGTGCTGTATCCAGCTCTGGGATCCTCAGCACAGTAAGGAGTGAGACCACAGGAGCCACCAAGTCTGTTAGAGAGATGGAGCACCTCTCCTATGAGGGAAGGCTGAGAGAATTGGGATTGTTCAGCCTGAAAAAGGGAAGGCTTTGGGGTGACCTAATTTTGGCCTTCCAGTACCTGATGGGAGCTTACGAGAGAGATGGAGAGAAACTATTTACAAGGGCATATAGTGGTGGGAAAAGCTGAAATGGTTTTAAATGAAAAAAGGTAGGTTTAGATTACATATTAGGAAAACATAATCTTTACTGTTAGGGTGGTGAGGCACTGGAACAAGTTGCCCAGAGAAGCTGTGGATGCCCCATCGCCAAAACTGTTCAAGGCCACGTTGGATGGAGCTCTTAGCAATCTGGTCTAGTGAAAGGTGTCCATTCCACTGGTAGGGAGGTTAGAACTAGATGATCTTTAAGGCCCCTTCCAACCCAAATCATCCTATGATGCTAAGACTTTGTTGCTTAATTCAAACTCTTTACATTTATTCCTTCAGGTGAACTCCTTTTCAAATTCCTCTTATAGAGTCTGAAGAAGTATTTTTGAATAAAAAAAACCCTGCTTGCTTAACTTTAGCAGCTCTTAGAAGGTCACATCTGCCCTCCCCATTTTAATTCTTGTTTGCTTCTCTCTTGAGCTCTACTGACCTAGTAATTTGAGAGATTAGGGGAAGAATGTGGTGGCTAAAATCTCTGCAGATTAAGTATTGTGCACAGAACACAGAAGCTGAGTCAAATCAGAGCTAATCTGAATAAAGAGAATATTCACGTGTGAAACACCTGAGTTCTAAAGCTAAATTTCATTTCCTCCAGACTTCTTGTTCTATATCAAAGCTTACAAGTTACAGTGTCCCTTGATACAAAGAGACATTATGAGAAGTACTTAATGTGAAGCAGCTGCTTTTGAAACTTTCACACATTCTTCATAATAAAAGCAGTATTTTGAATACCTAGCTACTAAATGCCAAGGCTTTGTGAGAAAGTGGAAGGATCCTTGTTCTTCTCAAAAGTAATTTCAGTTCTCCCTATGGATCGAAGTGTATGAAGAGTCGGTCCTGGAAATTAGACTACCTGATTTGTCTGCAAACAGGTAAAAATGACAAAGTATCATCCAATCTGGTAAGAGAAACTTGTGGTGAGTGGAAGAATATTTCTCTTACAAATTTCAAGCTGACCTGTGGACATGGGAAACAAATCAGGCTTTACAGTGTCTTCATCATCTATGAATCCCAGGACACCATGGAAGACAAACTCTTATGTTGAGAGCAATATAAGTTTCCTGTCCATTGATTTTATCTTAATATCTAGTATTAATTCAGATAGTTGCACTTCAGGCCACTGTAATTCTACAGCTGTATGTTTCCTGAGAAGAGTGAAACCTAATCCTTCTCATATGTCATATGCTTCAAATAAACCACAAAAGATTATTAGAAAAGTCTTATTTTCACAGTCATTCCAAAGAGTCCAATATATCAACTGACAAAAAGCCTACAACCCTGATTCTCATACTTTTGCATGCAGTAATACCTTCTCTTTATGCAGTTCTAATGCCTAAATTAATTTGATCAGTCCCTTTGTAATTTCTTTCCCTGCAGCTCTACACTATGAGAGAAAAATTATTACCTTGCTGGCTAGTATGTAGGAATATAATAACAATAGTAATTTATGTATTTGGAGCTTCACAAAGTGTAAGAACACTGAGCAAGTTTATTATCGTGTTTCAAATGAATCTGACATATTTAGGTCCTAAGTTTTTGAAAGTAGTGATTCAATTTATTTAATAAACATATAATTTTGTTAATGCCTGAGACAGGTACAATCTGTATGTCTCTGCACCAGTGTATTTCCTTCAGTTCTATTAACAACACGTGGTGAGTTTCCTTGACTAACTTGCATGGTTCCATCAATGCTCTTATGCCTAAAACATAGATGGTAGTGGAGCAAAGCAATGCTCTAAAATAAAATGTCAATAGTCACTGGAGAGAAGAGGATGTCTTTGAAATTCTAGAGAAAAAGGTTGTGCCTGCTTATATTTGAACATTTAGGCAGAAAGACTGTCCCAGTAGAGGTCTTCAAAGGCACCTGTCTCTTCTGGTTATTCACAGAATTAAAGATGATCTTTTCAATAATATCCTAAAATTTGTCCATAAGCTATATACTTAAGTTAAAAAGAAGTTTGAAGTCTGAACATCAATAGGATGTGCTCAAGTAACCTGTACATATTACTACAAACTGAAATCATTAGACAAGAAACAGAGGGGTGCCTTTTCTTCTTTCTACTATTATTTTTGCCATAACAAGCCTCCTCCTGCTTCCTTTGCACCTTTTTTTTATGTACTGAGAATTTTTTTTCTTGGGGTATTTTATGAGTATTCAGTATAGCTCTTCAAGTGATTTTACTTTTGGCATATAGGACAGAGCTATTCCCATTTGTATTATAGTTGAAGTAGAATCACGCTTCATATTAGCTCAATCTGGCACATATATACTACTTTCTGCCAGTTACATGGTAAGAATATTTTCGTAAGTAGCCCTCAGTTTGATAGCTGCTGGGACTTAGCATGACTTCTCCCAATTATGTCCTATAAAGAACATTTAGCTAAAGACAATTTTTCAAGTACAATTCAGGCTCTTGTAGTGATAACAAGTCCTTTCTTCTAATTATTAAAGCTTTAGATGACAGAAAGAAATACATATACATCCAAAAAGCCAACAGCATTCTCAAGGCGCTCTGCAAAAATACATAATTGTGCTCACTTGATGTCTTTGGTTTCTAATCCATGTTTATCTCAAAAAGTTTAAAAGGATTTCCTATAGCTTAACACTTTAGATATTTTAGTCAGTTCTAATAAATGTAATATTGTTACGCCTTTCATAGACCAACGTAGAACAGATTTATGATTTACTTCTCTTTGGGAAATAAATAGGAATAACCAAGCTTAAAGCAAGACTTTTTGGTATGCTATAACACATGCCTTTAAGAATTCCATTTTCTTAAGTTGTTCTCTTTCACAGAGACAGACACAGCTCTAGAGGACAAATATGTACCCTGAAATTAAGGGAAAAATTACAGAATTTTCTGAAAAAAACCCACATAAATATGCCTTAAATTAAAATCTAACTCTTCTCAATTAATTTTAAAGCCCTGAAGTAAAGTTTCAGAACAAAGAAAAACAAGCAGGCCTCGAGGCATGGACTTAAGGTCTCCTCACCAGCGTCAGGTCTATAGGGTCATTGTTGAGCTATTTTTGCAGTAGACAAGAGCATTTATCTTGTCACTCACTCTCCTGTCACTGACCCAATGGCTAGCAGTAGATGTTAAACATTCAGGGAGAAGAAGTGATTAAAACCAGCTTGCTTATAGTAGCCCATTTTTCCAGTTCAGTCAATGGTGCATTTAATCCCTGAAATATAAATTACCATATCCTTTTATAGTAAAAGATTAAAAGGAATTTCTGATTTACTTTTTATACACAATCTGCTATTTTCTCCGTATTGACTGTTTCTCCTGTTGTTTGCTACAGCTCTAAATTAAGCATACCTTGTTCTTAAGCTTCCTTTTTGTCTGGGGACCCGAGTCTAATCTCCAGTCAAATTGTCACCAGCCAATCTCTGAATCCCTTCCGTAGTGAGTGAACTGCTACATTTTGGCCCAAGTTTACTTTCCAAACTACAATTGCAGTGCCTGTAATGTACACAGTAACAATCTCTGAGATTACAAAAGCATGGACCCTAGCTGCAGTGCTCACAGCCACAAGAAATCTTCATGCTTTAAAGGGTAGACTGAGTGCTTCTGGTTGACCTTTTAGAGCCCTGAGTTTTTCACTCCTGTGTTTGCACTTTTTCCACGGGAAGAAATGACAGAGAAAAAGCAGCTGCAGAGCTTAATGATAGGATAAGTCTTACCCTTAGATAAAACTGCAGTGTCCAGAGACTTTTTCAGAACTATACTCCACTCTGATCAAGTAAACGTTTCTTAAAAACAAAGTCTAGGGAGGGGAAAAAAAAAAAAAAAAGAAAAAGAAAACAGCTCAGTCTGCCCTTTCTGATCTCAATGGTAAGATTAATATCAGAAATCAGTTTCTGAATAAATACTGGCCAAATGATCATTTGAAATACAGTATAAAGTTTCATTTCATTAACCTGAATATTATGTGATCCACACTAAAATTTGGCAATTAGTTTCACCTCTCAACAAGATTCAAATATGAGAATGTTTTAGTGACTGCTCAAATTATTAAACTACCATTTGAAAAAAAAAAAAAAATACAGTGTATTTCATGCTATGAAATATAAAAAAATGCAGAAATCTAATTGTCAGAATAAAAAGAATATATTTTCATGAGTTATCCTTGGTATTTAAAACGTTTTTGTTTGTTTGCTAATACAACAAACTTCAATATTTTAGTCTTCCAGACACTAATTATAATGACTTAAAATATATATGTAATTATTGTTATAATCAGTGTATTATTTAACAGTCTGCAAAAACTAGCATATGCTACTACTTATGCTATCATTTGAGTAAGATTCCAGATATGTAGCAAAATTAGACTAGGATCTGATCTAGGAATCTTTATTCTCTCAAGCAGTTCTTACTGAGATGACCTTTTTTCTGATGCTATCTACAGTTCTTGAACTTGTCAACAGTCCCTAAAGACCACTTGAGAAACAAGCAGGGCACATGTCAAAAGGAAAGCATTTTTACAGTGGTTTTCAATATTGCCCATGAAAAGTGCATAATGGTTCTGTTATTTGGCACTGATAATGCATTTTTAATTAGCAAACTACACAATAAATGACTCTTCTTTCACAAGCTTATAGTGATATGACTTCTTCAAGACCACTCATTTGAAATGAGAGGACTTCAAGTACATATCATAATCATAAAATCATAGAATGGTTTGGATTGGAGGGGACCTTAAAGATCATCTAATTCCATCTTCCCTGATGTGGACCTGGACACCTTTCACTAGAAGGTTGCTCAGAGCTCCACTAAACCTGGCCTTGAACACTTCCAGGGATTAGGCATCCATAGGCTCTGTGGGCAACCTGTTCTGGTTCACCCTTGCCTTAATTTTTTTCTAATATCTAATTTCAAACTACTGTTTTTCAGATTGAAACCATTCCCTCTTGTCCTGTCACATGTTTCATTCAAATAACTTCACCCTTGAAAATAGATACAGAACTTGTCTTGAAAAATAAGGCACTTCCTTTCAGGAGTGCTATGATACTGAACTTTCTCCTTTGCTTCAGAAGGACAAACTGAGCAGACTAAAGTGTCTATAGTAATTTATCCTATTCAAAACTTATGCTATCGGCAGAGTACAGAACAGTTAAAGCACAAGGCACTGCCTTGTATTGTAAGTATTTCATTATTAACCACAATGTTTTTTTCCTTAAGCGTTTCTTAAAACAGAGGTGTCAAATTCCCATTGAATATCATTTGTTGGATTTCCTTTTCTTGAGTTTTTCCCTTGTACTTTTTCAACTGCTTTATATGGGATTTTCTTTATTATTTCATTTTGTCATTGATGACTTCATTCATTTTCCTGGTATACCTTTGTTTCTTAGGAGGTGCTGTTCTCCAGTTCCAGCAGCTTAAGATGCTTTCTTCTGATGTATCTTTGAAATATATGAAAAAAAAAAAAAAAGATTGTAGTTGAAAATATTTGTAACTGAAAGAAGTATGGCAGGTCATTTAATGAAATATCTATTATTTAGTTAAAATACATTTTTGAAATGATACAATGTACAGTTTTGGCCCCCAGAAGAACAAAGACATTGATAAACTGAAGTGCATTCAGCACAAAGCTACCACAATGGTCAGGGCCTGGAGCACTTCCCCTGGAACAGGGTCTAGGGCAACCAGTCTTGATCAGTTTAGAAAGAAGCTATCTTGGGCAGATGTTAACAGCAGTGCTAGTAACAATGAAGAGGCTACAAAGCAGATGAAGCTAGGCTCTTCACAATAGTGTGTGAAGAGGGCGTGGGGTGTGGCTGAGTGTGGATAGGGGGAATTGGGCTGTGAGGGAAGTAGGCCAGGAGGGA
>JAWWTY010000037.1:15547858-15609894 GCA_035222235.1 Margarornis squamiger | reverse complement strand
GGAGAGGAGAGGAGAGGAGAGGAGAGGAGAGGAGAGGAGAGGAGAGGAGAGGAGAGGAGAGGTTGTCAAGATTTGACTGCACAAAAACCCAAGAAACTATGGCTGACCCTGCTTTGAAGAGGAAGCTGAGCTAGAGACCTCCAGAGGTGCATTGTAATCTGCATGAATGACAAAGGATATGAAGCACACAGCCTTCCTAATTTGGACAAAGTTAGAATTTGTCTTGGTTCAAATATGGAGAGTTCTGTACTGTTGTGTTTTCCCACATGTAAGTATAAAACGCATTTATGTTTTAAACAACTCCATATACATGGCTGTAATGTAAACTAAGTGTATTCTCTTGCATCTGTTATGAAAAAAATATGTCCTACTATATGGACTAAAAATTGCTACTGCCTGACTCTTTTTAGGTCAACAGAGGTGTTTATTTGTTTTCATAAGTTTTATTTGTTTTGTAACCTCATCTGGTATTTACTATTTCTCCACTCTGATAAGGGTAAGATATTGGGAAAGATTAGGAAAAGAACAGGAATAAGCTGAATGTTCTGTATAATACAAGAATTTTGTCTTTTATGGCCACAATTATTACGTGTGTACATACCTTCTTTTTCTAAGAAGAGCAAGGGCAAGAGGCTGGCCAATCTGATTAGGAAAGCTTTAAAACAAGAGTGACAGGCTGAGGGAGTTGGCAACTCACAAACAAGTGAAGAAGTAGCAAAGCAGGTTTTCAAGCAAAGGAAGCAAGCAGATGTGGGCATGAAATGACTCATCATCAACAAAACAGGGAAGAAGGAGTCCCAATCCAAGTCAAATAAAATACACAAATAAATTGGTGCTAAGAGTACAGTATAAGAAGCTCTTAGTATTTTCCTGGAAAATCAGCAGGACTTGATACACATAGAATGGAGTACACAGAGAAGAAACTACAGGTCTGCATAAAGGTTCAGGGCAGATATATTTGTGATCACAGAGGTGTGGTGGAATAAGTCACAGAACTGGAATACTGCAATAAAAGGACACAGGCATGGATTTGGATATGGATATAGGTAAGGTGTTCTGCTGGATATGGTATTTACAAAGAAAAAAGGTCTGTTGAGGAATGTTAAGGCCTGAAGGCAGCTTTGGCTGCAGTTACCATGAGATGGTGAAGTCCAGGATCTTGAGAAAAGGAACAAGCTAAACAGTAACATCACAGTTCTGGACATCAGGGCAGCAGACTTTCCGAATTCTTCTTGCAGGAATCAATGGGACATGGTCCTGGAAACAAGAGGCATCACTAGTCCTTTCCAGTATCATGTTCTTCAAGGCTGAGAATGAGCAGAAAATAAGGCCAAGCACACAGGAGGCCTGCAGATGAATAAGGAACTCCTGTCCAAACTCAAGTTTGAAAAGGACAAGGAAGTGATTGGGAGTTGATCAACAGCATAGACTTCCTAAAAGCAAAATACTGCCTAACAAAGCTGATAGCCTTTTTTAATGAGATGAGTGATTTGGTGGATAAGGAAATCTTGACTTTAGCAAGGCTTTCATCACTGTCTACTCTAATAACCTCATGTGACAAACTGATGAAATACAGGTTAGGTAAATGGACAGTGAGGCAAATTGAAAACTGGCTGTAGTGCTAGGCTTAAAGGGTTGTGATTAGCAGCATGAAGTTCATCTGGAAACCAGTCACCACTGGTGTACCCTAGAGACCAGTACTGTTTAATGTCCTCATTTAATGATCAGGATAAAGGGACAGATTACACTCTCAGAAACTTTGCAAACAAAACTGGGAAGAGGGGCAGATGGACTAGATGGATGTGCTGCCATCCAGAGGAATCTCACCAGGCTGGAGAAACAGATAAATGGGAACCTCACAAAGTTCAGGACAATGAAATTTCAAGTCTTATACTTGACAAGGAATAAGCCCATGTAACAGCTCACATTTGGATCCAGTAGACTATAAAGCAGCTCTGTGAAGAAGGACTAGGGTTCCTGATGAACAAGTTGGCCACAAGCCAAGCAATGCACCCTTGTGGCAAACAACATTACAAATCACTGACTGGAGTGAGGACAACTAAGGTTAGTGACAAACAATAAATCCATCTAACACTTCTAACTGGCTATTAAAAACCTGAGTTAAACCTATTAGGCAGAAGAAGGTGATAATGATTCTGTAAATCAGAATAAGTCTATAATGATCATTAAGGCAAATCCATTTTCATGGAGCCATTTAAAGATAGTAGCAAACAGAGAAAACATCATCTTTTTGTAAAACCCAATATATGCAAGATCAATAATACTTCAAGAAGGAAAAGGCAGACAGTGTAGTCTTCATCTTTAAATCCCAATAAATTCGTGAATTCTACAATTTGTTACCACAGTGACATTTAATGTTTGTCAATTATTTATTTAATCTGTTCTATGCATGCACTTGTCACCTTTTCTCTAGTATTTTACAGCAGCTAAAATTGCTTTCTATTGCCTATGGACAGCTAACTCCCACAGCACACTTATGTGAGTCTGTGCACTCTTCTGTGTTATTTTGGTATACCAGTCTTGTTCTTGCTGGAAAGCTGCACTTTTGTTCACATGAGATGATAGAAGGCCTTACAATATTGAAAAATATTGGAAATTGCTAATTATCAATAGGCATGCACAACTTCACAGTGTATTCTGCATATGAATGTATTGCACCACAAACCAACACCTCTTAATATTTCTCATTGGGTTTGTTGGTTTTTTTTTTGGGGGGGAAGGGGTTTTGTGTGTGTGAGAGAGAATGAGATATAAAGTAGACACGCATGTTACAATCTTCATAAATGTTGCATAAAGAACTTTAGATTCAAATATTCCCTGAGCAAAATTAAAACGCACACAAGTTATCTGTTGATACCAGAAACTGATTTTATTAATTGCTAAAAGACGCAAAGAGAAGAAACAAGGCAAAGTTGGAAAAAGCTAAGATTACTTTTAGAACCAGAGAAAAGTTACCACCAGAAAAGACTTTTTTTGCCAGCCTGATGTGGGGCCGGGAGAGAAGCAATTTCTGCCTTTTTTTTTTTTTCTTTTCTTTGTTTGCTGCTTTTCTGATGTTATCTTTTTAGCTGCGGGGGTCTTAGCCTCTTCAGGTCTCTGGAATGTAGCCAGGATGTGTGGTTTTGTTGCTCCTGAGAAGCTGTGTTGCAGACCATGCAGGGTCCCAATGTAGCAGCACCTTTTGGCCCTCAAAAATATCGTGAGGGTAGATGGATAAGATATAACTCATGTATGTGGCATGGTGGGTCTCAGTTCTCTCTAGGTGGGCAGAGTTTCAGTCTCCAGTGACAGGGAGGCAGCAGATACTGGGGAAGAAAGGGTGAGGGGGAGGTGGGGAGAGATTTTTGGTTATGTTAACCTGTTCTCTCTCTTTCCTCACTCCCTGATTTTCTAAAGTTTCTCTTCAAGTTTTTATAGTGTTTAGAGGAGGTTTCTACATCTTCAGATGTTTTAAAGAGATAACAATAACAGGATCTTTTGGCAGGAAAACTCCAGCAGGAAGTTCTGGTGAGAACTTCTGTCCAGAAAGCTGACAGGGAATTTTTTGGTAGGAAGTTTTGACAGGAAGAAACAATGATGAAACATTATTTATGGCATTTCTATATTATCTAGGTGTCACAATATGACAGACACTGAAATTCTATAAATTCTAAAGGGAAGTCCTAATCCATACATTTCCTAAATTTTTAGTATCTCTAACAAATCAGGAAAATTATGTTTATGGTCTCTATGATGTATACAATTCTCAGCCAGAGGAGAAAACATCAATGCTGTTTGTGAAAAAGCAAAACATGGAAGTCAGGTAAACTACCTGAAAACACAAAATATAGATACCAGGAAAAAAAGATAATTAAAGGGAAAGAAAACACATTTCTGAATGATGTAGATTTAAAATCCAAATTCAATTATCAAAGAAAGGTAAGTGTAGTCAAAGAAGGGTAACGAAGCTGATGAAGAATCTGGAGCACAAGACTTATGTCCCCTTCAGCTGAGGGAGCTGAAGTTGTTTAGTCTGGAGAGAAGGAGGAGACCTTATCACTCTCTCCAACTACCTGAAAGGAGGTTATAGAAAAGTGGAGGTTGGTGCCTTCTCCCAGGTAACAAGTGACAGAACATGAGGGAATGGCCTCAAGTTGCACCAAGAAAGGTTTAAATTGGATAATAGGAAAACATTTCTTCAGTGAAAGGGTTTTCAAACACTGGAACAGGCTGCCCAAGAAAGTGATTGCATCACTGCCCATGTAGACATTTAAAAGATGTGTAGATGTAGCTCTGGACATGATTTAAGGGCTGAGTACTAGGTTAATGGTTGAACTCAATGATTTTTTCCAACCTAAATGATTCTCTGGTTCTAAAATATATATTAAAAAAAAAAAAAAAAAAAATTAGTCATTGATGCATCACGTATTTTTCAATTGTTCTATTCTATTCTTAGTAACCAAAGGGACTAGTCCAGTAGTTCCTCTTAATTTACATAACAAGAACCACTAAAGTAATTCTAGCAATCCAGGCAGTTTATTCCAACTGCTGTTCTGCTGCTTAAGAACAGAGCACACTTGAACTTTTTCTTTTTTTTAAGTTTTATTATCAGAGTCCTTGTTTCACATCAGAGACTGGGTTGCTACCACCAGACTGAAGAGTAAGCATTTTGCTACTTGTCTGTCTTCCACTATATTGTATTTTTGATGCAATAAAGTACTTAATTAACATGTATATTAATTTTTCATGTTCTTCTGAAGAAACAAGTAAAGTTGCTGGTTCTTGTCTTGTAAACTTTTTTTGAAGTCTTCAATTTTGCAGATTTTAACTGATAATATTGCATAAAATTGTTTTAACAGCCTGAATTACTAGAACTACTCATTGCCTTTTTTAAGCTGCAAGTATTTGTTTCTAGAAATATTTTACAAAAGAGGAGAGAGGTTAGCTAATTATCTCTAAGCCTTTTTTATCAAATCAACCAACCACTGATTATGCTGAAACCCACAATTGTTGTTGTCTTTGAACTGTTGAATGTATTACTTATTTTATGTTAAGTGGACATAAAAATTGTATTAGGCACATTTTAAACAAACATACATTAATGATTATTTTATAGAGTTTGGTAAACAATGAATGTATCTCATGTTACTGTTATGAGCAATGTGTTCTAAGATACAAATATGAATAAAAAGGGTTAAAATATCCTTTTCACCTGTTTAACAGCTTAGTTGCATATTAAATCACATATTCATTATTTGTTAGCAGTGTACTATTATTTATACATAACAATTTGTTTATTTAAGGACCACACAGCATAATTCTTTTGCATGCATAATGATATTCAATAGTTTGTTTCCTTTCTCTTTTAGAAATACATTTTCTCTGAACTTTCTTTCTATGAAAAACAGAAACACCTTCTACCCCTCACCAAAAACTTTTCATTTAGTTCTTCCACAGCTTAGAATTAGATGGGACATTTAAAATTTTAATAGATGTATTTATTAAAACATTAACTTTTCACATTCCATCTACTGAATTCCAGCTGCATTAAGAATCCTATGAGTCTTATCAGTGTAACCTACAAATACTTTATTTTTCCTATACCTCTAGCAAGCTCAATGCAAATCTTGTTCTTCAGTGAAAATTTTTGCATTATGTAATGAACAACATAAATTAAATACCTTTAAGTGTTTTTTTTTTATTTTTTAAAGTGAATATTTTGGAGTATTTGGAAAGTTTTCCTTATGAAAAGTCAAACACATGCCATGAAGATAGAAAGAGAAATGAAATTAAAACCTCAGAATTTATGATTTTTCAAGGTACAATGAAAAAGATTTTTGTTGTATCTTCCATGAGATTTTTTTATGTACACAGAAAAAGAAATAAGAGTTAATAATGTCAGCATCTGGATACAAACTAAATGTTTGCATTCTGCAGAGAAAATTTTATTAAAAACTAAATCAAAACTCCCTAATTATTAACTTTGTAGAGGTTGAAAAAAGTAATGACAGAATCTGTATCAGGTACAGACTAGTTACTCCTAATTATTTTCACTGCAATTGAAGAAAATAATCTTCTGACTGGCTAATCGATTGACTGAATTTGCTTATGTTTTTGAGCCTTCATTTCATATCCTGAATCCAGGTTTGAGTTCCTTTGCTGTTCCTTTATTACTATAATGAGAAAAAAACAACGGAAGTTTCTTAAATTTCTGCAAGAAAAGTGTACGAAGAGCTTATTGAAAGAATAAATAAATATTACGAGGAAATAATGATTCTTATATGAAACTTTCAATGAAAATACTATTCTGAGTCAGACTATGACAAAGAAGTAGTTTAATGAACTGTCAAGATTTGTTAAAAACCCCAAACAAGGAAGCTGTACAGCTTTTTATCTTCCCTTTATGCTGAAGGCCAAACACACAGAGAGTTAAATAATCTTTTCAAAAGATCCATGGACAATGACTACTGAGCTTCTGTCAGCAGTGGCTTGGAAGCTATATATAAAACAAAAGAAGGACATGGTAAGGCAGACCCCCATGACACCTGTCACTTATGACTCACATCTTCAGAATTCAGAATTTTAAAATCTTCCCCTGGGTGTTTTCTATCTCTGCACAAATGTTCTAGCTCTCCTGGCTGGGGTACTCCTGCCCAGGTGCTGCTACAGCACTAACCAATGCATCTCACAGCAGCCGACAAGCAGCTGAGAGCAAACACAGTGTACCTCACTCCAAGCTCACCTGGTCTGGCAGCATGTAGGGAAGCACTTCTGAATCCTTTGAAAACCTCCAGGAAAATGCTGATTTATCTTTTCTGCATAAGTAAAGCATACCTATAAACTTATCTTTTTAGATGTAATATTACACAGTATTATCAAGCTGGTAGTATCAAGTTTTGCTGCTTGTTGTTGTTTTACCTTGTTCCAATTCTATTTATTTGTGTTAAATTAAGAGCTGACTGGTTGTTGAGTTATGGTATAATATTTCACACCTTGTGAATTTAACAACACTCAGACTCCACTGTTGTACCTACTCATGCACGAGGTGTGAATTATAGCTTCATTACTCACACCCTGTCATTTCTCATTGTTTAAGCATTATAGTGAGGTCAAACAGAAAGAGGAATTTGTTTTAAGTTTTGCTTCTGTCCATTAAAACTCACTTTCAATGTTTCACTGTAATAGCTTGTCATCAAAAGAATAAATTATTTAAGAACAAAGAATTCTATTATATTTTAGAAGTGCACAACTGTTGGCACAGAAGTCCAAGATCACAGAGTCATAGAATGATTTGGGTTGGAAGGGAGTTTAAAGATCATTTAGTTCCAACACCCCCTGCCATGGGCAGGAACACATTCCACTGGATCAAAGACTGCATTCATCCTGACTAAGTGTGGTCAGTTCACTGACATTCCAGCTGCACAGACATGTTTATGAACAAAGATTAGCATCTCCAAAGAGCAGTTCAGATGTAGCTGTCTTTGGTAACTTATCTGAATAATAACACTAAGAGAATAATATCATAATTCCGTGACTAAGGAATGATCACAGATTCTAATTCTCTGCTCTGACAGAAGCACAAGTAACTTGGAGGAAATATTGGAAGATGTCTTTGTGATTAGATATTTATCTATTGGGAGAATACTAATTTATTTTTTTAGTGCACTTTTGCTCAAATACTGGTATATTACTATATTTTTTTCTTTCCTGATGTTTTCCAGCATTGCTGCTCTGAATATGAAAGTTCTGTACTTGTTTTCTAATCATCGCCACTGTAATAGAATTTTGAAAATTAATACAACCTCCTTGATTAGAAAGGAGGAATCATCCATTCTGTTGAAATTGGTTTAATACACAGCTAAGAGATCTGGAAATGTCACAAAGGTAGAAATGGAAAATTTTAAAACATACATGTTTTTAAAAGCTTCACATCAAGACTGGAAGAAGGAATGTGATTCCAATTGTGCCAAGAGCTTAGTGCACTCTTTCTCAAATGAAAAAAAAAAAAATAAAAAAATTGGAAGTTTGTAATCATCACAAAAATAATCTCAATGAAATATTGCATAATTTCCTTCATAAATGTAGTTCAAGATAATTTTATATACCTTGCACATGTTAAGAAATCCCTTGTCAATATATATATTTTATTTTGGGATGATTTCTGATTGTTAAGAAAATAAACTATGAAAACATCAGTTTATTTCTGTTATAAATTGACATTTATTTTGGAGGAAGGGCTATTTAATTTCACTTTTCTGGTTTTTTTTAAAAGCCTTATATTACTATAGAATTAGAGACATAATGAAAATACTATCTTCTTCAGGTGCACTAGATTTAAAAATCTGGCAACAAGTTACACAAGCAAAAGCAGTTTTTCATTTTTTTCCAGGATGCTATGGTACTAAAATTGTCACATGTTTAAGCACTTAGGTGACTCATCTTGTGTTTGAAAACAAACCATGCTCATTGAGTGACTGTGATTTTCTCCTGTGTTTGGGATTACTCCATCCTTATATGTTCAAGCATAACTTGTTTCAAGACCAGGATCTGTACAATACTGCTCTGGTTCTTCCATCCCCTCAAGATCCTGAGGTCCCGTGTTTTGTTGTCACTACTGCCAGGACAGCCACTCTTTATCATATCCCCAAGAAGTTCTTCTCTAAAGAGTAGTACACACCAGTACTGATGGAGCACTGATGGGATACACTTCTTGCATCAGTAAACTCAATTCAACATCACAAGGTTTATGACCAGTGCTTGATCTCCACGTACCTCTGGTTTAAACTATTTTCAACACACCATTTTGCCAGTGGTACGTAAAGAGGCCAAATTCTTGGTGTTTTTGGTTTGCTGGGTTTTTTTGTATTATCATATATATATATATATATATGTATACAATGATTTAACTAGGCCCTTTTGCTGCAGTGCTGTGCTAAAAGGACATGCTGATTAGCCACAATGACCCCTAAATCCTTCTATGAATCACTGTTTTCCAAAACAAAATGTCATGATGGGTAATAATAGTCCTACATCATTCCCTGTGCTTAGTTTCACAGTTACTGAAATAATGGAGCTTATGTTTGGCTGACACTGAAGATAGAAAGTTTTTTAAGTACTCTAAATCCTTCTCTGATTTCATTTGACTTAAATATACATCCCTGATTTACAGTCAGCAAGCCACATTTTCAGCTGATATAAATCAATGTGACTTGCTGTTTGCCTCAAATAATGATCTATTCCACACATTGCAGTTGCTTAAATGAAGCACAGAGAAGACATCTATATGATATGCATTATTGACTACTTTACATGTAATAAACCAAGATTAATATTAAACTTTATATTGCATAAAAAGTGAATGCACAAGCACTTGGAAAAATGAGGAATCAGATGTCCTAATTACATAGAAATTAAAACATGATTCTTTCAATCAAAGCATTGAATACTCTGAGACATGACATTAGTGTAAGGCCATTGTTCCTGTGAGGCTTTCTTTCTCTATTTCAGCGAATTCCCCTTATCCTCACTCCTATAAAAATATATACATGTTCGCTAAGCTTTTGTCTTTCCTAGAATGGATTCCTGTGATTCTTCCATTCTCAGTCAGAAGACAGAGCAAGTGCATTTTCCTCAGTAGGTAGGCCAAATTCAACTATGTAATGCTTATCACTTAATGACACCATGAATGCAATAGCCTTTAAAACTCATTCTTAAAAGAAAATACCTTAAAATCATAGAATACTTTGAGCTGGAATTTAAAGATCGTCTGGTTTCAAGGTGCCATTGTCAGGGACACCTTTCACTAGGCCAGGCTGCTCAAAGCCCCATCAAATCTGGCCTTGAATACTTCCAGAGGTGGGGAATCCACAGCTTCTCTGGGAAGCCTGCTCTAGTGTCTCTCCATCCTCACAGTAAAGAATTTCTTCCTTATATATCATCTATCTACCCCCTCTCAATTTGAAGCCATTTCCCATTGTCCTATCACCTCACACCCTTGGAAAAAATCTCTCTATGGCTTTCCTGGAAGGCTGCTGGAAGGTCTGCCCAGAGTCTTCTCCTCCCCACATTGAGCATCCCCAGCTTTCTTAGCCTGTCTTCACAGGAGAGGAGCTTCAGCCCTGTAATAATCATCTTGGCCTTCCTCTGCACTTAACTCTAGCAGATCCAAGTGCTTCTTATGTTGGGGGCCCCAGATCTGGACATGGTTCTCCAGAGAGCAGACTAGAGCAGAAAATCACCTCTTTTTACCTTCTTGTCATATTTCTTTTCATGCAGTCCAAGATATGCTTGGCTTTCTGGACTATGATTGCACATTGCTTGGTCATGTTGAACTTTTAAGATGGCTCTCCACCTGGTGCACAAGAGGATTCCATTCAACCTGCATCCATTTTTTTTTTTTTTCTTTTTTTCTGGAGACAGATAGGTCATTTGTGAAGCAGCTACTGGATGAATGTGCCTTTTTTAACTGTGCAAAACTGAATGAGAGCTTCTTTGTTCCTCTGTGAAGAGAATAGAAGGAGGAGAGTTGGGAGGAAATATGTAGAATAGTCAGAGTGTTGTTACGTGGCTAAAGGAGTAAGCAAAGTAGATGAGAGGTGGAAGAAATGTGGAGGAAGAAACACATCTTGGTGCAGTTCATTCTCTGTGGATGGAGTGTGCTGTCAGATTCTGAGCCAATACGATACAGAAAATACAGGCAAAACTACTATTATCATAGTCTGTTTTTTTATCTAAATATATGTGTTTGGAGGCACAGAGAGAAAGAGCAAAGAAATCCTACCTTCTCCATGTGTCTTATACAGTAGTCTCCCATTTTTATTTCTTCTGCTGTGCAGAAGCCCAGATTTGATCCTCTATAATATTTATAATATTCATGAGCTCACAAAAGCGTGTCTGATTTTCCACAGATCCCCCAATGCCTGACAAATGACATCACCTTTATTCTCCTCTCTCAGAGAATATGCTGTTGTTGGCCTAAATCCTCATGTTTTTCTGAGCCCTATTAGACCTTTATGAATAACCTGGGTAAATCCACAGCATTAAAGTAAATGGTTCTGCTTGCAAAGAGGTTGCTACGTGGACTCCTGTCTACTTAACTTCTTGCATGTGTGCAGGCTTTCACTGAATTAATTCTGTACAAGTTATTAAACATCGCCCTATACAGGTCAAACAAACAATTTTATATAATAAAATATCATATTCAGAAATAATCACCGTACAAGTCCAAATCATATTTGTATCTTTCCAACATTTTCCATGAGCTTTCCTGAAATTAGACCAATTGACTGTTATCTTCCTTTCTTGCCATGCCAAAAATTGCCACAAATGCAGTTTTTCTGTGTTGTTGAAGCTCTTCAGTAGTTGTTTCACCATGAAGATCTATATACATCAGTGGAAATTGAAAGGTTGCTCCTATATTTCAAGGAGAAAAACTTTTGTTCACTGACCTGCAAATGCTACAGGAAAATCTATTTTAAATTGAAAGTTGATCCAAATAAGAAAGGACAGTACCACATTACATGAAAAAGAAGCACTCACCATTCCATTATGATTCTTTGCTAAAGTCAATCATCTTGCTTTCAGTGATTGTGCAGCAAACACAAAAAGCAGTTAACTATCTTGTTAGTCATGGAATTAGAGTAAAATTATTGCAAAAGTTCTAATGCTACATCCTGACCTTTCTGTTATAGGGCAGGTCTGTTTTCTCATTATGTGTATAATGTTAGGCATAAGAGGACCCAGTATATTATCAGGTCTCCTGTTATGGACACGAATAATGATAAAGAGTGAAGGAATAGACAAACCACTTTCTCAGTAAAAATACCTGCTTCCTACTCTAAGACTTCAGGGCATGTTGCAGTAATGTGCCGTGGGAGCCATTTTTCTGTTCTTCCAAGCAGGAACAAAATGTATTGTTGCACCTTTTGCTGATTACAGCACATACACAGGGTAAGTGATGAGCACAGAGCATAACATGCATCCTTCATCAATATACTGTACTATTTAGGGCCTCATTTCACAATTGGAGCATTTTTTTCCCCATGTCTTTTTTTATGAAGAAACACATGACACTGATGTTTGTTCTCCTGTCTCTATCACAGCTTCAATGGAACAGGACACAACGTTACAGCATTAATATGAAAAATTATTTTTTAAAGTTCTTATCGTCTTTCTATTGCATGTGAAAAATCTTGGTTAAAAAAATTTTTGGGAATTCATTTGTAGTTCACATCATAGGCCTCAGCCTCTCCCTATGCATGAGTCATAGAAGGGTGAAAAGACAACCCATGTAGAAACCAACAGATCTTGCTGTCTTGGCCCCCTGAATAGACAGTCCTGGTTTAATTAGTCCAAAGCAAGTAACTCAAATTAAGCATCAGATCAAAAAGACAGAGTCTTTACTTTTCATACTATTATCACTGGGAAGGGCAATTGAAAATGCAGTAATATGAAGAGTAACAAAAGCTAAAAGCTTTGAAAGCAAAAAGACAAAAAACAAACTCCTATGCATCAAATATATTTGCTGGGCCTTACCTAGCTCTATAAGCTTCCCTCTGTTTTCTTTCACCAAAATGCACTATCCAACCAAGGAAAAATCTTGAGTTTGAAGCATTCAATCATGCACAAATGCTTTCCAAAATCCTATCAAAAGAGATATTTCTTGACACAGTCTTAGAAAAAAAATATTTCCAGGTGTGTTTAACGAATGTGTGTTTGCACATTTTAAGTCAGTAACTGCTTCAGAAAAGCAAGCTATGAGAAGTAAGCGTCATTACAGTCAGTGGAATCAGGACTTCGGGATGAGGAAGTAAAAGCTAAAGCTGTGACTGCTGGGGGATAGATGTAACCTGCATTTAATAACGTATTTTTATTTTCTATCGACAGCTTTTTTCTGTCACCATTATTGTCATGTGCAACCTGAAGCTTCTAGACAGACAGATGGGTTAACCTTAGGAATGCCTCTCCTAGGCACATTCAACTTCATTTTAAATAAAATATCAGGACATCTAGATATGTTCTAAACCACAAAGGCAAGTGAGTTGACTGGGAAGATGCAATGTGTCATTTCTGTATGCATACAGAAGTTTTGTTTTTGCAATTGTATCTAGTGATGACAAATATTTTACTTCAGATTAAAGATCTGTTAATTTTGAAAGCTTTTCTATTACAAGAAAACTTGCAACACCATACAAAGAATAGTTCCTGATAACATCCTTCTTTGTGCTTATTTTTCTTTTATTTGTCTTGATATTTTTGTGTATGGGTAACTAGCTTAAATGAAAGTTTAACAGATATGTTACACACCATAAATGAAAAATTAATTCAGTATAAAATCTTATGAAATTGCAAATCTAGTGAATTATAGGCTAGATAATAATGTTAAACACAAAAATATGTACCCATATACACCTATGGTAAAAAGTTACTTATTTGCTGTGATTGTCTTTTTTTTTTTTTTTCCCCATGCAGTTATCCATAACCATAAGCAGGTATAAATATTGACCAGATTTTTCAACTCTGGGTCAAGGTTTTAGACTTTTTCATTATGACATATCTAGTATGAAAGCTGATTCTTATGGAATAACTTTTTGGCACTTCATGGACAATATGCCTTCATAAAGGGTTTTGAGATGGCTTGTGCTAAGGTTGTTTTCTTAATTCTTGGAACTTGATTGATCATAGAATAGAATTGTTTAAGTTGGAAAAGACCTTTAAGATCACTGAGTCCAACTGTTAACCCAACACTGCTAAGCCCACAACTAAACCATGTCCCCAAGCATCCCATCTACATTCAGTCATGGTGATTCAGCCGCTTTCCTGAGTAGCTTGTTCCAATGTGTGACAATCCTTTCAGTGAAGAATTTATTTTTTCCTAACACACAATCTAAACCTTTCCTGAAGCAGTTTCTTCTTTTCCAATCACCTCTTACTTGAAAGAAGAAACTGACCCCACCCACCTTGCTATAGCCTCCTTTCAGGTGGCTGTAGAGAGTGATAAGGTCTCCCCAAGCCTTCTTTTCTCCAGATTAAATAAAGCTGTTCCTCAACAGAACATGTGCTCTAGACCCTTCACCAGCAATGTTGTCCTTGTCTGGATAGGCTCCAGCAATTCAATGTCTTTCTTGTTCTGAGTGGCCCAAAACTGAACACAGGATTCAAGGTGCAACTTTACCAGTGCAGAGTACAGGTGAACAGTCACTGCTCTAGTCCTGTTGGCCACACTAGTTCTGATACAATCCAGAATGTCCTTGGATTTCTTGATCACCTGGGCACACTGCAGGCTCATGTTCAGACGGCTGTTGATCGGTACCCCTGGTTCTCTTCCACCAGGCAGCTCAGAGGGATGAGTGTCAGGAGAACAACTGGTCTTGCTACTAAAGACTGAGGCAACGGCAGCACTAAGTACTTCAACCTTCATTCTTGTTAATAACTTCCCCACACATCCATAAAGGATGGAGATTTGCCTTAGCCTTCCATTTGTTATTAATATCTTTATAGAAATATTCCTAGTATTTTTGTTTCTCTGGCTTGCTTCATTCAGAAATGTTCTTGTGAGGAACTCTTCACTGGGTTAAGAACCGGCTGAACGTCCAGGCCTGTAGAGTGTTGGTGAATGGTGCTGCATCCAGATGGCATCCAGTGATGTCCCCCAAAGATCAGCGTTGGACCCAGTCCTGTTTAATATCTTCGCTGATGATCTGGATGGGAGATTGAGTCTACCATTAGCAAATTCATGGATGACACCGGGTTGGGTTGGAGAGTTGATCTGCTGGAAGATAAGAAGGCTCTGCAGTGGTCCCTAGACAAGCTGCATAGATGGGCCAAGACCAACAGCATGAGGTTCAACAAGACCAAGTGCCAGATCCTGCACTCAGTCCACAACAACCCCATGGAGCATTACAATTTGGGGGCAGAATGGCTGGAAAGTGGCCCAGCAGAAAAGGATGTGGGGTTGCAGGTCAGAAGCCTGCTGAACATGACCCAACTGTGTGACCAGGTGGCCAAGAAAGCCAATGGTGTCTTGGCCTGTATCAGGAATAGCATGGCCAGCAGGACCAGGGAAGTGATTCTTCACCTGTACCCGGCAGTGGTGAGGCCACACCTTGAGTACTGTGTCAGTTCTGGGGGCCCTCAATTCAGGAAGGACATTGAGGTGCTGGAGCATGTCCAAAGAAGGGCAATAGAGCTGGTGAAGGGCTGAAGAACATGTCCTATGAGGAGCAACTGAGGCAGCTGGGATTGTTTAGCCTGGAGAGGAGGAGGCTCAGGTCAGACCTTACCACTTTCTAAAAGTTCCTGAAAGGAGGTTTTTGCCAGGTCTCTTCTCCCAGGCAACTGGTGGTAGGACAACAGGACACAGTCTTAAGTTGCACTAGGAAAGATTTAGGTTAGACATTAGGAAGAAGTTCGTTACGGAAAGCGTGATGGGGCATTGGAAAGGGCTGCCCAGGAAGTTGGCTGAGTCACCAACCCTGGAGGTATTTAAGAAATACCTAGCTATGGCATTCAGTGCCATGGTCTAGTTGAAAAGATGTTGTTAGGTCATCGGTTGGACTCAATGATCTCAGAGGTCTTTTCCAACCCTATTGATTCTGTGTTTCTGTGAAATAAATACCTCTAATGAAAAACAAAAGCGTATTTGAAGGTTTAAGTTAGAGAGCAAAAGAACTTACTGACATATATGTGACCAGCATTTGCCCTCAGGCCTTCTAGAGAAGTTGAAGAATTGAGTATGTTTACAGTAATGGGCTAATTTACTTCTTCTCATCCTGATGTCTAGTTCACAGAGTCACTGCATTTAATTGTGCTTGCCGAGAGCACAGTGGAATGACATGTTGGCTGTTATATTCAAAAAATTTTGTGTAGCAATCCTTTAGGTAAAGAGTTTGAGGATCATTCTATTTGTGTGGCATGTGAAGGAAAAATGCATTTCTGAATGCTCAGAAAGCAAAAAGTATTCTGGTTTTGACAACTTTTCTATAACTCAAAGACCTAGAACTGCACAAGTATTATCTGGGCTTTTGGAATTCCACAGAATTTTGGTTGTTGGTTTCAGTGAAGACTCACTTTTGTGTTTTATTTCTTTCCATTGTTGAATGTTAAGAAATTCCTGACACAGAATTTAGCAAATTTTTTCAACTTCAGTCCTTGTCAACTCTTCAATAGTTCTGTCTTCTTGTTTCAGAAAATGAATATACACAGCATTCTCATTTGTCTGTTTGATAAATATGCCTGAATGCTCAATAACTTATCTTTGAAATTAACCTGTCAGAGTAATCATGACACAAATATAATGATGAAACATTACTCTGCTCTAAAGATGAATTTCTGTAACAGTCATAACTGGCCTCTGGGGCGTTACTGATTGATGAAGCAATACTTCAATAGAAATTGAACTAATTTATGTGCAAGTCTACACAGAAAAATCTACATATTCTACTACGTGCAGAATAATTTGGCTAACCATCAACAAAATCGTGAGGGTTGTCAACTTTGATTTGTGTTTGATTAAGTGACATATGTTAAGATGATGTATACATTAACCTACAATAAAATGAAAATATACATGCATATACGTATCCTGTTTCTGCACTGTACATTAGTTTTTTTGCAATGTTACACCTTAAGTTTAGAAGAACACATTTTAGCTTTGAAAATATCTGGCAGCCAATTATTAAACTAAAATTAATATTTTTATATACCAACAAATTTTACACAGTGAAGAAGCTCTGAAACTTGTACTGCTAAATTCAAAATCCAAACTGTAATTTCTCTAATTGAATGTTAACAACCTGTGAAGTTAATCCCAGTATTCCGTGGCCAATTGAAAGAGTAGAGGAACTGTAATTATTATAAGACAATAGCAGCTATAACCCCTTACCTGTTTTACTTTTTGTTATATTGTAGCAAGCCATCAAGAGAACAAGAAGAAAAACAAGAATGCCTGGGTAAAGTCAAGACGACCTTGTATTACTTTATCTAAAGCCTTGATTTACTGGCCAGGGATGGAAATAAGCTATCGGCTTGCAATTTGTAATGTGTGGGGTGCAAATGGGTAACTTGAAACTCCAGGGGTCTGCGTGTGCGTGCTGTGGTGGCCACCCCGAATGTTTGTGTGCTGAATGTGTGACCTACAGCTGTAATTCTGCCGTGTTTGCTTGACCACTCCCAGCTGAAAGCCAATGGTGTATAAACCCTGGATCATTAACATTAAAGTGATTTCTGTCAACCATAAATCAGGAGTCCATACCTTCATTCTGCCACATGATATAATGCAACATATTAGAAGAAATTAAACAAGAACACAAGGTCTTAAAATAGTGAAGTTGAACTTTCAAAAGATATTCCTTCCAAAAACTAGAAGCTTACAGATTTGTAAATCATGTAGTAAAATGAAATCCAGTCAATTTGTGGTTTCCTTTTTTTGTTTGTTTTTTCTTTTGGTATGGTTTTGAGGGATTTCACCATTGTTGTTATTACATTTCCTTGCAATATAAGCCTATCTGCCAGTGTAGGAATCTATGAAGGGTTAATTTCCTAAAAAGACAAGAAAGAACTTTGTGAGATTCTAATCTGAGTTGAGGTAAGCCATGTCTTGGTCTCAATAACTACATTGACCAGGTTTCAACTGACATGAAGGGAGCCTGAAATCACTTTCTCCATTACAGAAGCCTATGCCGTAAGACATGCGTATCTTGCCATGTTACTTTCATTCACTACTTTACTCTTTACACCTGGTTTTTCATCAGATGGCCTAGATTCATGAATGACTCAAACTGCTGTTGTGTGACAATGCAGCTCTTCTAGGAGAATAATATGGACTGAGTGTTTTAATGTCATTGCACTCTCTTGAAAGCATAGAACCTCTGTTTCTTTGGTTATATAACTGTAAACTGTCAATTATTTCCTTAAACTACTTAAATATCTACACAGGTTACATCTATTTTCCTTCTCCAAAATTAAAAAAAAGATAGAAAATTATTAACTAGTGGTTTCTTCCATACATATACATATGCATATGCATATGCATATATGCATGGAATTAAAAAGCAAAGTTCTTCATATGTGTAGGGTGTTCAAGTACATGTGAAACTAAGTGTCAAAGGTAAAAAGAATTTGTTTCCAATACTGCTTTCCAAAAGCTGTGGTAGGTTTTATTTAAGTAGGTTCATATTTTTATGGTATTGCAAAGAAAATGAAAATATCTTTTAGCAGGATTTATTGAACAGAGTTCAATACGGGTCATCCAATCAGTATCTGAAACACCTGTTCATCTACTTGAATTTATCCAGGAGTTCATCTCAGTTGCTCCTATATAATATTCAATTTAGTGGGAACACTGTGTACAGAATAACTTAGCTGTTTTCTATTTTACTCTAATGCTTTTGAAAGAGGCTATTATTTTCTCAGGAGAGGAGGAAGCATATATTCATTTTCCTATAGTTGCTATCACCAGTTCTTTAGACTCACAAATGACCTTTTTCCCCCTTTGATCAAAAGAATTTGCAATGCTCTGAAACTCCAAATTAAAATTCTCTTTAGTTCAAACTGTGTATATTTTAAGTAACTCTGTCCACAAACATATTTTAAGGAAAAATCTGATGATAATTTGTTTGGGATGGGATGAGGTGAGTTTGTTTGTTTGATTGATTTTGGTTTTGGGCATGCCATCATCTTTACTTTTATATAATAACCATTTCACAGAATTTAGGGACAAAATAATTAAGGGCAAGGGTTGTCCTTACTAATTTCAAGAAATAAGCCACTGGGCATGTAGCTCAATTAAATACTCTTAGTCCAAACTGTTCACATACAGCCATGTACAATATCAGACAAGCTATATATCTGTTCAGTAGGAAAAAGTACTACTATATACTCCATTAATATTTTTTAAATTTTTCCACTGCCACAGATTTTTATCTTCTTGAACTCTGGGTTACAGATGGTAGCTGAATTTATACACAATTTGCAAAAAGTTCTCTCAAGTTTCCTCTATGAAGTTTTAAAAGTCATATGTTTAAAGCTATCATCTGCATTCTCATTATTTTACTGCTCATTTTATGTCCCTCATATACAGCACAGATTAACCCCAGTCAGCAACTAAGCCTCACACAGCCACCTGCTTACTTCCCTTCAGCACAATGGGGGAGAAAATTGAAAGGGTAAAGGTGAGAAAAGTCATGAGATGAGTTAAAAACAGCTTAATGGGTAAAGTAGAAGCCATGAACACAAGGGAAACAAAACAGAGAATTCATTCACCAGTTCCCATGGGAAGGGAAATGTTCAGCCATCCCAGGAAACCAGGGCTTTGTCATTCATAGTGGCTACTTAGGGAGATAAATGCCATTATTTATGAACATCTTCCACTTCCCTCTTCTTCCCCCAGCTCTATATATTGATCATGATGCCATATAGTATGGAATATCTCTTAGGTCAGTGGGGGTCATGTGTCCCAGCTGTGTCTCCTTCCAACTCCTTGTGCACCCCCAGCCTACTTGCTGATGGGTTGGAGTGAGCAGCACAAAAGGCCTTGATTCTGTGTGAGTGCTGCTCAGAATTAGCTAAAACATCCCTGTATTATCAACACGATTTCTGGCACAATTCTAAATAATATTTTTTTTTTTCCTAAAATAGTCCCATATTAGCTTCTGTAAAGAAAATTAGCTCTACACCAGCCCAAACCACCCCAATAAGTCAAAAAAAAAAAAAAAAAAGAGAGAAAGAAATTTTTGTTTGTCTTTAATCTTCCATATCAGCCATCCTGAAGCACATTTTTTTTTGAACAGGTAAACACAGATACTTATTAATATCTTTCAGTTTCTCTGACTTGGGAAATAGAGGCATGATAGTGATGGTGGTTTTCTTACACAAAAGTTTCCATAAAATAGACATTTGAAAATTCAGCAAAACATATTTCCTGTTTCTGTAACAGATAGTTTCCCTAAATTACTGCAGGATTATCTTTCGATTTCATATAGTTTTTTCATGTGCCAACTAGAAGAGCTGTGTGTCAGCTGAGGAACAATGGAGAGGGACAGGGCAAGGATTCTGCTTCTTCAAGGCTCCTTTCTCAGTCTGGAGACCTGCCTGGGTCAAATACTGATACGACTTTTTCTCTCTCCCTCCCTCTTTATGGATTGTGTGGAGATGTGTACTTTTCCTCAGCATGTCAAGTCTCTGCAGATTCTGTAGGGACTTGCCTTGAGGACAGTATAAGGATGAGTGAATGGAAGACTAATTGTGTTCCCTGTGTTCTCCTCCTTACTTCTCTGCAGCTGTACAAAGGTTCATCTTGTCCTTAACCTGGCAGTCATGGGGTACTTTTTTCTATGGTCTTTAGATAGGCTCTTCAGCTGCTTTAGAGACATAGCAGTTTAAACTATGCAACTTTTTAAAAAGTAAATAATGAGCAAACTCTCAAAATTAGACAAAATATTGTCTCAAACATAAAGAAAGAAATATAATTTTGTTCGAGTTGGGATTTGCATTATCTTGCTCAATGTGTTTCCTGTGATGGGTGGATGTTGACTTTGCTGAAAAGTGGCTTCTTTCACACAATTGAAGAGTTTTGGCAGCGATATGATCTGGATATTGCCTGCTCCAATCTGTCTGCCAGATCACACTACAAAATTTGGAACAGAAACCTAGATTAGTATCACAGAAGATGTCAGTCTTATAAAATGACATTACATATCCTCATACTCCAGTCTGCCTGGGCAGCTGAAATTACATATATTTTTGCTTTGTCTAAGATTTGAAGGTACTCTTTTATATAAATAGAATCTAGAATGGAAGAAGGGACTTGTCCTGAAAAACGTCTTGACCAGTGTGTAGGCACAAAATATCAGAATGTAAAAACTTTTTTATTCAAGAAATGTGTTTGAAAAATGTAAATGTGCAAAAAGGACCCACTGCTGCATAAAACAAAAAATATAGAGCAGGCAGGCATTTACACTTAAAGGTATAAAACTGCCCGAGGTCAGGAATATATTTTCCTTCTGGTCAGTTGTGCATTACAGAGTTTTTTCGACCTTTCTCAAAAGCATTGGCTGTTATTCATTTTTCAGAAAAGCAAACTGGACCAACTGAACTATTGGCTTAAGCTAAAAAGGCACTTCTGCAAATTCTGCAGCACTAGCAATTTTTGCCTTACATCAGAGGTATGACTTTCTCAAACAAGCAGCACGATCAGAGCAGAAATACACCCTGGCATTTGCCTGCATAGCACATTGAAGTGACCTATATTTGTCTTCTGCAACCAATTCTCAGTAGCCTCTATAATGACCAAATTGATGGTTAAAGGTATGGATCACTGGAAGTAATAAAACATGATGTTTCCCTTGTATTTCAGCTTTGAAATGGTTGAGAATTTGTGGCATGCAGCCACCAAAAATACATCACAATAATTTTCTGAATTTAATGACTTGTGGTTATGTAATCCCTCAAATATGCCAGTAGAAATCTTTTTAAAACTGATTGATTTTGACCCATGGCTTTCTCTATGCTTTCTTCTGTATAAAACAGCACTTTAAAATGTACTTCAACTTGATCTTTATGATATACATTTTATTTTCATTTCCAAATGCCATTTCTTTTAAAATGGCAGGCACTTATTTAGTATCTTACAGGATTGCTTCTTGGGCACAAGTGACACTACTGTGTTGTGCTGCTGCATGACATCTCATATTTAGTGTGATTCCTGACTAAGCCAAGCAACATAGCCACAACAGAGAGAGCTGACCTAACAAACATTAAAGTAGCTGTGTACTTGCCCTTCATTTCACTTTATGACTACACATCTCATGTGCTGCTGTTCCTTTCAAAATAAACCCCAGAACAGCCCCACAAAAGAGTTTGACAAGTCATTTTTTAATGCAAAGTTAGGAGAACTGTATAGACTGCACCAACTCCTACTTTGTATATTCAAAAATACACAAGCAATCTCTCAAGAAACATGGATTATGGCAAACTGTAAACTAGATTTGGTCTGTAGGCAAATTCATCACTGACAAATGTCAGTCATCACAGATTCCCATGGGAGATCCTTCATTTTGTACTAGTCATCCAGTCTCCGGGCAAGCAGTTGCAATACTAACCTGCAGTACCTAACTGTGAAGAGAGATAGCAATGCCCACTATGCCTGACAGATCTGTAGTTAGCACCAGTCCCCTTGTGGAACAGATTTTGGTATGAGTACTCAGCAGTCTTTTGCAGAAACAATTTTCCTGTTATAACATAACAGAGAAAGGTCCAGAAGCAGAAAACGGACAGAATCTCTTAACCTATATAATCAGAACCATTCTTTCATGATAAGTTTAGGTTTTCACTGTGTCCCCAGAGTTTTACTTCTTATTCTCAACAGAGGGGTTAATTTCCGACATTACTGGGTACCGGGTTCTGTGGTCCCTGAGAGAGTTTTGCAAGAAGATATGTGGACAGCTAGGAAGTAACACGAAGGGATATGGTGCCTGAGGGTGAAAAGCATGGGTTACCAGTTTTGCAGGACTGATAAGGGTTGATCTTTCTATGATATTGTGCATATGCAAATGTAGAGCAAGGCAACCGTGTTATAGACAGCTAAACATTACTTGAGACAAAGAGCTGTTAACTGAAGAATGGATACTATTCTTTAATTGTGAGAGCGGGAGAGTAATGGACCACTAAAACAAAAGTTTAAGGAATGCATCTATGCAAAACATTTGGCCTGTACAAAATAAAATTGATATAGCACAATGACTACCTCTGTAAGAGAGCCTAGAAGGTTAGGATACTTATAATATTCAGGAAAGAGTTTTTTTACAGTTCTTGGTAGACATAATTTTTGCATTTCTGAGCAATTATGAGGAATAGCACTTCTTATTTTTAGATGCATTAGCTTTTAAAGTCCCTATCTCTCTTTTGTATAAAACTGATATACCACCTGGCATACTGAAGTTTTTAATGTATTATGGAATGCATATGTCATCAAATGGATTTGTTCATTTTGTTAAATAACAGAAGATCCTATTTTGTGCAATAAAAGCCTGGAAGTAGGATTGTATATACTTCGGCTACAGCATCTACTATATGTCTATATCTTTCAAGATTTTACTTTTTGCAGCCCTCTTGGGGGGGTGGGGGGAGAAGGGGGGTGTTTAATAGTCAAACATAGTCTACAAATCCTGTCCTTCTGATGACCAAATGTGTGGAATATGCTCAGCAGATGGTAAAATCCACAAGTTAAGCAGTGGATCTGGCAGCAAATGTACCTTCTGAAAATTTATCTATGAATTATAGAATAGCCCCCTTGTAATCCAGGAGGAAGCAGCTAGTGACTTGCTGAGCCACTTAGATACTCACAGATCTATGGGACCAGATGGGATACATCCTGGAGTGATGAGGGAGCTGGCGGAAGAGCTTGCCAAGCTGCTTTCCATCAGTCATCATCAGTCCTGGCTGGCCAGGACAGTCCCAGATGTCTGGAAGTTGTCCAGTGTGACACCCGTCCATAAGAAGGGCGAGAAGGAGGCTCTGGGAAACTACAGGCCTGTCAGACTGACCGCGGTGCCAATCAAGGTTATGGAGTAGATCATCTTTAAAATGATCACATGGCTCATACAGGACAATCAGAGTATCACACCCAACCAGCACCAGTTTAGGAGGGGCAGGTCCTGCCAGACCAAGCTGCTCTCCTTTTATCGTCTGGTGGATCAGATAAACGCTGTGGGTATAGCCTACCTGGACTTCAGCAAAGCCTTTGACACTGTCTTCTATGGGACCAGGTACACTCATGGCTGGGTTAAAAACCAGTTGGAAGGCCATGCCAAGAGAGTGGTGATGAGTGGTGCTGCATCCACTTGGCATCCAGTCACTCATGGTATTCCCCAGGGATCAGTGTTGGGCCCAGCCCTGTTCAATATCTTTATCGATGATGTGGAGGAGGCAATCAAGTGTACCATTATCAAATTTGCAGATGACATCAAGTTGGGAGGGATTTGTCAATCTGCTGGAGGGTAGGAAGGCTTTGCAGAGAGACCTGAACAGGTTGGATAGGTGGGCTAAATCCAATGGCATGAGGTTCAACAAGGCTAAGTGCCGGGTCCTGGACTTTGACCACAACAACCTCATGGAGCACTACAGGCTGGGGACAGAGTGGATGGAGAGCAGTCAGGCAGAAAGGGACCTGGGGGTTCTGGTTGACAGCTACTGAACATGAGCCAGCAGTGTGCCCAGGTGTCCAAGAAGGCCAATGGCATCCTGGCCTGTATCAGGAATAGTGTGGCCAGCAGGACCAGGGCAGTGATTCTTCACCTGTACTCGGCACTGGTGAGGTCTCACCTCAAATACTGTGTCAGTTCTGGGACCATCAGTTTAGGAAGGATGTTGAGGTGCTGGAGCATGTCCAGGGAAAGACAACAAGGTTGATGAAGGGCTGGAGCACAAGTCCTTTGATGAGTGGCTGAGGGAGCTGAAGTTGTCCAGCCTGGAGAGGAGGAGGCTCAGAGGCTTGTCGCTCTCTACAAGTACCTGAAAGGAGGTTTTTGCCAGGTCGGGGTACGTCTGTTTTCCCAAGAAACCAGCAAGAGGACAAGAGGATAGTGTCTTAAGTTGCACCAGGGGAGATTTAGGATAGGCATTGGGAAGAAGTTCTTTACAGAAAGGGTGATGGAGCATTGGAATGGGCTGCCCAGTGAGTTGGTTGGGTCACTGACCCTGGAGGTGTTTAAGAATGGAAGTGGCACTTAGTGCCAGGTTCTAGTTGACAAGGTGGTGTTAGGTCATAGGTTGGACTCAATGATCACAGAAGTCTTCTCTAACCTAGTTGATTCTATGTTTCTGTGATTTATTTAAAATTGAAACCTAACCTTCTAATTCTGAAAATTATAAACCTACCAAATTAGATCTGGCATATTTTCCCATTCTCTATCAAACCCTTACAATTATTTATTTCAGTGGATGCTGTTACAAGTCAATAACGCTTGTATTTTTATTTTTATTAGATTCAGTCCACCCCATATGTTCCCTTCCAGTTGTTTCCACCCACTGGGAGTACACACTTTTTACTTCTGACTAGATAAGGCCCTTGTAGAAAATCAGCCCTAGATATTTTATCCCACTGAATCTGAGCTGAATGTTTGTTTAACTAAAGGTAAGTCTCCATGAGAAACTAGTTTTACAGTTACTGTGAAAAGGGAGAAGAAAGGGCCTTTTGAATGCTCCAGTATCAGCTGTTTGCTAAGAAAGGCTCTGACCCACTGGAAACTCCATGCTACTGTGGCTCAGTCTCCTTTCTTTTGTGAACTGAAAGACAACAAAGAGTGAGCCTGATAAAAGTCACTCTAAATACTTTAATTTAATCAAATAGAAATGTGGTGGTGCAAAATGGGAAGTGAAGGAGGGTGATGCTGATAATTTATACTTTGAATAGACTAATGGGAGACTGACCATTTATCTGGCATTATAAAGTGAAAGACATGCATTTCAGAGTGAAGGAACCATACAGTTTCAATATTTGGGTCACAAATATTTTATTCAAAAATTGTAGATTTGTGTAAATTAGTTTGAAACCAAAAACTGACTTATTTGGCTCATCTGGGGCAGCAGGCCATGTAATTATGAAGACTTGAGTGCAGATTAGATGACGACAAAAGAACTACTTTCTTGGTTTTAAATTTACCTACACGTGGGTGAGAATTCAGTAGTGATAACATCACTGATCTTCATGATAAGAAATGCATTACCTCAACGCATTTCATCCATATTAATATTTCTTATAAAAACAATACTTTTATTATAAAATAGCAAGTTACTGGTGACACTTACTACCTCTTGTAGAACCTACTTTAGAGCAAAATGTCTAGCAATGCCATCAATAACACCTTGCATGGTAATACCATACTGTGGCTGTTCTAATGCTGTGTTTAAAACTGGGGAAGTGATTGAGAAAAAGTAAATTATCACCTAATTTTTAGTCCAACTGTCTCTGCTTTTCCCTTCTGCCTGTCAGAAATATAAAGCACAAAACTGAAGAAGCAAAAGGATGGCAATATTGATTCTGTCCATAGATGCAAAAGCAGAAATGAAATCTTTGTTAATTTGTGGTTGTGATAATATTGATGTATGGTTTGGGATACCTTTGTGCTAGAGTCAATCAATTTCCATCTGCTTGCAATCTACAGTACCTTCATTGCAAAGGTAGAATGGAAATGTGAACATGGGCCATAGGGAAAAAGCAACCTGTCTCTACCACTGCCTGAATCTATTGAGAAGTGGTCAACTGTAATTTGTATATTTGAATATTATGTCTTCAATTTGTCATACATATTGTCTCTATACCTTCGGGCTGACTTTAGAGATGCAAAGTTATATCATCTGGCTATTACTGTACTGGGGTATTATTGTTTTCCAAGTTATTAACCAGATTTTTAGAGTATCTCAAATTTTGGCAAATGTTCACACAAGTGAACACAAACATAGGTGTTTACTGACAGCCTATGAACTTTCAGAGACTTAAGGGTCAGGGAGACATTTTGGGAGGCCTCTCAATTTCAGCCAAGTTCATTTGCTGAATCTCAAGCCCGAGGTCCAGTGGGACTCAGCAGCCAAATATCTGCTTTCATAATACATTTCTATAAATGTATGTGGAAGTAAGAGTGTGCTCTTTTAAAGTAACTCATCAAGGATATTTTCCAATACAACAAAGGATAAGTGAAATAGAAAGCCATAAACAAAAACACTTGGGGACACAAACCTCACTGACAGATGGCAAGGGAGGCAGAGAACACAACCAAACTTGATCAGTTATACAAATTTATAAGGCCATGGGAGTGTAAAAACTTTTATTCCAAAGATATTATCTGGTCAGGAACCTTGTCAATTGGTGAAGTAAAGTGAAATGGGGAAATCAGAAACAAAAATATACAGAGATGTGGCAAAACAAACATGGAGAAAATGACAAGAAACAAACTTCAATGTTCACACTAACACGGGTTATTGAGAAAGTGGTTGTGATTCGCAGGAGTCTTGTGTCTTGTGTTCTAGAAGCTCAGAATTCTCCCTCTCCCCCAGCAAAGATCACTGACATACATAAATTTTCCTTGTCTTCTGATTAAAGTATGGAAAATGACAAGTTTCTCTGTGTTTATATAGCATCCAGCAAACTTAGTCCTGTTCCATTAAGTACTCTGATGATTTGATTCAATGCAATTGCACATCAATATTAATAACAACAAAGGTAAATAAATTCAAATATCATTTTAAGCTTTCTTTTGGTTAAACAACTTAATATCTACTCCATTTTTATCACCACTCAGAGGATCCTGTAAAAAAGAATATTTAAACATATTCTAGAAATTTAAGCACAAAATAAATGATGCTTTGCACTAATATGCCATTACTATTCCTGACACTTCTTTTGAATAACACATAAGGAATACTACATGTACTACATTGTATTTTACTCTTTAATTTTCACATTTTCCATATTTTAGAAATCCTCTTGTGGCAAACATACTGAAATAATTATATATGTTTCCCACTAGTTTTACATAAGATCTAAGCATCATATCTATATCGTCAGTTTAAGTAACTTACCACACATTATCTCAACCAATAGAACATTAAAAGCAATGTGTTTGTTGTGAGATGAAACTGGCAAAAGAAGAATACTGATAATTTTAATTTTTATATCTACAAAAAAACAACAATCCACAATCTGTTCTTAAAAAATGGAAAGCATTTCATTCCTCGGAATATTCTCAAAGGCTTTTTCTGAACTCCAATCAAAATTCTTTCATGTTTTGAAGTTTTAATTCATTATAGTCAGAGCACATAAATCATACATCCTTTTCCTCTTGTCTCTCTTCAATATAATTGCATAATTTCAGTTGAAAATTTAATCCTTTTTATCATCATAGTTACCATTTAATTTAATAGACATGAGAATTATCAGTTCTATTATTACTATTATTATCACTTTTATTATTGTGGTTCTCAAAAGTCCTATTTCAGATCTAATATTAGAGTAAGATTTTAAAATAATATGTGAATGTGTTCACATCTGCAAATTTTTACCATCTGAACCAATAACCAGAGATTGGGTACAATTGGACATATAGTAAGAAACCACTGTTGTCTCATTGGAAAGTTTTAGTATAAGGCCCATTCTGGTATTCCTACCATCCTTCATCTAGAGAGAACTGGTTCAAAATGGCTTAGGAAACCATAGAAAATGATCAAGTCAGGAACTCCATCACAGCTTAACAAAGAGGAGAAGTCAAATATTTTATATTATGATTGGCATGCAAAATGGGGATATTCAGCACTGGAAGTTCACAGGATAATAAGATTGATAATACTGATATAGATAAAACAAAAGCTTTCTTTCACTGAGACATCCATCAAAAACTGAAAGAAATTGCAACTACCTTTTCAAAATAAAAATATTGTTATATATATTTATACACGTATATATATACATATACATATATTTCTTATTTTATATCCTTGAACTTCCTGAAAGTAAAATTTGCATAACAGTATAATATATATTATTATCATTGCTGGGTAGAACTTTCAGACAAAAATAAGTTTTAGATAATCTTGTACTATTTTGGAATAAAATTCAACTGTTAAGCTCTTTACAGTTCATCCATCCTTACCTGAACAATTATCCATCAGTTGTGTTTGATATAGATTTTAGCATAAAATTCAGGAACATACTACTTCTATGCTCTACTGAAATGCTCTCTGTAACTACTCCCCTTTAATGCAAATCTGTGATAAATTTCATCATGAGTATCAAAATCCAGACATTTTTGCTGTATGATGGTGTGGAGGGGAACAAGAGCACAGCACCTGCTGGAAAGAAGCCTGGCAGAAAAAGAACTGCACGTCTTGGTGAATGCCTGGTTGAACATGAGCCAGCAATGTGCTCTTGCTGCGAAGAGGGCAAATAGTATCCTGGACAGCATTTGCCAAAGTATTGCGAGGAGGTTGAGGGGAGTGGTCCTTGGAACGTCAGGAAACGTGTTTTCACTGTGGGGATCAATGAGCACTGGCTGCCCAGGGAAGTTGTGGAGTCTCCATCCTTAGAGATATCAAAAAGCCATTTGACCGTGGGCCTGGACAACATGCTTTAGGGGGCCCTGACTGGACTAGATGATCTTCAGAGGTCCCATTCCAACCTCAACCATTCTGTGATTTTGTGGTGTTTGTAAGGAATAAGATTTTTTTTCCCCAATAGTTAGAACAGAGATCTTTGTTTGTGGTCTGTCTACAGAAATATATTTGTGGAAAAAAACATCAAAAGTGTTTTCAAACTTCCCAACATCTATTTATTTGCTAAAACCAGAAAGCTTCTTCTCCCTATCATCTAATTGTATGATACTGATGTGGGTTTGAATTTGGGGAACTTACACATGTATTTGACCTTAAACAGGGAGTTAAGCTTTTGCTGAATAGTAAGTAGCATACATTTAAACTTAGGGATATATGTAATTGCTTTGCCATTCAAACCAAAACCAAAAAAAATCACTGTGACCCTATTACATGGTAGGGTCATTTTTCTGCATCTTTTTTTGCATAGTGTGGCTGCATCTTGTCTTATTATTTCTGTAGCTATTTTCCCATACTGGTAAATATTTTTTATTCTCTGTTTGCCTTTTTTCTATACACATTTCAATTCACCTGTGCATTTGACTTCATTACAGAAGTTCACTGTGCACAGATGCACCATGCATATCTTAGCACTGCAGAAAACTGGAACAAGGAAGGAATGCTGTTGCTTGATTATTTAGGCAATATTTTTTCCTGATAGTATATTACACCTGTGATTTATAATCTGCATCAATTTTCAGTTGATTTTCAATGTGATGATAAAAAGCTGAGGCCTGACTGCTCAAGAGAAACTATCATACCGTTTTATGATAAAGGAGTAAAAGGAATGACACTCAAGTTTCCTCTGATCTGAGAAAACTCCCATCTTAAGACTTTTAAAAATACACTGCCCAATGCTTTGCTGTGTGTGAGGGTAACTGAATTAAAAGGGACCTCAGAAGGCAAAGGATGAGCTTGATTTCAATAACCTGTGAGTTGTTTCACTGCTGTGTATATTTAACAGAATTACAATTATGATTTTTGCACTTGGCCTATCCTACAATAATTTAAAAATAAATATTAATAGCCTTATCTTTTGAAAGTATATCTTGAAAAGGTGAGGAAGACTTTTTCAAAGATTGGGTTCTCTGATATTTCTATGGCCTTGTACTATGCTTTGACCATAAGCAGCAAAGCTTCACTTTCATGATTTTCAGATGAATATTAGTTGAAATAAATCAGAAATGAGGATGCTTCCACAAAGAAAGGCCATTCTGTCCCTCATTAGCTCTCTAGCTAGGTCATGCATATAACTTAGACTTATTGCAGCCCTCTTTTCATCTCCTGGGTGTTTAATTTTGAGTAAGATGGAGAAATATGTACTTGGTAACCACTAAAGGTCAAAGATAAGTATGCAGAGCAGCAGAAAATTGTGCAAATATCTAAATGTGCAATCACTGTAGATTTTAAAATGGATTTCTGTGTCACTCAGATGCCAAGCTACATGAAAGTATTTAAGACAGAAGAAAAAAACAGTTGACACTGGCAATCCACTCATTTAGCTTGAACTACTACACATGAAGAAGTTCTTTTCCAATAAAAGCAAACACAAGCATCTGAATCTCTACTAAAGACTGTAGAAGCATCAAATAACCTTGAGTTATTTTTTACCTTTGTAAGACATTAGTAAGCAATTCAAATATGTACTAAGACATTGGCCTGACACCCTTCTACTCTAAAAATTGATCCATTAGTTTAACAGCTCAGTGCATAGATTGATATGGTGAAGTTTGTAGTTATATGGTGTAAGCCTGGCACTATCTATTTGAGAGAGTTCTGATTAGTATGCACCTGATACACATTCAAAACGGTAAACCTGCTTCCTAGTGCTGTGAAACCACACTTCTTCAAATATGCCTTCCAGAACCAGGATTACTAAAACACTCATAATCTTCCACTTAGTACTCCTCCATATGGAAATTTTCCATACAATGTACAACACCAGGCATTTTATATAGATGATAAACATGCTGAGAACATTTTGGAAATTCAGTGAAAGCATAAAATATTCACTCTTTTGAGTACACAACAAAATAATTCAAATTTTTATTGCCTCTGTGGAGCACACATTCTTTACAAACCAAAGATAAATTTTCCTACAGAGAAATGAAGAAAACCTCAGGCTTGATCATGGTTTCCTAAATAAAAGATGAGATATACTGAATACAAAATACATGAAATTCCATTTTACACATAGTGTCACAAGTTATTAATCCCTAATCACATTTCACGTTTCAGAATGCTGTGTTTTTTTGGGGGAATGGGGGGATAGTGCCCCCCCCCCCCCGCCCTTAAAAACCTGTTATATGAAACTATTTACTTTGCCAATAAATAATATGAAAGCTCTATTTGGAATCAGAAATTTTTCCTGAAGTGTGATTTTTCCAAAATTTCATAACTGAAACAAATCAGAATGCTTTTTGCTTCCTCTCTCAGAAATGAGTAGGTATGCAAGCCTGTGATAATAGAAGGCCAAGAACAGTTTTGTCACACTCTCCTTCAAAAATATATGGTTCCTCCCTAACTCAGAGTAGCACAATTTCTGCTCAATACCTTTAACTGGCCTGCATTCGTCTACAGGACATTTCTCAAAATGATAGTATGCCATGATCAGATAGCCCCTTTACACTGGAACATGTAGGAAGGGAAGTGGTGGGTCATATGCAATAGGAGAGCATTGGTCCATCATTAGACACATATTTTTCTGTCTTTTGCAGAACTTTGTATTCTCTGCAAATGAAAGAGCAGTGAAAAGGAGCTGGAAGAGGAGTTGACCCCTCTCTGCTCTATAATAGCACAGAAATGACAGGATGAAGAAGAAAGGAAGCAACAAAAGAATCAGTCCTGCAAGGAAACAACAAAACGATCAATCCTGCAAGGCACAGAGCTTTTGCTGAAGACGTTGAGTAGTCTTTTTAATCTCAGCTATAAGTGAAAGTGCTCAACAGCAGGGACAGAAAAGGGCCTTTACAGATCTCTAACAATATAATAGGAAAGACTTGCTAGAAAGAAAGCATCTTCATAAGTAGGTAAATAACACAAAGGATGGAAAAGGACATGATATTTTGAGAACAATAGTAGCATTACAAGGGATGCCAATAAATAACATTGGTAGGAGGGGAATGAAACATAATCAGAGCTCAGAGCAGCAGTTTCCTCATGGATACAATACAAGAGGTGTGTCCCATTGGAAGACCACTAATTATTAATAAACTCAAGCTGACTCTGTGTGCAGCATCCAAAATTCAGAGACATTAATGAATTTAGATTAAAACTGAAAATGCTCTTTCTTTTTTGAAGGAGGTAGAAAATGATAAAGGGCATGATTCTCCTGTCATATCAACTCTTCCCGTGTTTGACTCTGATGACATTAACAGGTCAGTTCCTTGTTTGCAGTGCTGGCACTGGGCTAAAACATTGATGTTCAGTAATTCTATAGGGCAGAGAATGCAGACACATTTTACAGAAAACCATGAGTTGCTATACAAGGTATTTTCTGTGAATTTTTTTGCTATGCATCTCTAAGATTTAGTAGAGAGAGATTTGTTGAAGATTTGAGATCTGAAGAAAATCCTTGCAATATGAACTTTAAAAGGGAGAAGTGCTGTAGGATAGAATCCAGTCATGGGTCTCAATAATGTCTTGAGCACTCGTATACAGTGAAAGCAGGAAGGCAAATATCTGGCATTTGACACAAGTTTTTTCTATGCTTCTCATTTTTTTCACTTAAGGCAGCATCACTCCTGTGAATAGAATAACATTTGGATAAAGAACTCATTGCAGACTGCAATGAGCCTTTTTCTGAAATGGAAGAAAAAATTGGTCTCATGAATAAATCTCCTTCTAAGAAGGGCTCAGGTTACTTCCCCTTTCTGTTGAGCTAGTAAGTGTCCCAAAATGAGTCACTTTGATCCAGGCAGTCAGGCTGCACTGTCCCAGGAAATGACGTGCTTTTACCTTCCTTTGACTATAAGGGACACAGAGCAAGATGCGGGCCCTTATTACACATTCAAGTGAATTTCAACCAAAAAACATCCTCTTAATATTGAAAGAGATATGTTAGCAAGTGAACATGATAATTCCCCTTGTTTATTTTGTATCTGTTCAGCAAACAGGTATAAGGTAAAGTTGCTCTCTGTATTTGAAAAAGGACGTACACAGTCTTAATTTACACAACAGCTCAGTCTGATTCTATTAGCACTATTAGTCTGTGACACTTCTTAAGCAAACCTCCACAGGGTACAGATAAGCCCATGATTTCAGCAGAAGGGTGTGTCTTTCTACAGAGAGTAGTCTGTATAAAATCAACTTGTAATTGCTGAATATTTTGGGGATCTTGCATTGTTAATTCTGACCAGCTTGAGACAGCACAAGAACAAGACATTCTAGAATTTCAGATACATAGTCTAGGTGACGTGGAGGCAAAAACCAGAAATTGAATCCTAAAGATAGTTGTTGGGATTTATTGCATTAGTAGTCCTAGCCACTTAGCTGTACCATTTCAGGACAGATCCATCTCAACTACTTTTGTTACTTACTACTTACCCACTCACTATATCTACGTCTTTACCACTATCTAGTCATGTAGGTTATTGCAGAGTCAATGGAGAGAAGATGGGTAACCATACCTTAGACTAGATAGTTAGTTAGTGCTTTAAATTTAGCTCATTAACTTATTCTTCCATTCAAGGATGTTCATTCTCTAACTGATGTAAATATATTTCACATGTCATTCTTTTCAAGTGCTTACTGAAATATTATGCTTTTATAATGTTATGCTTCTCTCTCTGGGAACTGTGATATGATCACAGATAAGCAGAGGAATACTCAGTTATGTTATATGCCTGCCTTGCAAGAGAATGCATTATTCAAAATCTGCTGCCAAAAATGTTCTCTGGTACTTTCTTTCCTTTTCATATTGGTGCTAAATTAAAGAAGGTGGTGACAAGTACCATGTAACCAAAGCTTGGCATGTCAAGCATATTAAATGGTAATCTGCTTCTTAGGGCCATGCTATGCTATTAAAATGTTATAGAAATAATGAAAAGCAATACTTCTGTGTGAGGAAAAACAGTTAGGGTATCATGGAATTCATAGAGAGTTTTGGGGGGTTTTAATTCAGAAAATTATCATTTTTAGGAACTTTTAAATTCTTTACTCTTCCTTTTTCATGTGGACTTAAATATTTACAACTATTCTTTTACTGAAGGAATTTTGGTATATATTACCAAATATATGCCTGATAACTAATTTTTTTTTGTTTCCTCATGAATTAAATGCACTACAAATAAATGCATTTTTAAAAACAGTATCTCATCTTTAGATTAATTTCAGAATTTTACTGAGATACATGATTAATTTCAAAAGCTATTATGAATCCATGAATCCCTTAGTCATTCCAAATGGGTACTGTTTGTTCTCTTTGTAGTTGGAAGAGAAAATGTTTATTTTGGGTGTTTTATGATTCTTCAAATCTATTTAAGTATCAGCTTCATTAAGATATATCGTCCCCAAACTCCATTGACAGTATTAACTAGGTTGGCTCATTCTGATATAGATTTCTGTCTTATAGATACCTTCAGTGTTTCTTATCACAAACTAGGAAGTGTCACTGACATATTCAACATGAATACATTTTAAGACCTTATTTTTATAATTGTATTGAACACTAAGATTCTGAAAATACTGACCTGCAATCTAAGAAAATATTTTCATCTCTTGTACATTGGTATATCTAAACCACTAGTCCTTTTGCTTTCTATTTCACAATACTTTTAAGACCAACCTGCTTCTTTTTTATTTGAAAACAAAGTTTCATCCATCTTCTCTCTTTCTTAGCAAAATATCCTTCATATTCTTTCCAATACTCACCAGCTCAAACAAAATGGCACTGCTGAGTACTACAGGTCCTGTCCCAGCCCTTGATCTCACCATGTCATGTTCATTGTACCTTTCCATTTCATCTTCTTCAGGGCACAGAGTTGAAGTCTTTTAGTATGTCTCTGCTCTTTCTTTATATTACCTTTTTAAATTCTTGTTTTCCCTCTGATTCCAGTTTTGGTATCTTCTCATGTATTCATAATGTCTCTCACAAATAAATGGTCTTTTATTTCAAAAGGCTCAGAAAAATCTAGTGAAATCACCCACTTCAGTACTGCAACTCACCAAAGAAATAGAAAACATTTTTCTGTAAGATCTGAAAAATTTTGTCTGCTTTTCCTCTCCAGTTTTGCAACATCTACCCAGATCTCAAATTTTCCCATAATGGTTCCTTGATTCAAATTTAATTTTGAAAACTGCTTTTCATATATTTTACTTACTTTATAAAATTATGTATTTTAATTAATTAGAAGAGAAAGGGTCTAAAGATAAGTGTGGCAGGCTTATCCTGCTATGGATGTTATCTATGGATGTAAACAGGATCACAGATCTTATATCATATTTTAACATTAAAATTAAACTAAAAATAAAGTTAGTCAAGCAACTAGAGATTATAACCAAGACAGTATTTGCCTGCTGGTGTCTCCTGTTATTTGGATCTCATTGCATGCATTTTATTTTACCCCTTTTCGCTCATCATCTCCTCTTTCTGCATCTCTCGAGTTTATGCCCTTCAGACCAGCTAAAGTTGACTTTATTGATCTGTACTAACTTTTTAATTTGAAGAAGACTTGCATATTTTAAGCATTATTACATCAGAGGTATATGATAACTGCTAACAATTAGAAGAAAGAAATACATGAATGAATATGAGTTTCTCATCAGGAATGTTTTATAATACAAACAGTAAATGAAAAAGAAATTAATAGAGCTTGAAAATAACAGCTTCAAGAAGCAGATGGCTTAAACCATTGAAACAGACTTGCCGTATTATGAAACTGCAGTAACAGAAGTTACAATCACTAAAGTAATAAAATTAAATTATTTGTTAAAGATACGATAAAATTAGTGCATTAATATTGTTATTAATTTGTTCATCAAACCAGCAATACAAAGAGCAATAACACAAATTGCCTTCCATCAAACAAGTCAATATAGTATATAAAATCCAGAATCTCTAGTATAGCCACCTATTAACTCAAGATTTCCTAGCATAGAATCCAGGTGCAGGGCTTTTCTTATGCATTTATTGTTAGATTCTTTAATATCAAGCCTTATCTCATGTATTTCACGTGAGGAATAGATGGAACAGCAGGGTACAAACTTTCATGAGCTATAGTACCTGAATACTTAATCAATGTGGGGTTTTTTTGATACTTTGTTAAAACTTTCAGACAGTCTGTAAAATTATGATGATACCTGAAATACATCATCCTTTTTGTACCCTGTGATTGATACACCTTTGTCAAATCTAATGAAGGTCAAATAAAATAAGTCTCTTACACGTTCATTTCAGGATTCAAATTATCTAAATTTATTGCAAAAGTGGAGGAACTGGAATATTTCAGAGTAATTAGTCTGATGATCATCTATTATTGCATAATTTGTAAAGCACTAAATTACTTGCAATCATATTAAAATCATATTCACAATTACTTGCAATCATAAAAACGCCACATATTTTATACTTTCCTATTACAGAGACATGTGTTTGTCATTTAGAACTTAATTTGTTGCTGCTTTATTCCTCTTTTGCAGTACTACAGCTCTAAAGAAATGAAATTAAAATAACACACTTTTCTTCACTATAGTTCTCAAATACATGCTTAAATTTCAGCAGCCAGGTAAATATCACACCAAATGAAAACTGTTATTCTCAGAGTCTACTTAAGCCCAAAGGCATTGTGTAAAAGAAAAAAATTGTGTTTGCAAAAAAACACAAGCTAAAAGCAATGCATATTATTGGATGCTGCCAGAACTAGATTATATCTGTTGCAGGCTTAGGGAGATCAATCCCTGTGAGCCCTACCTGTCCCCTTGCAGCTCATTACACTTGCTAAACACAAGTGGTCAAGCATATTGTGCTGCTCACAAGAAATTGCAGAATCATATAATGGTTTGGGTTGGAAGGGGCCTTAAAGATCATCTAGTTCCAACCTTTCTGCCGTGACCAGGGAAGCTTTCACTGGAACAGGTTGCTCAGGGCTCCACGCAACCTTGGAAACTTCCAGGGATGGGGTATTCACAACTTCTCTGTGCAACCTGTTCCAGTGCCTCACTACTCTCACAGTAAAGAATTTTTTTCTAATATCTACCTCCTTTCAGTTTAAAGCCATTTCTGCTTGTCCTATCAGTATATGCCCTTGCAAAAGTTTCTCTCCAGCTCTCTTGCATGCCCCCTTTAGATACTGAAAGTACCTAATATACCTCCAGAGCCTTCTCTTCTCCAGGCTGAATAACCCCAACTTTCTCAGCTTGTCTTCACAGGAGAGGCGCTCAGGTCCTGTGATCAACTTGGCCCTACTCTGGACTTGCTCCAGGAGGTCATCTTTCTTATGCTGAGAGGCCCCAGACCCTGACACAGTACTCTAGGTGGAATCTCACGAGGGCAGAGTAGACAGAATCGGCTCTTTTGACCTCCTTTTCACTCTTCATTTCATGCAACCTAGGATATGATTGGCTTTCTGGCCTGCATACACACATTGCTGGGACATGTTTGAGAACATTGTCACATGAAGAAAAACAGTATAATGTTACACATTCTACATCAATCCTCTTGTTTAAAAAAAATCAAACTAATTAAGTGTATAAGGAAGATACAAGTTTGGGAATTTGTGGCACAATCCAAGAGGCTGAGAGCTAAATACTGTATAAACTTACTAATGTGGGGGTTAAAGCATCAGTGTAGCAGCAACATGACTGGGGCTTTAAGTCTAAAGGAACTTAAACTACTTCTAATTTCATTACTTATTTTTTGTATATTTCTGATAATTATTTTACAATTTCCCCATTTTTCTTCTACTACTTTCTTCCTCTGTGTTCTAGCTCTGGATTATATGTGTGTATATATATATATATTATATGTGTGTGTATATATATATATATATATATACACACACCCCTAAGCGAACAGACTCACAGGCATGATTCATTCTAAAGTGTTATGAGACTCTTTGTCATGGAAACTAAATGGACTACTATTTTCAGCACAATTTTTATTTAAGTATCAGGAGTTATTTAAGTAATCACCTGTTCTGTAGTTCAATATTTCTGTATAAAGTGGATGCCCACTTGAGAACAGAAACAAAAAGATGTTCGGACTGGAATTATAATTTAAAATTAGCATGGATTCACATTATATTGCAAGGTACCAGATACACTCAACATTTAGAGCATGTTTTGCCAATCCAGCAATCTAGACATGACAGCATTTAAGCAATTATGATCTTCCAACAAAAATCTAACAACAAAACATTAAACTGGAATGAACAAATATATGTGTATTTCAAGTAATGTCAATGGTTTTAAAAACTAAATGTATGTAGCTTCGCCTGAAGTTCTTGCTTTATAATGCTTCAAGGGAGACTCAAAACTCCAGAAGCTTCCTTTTATTTTACAAATAGTTTTACCTGAAATATCTGCATTCTGAGTGGATATGAGGATTGCAAGGCACATATGGGAACTAGTTAACACTATCAAATTAACATAAATGGCAGAAGACCCTAGTGGGCTGCATGGGATGGTCAAACACAGACACATATGCAGGTTACCTGAGGTCCTGACGGCCTGCAAGAGTTCTGTCTTCTATTGTCTAATAGGTTATATCAATGTCAAGGAAGATTTGTAATAGTTAAACACTGAGATGAAGGTGGGTGACAAAAATAAATAAACTGTATTAACAATAGAGGGATTTAGAAACAAAATTGGCAAAGAAAGCTTTGACATGTAGAGAAGAAAGACAATGTAATAAGGTCTTCATCACACATTAGGGTGAGAAGACAAAGGACTGCAGAGCCCAAAGTTGAAAAGGAGCAGTTTGTGTGCTATAATGTATAGAAATGTAGATTCACAAGATCCATTCTTCTGCCTGCATATGGATGATAAGCCAACTGAGAGCTTATGGATCTTGATTAAAGAGAAGGCAGCTAAGAGCAACACTGTAGTGGACATCAGGCTATCTGACTAGGAAGAAGTGGACAGGGTCCTCTACAGGCAAAGAAGAGTACCCTCATGTTCGCTGGCCTTGGTCCTCCTGGAGGACTTCAACTACTCCAGCATCTACTGGAGAGATGGACAGCGTAATAGAACATAAACAATCCAGGAGGCTCCTGGAATGCATTGATGAAAAGTTCCTCCTCCAAGTGATGAAGGAATCAGCAAGGAGTGGTCCTCTGCTGGATCTCATAGTGACCAAAGCTGGGGCTTAGTGAGGATGTGAAGGTCAAAGACACCTTCAGCTGCAGTGGCCATGAGATGGTGGATTTCGTGAACCTGAAGGGAAAAAAGAAATCTAAACAGCAAGCTCACAAGCCCAGACTTTTATAGAATGCAGACTTTGGCCTCTTCAAAGATCTTCTGAGAAGAGGTTCCTGGGATAAGATGCTGCAGGGAAGATGGGCCCAAGAAAACCTGTTAATATTCAAGGATTACATCCTTGGAGCTCAAGAGCTGTCCATCCTAATGAATCAAACAAAAATTTCAGGAGACCTACCTGCATTGATGAACAAAGAGTTCCTAGGCAAAATCAGACTAAAACAGGAAGCATACCGAGGATGGAAGAAAGGATATGCAAGGTGGGAGGAATACAGAAACATTATCCAAACATTCAGGAATAAGGTTAGGAAAAGGAAAGCCCTACAGGAATTGAGTCTGACAAAGAACATAAAATGATCTGGGAAAGACAAGAATGATTTTTATCAGTACATAGAAATATAAATAGAAAAGGAAGGCTGGGAAAAATGTGGGTTCACTGCTGAGACTGGGGATCTGGATACACAGGGCATGGAAAAGGCAGTGGTACTGAATTCCTTCTTTGATTCAGTCTTTACCACCAAGACCAGTCTTCAGAGATTGCAGGTTACAGAGACCAGGGAAAAAGTCTGGAGCAAGGACGATATACCTTTTGTAGAAGAGAATCAGGTCAGGGAGTACTTAAGCAAACTGGATGTGCGTGAGCCCATGGGCCCTGATGGGAGGCACACACAAGTCCTGAGGTTACTGAGTAATGTCATTACAATACCATTCTCTATAAATCTTTGATGATGGTGACTAAAAGTGTCTGAACACTAGAGGGAAGCAAATGGCACTCCTATCTTCCAGAAGGACAAGAAGGAAAACCTAGGGAACTGCAGGTCAATCAGCATCACTGCAATCCATGGGAAGGTGATGGAGCAACTAATCCTAGAAATTATTTCCAGACACATGAAAGACAAGACAATTACCAGAAGCAGTCAACATGGATTCACCAACAGAAAGTCATGCTTGACTTACTTCTATGATGAAATTACTGGCCTGGTAAATGAGAGGAATACAGTGAATATTGTCTGGAAACCAATAAATGCTTGAACACTCTTTGCTATAAGATCCTTCTGGACAAGCTGTTAACATATGGGCTGGATGAAAAGACAGTGAGGTGGTATGAAATCCAGCCAACTGTCCAGACCCAAAGTATCATGATACTGTTCAACATTTTCATTAACAATCTGCATGATGGGGCAGTGTCCCCTAACAAGTTAGCTGGTGACACAAACGAGACGTTTCTGATATGCCAGGGTCATGCTGCCACCCAAAGGAACCTTGACAGGTTGTAAGAAATGGGCTGACAGGAAATTCATGAAGTTCAACAAGGAGAAGTCCTTCACTTGGGCAAGAATAACCTCATGCACCCATATATACTAGGGAATACCCAGCTGGAAAGCAGCTCTGGGGATCCTGGTGAACAACACCTGACCATGAGTCAGCAACAAGGCCTTTGTCCAGAGAGCCAGCTGCCTGTTGCATTACATTATGGAGTACATTGCCAACATTAGGGGTTATTGAAGCACTTGAAGGATGTAGAACTCTTATCCAACAATGTATCTGCAGTTTGGCTGAACTAGTGGAGATTGTGCCAAAAGTCTTGCTAAATTCAAGGTAAATCTCACCCACTGCCTCCCCTCATCTGTACAGCTGGTCACCTCATCATGGAAGGCAATCAAGTTGATCAAGTGTGGCTCATTCTTGGTTATGCTGGCTCTTCCCATTTATTTGGTCCATCGTAAGCTTGGCCACAGCTTCTGGGAAGATTTGCTTCTTATGATTCCTAGAGACAGAAGATAGGCTGGTCAATAGCAGATACAAGTTTGACTGTCTTCAGAGTAAGCTTGATGTCTGTCTTTTTCTATACATCAGAAACCTTTCCAACCATCTTAAATTTTTGAAAATGATGAAAAGTAGGCTCACAACTATGTCAAGCAACCCCCTCAGCATCCTTGGATTCATCTTATCTGGTCACACGGACTTGTGTATGCTCATCTTGCTTACGTGATTCTTTACTTGATCTTGCTCTAAAGTGGGTAATACTTCACTCCCACAGACTGTCACCAGTCACAGAAAACTGGGAAACTGTGAGTATACCTAAACAGTCAAAATGTCACTTCTTTTAGAAATTGTAAGTGAAAAAAAAAAAAAAAGGATGACAACAACCTGGTGCACAGATTGTGTTTATTCTCCATGATTATACTCTGCCATGTGAGAGTCATCATCACAGTTAAAGAATGTGTAAAGAATCTACATTCCAAAATGAATTTGTACTGTAAAAGAATGAAAATAAATGCAACTAGTACAATTAGTGGACTCATTGCACATCATCCATATTTTGACATGCATCTTTTTAATTACATTACGCAAAACAAATGCGATCACAGAGGTAACTGACCTCTTGTCCTTCAGACAGTGTTCTACTTGGCATAAACCACTGAGTACTTTTAAATTTTTAGGGACAAAAATCTTCCAAACAATAACCATATAACATAAAGGAGAAAAATCAAAATTATTGAGTTTATTTTAGCCTTTATTCTGCTGCCATGGCCATTATGTGCTAATTAAAAACCATTCTGAGTAGATAGTGTGAAGAGACATTCTATTCTTAAATATATAAATTTGGATCAATTGATAACAGTCAAGAATATCATGTAGATGAAAATCCGTGCTTTGACAGCTTATTGCCAAATAGAGCAAATATGTGAAAAGGCCGAGAATAAGACTGAGAATTAATCTGTCTAATGCTACTGGAACTTGGATCCACTTTTTTGTCTTCCACAGTCATCTCCTCAGTTATTCTTGCTTTTTGATTTCCTGAAGAAGCTTCCCTAGAATTCTCAAGGTTTACACCATTCAAGACTAAACATACATAAGCAGTATTTTTTTCCAGGAGTTAATTAGGCAAGGACAGTAGGTTTCATGATTATTTCCAGACTTTTTTTTTTTTTTTTTTTTTTAAGCCGGAGAGGATTTAAAAACGTCCCACAGAAAATGTCGCCTCTTAGTAATCAAATTGTTTTGTAGAAATGTGTCATATTGATCACCAAATTAGTGTCAAAGGGAAATCTTGTGACTTTCTCATTTGTATCACTAGTGTTAAAACATTTAACATCACTAATGTCAAAATATTTTGTTTCACATTTATTATTCATGAACATGTCTTCTAATTCTTCAGAAACAAATATTGTTTTTTCTGAACAGATCCCTTTTTTTTGCAAATTTCATTCCATAAAAAGACTTCAGTTTGAGCTGTTCATCTCATTTGCAACTAAAAAAAAAAAAAAGATATAAAACCAGAAGTTGAGGGTTTTAGTTGCTTTATTTACCATCAATTCATGCTTAGAAAATATTTGGAAAAGTATATATTTCAATGTTTTGAGAAAGACATAGCCTTACCTTTGCCCTCACTTCACCCTTCCCTGTATTCAAATTCCACCACTGTAGATTTGCAGATGTACCAGAAAGCAGTTCTAACCTTTAGGATCTGTCTAGCTGTCTAAGATTTAGTAATGTACCTATGCCTCTGGGGTTTCTAAGCAATTGTCGCTTTCCCAGCAAACTGCACTTAAATACAATTTGCTAGAAAGGGACTAACACCATTCCTTTGGCTATAATAGGCAGGGGCTTTGATATCATTCCAGGAAACCTTGCCACTGACAGATTGCTGATAGTTCTGGGAATAAAGTTCAGCTCCAGTACACTGAGCTTCCCAATACCTTAATGAAATTCCTGGAAGTGTCTTTTCTACATAGAAACACTTAATGGAACAACATAAACCAAGAAAATATAAGTAACAAAGATGAGAGAGACATGTTTTTCCAAGTTCTAAAATTTCGGGGACATATTACCCTAATCTGTCTCCATATTAGTAGCTTATCTTTTAAATTGAAAACTGCCTCTGAAAACAAAGGCATTACAGACTCAAGTGTCAGTCACAAAAATATTTAAGCAAATAACTTAGGTTTTCTAACGGGATTATGTTAGCATTGCCTGAACATCTGCACACTGCAAAAGCTTATGGGATGTATCCTCACCACACTCTTATAAATTAACACAATTCTGATTCACCATTTTGTTATTGAAGAGCAAAAGCACAATGAGGCACCAGGCACTGGTCTCCCATGAGAGCATTTCTATGTGGTGGTATTCCCTGTTCAGAGCACCTATATCTCTTACATACTGGAAACTACTGAAATCCATATCATCTTGAGGGCTGCAGAAAAATGAGAAATTTGTCACAGGGCTCTGGTATCTTGGATGTGCACTCAAATATTGAAGCACTGAATAAAATGTGGATACTGACCTCTTACAGTTTGCGGTGTCAACTCAATTAGAAGCATCTTAAGGATGGGTACTAATTTATCTCTTGCTTGGAAGATACAGAGAAATACCTATGTTACAGTCCCATGAAGGTTTAAGGGTCATAGATGTTCGACAGCTCCAAATATAGATGATTACAGGCATAGTCTGGAAAATGCCATCAGGCACTGAGGCAATTTTAGTCACTTGTTGATAACTAAATTGGATTTTGGTGCTGAACATGGAAATTCTCAGCTGAGCCCTATCAAGCTTAGGTACCTGGTCAAAGGCTATCTGCTATGCACACCGTAAAGAAAAGATTTGAACCAGTATCTCTCAGATCTGAAGAGAGTATCTTCACACTGCTTGATCAGACATCCTAACAATGATTACATGCTGAATAGTTTTACCATGGCAAAATGCCTGCTGCTACCTGAAATATGTTTCCACTGAAGGATTCTGAAAAAAATCAGATATCTGTATAGTCAGGATGACATGCTCACAGATGGAGAGAAAGGGTGCAATTTGCTGCTGCCTTAAGGTATGGTGCAAACAGAACTATTAAGGGAACTACTACACAGAAGTCTGAGGAACAGAACAACATAAACCTCTTGCAAACTGGCCTCAAAAAAGCCTTAAGTGGGTCCCACCCACAAGGTTAAACTAAGAAGAGGAGTTAAGCATAGTAGAAACTTTTTGTCTTAAAAAATATACCTCTCCTTGGAAGACATTATTGATATTTTTATCTTAGTGTTCAGGGAGCAGGAAAGATGATGGGAGAGGCAGACTTACACACAAGGCAAACAGGAAGAGCTGTGAAAGGTCATCCAAGTGCTTACAGTTTGTGTTCTTTTAATTAATGATGCAAAAAAAGTTTTATTTTTGTCCTGTCCGTTTAACAATATAGGGAACATTATTTGACACTTGCACAGCATATAAAATTATTTTATTATTATAACTATTATATATATATATAACTATATTATAACTATTGTTATCACACGTAACTTCTTCAACGTATATGGCTAAATTTCAGTGTGTACGACTGAATAGATGCACACACAGAAATGAACCATTTGGTGGGGGTGGAGGGCTGGGGGCCAGGAGCATTAACTGAGGCCGTGCAAATAGTTTTGCCAAATAAAGAGCCCTGAGTAATTCAGTCACAGAGAGATGGGGAGTGAAAGACAGATTCTGATCCCAAGACACCTCTATACTCAGTGGAAGGTGCTAAATGGGATATTTCTTTTAGAAAGGCCATTTGTCAAACATCACAGTGGTGCTTTTTACCCCCTCTTTGCTAAGAAACAGACCATGTACCTATTCTTAAAAAGTGCCCCAAATCCTACTTACCTAATCTTACTGCATTAATTCATAATTAGAACTTCCTCTTGCAGTCACAGTAATAGCACAAAGTTCTTTTGTTTTGTTTTTGTTTTCTTTGCTTCCCAATGGTGTTAATAAGCAAAGGCCAAAAACCCGTCGGGAAATTTTGGAGACAAATGAAATGGGTGGACAACTTCTCCATCAGTACTTCACGTTAGCCTTCACTGTTTCCACAATTCTTGGTCAAGGTAGAGCTTTGTTGAATTCTGTCTATATATATATTTTATTAAGCCTGGAATTCAAAGTCTGGTGAAAATAGTTTACTTTTAAGAAGCAAAGTCAATTCTTTTTTACTTAATCTGGTATTTTACATAGCCAGAGGAATCTTTAAAGTTTTTTATTAATTCTTTTTAAAAAAAAAAAAATTATGCTGGGAAAAGTAAAGTAATTTTCATGACTAAATAATTAAATTTAGGGACTATAGTAATTTTAATTATATTTACTTTGCTAATTAGAGACATTGAGGGTTTCTTCCATTTATTGAAAGCTTGACAAGTTTTATCTAAGAGCATTTTATAATTAAGATCATATATTAATTCCTTGCTTGAGATAATAAATATTTTTAGGTTATTTAACACAGAAAGCAAGGTCTGTTACTCAGCTGAAAGTAGACAGAGAATGTTCTGGTGAAATAATGTTGTACAGGTTAAGCCCCACCCAATAAAATCTAAGGTTTAAAGGAGACCTTTAGCCTGTAGAAGAGGAGGCTCAGAGGGGACCTTATCACTCTGTACCTGAAAGGAGGCTGTAGCCAGGTGGGAGTAGGTCTCTTCTCCCAGGCAACTGGTGGCAGGACAAGAGGACACAGTCTGAAGTTGTGCCAGGGGAGGTTTGGGTTGGACATTAGGAAGAATTTTTCACAGAAAAGTAATTAAACATTAGAATGGGCTGCCCAGGTAGGTGGTGGAGTCACCATCCCTGGAAGTGCTTAAGACTGGAAGTGGCACTTAGTGCCATGGACTAGTTGACGTTCAGTCATAGGTTGGACTCAATCATTTGCAACTTAATTGGTTCTGTGCTTCTTTGAGAAAAAATCTTGGTTTAACATTTTGGATGGGAGAAACAGAGGACTAGAAAAAACCTTCCATCTACTATTTTGATCCAAATGAATTTTAGTTTTTTTCATTTTACAACATGTTTCTAAAAGTCTAGCAGCTTCTAGAGTATAAAGGAAAGTTAATAATTTCATCTGGAGAAAAAAACTGGGGGTTTTTGCCTTTTTTCTTTTTCTTATGTCCTGCCCTGGTACACACTCAGAAATAAGACAATAGCTAACAAAGTCAGTAATGCAAAAATGCCCAATTCAGTTTGTTGGAGGATAGAAATGTGTGGAATCTAGTCCTGTTTAACTTCATAGCAACATTCCACTATTGCCCACAGCCACACTGCACATCTTCACAGAAACTGTTTATTTTTCTTTAATTACTCTAATGCCATCACAGAATGAAATTCTACATCTCAAGAATTTTCTCTCTTCCTCTCAGATCCTTCCAAGGATATTGGTATCACATATAAAGACCTTAAGGGCCAGAGAAAAATGAAACTATCCTAGTAGGAATGAATCCCATTTTACTGAACCAGATTCACACAGTATAAATCAGTGGTTTTCACAAAGATTACATTGGTGGAATCTATCTTAAGGGATGAGGGGACACCTAGATCCTTTTGGGAACTGTGTTGTTGCTTTACATTACAGTTTCAGTGATATAAATCAGGAATGTAGCCCACTGGACTGTACTCCCCAGTATAACTAAGATAGCTCATTCCTGATTCTTAATCTGAAAAACTGGAGTACAAAGAGGGTATTCCACTGTCTTTTTTTTGTCTTTTTTTTTTTTTTAATATTAAAATTCCTTTGTACTTTGGAAGTGGAAGGGTTATATATTACAACTATATACCTATCAACATGCTATTTTGCAAATTTGTAAAGCAGACAGGTAATACACAGTCCCACTGGTCTGGTACTTGCATCTCTCTGTCATGAAAGTAGACATATATATATATTTAAGTCATCAACAATTTGAAAATAACTACAAACAGATGTTGACATATGTGTACAATATGAATGTTAAAATCTCAGCAATCTTATTTGAAACAGCAGCAATAGCAAAGTGTCATCAACATTTTTGTTGCTGTGTTGCTGTCCTTGAATGATATTTTTGTACTGTGTCTCACCAGAGTCCTTTCCAGTTAATTGCTTTCCCCCTGCCCCAAACACAGCACTCCATAAGATGTACCACTGAGAAATGAAATGGTGATACAAACCCTAATATGCTCACTCTTGAATAGAGTAGTGCTCTGGGTATACAAACATGTCTTTCTAGCACAGATTTGAGGCTAATTAAATATCAGTTGTGTTGTAAAACATTCAAGATCATTCTTCCTTTAAGTGTTATCAAGACTTTTTAAAGCTCTTGAAGTGGCACTAAAGAGAGGAGCGTACATGTTTAAGCACTGTTCTCTTTTGCTCATTTTTAACTGAGGTCTCCAGGTTATTTAAATTTTAGAAAGAAGGTATTCCCTTTTTGAACACATTTCGCAGCAGAGCAAGCACCAGAAACAGTAATTGTTAGAGCCTTGATCAGCATATTGAAAATACCTGATTATTAGTAGCTCACAAACATCTTGCAGATCTTCATACATGTTGTGAAAGGAAGCAGTTTGCTAGAATTGTAATGACTATTTTGCAAGGCACATGGAATGAAGCTTATATGTTGCTGGTACTGCACACATGTGAATCCTTTAGCACTATTATTTTCATGAACTTGACATTAGTTTAATAAAAACACAAATTATTGTGACTATAACAAAAGAAATCTTTAACACTAACTTTCGAGGACACAGTTCCCTGATGATTTTACCAATAGGGATAATGCCTGAGGTAATTTATGCACTCCTTTCAGAAGTTTAAAAATGCTTCAGACTGATAGAAAGTTTTAATATATGTCTATATGTTAATGAACAAAATACACAAACAAACAATATATGTGGATTAAATTGATAAGAAATTCTTTTCTGGTTATTTTAAAAAATTTTTAGTAGGAGGGCTTTTAAAAACATATGTATCTCACATAGCAGTTTTAGGCCATATCAAAACATTGATTTTTAAAATAGAATTCAGATTACTGCAAGAGCATTACATTACATTCTCAGTTTCTGTTTTCACATGTTCATCCTCTTTAATGTCCTGTCTACTTACCTCTTTTTATTTATTTAACCAATAAAAATCGTGGATATTATTTCCATCAAAAATCACAGTATTTGTGAGAGCAGAAAGACAATCTCCTAAAAGAACTATAAGTCATCAGTTTTTATATTGTCAAACAGGATATTAGTATGGGAGAGACAATAAAATTCAATAACATTTTCTTAATTTCTTTTCATCTTTTGCAGTTTGAATTATACTAAGTATCCAAACATTGGCATTGTCCTATGACCTATCACTACAATCAGTGTTGGATCCTTATTTAACATCCTACTTATTAGGTTAAAATTCTGTTCACATCTGATGTTTCTTACAATAAACTGCTTTATGTACTTCATCAAGCTCAAAATAGAGTAAATCAATCTCCAATTCTGATCTTGATATTGTACAAACTTTATACCTTTCCTTTGATGTTCTGTTTAAACAAAAATGAGTCCAAGAAATTCTTGCTTCCCTTTAACTCTGTTAAGATAAATACTGTCTACTGGAGACAAAGAATGTAAGGCCACTTTCACAGTCCATGTAAAGAAGACAGTTTGGCCTGATGCCTCGCATCTGGTTTTGGGGGGTTTTAGCTGTTAATATGGATATTAAAAAATATATTTTTTCTCATGAAAGGACTAGGATTCAATACTTTTGCCCTCTAAGGAAGGACCATAAGTGAAAAAATGTGATTTATTAAGTGGCTGCAGAATTTATGCATTAAATGTATTATGATATACACATTTGAGCAAAATGATATGTTTCATATGTATATGTTTCATAGGTATGTGGTACATTATCACAATATGATATGTTTTGTGTTGAAGGAAGGTTGAAGCCAAAGACAGACAAAATATTTGAGTCACACATTGCAAAATTATACATTTTAATCTCTCTCCATTAACAAGGTAAATCTATTTAGCACCACTATAAACTTCATACCACATTAAACCAGGACATTTACCACATACAGCAAAACTGAAATAAAGCTCAGATAAAGAGGGCCACTTGCATGGATGAGGATTTTTCTCAAGATGTAATGCTGGAGAGACCTTATTTGCTTCATCATGGCTGGTATTAGCACATCTCCAATGTTAAATACATGCATGCAGTGTTCTACACCTAGAATTGCTGTCCCTTTAGTAACTTTACATTGACTTGACTGATACGCTATGTTTGTATAGGCATAAAAGAAAGGTAAAGCTCTTCCATAGACAATTGACTATATTACTTTATTTTTCATATTAGAGTAGCTGTGTTAGTTTGTAGTGTTCAAACATCCTCAGAAAGTTACCATTTTTCCCTTCAATAAAAAATTGAGCTTTTATTTTTAACTAATTCTCATACCAAATTTAATTTCTTGGAATTAAGTCACTAATTCTGAAGTCTACCTGGACAGATACAAGTAGTGTTGCAACTCTATTGCAGCTGAAGAAACTGAGCTTAAGACTCAGCTTAAGGTGTGCAGCCTGAATTGCATAGATGCTGCTACTCAGATATTACATTAGCTAAAGCCACTGGTAAATTTAAGAGCAACTTCTGAAAGGCCATAAGTGGATTGCCTGAGGCTACAGAAACAATCATTATTTGAGGTAGGTTTAGTGCATCTTCACTCACAGGAAGATAAAACCTCTGTGTATATGAATAATGCATGGTTCATGTTCAGTATTTCTTTCGAGAAATCTTATAGCACTGAACACAGGGTGCATGCAATTTTTCACATTTCATAAAGGATAAAACAGAAAATCAAGAAAGGGCCAGTCATATGTCTTAGTTTACCCACCTGAGTGAGGGTGAACTGCATGGTCCTTGAGTCCTTTGACTATAACAAAGTACTGACATCCTTAAAAAAATGTCAAGGGAAATAGTAAAGTGGTGATATTTAGCAAGTTTATGCACTGGTTGTCTTCGAGATATGTATTTCCATTTCTTTCTCCTAGGGTTTGTAACCAGTTAAAAATTATATGAAATCTTTATTAAGTGTTTCCTTGTTAATCTATCATGTTACTTTAAGCATTTCCCTAATGCAGTCATATCCTATTAGTAACCAACCACCCTCATTAATTCAATTAAAAAAATGTTTTATCGTATTGACAATATTTTTATTGAATTAGTGGAGATGATTAATGATAGTGTAATTCAATGGAAGCAGCTACTCAAGTGCTAGTTAGACATCCTAGCCTTCCAAAGAAACTGACTGTTAAAAATTATATTTGTCATTGCTTGACAACAAAACAACCTAAATGTTGACAATTCTTGTTGATGTCTGAAGTCAAAACATGGTAGTTATCTTGTTATGTTGCAACATACTTTATAGTATACACACTAGAAGAGTGCAACAAAATGTAAAGAAGTTCACCCATTAAAATGCTCTTTTCTCTCCCTGAGGATTTTCAAAGATTTTTGGTGTCTGCCCAAGGATAGAGGCAATATTTTGCATAAGAGCAGCAGAGCAGTGAAGCAGTTCTATTCAGCTACATAACAGTTCATCCCATTTTCAAGGGAGGTGTGATAAAAAGCCTGTAGGCACATATTTGTTTAGCAGTTATGTTTGGGGAAATGAAGAATTTTCCCTTGAATTCATCATTAGCTAGGTCACTCAAGCATAGATATTTTTGTGTCTCAAGGAACAGGCTCTTCAGCTGAAATCTAAGAGATTTTCTTTTCCTCAAACATGTTACAAATGTTTCAGCAAATACAGTAATAATTTTTTCCCCTGGTTATTATAAAGAATATAATAATTAGTAGAATAGTAGAAATTAATTACCGCTCATTTGAATCCTGACAATAAACACTCAATTAAATCTTCTTTGCATTCCACCATCCCCAAAAAGACTAGGTACAAAATCAAAACTTAGTTTGATGTTACTGTTACACTTTAATATAATTTAATATATATGAAGCCACTTAGAGATGAGTAAATACAGTGAGTTAAAATTAAAAAACAAACCCAAAATGAAACCAAAAAAGAAAAGCAAACAGCAAATGTAGGTAAAAAACAGCAAATGTGGGTGAAAAAAACCCTCTGTCCCTTTCATTTTTCTTTGTTACTCTCAATTTCTCTGCTGTCATAAAAGGGACAGTTTCTGCCCTATTTGATCCTCACCTTCTAGTGGCTTTAGTAACATAACATTGATGAGTGTGGCATCAAACCTTACTTATATTTGTACCAGAGTAACTAGAAAGCAGTTTCCCTCAGCTGTTATGTTTTTGACGGAAAATTTTGCAATTATGCTTACATTTTACATTCTTATTTTGGCAACACATTTCCCTCCCACCTTTGTAATTTCTTCAATGGTATAAGAGCACTCAATATTTTCTCTCAAAACAAGCAGACATAAATTTGATTACAAGAACACTAACAATGAACACCATGTCTAGGAAACACCTGGCACTTGCCTTTTGTCGTTCCCATTTACAATCCTGGATCCGTTTACTGTTGTCTGCTTTCCAGCTCTTTGACATGTGTAGGGGATTAGACTTGTCAGATTTGAATGAATCGAGTCTCTACCACACTAGTCTCATCCCCTGGGCCTTGTAGGTACCTCTGAAAAGGATCCATTTTCCTTGCCCTCTGTAAATGGAGCCACCCACATTTCTAGTGGGATACCTGACTCCAAATCCCAGCTGACACTATCAAAAACAGATGACTCCAGTCTCTCTAGTGATGGCTAGGGCTTATCTAGTTAGCATAGGACAATATTAAAGTGCAAGGCACGTGGGGCTTCTCTAAAAGTTGCTGTGATCCTAAGGGCTACTTTCCTGCAAAGTATAAAGTCATCTAGACCCATACACAGAGATTCCAAAATACGATCTTTCTGATTCAGCAGTTTTACCAAACTCTCTGAATGAGGATAGATGATACACACAATGTTGGAAGTGGGTCCAAAACTTCATTTGTTAACCTGCTTCCCTGATTCCAGTCATGCAGGGCAATTAGCTAGTAATATGACTAAAGGGCCCAAATTTTCCCCCATGTGGTATTCAGCTTGCTCTCACCCAGGTGCCAATGAGCCAAAAGTTGCTAGTGTCAATGGAGACTGAAGGTAGAACTGGCTGTTGGTGATGGATTACCAGAACATGACACAAAGCCATTTCCTCATTCACTTGAGATTCTTTCCTGCCATTTCATTGGGGCAGTTATTCACAGGTGCATGGTAATAACCGGCATGAGTTTTGAAGTCTAATTACGAATTTAAGCAACAGAGCAGCAAAAGTTACTACATCTGGAACTAGAATCATTGAATCATAGTTTCAGAGCAACCAGATAGCATTTACACAAGTGGTGTAGAGTCCAGTCAGTGGAGTCACTGTAAGCATTTTATCTCCTTAAAAAAAATAGGGGCTTCATACTGAACAAAAATTCATATTTCCAGACTTATACAGAGGGAACCTGATGGACCAAAAATACCTCCTGAATTGAGCTAAGCTAATATGAAAGAAGAAGAGCATAACAATACTTAAAAAGAAAGTAGAAGTGTCATTTTATGATATTCCAATGTACAAAGAACTTTTTAATCAAGAAAATATATAATTACATACATAACCCTTCACTAAGTGAGATGAAAAATTCAGTACCTTATATTTATGTTTTAGGCAAGGTAGAAATACATTTTCTTGATACTGACCTGTAATTTTCATAGTTCATCCTAAATCAGAATAGTCTTTTCTGGAATACCATATGGTATCAATTATGCAGTTGCAAAACTTTGACAGAACCTTTACAGCGTGTTACTAATTCCCTGTTACAAAAATCCCCCACATTTTGTGATGTGTAATTTCATTGCCTTAAGCAAGTTGGTTAAAAATTCTGTGAGAAAATAAGACCTCAAAATTTCAAAATTTTATTAAATACTTCTTATGCCTTTTTTTTTTTTAATGGCATTGAATCTTTTCAAGATATTTCTCCCAGTCAATTTTGACCTTTGAACTGTTCTGCATATCTAGTATAGTGTAAACAAAAGGCAACTCAAACTGGAAGACAATCAGTCTTACGCTACTTCCTTCAAAATCCTGAACACCTCTTTTTGAACCTGCATAATGCAACACAGATAAACATAAGACATAATGAAGCATAGTATTTTACTACCATATGCTTCTGTTGGTGGATCTACCTTGGGACTTCATTAGTATGTGACTATTTTCAGACAGTGAATGTACATCTCAAAATGTTATAACTCTGAAAAACTAGGTAAAAGTAAGAGCTGAATATTCTTTTTTTCTCATACTTGTCAGTGGCAACAGAGATAAATTCAAATTGGTACTTGTTGATCCCCAGTCAATAGGATTAAAAATTCTAAAAATAACTTAGTATGAGATGCATACACATAAGGTAACTGACACCATATGACTTCCACCCACTCAGTGACAATTTTCATAGTCCTTACTAGACAAAATTTCATGGACAAGAAGAATAAGACACTAAATTATTAGGAGAAATTACCATTTATGCTCAGACTAGAACATGACTAGATTAAGTTACCCCTTCACAGTCACTCTTCTGAATTTAAAACATGGGAAAAACATAAATCACAAACTTGTAGAATAGAATTATAACAGAGTGAGAATCATAGACCACCAGAGTACTTTAGGTGAGAAGGCAACTCTGGAGGTCTCAAATCCAGCCTTTCCTCCCCTCTGCCCCCAAATTCAAAGGATAACTTAGATGACATAGCCAAAGTTTGCCCATTCATTTGAGTATTTCCAAGAATGCAGAATCTCTGTGCTGCTCTGTTCCTGTGTTGGAGCCTCTGATGGTGATCTTTTTTCCTTAATATTTAGCAGAATTTCCTTTTTTGCAACTTGTGACCATGGCTTTTTGTCCTTTCTCTGTGTATATGCTAGATGCCTCAGCCTTCTTTTAAGCAATGGTAGAGTACACTATGTCTACCTTCAGTCTTTTACTCTCCAAGATAACCTGAATAAGTGGACTTCAGCTTCTGTGTTGTGTGTTCCATCCTCTTGGTGGTATGTGGGGTACTCGCTTCAGTAAGTGAAATCTATCTTGCACTGGGAAGCCAAAACTAGACTACAAATATGGCCAGCTGAATATCTATTTTGAAAAAAAAATTGTTCTAATTCTGAAGATTTTCCTTCAGTAACTAAATTCAGTCCTTTTTACCTTGTTTGTTACATAGTGTGACCATCAAAAGCTTAACTATTTTGTCTGTAAAGAATCTTAGTCCTTACCCATCCATGTTAATGTAGACTGCAGAGTCAAGTATCGCACAGGTCTTTACAGATACATTTCAAGTAGAATCTCAAAATTATAAATATTCTGTCTGGAGAAAAATGGCAAACATATACAAACCTGGACTGAAACAAATAAGTGAACTAAAAACATTCTGCAATAGAAATACTTTTATCCAGCATGCCATTGATCAAGTCTAGAAACTGTATATTTAATGTCTTCTTCTTTCCAAAGGGCTTTAATCTACCCTCTATGTGCAGTTTGTAAGGATCAGTCCACAAGAGATTCTGAGGTTCCAGGATATGGAAGAACTTTAAGACAAGAATATACTTAATCTCTAAGACAAGAATATACTTGCTTTCTTATCTTTGGAGATGACAGTTAAGCCAGAAGAGGAGATTGACTCACCAGTCCAGTGAGTAAGGCAATTATCCAACAGGGCAGAGCTCTGGGTCTTCAGTCTTTGCCCCAGTGGCTGCTCATGACTTATGCAATTGCAGAGTGGTGATACAAAAAAATGTCTTCATGCCTGATGTCTGTGTCACTCTCCACAGTGATGAGCTTTAAAACTTCTTCAAACAGAAGTAAAATTTAATGTCAAGCTTTCCACATACTTAGTCTATACCAGAAATTGGATTGTTAACTGAATGAGTCTTCTTACCATTGTCATATTCTTCCACATTTTTGTCTTGAAAGCCCATCTAAAGAAAAGCAGTTATTCACAAAGCAAACATCATATTACTAAATCACCTGAATGTACCAGTGCTGGACCCATCTATGGGTTATAGCCCTAAAGACAGTCTCAGTAGTTAGATGTTTTATTTGCTTTCTATTCAGTTTCTTATTTAAGAACTTTTAAATTTTGGTCTTAAAAGCTAACTATGACAGGGATGTGGAAAAAAAAACAAAAAACAAATCAATAAACTCTAATCTCAGGCTCCTTTTCTTAAGAAACAGTAGTCTCCTCACACTCCAGTGCTTTTACAGCCCTTACTCAGAGAACTGAGATTTCAGTCTGTGTGATTTATAATTGGAAATCAGAAACTATAACATTCACCTGCTGTTCATATCCACAAATGAAATGATACAAGACAGTTTCATCACTCAACATAATAATTGGCATGAACCAGCTCTGGTATGCAGTACTCAGATCCCTAAGGTCCACTAACAAGTTGCTGTAACTACATGCAGCTGTAGAAGAGAAAAAGGGAAAAACAACACAACATTTTTCATATCACAGTTGTTTTGATTAATTCATGTGGGGGAAGTAGAGAAGTCTGTATTGGGTTTTGTCTTGATCCTACAGATGTTACTGTAAAGTAAAGCTGCCCCCATTGATATCAAGGTCTCAAACTAGTCTTCAAATTATACTAGAGAAGAAACAACTAGAGAGAAGAAACAAGCTTTACAAAAAACAAAAGGGCCAAAATTGTAAGTAATCTCATAGGGATCTACCCATCTGGAGTGTAAATTGCACTATTGAAATTTGGTACTTTACCATACAAAGAGCTAGGGTACTTTGTTTTTAACCTACAAACTTTTAAAAATAATCCAAATTAAGTCGTTGTTAATTCTTGCCCAAGAAGAGAAAGGACCTAATTCAGCAGAATATTTCAGCATGTGACTTGAAACAGCACTGAAGTCCATTCATGTCAAAGTTATTTTTATCCTTTAATACCTTCTGTACAAAAAAATAACCCAAACAACAACACAACAAAACCTCTAAATCATGGCTACTGAAAATGTTGAAAATTCTCATAAAACTTCACTGGTTATGCTGCATTTCTGTGACTTATTGTTCCTTGATAGGGCTTGTGGCTAAGAATACCATCAAATAGTACATGCAGAAAAAAGGGTGCAGAAAAATATTATTTAGCCCCTCTAGAATTTTCTTTTCTCCCAGCGTAGCTGAAACATAAGGGATTCAAATGATCACTTTTTTAAACAGCTGAAATAAGAGAGAGTGGAGATTTTTTTAAATAATGAAATCCCTGGGTGGACAGTTGGGAAAAAAGGAAAAAAAAAAACAACAACAACAAGGAAAAAAAAAAATAAAACACCAAAAAGACAATGTAATGGCACAGGCAAATAAATGCCCCTACTTCTCTTCTTAAAGATGGATGGGAGATGATGTGATACAAGTTGATTCTTCATTAGCATCAGTAAAGCTCTTAAGTACCTAGTTGTTTCTAGGCAGGTGGGAATTTTTATGGAACTGTGTGTGCCTATTCACACAATAAATATGTGAGTAATTTATTGGCTTGAAAACTGATAGCAACAGATGTGCTTTTCTCACAGCCACGTCGTGTGCAAACATCAGTTAGCATACTGCCTTCTCGCAGTTCCATGAAGTGCCAAAGCTCTACAGGAGGAAACTGTTTTCATTGGTCTTCAATTCTATCAGTTTGGAAAGAAATAATTTTCTGCTCAAAAATTTCTGTCACGAAAGATATAGTATATAGATCTCCTAAGTATCAAATAACCCTTTCTAAATTTAGTGTAATTTGTAAAAGATTATAACAAAAATGCAAGCAGAAAAGATAGAGACATAGCATTGATTCATGTAAAAGTAAATAAGCACACTTTGGGAAAAAAAACACTAGTAATATTAAATGGTGGCTTTCTAAGGAAATCTCTTGTAGATCACTGTGCTTTTTAGTTTATTTACAGTATAATTATGGGAGCAATGCACAGACGGGTAAACTCATAGCTGAAGAGGAAATTAAGTTGGCCAAGTACTGTGTTATGAAATGAATCTGTTATGTATAAATGCATATGCATTCTTGTACATCTATGGAATAGGCTGCTAAAAAATTCAACATCTTTACATAATTCTACAATTTTTTATTTTTTTTTCTGTCATTTCTGATATGGCTCTCTAGTAAGTCTGGATAAATGTTGACCATTTTTAACCAACTGCTATACCTAAGGCAAACATGAAAGTAAACATAATGATGAAAAGGCTTCTCTTTCTAGGAAGAAAATGTTAGTGGCTGCTTTTGTTATCTGTGTATCTAAACTCAGTCTTGCCCAGTGACTTGCTTTTGTGAAGCAAAAAATTGTTCTTGACCTTTCAAACCACTGTGGCAAATGTGCTCTATAATCAGATGCGGGTCAGTGACACTACAATAAAAAAGGGGTGACTGACATTTACAAAGCTGTTTTTCTTTAACACTTAACACTTTAGTTATTACATGAAACTAGTCTGGGCTCTAAGGTTTGTATTTTTAAAGGCAGATGAATAATTAGTAGTCTCCACGTAAGAGAGAAAAAAAACACTAAGAGTAATAACAAGGATTCATTTTTTAAACAAATATAGATATATCTTACGTGACAAATACCTATTGCTTTGTCCTTGTCTTTCACTCTACAATACTATATTGAGTATGTGCTAAATATATATTTTAGAGCTCCTGAAAATAATATGTTCTGTAGAAAGGTGTCATTTGCAATCTTTACAGTGATTCATAACCAAACTTGATGATATTTATAATGCCTAATGTCATTTCTACCCAGACTACTCTGACTAACCCCACCTGCACTGAGGGACTCTGTCGCCTCAGACTCTGCTAGGCTCTAGACAAGGATTGGATTGCTTACTCCATGTCATGATATAATGCTGTAGGTATCTAAAAGTACTAGATGTTATCTCACCTGTTAAGAAGCTTCTCATGATAGCTAATTTAATTTGCCTGAATCTGCCCAGAGGGACCCTAATCTGTGTTGATAGCAGCCCATTTCCCATCTGGAGCTTCACTGGCCTTAGCCTGGGTATCTGTCAATATCCAGAGATGCACCCAAGCTGACAGTGCTTATCATCAGTATCAGGAAGGTTTGATGTCTGTGGGTACCACTGATGCCTGTTTATCAATTCCATATTCAGTCAAATAAAATCCAGCCTAACTTTGTGAGTCAGGTCACCCTGTGGACTGACACCACACCTTCCCTGCTGACTGGGGTATTTAGGCATTTTGTCGAAAGATCATTTTTTCTTTTCCAAGTTTTTACAACCCACCCCAAAAACAAATGCTCAAATCTAGCCTCCCCTTTTATTTCAGGATGGCAATAACTATTTTAGGGTCTGAATTACCTGATTTCAAGATGTTACTTTCAAATCTTATGTAATAACAAGGCACATACAAAAAAAAATGTACTATGACCTCCAGAGAAAGTCTTATTGAATGAGCTTCCCTTGTGTATTACAGCAAAGTTGTACCCATGTAATTCTTTGCATGAAGCTGCATTCTTGTTTTCTTTTTTCTTTTTTTTTTGCTTTTCCTTTTTTTTTTTTTTGGTTCAGAAAAATCATTCTTTTTCAATTTCACTTCTAAAAAAAAATTCTTATCACAACACCTCCAGCAAAGTCTGCAGAAACCATGAATAAGAACTGTTGGATTAAATCCACTGTCTTTCTTTGCTACCATTGCAATCACAGGCTCTCAAAGTAGGATCAGACCAAGGATAAAACTTGTCTGTATGTTTAGCAGCCTAAGCAAATGACAGGATCATGGTAAAAAAAGGTGTTGCAGTTTTCATGACCATATTCTGGTTACCATAGGTCCAAGGTCCTTCAGCTTAGGCATTAGCTTTTGCTTTAATTCATCCACAGAAAAATGTGGATATGGGATAATTCTCCAGTGTCTCCTGCCTGGGAAACACATTAGAGATGATCCCTGAATCTCCAGGGCCACTCATTTACTGTGAAGTATCCCCTGTTCAGAATTTTGAATATTGTTTGCTGTCATATCTTCCTCTATAAAACATTACCACAGAACTCCTTCTCTAAAATATCAACCATCTATCCCCAACATCCTTTCTTTGCAACTCAAAAGAAGTTGGGGTTTATTCTAAGTTGAGGGGCCAAATACCTGGAAAGTATAACTTTTTCCTTCTTGTTATATACATTTTTAATGGAAAATGTAATAACTATCAATTATTTTACAGAGTGAGGAGATAAAGTAAAGTTCCATGTACAAAAGCACCAAAACTTTACAATCCCAGTTGTCAAACACTTTTCAGGGAAATCACAGATTTTCTCTTAGAAATGGTTTCACCTGCTGACATGGTGCTTGTTCCCTCTCTTATTAAAATCACTGGGAGTTCTACCATCATGGGGAGGGCAGGAATATGTTTTAACTGTGTCCTGCCCCATGGTGGCACAGCCTAGAATATGCAAAATAGATGAAGATTTCGAAAAACTATTTTTTATTTTTCTTAATATTTTTAATTTAATTGTCTAATGTCAGCTATTTAACATGCACTGGAGATCAAGATTTCCAGCACTGGCAGGTAACATAACTAATCAAAAACCTGACATATTTCTTATTTCCCCATGGTTTTCAACTTCTGTCTTCCTAAAAGCATAGATTAAATGGCTTTAGTCCTGCTATATTGTTCAGAGTTCTTTCACTGTCCCTACAAATGGTGAGCATATAAGGCTAAAGTCATTCCTGGTGTTGTGTCACTGATTTCAGTAGAGTTGTTCCAAGAACATGTTTGGTCCACCATCTCACAACTGCAGTCTGAGAAAAGCCTCCATTGTTTTGAATATCAGCATGACCATTAAAAATTTAAACTAGGAACGTATGAGTTGTAGTGATTTCTCTTTGTTACTATCCCTGATAAATACTGAAGTAGTCCAAGGGCATTTGCAAGTCTATTTATTTATCATTTGATGATTAGGAGCAAACAACATAACAACTAAAAAGCCTTCCCACTGCTAAATTATTTTTTACATTTTCAATCTGTTTATTTTTTACTGTAATTTTTTCTGTCACTTCTCTTTATTCAGAAACAGTTCCCCTTTATCACAAGTTTTAGAGGTCCGAAAGAAACCAGCCAACCAAAGAACAAATCCACACCAAACTGTAAATTTCCTAATGGCAAAGGCATCTTTCTCTTTTTTAATTTCAAACATAAGGCTTCTGCTTTAAAGGTGGGGTACAGCTAGTCTTTAGACCCTGTTTGTTAGTTGATTTTCCCTATTCAGAGAGTGAACTCAGCAGGATAATCGATTTCTGGAATAAAATTAATACCACGATTTTCCACTTGAAATAGAAGACTTCCATGGAATTTATGTAATTACTGGGTTTTCAGTGGCTCTTATGAAGAAATTAAAATTCACTCTATTTGCTAGAAACCTTAGTTATCTAGCTTTTGTGAAACTGTGAAAGAAATGGGCTTTGTCGGAGTGCTTTTCTCACAATCTGCGCTTCAACCTCTTATTGCACCTCATAAAGGTGATTGCTTTTCTTTTCCTTTAAAGGTTCTATGTTTGTAGGTTTGCTATGAATATAAAGGGGTTTTGGCAGTACAACCAGTTACTTTCCTACTCAGCTGGCCATTACTGTTGAATTAATTTACTGGTCTGAATCTCCTACCATCCTTAAAGGAAATGCCATATTCTCATTATATCCTTCCATTATACTAAACATACTGCCATCATTTAGGTTATGTCAGGCTCTAATGACATTTAGTGACATTTCCCGTTGGTATTACAGCTAGTTATCTGCTCATGGTCACAGTCTGCTTCTTTATATCTCTAAGGTGGTTTTAATAAAGCTCTATGGGGACAACAGCTCTATTATCACTTCTACATAAGTCTTATGTGAACTGTACTGAAGATCTCCAGAATTTTTCTACTATCCTATGTATACTTTTTGATTCATTTATGCAATATCTACCAGTATAATATTCTTTGAGCCATTGGGTTAGTTCTACCATGCAAAGCAAATGTAACTTCTTCTCTGTAGTGTAGAGCCTCCCTGAAAAAAATATATTTTTCCTAAAAATATATTTTTCATACTTTTAAAAATAGATCCCTTCTAAAATAAGGGGGGAAGAAAACAGGGAAAAAAGCCCGACTTATGGAAACAGCAACAACTCTGAAATTCAACGGTGCCTCCCCTGTTAGAGCTTGTCACATGTATTTGTCACTGAGTCATATTGGTTTACACACACAAATTTCTCAAACTGGTCTGATTTGTTCAAAATTTTAAAGACAGAATGGTTTTGAAAGGAATTTGAAAACCTAATAACTAATATCTGAATACCAGTTTCTGAATACCAGTTTCAGCTTTGTTTTTTTTGGTTTTGTTTTGGTTTTTTTTCAAACTCACTTTAAAGTAATGAAACAACCAAAATAAGGATTAAAGATAACTAGAAGATCTTGGGATGTACTAAGCGTGTTTTTCTCTAGACCTCAGGTGCAAAACAATTGGGCTATATTCAACTAACTGTAGCTTAGGACTGTCAGTGCTTTATCTCCCTCACACTCGTTATCTGCCAGTAATGGAAGACACAATAGGTCCTGGAGATAGGGCAGTGGATTTGTTCTCAAGATACTGTTGGAGATGGAGTTTTGCTGAAGCCAAAGGAATTGCATGGGGCGGGGGGGGGGGGGTGTTGGGGCGGGAGGCGGATCGGGCCAGGTGAGAA
>JAWWTY010000037.1:15503950-15545896 GCA_035222235.1 Margarornis squamiger | reverse complement strand
AGAGGGTGGTAGAATACATAGCTTTGATCACCCCCACACAGTGATAACTGGTCCCACCTGCTGAACTAGGACAGCATAGAAATCACTTTGTCACAACTCCTACTCCTATTAGAATTCACACTGCTGTAGCCCATCTTTCTTCCTTGGGAAAACTACTAGTAGCAGCAACAGGTCCTTCAGTTTATAGGCATGCTGCAGTGTGGCCTTCTTTGCTGTAATTATTACTTTAGTGTCAGATGCCACTTAATTCCAATTAATTCCATACAGTGTGGTTGTGCTGAAATCCATCATTAAGATCTTTAAAATTCCAAATATATTCTTTATCCCAGTTTCCTACAAAGTAAAAAAGCAGCAAAGAAAATCAAATATGTTACTGCTCTTTCATAATAGCTGCATTTCTAGCATGTCCTGAAGGTTTATTCTTGTAATTTAAGAGACAATATCAAAAAAGACTAGAAGAGGAGAGGTTGGATGAGTAAAGGCTTGCAAGAGAGAATAACCACTTTAAAAGTAGAAGGTAGACCACATATACACAGACTTGATGGTATCAGGAAAAAAAAAAAAGATTGCTTGTTCTGTTATAGAGACAGAATTATAGAAGTAACAGGTAAGAGAAAATAGTAAATATGATATATTTCAGAGAGCATTTAATATTGCTGACAAAAGGCAAGAGTGTGAATAGAGCTACAAGGCCAGGTATTGGAAGTTACTATTCATTGTAAAGTGATATCACATCGGAAGTTTCATGGTCAATAGATCCCATTAAACAAACAAACAAACCAACCAACCAAAATCAACAAAAAACCCCAGCACCTGAGTCCATAGTACCAAATCCTTCCTTGTCCTATTACGGACATTGAATACAATACCAGGGAAGGCATGTCCACAGTCCTAAATATTACAATGAAATCTACCTAACAGGAATTTAATTAAGGGGGGAAAAACCCCCAAAACAACCCATAAGAACTGCATTCACGTATTAGAGTAACTGTATCTAATCCTCCACTTATGACATCAAATTGTACCTACAGACAGCTGCTTCTGCTTTACTGCTATTGTTTCATATTGGCTAAGAGAGAACAAAGTGACTCACACTTATTGTTATAAGTAATAGCTTCTTGGTCCCAGTGTGAGGTCCTGACTCATCACGGTTTTGTTTCCTGCAACTTCTGCTTTTCATATGTGTAATTAATAAGCATAATGTTAGTGCCTTTAGTTGCTATAGAAACCATTATTTCTTTAGTTTCCCCTGAGGATTTTGAGCAAATCTGCTGTAAGTTTGACCCAACTTTATCACATTTTCATAGTCTTGAACAAAATAAGTTATGACTCCTGGGAGGAATGTTTGAATTTCTGTCTATGAGCAAAGTTCTATAAATCTACATAGCAATTTGTCCCCATAGACTGCTACCAAATGTATTCTCAAGACTTATAAATTATATCACCCAGAGGAATAGTACTAAGCTTTCTTTCATTATATGAAAACAATCAGTGTTGGTAATTTAAATGTGGTTTGCTTAAACTTCCTATTAATTTGGAAATAGTGTAAAATACAGACACTAAGTTCCTAGAATAAACTAGTTGAAAACAAATGATAAGAAGAGGTCAGGGCTGGAGACAACTTATCTTCCTTGGAATGGAGAATACAAGAATCCCAACAATGACGAAGGTATTTTATTCTTGTAGCACCCTTCAACGCTGTGAATTTTAGAAACATCTGATCCACATCAACATATGAGCAATAAGAAGTTTTGCAAGCAGTTCTTGATGTTTTAAAAGTATATGTGGTATACAAATGCATATGTTAAAGTTTTTACAGTGCACAAACATAATCCAGTATGGTGGGAAGGTAGGCAGAAAAACTGACGTCTGTGAGAGTGACAGGGAAAGGCAGTTTAATGTATAAACCACCACGTGAAACGGGAAGACAGGTGCATCTCATTCCAAATGAGTGTCCCAACACTTAGGTTAGAGAGCTTTGCTCATACCCAATAAATCTTTAGCCACAGTAATATAATTGTAATTGAAGGGAAATGGAGAATCTCCCAGACCAATCTAATACTTGCAGTGCCTAAAGGATTGCACACTCACAAGATCTGTATTACAGAACCAAAACACTGAACAATAGAGATACATGTAGGAAAACTGATGGATTCTTTCACTGTGGCCATGCTCTGAAACAAAGTGTAGCACTGAATTTTTTTGCATCTGATCTCACAAAAATCTCTTTGACACTTGTGGAAAGTATGTCACAGAATCACAGTCTCCAGGTTTGGTGAAACTTATATATGAGATAGTCACAGAACTGTTGAGTATGATAATAAGAGGCCATCCAAATCTAGACTCCCACACAGCAGCAGACTTCCTCAGTAGCAGCTGAGGAAGGGGCTGTACAGAGATGCCTACTTCTTCTTGCATCTTGGTTTTTGCAGTCTGTACGTTTCAGCCTGGATTTTGGAGCAGAATCCATGTCTGCCACCATGTCTTGAAAGCAGAAAGTTTTACATTTAGTAAAAAAATAGGTATTGGTTTATGTATGTCTGGAAACAAAACATATATTATGGGCATGTGAATGTATTTAGGAGCAGTCAAGGTTCTGTAAGTAAAAGGACTGATGGATAATGTCCTCTTGGACAGTATTAATACACGTTAATAAAAAGGAATCATACCAATAAAAAGGAAAAAAGCTTTATTAGTTTCTCATTCCTCTGTCTTTTCTCTAAAATGAGATCTTGACAGAGGAGATTATTTGGGTATTGCTTTTAATGGGCTTTCAAATATGCCATTATTAGGAAATGTAATGAAGTTCCTCCCCTGTGTCCAATTCGCTTTTATTTGTTTGTTTTAGGGATGCAGAAAGGGCTGAAATTTTTGCCCCTATGAACTTTATTAAATAATGGATCATTTCCTCTAATTGTTTTCTTTTTTTGTTGTTTACAAAAGGAGGACAACTTAGTAGACATTCTGTAAAGGCCCAGGGATGTCATTATGTCTATTGCTATTCATAATTGGATATCTCCATGTAATTTAAAACTATTAATGAATAAAATATAACAGTACAAGTAAACAAAACATTTTTATGAGATGGTAACAACTCTTCAGAGAACAGTTGTTATTTCTTGATGAAAATATCCATTGTGTTTCTTCAGGGTATTCAATAACAAGAGTGAGGGAAAAGGAAAGTGGAAGAGGTCAAGGCAGATCGATTTTATGTGAGAACAGTCAATATTTTTAAAGACTCAGTGATAATCTCAGAATACAGAGCTCTAGAGCTTTTGCTTTTCTTTAAGACATTCTTTTACTAATGGTATGACTTGCTACTATGGCTATCCTCATTTGTTTCAGATGTTTTCATTAGTGTCTTGTATATATTTTTATAACCTTGTAAAAGTGAAATAAAATAGGTGCAACAATGCTGTATTGCAAAATATCACTAAGAAGTTTCTAAGATTGTCTTTGCCAGCAGAAGTAAAGAAACATGAAATAAGGGTGGTGTTCATATATTGTAATGGTCAACCTGGATGTGTATGCTGTCTACATACATTATGACATACATGATTTGATTTCAACAAAATCACACAACTTGGTTTAGGTCTCTATTTGCCTTTAAGAGACTTGGAGAGTGCTTTCCACCTTTACTTTGGAAATGTAATTCATTCTTTCAGATCCGTTTACTTTTTCTGCTTTCTTTTCTTAAGACATTCATTTACTACATATTATGGCAATAATTTGATGAACTGAACATAAGAGAAGTAGTAGTGAGCGGAAATTTTATTGTGTAGCCTCAAAGCTTTACTGGTCTGGAGCTGGGAATATAAGGAATGGAACAACAGACAGAGGCAATGCTTGTATTCCTTTAATCCTAGTTTAGATGCATGGCTTATTCCTTCATATTTGTAAAAAAGCTTAAAACTATTTAATCCTTAACTTCACTGTAGCCTAACTATGCTGATAGAAGAACATGTACCGAAATGTCCCCATGCCCTCCTGCAGTGTTCTCTCTACAAAGGAAAAATTATACCATTCACATTTTTCAGAGAAAATCTGTAGAACCACATGAAAGTGTAGGCTGACTGGTCAGTGATGAGAGTGTTGTTCAAATCAACTGGAGGATATCTGGGAATGAGATCCCACATCAATTACAGTTTACCCACTATTGAGCAGCATGAAGTATTCCTTGTAGAGATTTGAATGAGTCTTGAAAGAAAAAGTGCAAATCCCTAACTCTTTTAAGGATTCAGAGATAAACACTTTAAATCTATAACAGTTTTAAGAAATAACTGCCTTCCCAGAATTTTATGCATAAAAACTACACAAAGACTGGCATGAACTCTGTTTTGCTCTTCCTGCTTACTTGGGGCTTGGGATTCCACAAGAGGTTGGCTGTAAGACTTAGTCTTACTATGCCAAAGCTGTTTTGTGCACACACACACCCACACCCTTTCAAACATGAAAAAAAGAAAGTGGTACAGGAAAAGCTCCCAAAAGAGTTTAGAAGAAAGGCTACAATCATCGAAAGTGAATAGGAAAATAGAAAACAAGATCCCAAAAGTAGGTAGGAATGCAATTATATAAGATCTTTAAAGTCAAGCTAGAAGGCTTAAAATTCCTATACAAACAAGGGGAGTTGGGGAATTATTGAAATTAGGGCATGATGTAATCTATGTAAATATGAATAGATGAGACCTGCCAAGATGAAAATAAATCATTATTTCATCCAGCAAAGGAAATTATATGAATTCAAACCTGATACTTATGAAATACAAATCAAGCATAGCATTATAACACCAAGGAATTTTGTCTTTTACTAACACAAATATGTAATTGTGACACTTCTCTCTTTATAAAGTGCTTTCTAAGAAGACATTTTTTAATGCTATAGCAATGAAACACATTCACATAATCTAGAGGAATAAATAATGCAGAAACAACACAGTAATTAAGTGAAAGAAAAAGAAAAGGCAAAGAATAATCATAAAAACTCCAGCATGATACCAAATGAAAGCGTTTGGGGTCAGGTCTCTCCCAGTATGGGAGCTTAAGTCATTGATCTGTTTTACTCTGTGACTTACTTTGGTGTTGTCTCTGGTTGGACTTAATGAAGGAGTCGAAATGATCAAGTTCAAGAAGATCAATTCATAAACAGAAACCAAAGGTATTTGCCTCTATTTTGACTGTCAGATAGAAGATTTTTTTTACCTTGTATTGCAGAGCAATTAATAAAATTAGAGAAATGTTTTTTCTTGTTTTTTAGTTAGTTCATTCATTTTTCAAATAAATGAGGCCAAGAAATAGGTCAAGGTATATTTAACTGTAAGTAAGACTGAGGACAAACCAGGAATCCAGATGTTCCTCTTGTCATTGATATTAGGGGTCCTGACACAAACCACAGACCCTCTAGGATCCTAAGTGGAGAGAAACGTTATCTATACTTCAGTCATGGGGTGAAGTTAAAACTCTTGTTCTTTTGTTTTCTCTCCTTCAGCTTTCTCCTTCTGTATCCTTCTTCTTTTTTTTCTTTCTTTTGCCTGTCTGTCTTAAAGTTTTATCATCAATGAAAAACCTGCATCCAACCCTCTTGCTTTTCTCTTCATTTTAAGGTGTATGAGAGTTTACTCAAACTATGTCTTTTTCTATCACTCTACATAGGTTAATACTGACTAAAATATAAATAGTCTAAAATATTGAATGTTATAGTTTGAAGACAAAAAAGAAGTCTGGAAAAGAAATGCAAACATAATTTGATGGTATGAATTCCTTGGTGGTTACCTGTGAAAATATTCGAGGTAAAAAATACCCTTAGTTTTCTGTCTTTTTAAATAGTTTCTGAATGTGCTTTTTCAGAGTATCTTATAATGTGTTAATTTTGGCATCCTGAGAAAAATTACTTAAAACATGCCACCTTCAGAAAATTAAATCTGGTATATGTGGCACATCACAATATTCAGCTAAAAATCTTTCCATTTAATATAGTTTTATTTTCTTGTTTATACTTCATCATTGGTCAATTAAGCAGGTAGAAGATCTTCAGTTCCATATTCATATCTCCAAAACTACTTCTGTTGTATGAGTTTGGCTTTCTTGGGAATTACTTAGGTCTATATGTATAAGACTCTAATTTTCGTGGAAGTTACTGTTGCTTCCACAAATTTTCTTTGATCTTTTTTTTTTAGACACAAGTTATGACAAGTCTGTCATTAGTTAGAGAGAAACCCAGTCCATGTTATATTGCTATTATACATTATTTCTATTGAATACATAGTTCAGTGTAATTCAATGGTACATCAGTCATGGATATCACTTGGAGTGGTTATAACAATGAAAATCAAATATGTCTTCCAGCACCTGTATTTATTGATGTGACATTGAATTCTTTAACACTTATTTCCACTCAGAAATGTTTCTATACCTGTTCTTTAGTTGCAGTCATTTTCCTTACAAAAGTGTTAATGGAGTTCAGGAAAACTGCCAACATTTACCTCAAAGTCACCTTTCCTGTGTGGAGTAACTGGAATGGCTCAAAACCTTTGGGACACTACAAACAATTTTGCTGATATTCTTGGCTGTTTACCAAAACAGAACATTTCTTTTGTATATGCAGAAATTTCCCAATAACAAATTATTTTCAGCCATGGCTTTTCATCAACACCACAGAGAAATTAAATTGAATGTGTCTATGGCCATACATATCACCCCTTGAAGTATAACTGCTTTAAGGCAAGTACTTAGTGAACAGTATCAAAATTATTGTGACTATTGGACTAGATTTCCCTCTTGTTCATTGATTACTCGACTTACTGTCCCTGTAAGCTGTGCCCTCATCAGTAATCATATTTCTTTGCAGACTTCAAGCCTTCACTAGGGAAATAGATAGATGGGTGAGAAGGACCAAGAAATATGAAGATCTAAAACTATCTTTTTCAAGGCCTTGGGCTTGTAAACAGTTCTAACATGCAGAACAAAATAAGATGTTTTTTTTAAAAGTCTCACTGGATCTGCTCTGAGGCATTCTTCTCATGCATGACATGGTCTGGGACACAGTTCTGCATGAGCAGCACCCTCTCTACACACATCTGAGGCCACTTGCTATCAACCTCAACAATGAGTATGGCATATGTAACAGAAACATAATTCTCTCTGCTTCTCTTTTTTCTCCAAATGACAATGACCTCATGACAGCTGGTCTAAAGGAGATATTATTGCCTTGTCCTTTGAAGCGGTTTATAAGCTTAGGAGGCAGAACTTCCTTTCTCCCTCTCTCCTTTTCCCACAGATAAATGCACACACCCACACACAGATATAACATTAGTATTTGTTAATGTAAGCTTCTGAACAGAGTTTAACCTGGACCTAAAATTGAAGTCTAGCCTCTCAAATTTTTGAAAAACTATGATCTGCTGAAGGACTGAGTGTTTCAGCACTAGTACCAAGGTGGTTTTTAAGTCCTGCAGAAGGATGTTCTACCTGCCTAATTAAAGCACTTAAGTGAACTAGATTTTCTTGCGAATAGTTGAAATACATGTAATGATGTAGCCTTTAAGGAACTGCTACTAGACACCTACATTTTGAGTTTAAGGTGGATACCCCTGTTATATTGGATCATATAATGTCTTTTTTTTCTTGTCCAAGGTGTGGTGAGAGGAAATCAGAAAAGAGGTCAGCAGCAAGGCTTGTAATGCATGCACCTACGCAGTTGGTTGTTTACATGAAATAAATGTTTGAACAAAAGAATATAGTAATCAATCTACTTCATCTTGGAGGAAAATTTAAGAGATCCAACTGTTGGCTCTTTTTGACAGAAAGTTGCTGCCTTTTCTTTCCTCAAGACTACAGAATAAAATGTGGTTGTGAAAAAGGACTTATAGTTCACTCAGATATTTAGACAGAATACTGAGAATGAAAAGCTTCTATAGCAGATCATTCGATATCATGTCATTCTGTCACCTGAGAATGACAGCCTGATAGGAGGTAGCAAGAGGTAAGGAAATTTCACTCTGAAAAACATCAGCAGCCCTCATACATCTGTTAATTAAAGCAATCTGCCAGTGTTCCTCTTAGGCATTCAATGAATCAATGTTAAGCTAACGTGACACATTTTCACTGCATCTGGAATAGAATTGGAGGTAACACATTTATTTATCAGGTGGCACCGATCTACACTTCCCTGTCTGAGGAGGGGGTTTGATTGTCATACCATCACCGTCTGGTCTAGGTGTGATGCACTGAAGATTTTCAATCTGTTTCAGTGAAGTTATAAAAGAGCATGTGAACCACATGTTTCTTCTGGAACACTGAAGCTCTGTTTGTGCCTTGGATTTGCTTATCAGTATTTTTGTTTTATATTTTAACAGAACTGGAGAGCAACAGTGGCAGGCAATAGATCTTCAACAAAAATATTTCTTTAGCCCAATTCAGTCACAAGGTAGGGTTTTATACAAATTTCTATTTCAGCTCTAAAGTAGGGCTCATGATTCTGACATTTTGCTTTATTCTCAGCAATAATAGCTAGTATCAAAAAAGTAATACCTTTCCGTGACTGATGACAAGAACCTTACTCGAGGGACTTATATTAGATGCCTTTATTCCTGATTGTTAATGCTCAGAGAGGTCTGAACCAAGAAAAATTCAAGTTCAGTCTGTTTTCCAAAAAAAAAAACCCAAAAAACAAAGCATCAATTTAAAGAGAATATTACCAGTAAATACTGATATAGAATACAGCATATAAACAAAAAGCAATGTGATAGAAACATTACATAAAAGAAACACATACCAATTACAATACTTTGAAAAACTGAACATAATGACTGAAGATGGAAGTTCTATGATACTGAGAAACACTTTGTCAAGCCTCTCAGTGCACCAACCAGCTCTGCAATTTCTTCCCTAATCCAGGGGTTTGACTGCCAAGACCATTACTGGAATGGAATAGCAGTATAACCTTGGATCAGACTATTGTGAAAATTAACAAAGTTGTGGTAAAGAGCTGTAAGAAGTCTTGTGGAGTCCTAGCTCATTGACTTAGGAGATGTACTTATTCAAAGGCCCTTGTCCTTCCCTGAGCTACATATTTGCATCTCTATTACTTTGCTGATTACTTTACTATTACCTTGCTTTGCTGAAGCTGGACGTCAAACCTCTACTGGGTTTGTCTGGCAGTCACTAGGCTTTTGTTTGTCTCTGGTTACAGTCCTCTAATCTGTTTTTCTTCACTTATGTGGTCTGTGGGGTGTCTGCCCTGCTGTCACCCTGAGCTTCCAGCTCTCCCTCCTTTGCTGGGCAATTTTGCCTTGCTGCTTTCTGACGTTCTAAGAGGTTTCCAGCCTGCTACGAATGGTACTCACTTAAGTTTCACGAAGAACTCTGTAGGAGCAAGTAAGTTCCACCACAGGTGGAAAATCCCTCATGTACATGACACCAGTGTCAGCAGACCATTGTCACAGGGCAAAGCTGGTGTTGGTCTGCAAATGCAAATGCAGGAGAGCATTAACACTGATAGACAAGCAGCTGTATCTGATTTCCTTACTTAATCTGCAGGATGACAAGATGCAACTTCAGTGTCATTTTTATCCAGAGGATAATCTAATACCAAAGGAAAATAATAAGCAGTGCTTCTTCCATTTCTTGTCACCATTTTACAACATCTTTTCTTGACCTATTACGCTAAAATATTTCAACTATATAGTGAAGCCTCTAAAGTATTCAATTGACAATTTCTATAAGGCATTCTAATGTTCACTGAAAAGTCTAGGAATGTCTGTGAGCCACCAAGTCCACATTTATGGACCTTTTGCCTGAAGCTGAATATCTAAGAGGAGACTGTTTTATGTTTGTACAGCACCTGCATCTCTTGACTTAGTCAATTACAGTGCCTTCGAGGTGACACTTAGGCCAACACTGTATCATTAATGTAGAGAAACAGGCTCCACTAAAGTATTAAACCTTAGTAAACACAGAGCAGGAGGGTGTTAGCACTAGTCTGCAATAACTTTTGGTAATCAACTTTCAGAGTCCGCAGAAGGAAAGAAAAGGATCTAGCCATGAATTTCACATTTCATTGAAATGCCTCTTACATAAGAATAAATAAATAAATATCAAGTTCAACAGTTTGAAATTGTTTTTCTTTAATGCCTTTTCTAATATCAGTGCCTATTGCAAAGCCCAAATCTGATTCAGCAATTTTTTTAAGTAGTCAGCATATTAGTCTGCTTTGAAACAGCAAGTCATGACTTTGAACAGATCAGTTTCACTAGTGCATCTTAGGTTGTTGCCTTTAAAGGAGTGCAGATGGTGTCTTTTCATGAAATGAAGTGATATAAAAATTCATGTGAGTAGGTCTAAGATGTAGTCAGAAGCCTTTAGAAAAATAACACCCTTAAAAAGTAGAACTAATATTTTTAAGAGATTTTACCTTTTATATACTTCAAACATCCTTTGCTTCCTATTGTTAACAGAAATGTCAGCACACTTTGGTTATTCTTACACCTATAATTACTATAGATTATTCTGCATATGTGGCAAAGGATATCACTGTTTGCACAAAAATATGATGTAGCTTTTACTCAAGGTGAATTTTTAAAAATAGCATAAATGCTGACAGTACAAGGGACAGAAAAAGAAGTCAGGCCCCAGCTCATCTTTGCAAAATGACCTCATATAGTGTAATCTTGAAAGCTCATAGGCAATGAATCACAACTAGTATTTCGCATGTGATGCTGAGAGATAAACAGGAAAATAATCCTTACAAGAATGAAATCTCACAATGAAATAGGAATGTGAAAACATTGTGAAAGTTTCAGTTTAAAACAAGAGCCAGATAACGCAAAATTAAAGATGAAACTTAACTAATCTGATGGTGCTGGTGATAGCAACATTCATGGATGACTACATTTATTATTGTGGATTAATTAGTCTTTGAAATAGAGCACAGATGTCCAACAACTCATTCTGGGTATTCAAGCAAGCATGTTGTATGTAAAATACTAACTTATCAATTTAAATCCCTGCCTTGTAAACATATGATTTACTACCCTAGAGCCTAATGGAATGACTATTCTCTTTCCTCATGATATCAGTCAAAATTTAAATTGTGGCAGTAAAGAAATTAAAAGTCTCAGAGTGATAATATCTTATGGCCGAAGACTTCATGTGCATTTCCAAACACTTTTAGCATCTCACTTGCACTCAGTAAGGCTACTCAAACCAGCAGTTTTTCTAAAAGACTTCTTAATGCCATTTAATGAAAACTCTGTCTATGCGCAATGTAGATTAATAGCTTCAGATATTTTCTCCTTTGGATTATAAAGGACTTAATAGAGAGGAGAAATTTATATTCTAACTTTTAAATGTGTAAAGATAAGTGAGACAAATCACACGGATGAATTGTTTTTAAGGTGCAATGAAGCTTGTAGAAATAAATGTCGCCAGTTTAAAAGTGAAAATGTGTATAGGAGTAAATTCATTGGTTGTTATAACTCCAGGAAACTAACATCATATATTAAATTTAAAACAAACACAAAAACCTTGAGCTATAAGAATTCATAAGCAAAGGAGGCTATTATATCTAGCACTAAATGACTTTGTTCTGTCTTTCTTCCATGTGAACTGAGCTTTGAAATATAGGGATGAATCTCATAGATGACAAACCTTATTTTATGGAGTGTGATGTTTTGTTGACGTATTGACCTATATTATTTCTCCAAAATACTATATCCTGTGCTGAAGTGGAAATAGAAGGTCTATTGTTCTAACCTTACACCTGTGCTACTTAGATAAGTGGCCGGCAATGACTTAATAGCTACTGATCCTTAGGGGAGCTTAACACTTCATTTTCTCTGGCCTATCTGTAGCTATTTTCACATGACTATTGATACAAGAATGTCATCTTTTTATTTTGTCCCTTTTTTCTACACAAATTACCATTAACTTGACAAAGGTGAGTGCTCTCCTGAAGACTTTCTGCAAGATAAATCCGCCCTTATTCGTCCATATATTCAATGACACAGGGAGAGCCTCACACCTGTCCTCTGTTGTGTTACAAGCTATGAAGGATTCAGCAAATAAAATCAAGAAGTGATTCGTGATGTTATTCTAACCACAGTCACAAAGGGATCTGCTGAAAGAAGTCAGGTCCAGGTCTGTTGGAACAAAAATTAGTTCATTTCCCATCACCATCATGTGCCTCAGGACTTTAATTCAGACTGCTTCAAGGCTGGCTGACTGCAGAAGAATATCAGGGATGAACATAGCTCTAAAGACATGGATTCGTTCAAAAGCGCAGACAATCCCAGCCATTTCTTCACTGTCTATATGGGTATAGTTATGTCTGAGGACTCTTGACTTCATACCATACCAGTACTCTTAGAAACTCATTAAAATGAGAGTTGCAAATAGCTGGAAATGAGATTACATCCTTTCGGCTCTAATTTAGTCCATTGGGGAACCTTCTGCTTCTCTTTTTGTTCATTATTTCTGTTGCTTACTTGCAATATTGCTACAGTAAGGTTGTTATTTTCATCTTGTTTACTTTCTTTTTCTTTCAGCAGGAACATTCCTTTTCCTAACTGAAATACTGAAGATTAAAAAAGAAAGTATTTCCTGATATATGTACACCTTCTGTAGATATCAATACCAGCAATAGCATTTCATATTTTTCTTTCCTAACGAGTTCACGCCTTCCTGGTGTCTGATTCAAATGGCGAAAGGCTGGAAATGCTACACTTTTGTATCTTATTTCAGTAGAATCTTTCTGCCTTTTTTGAAAAAGCTCAAAAAAAAAAAAATAAAAATGTAATGATAAGATAACATTTTCAAGGAAGCAACTCTAACAGCATTGACCTGAAATGTTCATGCTGACTCACAAAATGCCAGTTCTTTGAAAAAGAAAAGCCAAAAAGTGGTATTGTTGCCCTGTGGGCTTAAAAAGATTTGTGAATTTAACTTCCATAGAAAAAAATTTCAAAATATGGACTTCAGAATTTGTTACAAAGTAAAGAAGCAAATATAATAACAGATGAGATACATGATGCATCATAATAACATTTAATTATTATCAGAAGTTTAATTATTAGCAGAATATTTTCAGAACAGAGTGACTTATTAGTGTAATACAGCTTTCATTATCTTCTTCTATATAAACTTTTGACATCATATTCACTAATATTTCCTTTACCATTATCACACTAAATATTTATTTTTATAACAGATAACAAAGAGAAAGATCCCAGAGTACCAACCACTCAAAGAGGCAAAGTGATTAAGTGATATGTTTTACTTCCTAGTCTGTATTTGAGAAAAAAAATTATTTAAGACAGCAAAATGCTTTTTAGTTTTACTGCAGTGAAGTGCCCTGCAAAACTGTACTGCTGTATAGGTACATCTTCATGATTAAGAGTATTATGCCTACAAAAAGCCATAGAAGAAAAGACATGAAGCAAGCAGTTTACTATTAATATGCTGAGAGAACTGTGCTTTCATGCTTGTATCTTCAATTCCATAGTTGTCAGATGGGTAATTTCACTAGCAAAATGTTGAACGTCTTTTTGTTCTTCCTCTTCCTTTTTACTTCATTTTAGAATGTTATCTTTATTGGTTTCTTTTAATTTTTTTAGTCAAGCCAAATGACCTCATTTTACACTTGCTGAATCAGGTTACTGAGTAAATGACATCATGCAGGACAAAAGTTAACAATTACAATATCCCATTAAAGAGTTGATATTTGCATTTAAGGTCTTCCGAAACACAAGTCTGTATTATTAATTCTAAGTCAGCACGCTTAAATCCAGTCTGAATTCAGTCTTTAATTACCTGGATAAATGCATTTGAGTCTTTTCAAGACATGAACATTCATTTTCAAATCAAAGAGAATTTTTCTTAGTCCTCAGGCAATCCGGCCTTTTGAAGTCCATAGCCTTAAAATCAAGAGTAACAATTAACTGTAACAATATGTTATCAATACTACAGAAAATACTGGGTGTTAGAAAGGTTATGATAGCTACCTATCCATGAAATACAGACTTAAATGCAGTCTTGAGAACTATCCATGTTCTATTTCATCATAATTTGACTAAGAATTTATGATGGTTATTCAGAATTTTCTTATTTTGCAGAGTCCAAGGGAAAGTAAAAGTGGCACGTAAATCTTAGTGAAAATCATTCAATGAATTTAAGCAGGACCATCTTGCTACTATTTTTTTAGTAAAAGGCAGTACAAACACTTCTCAGTGTATATTGTTCATTTAAGCTATTACTACTGCTAAATATGGCTCACAATATACAAAGCTCAGTTGGCAATTAAATGTCCTGAGTAACTTATGAAAATACAATTTTACCTTCTATTCCTTAAAAAAGTATTTTCATACATAACTTATCAACATGGCTTCAGGATGTGAATTTAATAAATTTTTTTGGAGGTATGAACTCTTTGCTTAGGAACAAGTTATACTAAAGCAATGATTGCCTTCTTACCATGAGAAAAGGACGTGGCGTGTGTATATTATGAGGATTTTTGCATTTGTAATGCAGCCCCTTCTTCCCCCATATGTGAAGTATGTGAATACAGATGATGGAATCTGTCAATTGACTAGGACTACTTACTGCTTGTTGTACACTCCTTGCCCTGGCACTGCATGTTGTTATAAAAAATCCCTCTCCAGCTTTCTTGTAGGCCCCCTTTAGTCTTTCATTATATTTAGGGGATTTTAATGAAATCTAACAAATAACATTTCACACTGTTTCTTGAACAGTAAACAAAGAGTACTTCTGTGCTGAAATCAACTTCTTTTTTTTTTCTCCAAATAAAAAGTTGTTTTCAATTCACAGAAGCTGGTAACTGAAGCTTGCATATTTGATAATATTATATAAATGTTCCAGTCATTTAAACAAGGCTGAAGAAAATAAATTTCAGTAATTGCCTTTTTTTTTGTTTTTAATTCTTATGGGAATTTTAATCACTTTTCTACAAAGTTTATAATTAATATGATAAGGTATACACATCCCATCCCACCACCAGATGTTATTTCATGTTCATGCAACCACAAATGAACAGTAGTGACTTAGTAATCTACATTATGGCCTTATGATACCAAAGAGACTAAAGCAGTGCATTTCACACTGAAAGCAATTGGATAATTTTAAAAATATTTTGGTTTGCCTGGAAACAATCCTGAAAAAGAATGAATACTTCTGCCTGCAAAATCTCTGAAAAAGAAGCTCTCTAGGCAACTACAATTAAGACTGGGATCGTATTTTCAGATTCATTTGAAAATAAATGTGCTATTTTTCAGGTTGGAGAACCTGCCCTTTGAGGAAAGACTGAAGAAATTAGGTCTCTTCTCCCTAGAGAAGAGAAAGTTCAGTGGTAATCTCATCATAATATTCCGGTACTTGAAGAGAGCAAAGGTTCTTCTCTCACTTCTCAAGGAGCCACATGGAGAATTTGAGAGGCAGTCAGCACCAGTTGCAATGGGAAGGGTTTCGACTTCATAGAAGATATTTTTGGTAGTGAGAACAATCAATTATTGAAATATGGTAGAGTGCTCATCACTTGAGGTTTCCAAGATGCAACTGGACAAGGTGCTAGATAGTCTCATCTAGGCTTCCTTTCCAATGAAAAGATGGGCCAGATGATCTTTCAAAGTCCTTTTTAACCCGGGCTGTTCTCTAATTCTAAAAATCAAGCAGAACATGTCTGCTTCTCTTGTTCTCCTTTCTCCATTTTTATTGATCACAGTTGTCTTGATCTATTCATTTCTTATCCTTCATGGTACCATATTGAAGGAATATTAAGGCCTTTTCTAATGACAACAAATATCAACACTTATAATTAATCAAGTAGTAGTAATATATGAGCATTTGGTGTACAAAATATAGCTCATGATATCCTCAAGTGGTAAAAGAAGTGCTTCAAGGTTTGCTATGATCAACAAGGGTTTATTGGTGCATAACAACATTGATCTTCAGTTTTGTTTTCTGAGTTCTTTCAATATCTACAAATGCCATTAGAAATGTTTTAAGAAAATTTAAGCTAGACTCCTTCATAATCTCACCATCTAATATGGATTTTGCTTTTTGTTTGTAATACTCTGAAAACTTCTTGCATGTGTATATTTCTAGATTCCACAAAATTTCAGCTCACAGAGTCTGCCAAACTCAAGGTAGATTAATTTATAATCGTAACTAAGACTAAATTCCAGATTCATGTCACAAACCTGAGTTTCCACAGTCAGCAGTTTAAAGGTTTCACTGGCTGAAGAAACCAGTAGATACTTTCAGAGGTCATTTCAACCACCTGCAATCTGATAGGCAGATGATACCTTTGTTGTGGACAAAGTGTAGGACCTGACACTTGGCCTTATTGAACCTCATGCCATTGGCCTTGGCCCATCAATCCAACCTGTCAAGATCCTTCTGCAGAGCCTTACTACCCTCCAGCAGATTGACACTCCCACCTAGCTTGGTGTCATCTGCAAACTGACTGAGGTACCCTCACCCCCCTCTTCCAGTTCACCAATAAAGATATTAAACAGAACTGGGTCCAACACTGACCCCTGGGGGACACCACTAGTGACTGGAGAGCAGCTTGACAAGCACTTCTGACAGCTTCAATATCCTTGCATGAATCCCGTCTGGTCCCATAGACTTGTGAGTATCAAAGTGGCTCAGCAGGTCACTGATTGCTTCCTCTGCATTACCGTGGGCTATTCTACTCCCTGTCCCTGTCTACCAGCTCAGGGGGTTGGCAGCCTGGTGAATAACCAGTCTTACTTCTAAAGACTGATGCAAAGAAGCCATTAAGTACCTCAGCCTTTTCCTCATCTTTGGTGACAATGTTCCCCCACTGTATCTAATATAGAATGGAGACTTTCCTTGGCCTTCCTTTGCTGTTGATGTATTTATAAAAACACTTTTTATTATATTTCACAGTAGTGCAAAAAAGTGATTTGGTATACTTATTCCATATCATTAGTATTTATCAGAACGCTTTTTGTTAATTTATTATTTTTCAGTTTAAGCATTTTAGAAGCTGATTGAACATGCCAAATATTCTTCTTTATAGGTGAAGGCCTCTAAGCTAATCAGAATAATATACTTGTCAGAAGTGCTAGTCTTTTTCTAATCGCTAGAGAAGTAGCCCAAGCAACCAACTAATCCCATATGCTAAACTTGCTCATGGCTAAAATTCAGCAGGTGGACTCCCGGCAACTGGAATTACTTAACTTCTCTTTGCAGATTTCTTCATGCATACATTTGTTTGTGCTTTTCCCCTGTTGATGAGACTGCCTTACTGCTTTTTGTCAGCTGTTGAGTTCTTTAATACAAGCCATTTCTTCTATAGTGCTACAAAAGTGACTTGTCAAATTATGAAGTCTTGTAAAGATTTGCAGCAGATCAAAAAGGAGAGCAGTCTTTAGATCAGCAAAATGTGATCTAACAGATGACGGGACATAAATAGGAACTTTCATAAACTATGTTGTACTCTCAAGTCTATATAGAACTTGAAGCCTAATTGTCTGTATATTTAGGCCAAAGATTATATATATAAATACTTTTAATCTTCATTCTAAATTATCTGTATTTTTCCATTGTTTTTTACTTTTGAAAAGAAGAGTCACGATGTTTATTTACCTGGCAGAACACACTCTTGTCCAACGAATACTAGTTTCCAAGATATATCCTGCACAGTGCAAATGTTGGGTCTTTTAATGACAATCTCAGTATGTGAGGCTGTCTCTAATTTTATTAGATTGCCATTAAAAGCAATATATCATTCTCCAGCTCTGCTGAGTGTTTTAAAGGAGTAAAATAATCAATTGTGTGCTTCAAATTTGGTTTAAAAATTATCATTGTATGGGTTGAATTTTTGCAGTATAAGTTTTGCCTGTATGAGTTAAAAGATTTTGGTGCCCAAATTTTTACTGCTAATTGTCTAAGCTCTTTAAAAATAGTTCACCAGAAGATATTTACCCAGCATCTGTTTTCTTTTGGGATTTACTTTCATACTGGAGATATTTCTAGCATCTTTTTTCAGTTTTTATTGTGAGGTTTATAATATCCATGGATTGCTATGGATACACACAGTTGGATCAGTCTATTAACCTCCAAAATACTTAAGAAGCCATGTAAGGTTCAAATCAGGAAAGGGGAAAAAGAGAACAAAAATAAAACATATACAGAACAGCTGCTAGTCTTTCTCTCTACACTATAATTAACTAGATCAACAAAGAAGTGAAAATTATTTGCATATTTACTTAGATCTTCAAAGATTGGGAAGCTAGTAAGCTTGTTCTATCATTGAATAGTTGCATCTAGAGTTACTGGCATTTGATTGTTCTTTTGGCAGTCAAAACAGGATATAGAAATATTTGATGACAGTATATTAAACTATGCAATCGAAAAACAAATAAATCTAGCTTCCTGTTTTGGAATATATATGTATATATGTATTCATTTAGGTAAGAGCGGACAAATCATCGTATGTAGGGCTCACCTCCTAATCTCTGATATGCACAGTACTATTTTCACTACGACATAATATAGAAAATCTGCAGAAGTTCATGTTTTGGCTTGTGCTCAATAATGCATTATCCCCGAATAACACACAAATGTTATTCAGCCTTTAACGAAACAATATGAAATTCCTCTGTTCAAAATGGCTTAAAGTGCACTTATGTCAATTTTATCATTGATTTTATGATATTATCTACATACAATCCTTTAAATATGCACAAAAATATGTCCATATATATAAATAACTGTAGGTACCTGTTCAAAAATACAATTTCTGGCACCCCAAACTTTCCTTCAGACTGGAAATGGGACATAGAAGAAAAGAGTATTCTGTTATAACTTGTATTCTTTAATATATACAGGTTAATCAGTATAAATGTAAAAATATCAGATCTCTTGTATATTATGTTCTGTGTATTCTGCAATTACTTACCTGAACAACACAACAGGAAGCATTCATGGGAGTTGTACAGGCTACAGCTAAAAACAGAGATTAGGTTTTTATTTCTTTGTGCATATAGTTCCTAGGCCTAGTAAAGGATTATCTTTTGATACCACTCAGACTTAGCAGGAAGATATGTTCAAAAGGTAAGAACAGAGATTTAGTGAAATATTAAAAATGTAGTAAAGTAGCTTTCCATTTGTGATAGCACATTGTGTAATCCTTAATTCCCAGCAGCTTGGTTTCTACTGCAGAAAGTATTAATATTCTGTAGGACAAAACTGGAGCTACATGACTCAAAGTGTCTTCATCCGACAAAGTTCTTCAGCCTAATTCCTGGAGGCAAATAATTTTTTACCTATGAACCAAAAAATTAAAAAAAAAAAAAAATAAAAAAATAGAATGGACCTTCATATCTTTATATTCCTGGGTGTTATTAAAAAACCCAAAGAAAGAAACAGTTTTAAAATGACACAGGAGAGCATAAACTAGGTAATCAGCACAATAATGATTGGTAGGGATGGGTACACTAGAGAGTGATAGTCACTAGTGGAGGTGACTGTGGTGGAGGGGACAAGCTTCTTGTAAGTAAAAGAGAAATTTCTTATGACTGGTGTATGCTCAGGGCAACAGCAGACAATGAATTGGAGAGATAACTTGTTATAGATTTACATGCAGTGCTATGAATTCCGAATATTTAGACTTTCATGAAGACAGGATTTTCCCTAGATATAATGAAATTGAGGTCCATAAACCACCATCAAAATGGAAGAAGCAGAGAGCAGAAAAGACTGGATATATATGTCAAGTAGCAGTTTAGAAAGAAACAGAGAAAAGCCCTAAACAAAGTTGAAAGAAAATTACTGTAAATACCAACATTAATCCAGCAAAGGAAAAAATTTAGAGATTAAATTGTTCAAGAACAGGAACAGAGAAAGTAAAAAAAAAATTAACATTTACACAATCAACAAAACTGAAGAAAATACCCTATACCCTGAAAGACAGAAAACCAGAATGGAGCTTTATATCCACATATTAAACTTAAGAGTACAAATAAAGCCAGAAAAGACTCTTATAGACTCCAGCATAGGATCCCTCCTGTGAATGAGTACAGTCCCTGTGTGGAGTAATAGAACACTCTGCATGCTCCAGTGGCTCATGTGTGTGACATAAACCCTAGCAGAACAACAGGACAGGAAAGAAAGGAAGCAGGTAGGGAAGTGAATTTTGCTAATGTTTTTAAATTAAGACCCTATCTTGAAATTCATCTTATCTTGAGGCAGATAATAAAATGACCACCTATCCCAAGCCAAGTAAAGCAGTATCATTGCATCAGAAAAAATACTAGAATAATATTGCAAGATTTAATTGAATATTTTCAGACTTGAGTAGTATTTCATGTTGACTTTTTTTTTTTTTTTTTTTTTTAAGTAAAGGTACATTCCTTCTTCATATATGCACCTTCACTTTTTCTAAACATATTACATTCTGTTTATTGAAGGATTTTCTAGCCTGAAATGATTGTTAAAATTAACTCTGCAAGTTAATAACCAAAATGTACAAAGCTTTCTTAAACCATGAATATAGTTTTTCAGAATGAGACCCTAATCCTGCTAGCAGAATGTGTGTTTTCTTGCAGCTCTGGTGTCATCAGATGCCAGCTTCATAGTTTTTTATTCTGCATTAAATGAGATTTTCAATATGCACTGACATTTTTTAATAATAAAAAACAAAAGTAAATGAACTAGGTAAATAATTTGATTTTGTGCTATGCTTGTCATGCTTAATTTATTTAAATCCTGAAATTTAAACTAATTTTCCAATTTTTCATTTCAATCTGTCAGTTCACCCATCCATTTTTGCACCTTTCATTGCCATGCTATTTGAGCACCTAGCATAAATTGCAAATAAAATTGATGTAAGCCAGTTCTGAGGTGTGCCTAATTTTAGCAGATATAACTTCCTGAATCCTTAAGGTTACAGTTTTTTAGTAGGGCTAAAAACTGCTCTCCAGGATTCTCACTTTCAACTTAACTTTACACAATGACACCATGCAGGCAGTTACATATTTATAGAAGAAGATTCAGTCCTATTTGGAAAGAAACACTTGCCTTCTTGAACTTGTTTCTCTTAGTCTTTTTCAAATTGTGAATAATCCTCTATTTAAAAATTATAAGACCTTTTACAGGTTAAGAAAGACTAAATGAAGAACATTCAGCAAATATATGCAATACCCAACATAGCTGCCGAAAGAATGCAGACAATTTTTGCTGTTGAAACTGAGTCTTACCCCTCAGCCTTTTTTACCTAGAACTTCTTGCTAGACTTGAAATTATTAAATATTAAATATATTCTGGAAAAATATATCTGTCAACCATACAAGTGACAAATCTGGGATGGCTGAAATATGAAGACGGAGGATAATCAACTGTCAAAGTTGCTCCTGTTCTTTGTTTTCCCTCTGTTTTCAATTTTATACCTCATCTCCCAATGACTCATTAATTATAGGTTACTGGCTTGCCCCCTTTCCACTTCTTTCTTTTTAATATGTCTCTGTTCTGGCACTGATTGTACAAAAATGCAATCTATCTGTACAGAGAGTACTGTTCAACAGAGCTCAAGAAAAACAAAATAAGACAAAGTGAAAAAACTGTCCATAAATCCCACGCAGAGGCTGGTAAGGGAAAGTCGCTACCCGAATGTCTCAAGTGGAGCCAGTCGCTACCCGAATGTCTCAAGTGGAGCCAGATCAGGGGTAGGTCTAAGGTAAAAAGCTGAAGCAGTCCAAAAACATTTGTATTGTGAAAGTGCCAATTAACAGTCACATCATTACTGTTAATCAGAAGCTGTGCTTTGCCATTATTGCTATTAGAAGTGCACATCTGGAAGCTAGAGGAAAGCAACAGACTATTGCAAAATGAAAATTGATCTTAGGCTGTTATTTAGGTGCAATGTGTGAGAAAAGCTGTCAAGCGTTCGTAATATAGAAAGTTTTTTTTCAGAAAAATTGCTTCCTTTCTCTCCTCCTTGCTTCATGCTAGGCTGTGTCATCTGTTAACTAGAGATCCCTACGGCAGGACTGCATTCACTGTCAGTGGAGGGAGACATGCCTGTCTATCCCTACTTTCTCAGAGAAGAGGGTAACCAATTGTTTACTGCTGCACACACAGCTCCACAGCTGGCAGAGGTCTTGTCCCTCATTACTGTTCCCTCCGTTTGTTCTCCCAGTAACAGTTTGCTCCTTAAGTAACAGCTAAAGATGTAATTTAGCAATCAGTCATATTGCATATGTAATTTTGGGAAATTATGTGTTTCAAGGCATTTTGAATGATACCCTTTTAATTTGTAGAACAGAATTGGGCTCAGATACTACTGAATACTTTCCTGTTACTACTTCGTGCTTTATAGGCTTTTATTATTGTTTCATATGGACCACATGGGACTAAATTCTAAAATTTATGGGTGCCATATTTATAGTACACGTCAGTGAACAAGCATCAGGAAACATCAGTTTTATAGGAGATTTAAGTGTAGTTGTTATAGCAAAATTTATTGTTTAGTCCATGAAAGCTCCATAGACTTCAAAGGTTAGGCCACAAAGTAATAAAGATAGAACATCACAATCGTAATCTCAATAAGCAGTATAACATGGCTATAAAACAAAAATGGACAGAAAATGACAGAAATATATAGGCATGCCTAATATAATTTCCAGTTCTATTAACTTTATCTATGAAGTTGGAATGTGATTACTGAATTATAGGCTGTCAGAGGTAGATTTTAAGGTTTGCTTCCTTTCTTCCCCATATGTTTCCTGAGACCTACTTTGAAAACACCCTTAATCTATATTGTCTTTGCCAAACAGAAGAAGTGGGTCCTATATTGCATGGAAATGCGAGCCACTCTGGCCAAATAAGCAGAAAATACAGCCTCACATCTTACCAGCAAAATTTATTGTGCTACCAAATAGCCCATCTATTTTTCTTTATTCACCATAAGACTACAGCACTCTAACAGAATGTAAATAGATGTAAAAGAGTGACCAGGTCACAAGGGCTATTGGGAGCAAGGAAACACAATGTAACACTAAATATTGGTATATAAAATCATGTCCTAGATTTTTAAAAACAGTCACCTGGTGAGCCAGCATGCTCCAGTGCTGTATAATGTTGACTCCATTAAGAATATGCAGTGTATTAAGCAGCTAAGTCATAAATAAACATAACAGTGCCCTCAGAGGACGTACCTGCACTCCAGTTGCCATAGCTGCATTTACATTGAATTGTTGACTCACCCTGAACGCATTGTGAGGCCACATTTCCCAGCCACAAATATTGTGTAGCTGTTTGAGCACCCAATGGAGTGTGGCAGTACCCCAGATGACAAAGCCAGGCTTGCCATCTTGAACGCATCCCACCTCACACAGTATGGACAATGCATGCTCTTGGGCACCAGCAGCTCACATACCTTCAACCTGCCCCACTGCCTGCCAAGCAGCACACCTGCTGCTAGGTCACTGCACCAGGCTGAGTGCCCAGCATGCCTGAGGGATGTTCCTCCACGTGGAAATTCTATGATGGGTGTGGAATGGACACAACAGGGAGGGATATCCTGCCAGAGGCATCTCATGGCCCATTGAGGAGAGACTTTTCCATGCAGAGATGTTATGTTGCAAGAAATTAATCCAGCTGTAAGATCTGCATAAGACTCCTCTGTGGTGTCAATGCAGAGTCAACACCTTGGCCATACCACAGTACTTGCTGTCAGCACACCTTGAAAAGAATTCTAATGTTACAGTTCTGCTAATCGCAAACTAAAAATAATAGAGAATTTCATACTGTAATTGGTTTTAAATGCATATACATAAACACACAACCTAATATGGAAAGTAGAAAAATATGAATATTGCTAGCTCTATTATTTTGGCCTGTTACACACCTAACATGGCTCTAATGTACACATGCTACATTTCAGCCCTTCTACTTTTGAATCTTCAAAATTTTCAGGTAAGTTTGTATCAGTCCAAGTTTTCTGATTAACCAGTTGCTTGCCTCAGTCTGTATCAGATGTCACATCAATGAGTATGTTGGTGACAGAGACCTGAACTACCAGGGGATGATTATCCTCCTCTCAGTGACACACCCAAGGCTGCCCAGTTCTGAGGCACATCAAGCCTAGGAGACAGTCTGCCAGATTTACTATTTTGTTGTGTTCCTCTCAAAATATTCATGTATCATAGAGAGATATATTCAAATATTTCTTATGGAGGTATTCAACATATGCCACCTTCATGTTCCAAAAACCAACAAGACTTACATTGTGTCTCAGACTGCATATTATTGAACCCACTTTTTCTGTTGAATAAATACCAATATTTACATCTAGAGAACTGAGCATCTTCCTAGTGCAGATAGAAGACTGAAATTATTCAGAGCATCCTGCATCCTGCAAAATTCAGGAAGGCTATGATAAAAAATAATTTAATACAACAAAATAACAGGTGTCTAAATTCCGAGAAGTGTTAGTGATCTCAATATTGCAAACATAAAAATTTTAAGTCATTGCTAGGATTGTATCTTTTATGTGTAATGAAAAACTGTATTTCCATTTTGTTTTACCATCATCATGATTGTCACTCCTGTAAGCTATAAGATAATATGGTAACTAATTAGAAAAGCAATAGTTTATATAAAATTTCATGTGTAGCTACTGTCTGAAAAGAATATGAGGTATATATGGTGCTAGTCATGTTCTGTTGAAGTAGTTTAATTGTTGTTACAGGAGGAAAATTTAGAAATACAATTCAATTTTTAGCGAATATGAAAAACAACTATATGCCTCTTTCACCTTCTCTCAGGACTGCACAGCAGGGAAAATTTCTCTGCTATCAGCTCAGGAACTGCTGCAGGAGCAAGTGCACCCTCAGGCCGTGTAGCATTCTTGATGAGCAATGAGAAGCTTTCATTTCAAAATCTCTTTAACTATGTTTATTCTCAGCACCTACCAACACACTGCATCACCTTATCAGCACTGAACTCGCTACCATGGGCTGCTGGGCTAAGAAGAAACCCCTGGATTTTAGGTTAAACCAGCAGAGCACAAGTGTGCCTAGGTAGTTTTCTGCTCTTAGATTTATTCCAGCAGCTGCTGACAAGTGGGGGTTTTAGTCTGTTCTGAGATTATGACATAGACGTTATTTGTGGCTAGAAAACATGCAAAAATGTACTTTTTTTTTTTTTTTTGCCTTTATGTATTTGCTGTTACAAAGTAGCAAAAGGCAATCTGTCATACACCACGGTAACAATTAGTTGTGTGAAAAACTATAATTTTATAGAGAAATATTAAAAAGTTATTTTAAATGGAAAACTGTTTCCATTTTATCTTAAATTTCATATTTTTGTAGAGTAAAATGTAAAATAGATAATATTTATAAAAAATATATGATATGCTGATAATTTGTGCAACCATGAGTTTAACCTGTCAAGTTAAAGAGGCCCATGGGCAAAAATTCAAAATTGCTGTTCAACTTCAGATTCTTGTTTCCTCAATGCAAAAGCAAGAAGACATTTAATCATCATCTCCAAGGGAAAAATAAGCTTCACATCTGTCATCATAATAAAAATCAGACAAATTTATTCTAATATAATCATGTCTTTTCATGCTGGTCTTCAACGAATGCTAGAGATAAACTTTGAGGAAAAAGATGGATGGGACAAGGAGAACAGAAATGGAGAAAAATCAAATTATAGAGAACAGGAAAGAAATTACTTAAAAATAGCAGAAAGAGAGGGGTAGAATAAACCCCTCACAGTATCAGCAGAGCTGGGTGAAAATTACATCACAACTATTTAAATGTACATGCACACAAACCCTTCTGAATTTAAACTATATTGTTACCAAAAATGTTCACTGTTTTAATGTCCTAGATATTAAAGGATTTTGTTAAAATGGAAAATGTACAGACTATTGGAAATTGGTTTGCTAAATCTTCCAACCTATATCAAAGTAAGATTTGGTTTCCTTCTATTCATTAATACAATTTTTTAAATAATAATAAAATTTTCTATTCACCTATTTTTACAAAAAATTATTTTAATGATACATATATTATTTTGCCCAACAATTTATATTAACAGAACACAGGCACAAAGCATTGTAGAACCAACATTGGGCAAGAGAGAGACAGCAAACAATATACAGCAGGATATTGTTCTCTCATGGCTCATGACACACACTGTGATTCATGATGCAAATGTTGCTGATGAAAAAGGCTTGCTAGTTTGTTTAAATGTACTGGCTTAATTTGCTGCTTTAAATTATTTTAAAGTACCATTTGCCCCAGGAGGTAAATACAAATCCCAACAGGAAATCTCTCCCTCCTCTGGCCTCTGCCCCCTGAGTTATTATCCTTGCAGGACCTTTCTAGACACAAAAGGGAAATAGGTCCTTTAATTGATTAAATTAATTGCTTATATTTCATTAGTTGGTGACCTTTGTAACTTTCCTGCATAGGATAAAGGAGGTTTGTATGCAACAGTGCAAGGGAAAAAAATCATGTCTAAAAATAGCCTATTGGAACTCACCAATTCAAAAACAAACTGAAATTTAAGAAATCAATTTGAAGCTTACCTGGACTGTAAAACTGTGTTCTCTGGGGCAGATTTGCTCATACATGCTCCAGATTCACAAATGGGCCAGCACGAAGTTGTACCTTCTTCATGACCTTTGTCCAATGCTGAGGGCCCTCACAACCTTGATATATCTGCTTCCCACTTACTTTGCCACTTTGGGGTAAGCATATCATGCCAAAACCAGGGACAACTCCTCCCAGATGCTATAGATTTCAAGCTGTTGTAGACAGAGCCAAAGTAAACTCAGATCTGCTCACAGAAACACGAGGCCATCCTGTATTAGGGACTATGCCTAACCTGACCCTGTCTACCCCAAACCTGAATTTATTTTTTAGAGTCACAGCTTCTAAGAAAAGTGGAGAGGAGAATTCATGACCAGGTAGGCCTAAGAAGAAAGCCCTCATGAACTCTTAGACTCCAGGCAAAGAAACATTGTCTCAAAAGGGCAAATCACCTCTTAAAATCCATGTCTATACTGGTAAAAGAAGGTATCTGGTGAAACTCCATGAAAATGTGACATGATAGTGCAGAAGGACTAGGGTAGGGTAGGCTTTTTTTCTGCAAGTCTCTCTTATAATCATTCCTGCTAAAGAGTGAATAAATTGAGTGAGTGAGTAAGTGAGTGAGTAAGTGAGTGAGTGAGTCAGTGAGTGAGTGAGTGAGCGAGTGAGTGAGTGAGTGAGTGTCTCACTGACTCAGTGACTGAGGTGTGCTCTCTGAAAGGACAGAGATTGCCCCTTCATGAAGAGACTCCTTACTTACTCAGAGTATGCCTTACTCCCTTCCTTACTTACTCCATATTATTTTAGTAGTTGAATATATGAGGGTTTATATAGTTAAAGCTTTTGAGCTCAAGAGGGGTGTCATTGCTCTTTTTGAGTTAAATTTAGGCAGATCCCTTTCTAGGCGTTTGCAGGTATGAGTTTATCTCTCACAAGAAACCTGCAGTACAATTTTTGTCTGCTTTTAGAGCAATGATTGCCTCTTCTTCTCAAAATAATAGTCTCTGAAAAATGTTTCTCGTATCAGAAGAGAGCAGCTAACCAATACAAGTTGGTCAGAAGCTGCCATACTGTCTTCTCACAAGAGAAACCCTCCTATCCAGGGCAATTTCACAGAGTAGCAATTTGTAGTCTTCTGTAGCAGAAGGACACCCTCTCTTTGACAACTGGATACAGTAAAATCAACAGATAGTCCATGAAATAAGAAAATTAAAATACCCAGCCCTATCTTTTCTCAAGATTATATCCAAGAACCATTACATGAGAACGTATGATCTCTGTTCTCCATGTCAGCAGTATTACTTTTTTTAACTACATAAAAGCATTAGTTAGGAGCACTGGTTTCTTTTTACTATTGTTTTGAAGGCCAGAATGCCACGTCTCTACTGAGTGATGCACGTGATCAATTATTTTCTGTCTCATCACTTAAACATGACTCTTTCAGATAGACAGCCCTTAGGGCAAGAGAATTAAAACACAGAAATTGTTCATTGACTTTAGAAGTACACTCATCTCTCAGATATACAAAATACAATCTCATTTCAACATCCAAAAGTATCACAAGTGTCAGCAGCAGGTGATGAGGGATTTTATTTTTTTTTGTCTCTTTCTCTCTCTGTGTATGAAGAGTTCAGTCCAGCTATTTCGCCATGGCTAGAGGGAGGTGGAGGAGAAATCTATAATATTCATGAACAGCCCAGGGATGTGCAGACAAAGAAGCTCCTCAAAAGTTCCTGAAGCTAGTTCAGTCTTCTAAAAGGGAAGCATAAAATTGCACCACACTGTGAAGATCTAATGATCATCAAAACAAAGTTTTAAATCAGCAAAGAGAAATAACTGTATAGTTTAACACATGTAATCATTTCTTTTTCCCTTGTGTCATCTCAGTCTCCCCACTGTCTGAAGGACTCTGTGTTTGCACCTCATTCATTTCCTTTTATTGAGGACTCCTTCAGGACATATGATCTGCTGTCAGACTGAAAGGCAACAGAACCTGGAAGGACTTGCTACTGAAAAACAAGACCCATGGAAGAAGAAAGAGCATTCAAGCTGGCCAAAGGAAACAAAACATTTGGATACAGCATGGCGGATGAAAGCAGTGATACACTAATTTGTGCCAGTTGCTGAAAGGTCTCTGCTTTAACTACAGGGATATGAGCTGGAGGATCACATCTGGCAGTGTTGCTGGGAGTACTCTCAACCACTATAATGGACATTTGTAATGTTTAATTACATTGGCAAGGCAAGAACAGAAGGGACAAGTACACAGGCAGACACACAGCACTGAAATGGAAAATCTAATCATTAAAGCAGAAAACACTATTTTGAAACAGCTCATGGGCAGTTCAGGATGAGGCTGCTACAAACCTCAGAAACATACCACCTTAGCTAAGAGATGGAAACCACAGCCGAAAAGTTAGCTGGCGAAAGAAAACATAGGTTTTTTTCTGTTTCATATTGTACAGTGTTTGTTCAGGTTTAATCATTCAGTGAGGTTTGTTTGGAATATTCAAAACATAGTATATCCTTCATTTTAAGCTTCCAAACTGGATGTCCCATGGTATGGAAATTAAACTATTATAACAAGAGCCACCTGAAGTGAGCTATTTCTTTCCCCCAGTAATTCCAATAATGTTTTTTTTGTTTGTTTTGCCATGTTTTGTTTTCCTTAAGTAAGTACTGAAAAGGGCAGCCTGCCTATAAAAATATCTGTGGGACTGGGACATTATGGGGGAGTGATAGTGAAAGAGATGACTTAGATGAGTCTGGAGAAGGAATGAAAGATGCTTGGTGAACTGTGACAGCCCTTGATCACTTGCCCACATATCAATCGTTCTAGCTGATGGGTTTAAAAAGTTCATTCTCCTTCCAGAGATAGAATGTGCAAAAGGTTGTGTGCTAAGTAGTCCAAAGAAACAAAAGCTCACTCAGTCTCCGGGCTGGTTTGGCATGTTACACAAAATTTTATATCAGACTGGCAAAAGACTGAGATGACGAAAATATGCAGAATACATTGATGAGATTGAAAGACTTGCAATAAAGGGACCTCCACACCCCTTGCCAGAACAACACACAGAACTGGAAGAAACCGAGATACCTCTGAAAGGCACACTTATGGCAATATTTCCAAAAAGTGTTGGATTTATTATGTTTGTGAAAGTGGAATGCCACTCTTTGGTGTTAATTGTGAAGTTACCAAAGGGGTGTTGATGTGTTGATTTCATTTTTACTGTTTCCAGAGCACCACTTCCTATGATTTCAAGGTTGGTCATATTTGTATTTGAGCTTTGCTCTCCATGTCATAGCTGGCATCCTGACCTGACTAGGCTAGCAAAATAAAAGATTTGATGAGATTTAGCTAATTTTTGCATAATGTCACCTGTTAAAACTGGGTTCCCATTATTACTCTTCCTTCATGATTTTTTTTCTTTCTTCACCTTATTTCTCCACTTTTCTATCAATCTAATTGTGACTTCTGGCTAACAAAATTCTGTTTTAGCCTGCCTTGTTGTAACACTATTAAGAAACTACATTGTCTTAAGCACTCTGATCTTGCCACACTTTTAGCAGATCTCAGAGTAGCTGATAGGACCATCCACAAGGCCCTTGACATAATTATGAAACAAATCACAATGGCTAGTTACAGTTTTCAATAGAAATGACCAATCCAAGAGTGACAGCCAAATAATCAAGCTTTCTGCCATGGTATCACATACAGCGCTATCTGACTCCTTACAGCTCTCACATTCACAGGCTCAATGTGTTGGCAGAACACCTGTGTTTCTTACTTGGACAGTTCCTCCTATCCTTCACAGGCTGCAAGCCAGTAAATGGCCATATTGCCCATTTCCTGAGGGTGGTTAGCTCTGGATATTCCAACTGCCTTGACTTCTTGGACACTTACCTTTCTGGGCTTTCTGAGCTTTCACAGAGACCACCTTTTTGAACACCGGCAGCCCAGCTGTCCTTCTCACAAGCCAAAATAAAAATCGAAAGGTACTACAGGAAACAGAACAATAATTTATTTGGTGGACCCATCTAATAGGAAGGCAGATGATTGCCTCTTGAAACAAGAAGGCAAGGGTCATGAAAATGCATTCAAAGGCTTTCATTCCTTGCCCACAATTGGTTTCGTATACGTGAATTTTCTGATGACACTGATCTTCTATTTGCCAGCTTGGTAGCAGAGTGTTTTTACTCAGGTTATCACAAGAGATAACTTTATATATAAAAGAGAAAGAACCTGATGCATTCCATCATGAAAAGAAAAACATCCTAGAAAGGAATTTGGCTGAGCTTGCACAACAATGCAATGCATTATGACATTCTTTTAATTTTACATGCTGAAGTTTGCACTATTCATAATTATTTTGCTTAAATTTAGATTAACACTAACAAGAAAAAACCTTTGCAATATATGTTATTTACAAAATTAAAATTATGTTCCTTCTCATCTGTATATTCTATTTGCAATTTTGAATGGCAATTTTAGTTCACCCATGCATTTTTTTGACACCAAGGAAGTAGGTTAGTATCCTCTGTATGGTCTTATATTGATCAGCTATGAGACACCAGGCAGACAGATTTCACACAGTAGCCAATAGACAGAGAACTGAATCATTCCAAGCAATGGACTCCACTTTGGTTTGGTGACCTGTTTGAACCTTCTTCTACATTTTTCAGTTCTGGTTCTCTTTTCTTTCCCTCCAAGACCTGCCAGCTCACTTTACTGTTGCATGAGCATGTTCTCACAGGCTTCTCATGACAAATGAAACACGGTTGCCCAGGAAATTCTATTTCTTCTGGTTTAGGCTCCCATTCCAGTTCCAGCATACCTTTCCTTCCTCTTTTACAGTCCCTTCAACCATTCCACTTGCAATCAACTTGTTATTCAATCTCTTTTGTCAATCATTTCAAGTTTGTCCCTATAGCCTCTCTTACATTCCACATTCCTTTGTTTTCCTTCTGCTGAAATTAGCCTCACTTTGTTCCAATCCATAGTTTTTCTCATCCTTTTTCTCCAGTTCCTTGGTTCAGTACATTTTACTGGCTCTTCTGTTTCTCCACATGCTTTGACTTCACTAATTTACCCTCCACACGTCTTTACTTTCCCATGCCATTTCATTATTCCTTTCTCGTATATTCTAACCAGTCCTGGTCTTCTCAGGATCAAGCACTAACCTCATTAGTCATCTGCTGTCTGTCTGTGAGCATCTGGTTCCAAACCAGACTCTCCCACCATCTATTTTACTTTTTCTAGCTTCCAAACGTTCAGACAGACAAGGCATAAAAAATTCCTGCAACTGTCTTCCTCTAACTAGTCATTCCCCATATTCCTTTGGTCTTCTGGCTCAAGAAGCAGTTCTTAAATCCTCAGTGTGTTGTGTCTGCTACCACTTCCTGAAACCAACGGCAAACAATTCTGGCTGCTTATCTGAGGACCCATTTGCAGATCTGGAGGTCTTAGGTTGCGCAAGACTACAGTAAATTTTCTGCCATAAACACTCAAAACTGTAGTGTTCTGAACTGAACTTGGCCTGCTGTAGATCTCAAGGAAACTTTCAAAACAGGTCTATATAGAGTCATGATAGGTATTGTCTGAAACAATCATCTGGCTTAAATTGACTGTCAGTTGTTTTTTCTAAAAATCTGTTCTGCATGTTAATGCATAGTTATTAGGATAGAAGGCAATATAGAGGAATCAGAGAGACAAAGACAGACCAAAAACTAGGTTTAATGTTTACATAGTTAAATTTCTTCCTCAACTGAAAAAAATGAACCTTAGGGAAAACATTCTTACAGCAAACACAAAACATACTCTGCCTCCAATATTTCTTGCAGTAGCAGTTAGTCTGACACTGAAGAAATGGCATTTTTCCCCATCCAATTTCTATGCAATCAAGGTTCTTGTCACACTTCCTAACAGAAAACACCGATATTTTCACATGATTAACCACACTGCTTTTTATAGAAAGAATGACAGAAGGTTGTATTAGATTTATGAAGGTGGATTTACACTTATTTGGATTGTAGCTAATTTTCTTATATGCTACTTGTACTAGCATCTGCATTCAAATTATCTACTTAGAACTGCTGAATTAATTAAAACACACTAACAAGGAAAAGCAACTTCCCAAAGCCCCATGTCACTTGTGCAAAATTACAAGAGCTGAATTCATTTTGTTTGCAAGTGTTGGTAGTCAGGTGTATTATGGTTCACCTGTTGTTCGTTCAAACCTGTGTCAGACACACTGGAGCTATCTACCTGATTTCAAAACATTTATTTCAGAGTTCACAAGTACTGTGTATGTAACATATGTATGCAATTCCACTGTGTGTGTGTGTTTGTTTACATATATATATCCTCATGAAATTCATGCATATATATACATGAATTTCATAAAAGCTTCTCCTCATGTCTCTTGACTGATGGCTTTTTTTTTTTGTTTGAAATGACATGCAACCACTTAAAAAATATGTTCTTTTTTATTTTAGCTGAACATTTCACTTTCACAGTTTCATCAACACAATTAATCTCCCAATGGATAGTGGATAAAAGATATTTCATAATGAGATGTTTGAAGACATTGCTGAAGTGCTGTGCATAGGCCTAGACTTTTAGGGTTTTTCATAAAGGTCAAAGACTCCTCATTATATACACTCATTTAAAGCTGTGCACATTATATTTTTATACACGCATTTGGAAGCCTAAGGGATACTTAAGATCTGGAGGTACAACATAGGCATTGAAACTGGTAAAATTATTAAGCTCCCATTTTTAATATCACTTACAGTTAAAGCTGAAACACTTGATGGACTTGTGTAGATTTTAACAAAACATTTATGGACTCAAGACAGACTCTTTTCTTGTTGCCACAGAGGAATAGAGATGGAAAAAGACATATTTCCTGAAAATGGTCAGTAAATTCTGGGTTTTGTTGTCATACAGAACACAAACAGATGTTTGAATAAAAACCACCTTGCCCAGTCACTTTCTTTTCTTTGGGAAACTGCAAAGTTTTTTTGTCTTCTTATCTTTTCATCTTTCCTTGTTACTTGTTAATCACAGAAGAAACTACTAAATGAGCTGCTGACTGTAGTTCGGAGAATTCATGTATATTATGAACAAAATGTTCAGCAAAGAGATAGTTTAAACATTTAAATCAAAATACATAAAATAATTCTAAAAATCCATTGCTATCATGATTTGGGAGCATCTTTATCATTTCATGTGTAATTAATTCTAATGGATAACACCAGGCTTGATCAAACAATTTCAAATGGATTTGGGGGTATCATTATTTGGAACTGGAGATCAGAGCTAAAAATCACAGAATTATGAAATAGATCATTGAAGTAACTCTGCACATGAGGTGGTCTTTTGAGAAAATTTGTAAGTACAAAAATAAGTTCCGTACAAATGTTGAACAAAATCTAAATTTTGTAGGCTTAACCCAACAGAATGCTTACATTCATTCTCGATTCACCATCTGTACCATAAGCTTTCTCAAAAAGACCATGTTGCACTTGAATTTAGTTTTTAAAAATATCATATGCACAAAAAAGGCAATGAAACTCCGCATGTGGAAAATTAGGTTTCTGTTCATCATCTGATCCGTAAGTTCCAAACGAACTGTCAATTCACCACCTTTGAGAAAGAAGGATTTATTAATAAGGGCTTTCTGATAATTTCCAAATTTAAATACTGAAGTTTTGCGCTGGATTTTTAGAACACTTTGTTTAGACCTCAGGTCAAAAATGATGCTATAAATGCTGCCAATTTTGACGAAGATTATGGATTGAAATGTTTGCTTGGCTTTATCTGCATATACCTTGTCTTGTATTTCTATTCACACATAGCAAAATTAACATGAACACTGCAAATATTGAGGTTAGCTAATGGAAAGTCTTATCTGAGACAATGGACAATATTTAAATATTATGAGGTTGTGTGTTATGATAATGAAATGAAGTAAATAGATAAACAGAGATATTGCTCCCCTCACTTCCCTCTATCTCTATGCCAGATTAGGAAGTGTAAGTAAAAGATGACTTCATGACCAGTAAGGACAGCCAAAACTAGCAGTCTGACTTTATTACTGTGGACGATCTTCCTACAAATTATTGCATAATATTATCTGCAAGTTCCTGAACTTTAAGTTCAAAAGCTGTGGCACAAGACGAGCAGAGTAATGCAATGGAGAAGTGAAGAGGATTGCAAGAGATAGGTTACTGGCAGAAGTCTTTTTAATGAAGATCATCTTCTGTTAAAAAAGATCCTACTTTTTAATCATCACATCCCTTCCTGAACAGAACCATGACAACTTTGTATTGTGCAATTTCAATATTTGTTAACTTTTTCTCACCAGACCTTTCTCATACCAAACCTTTCTCCTATCATAAGGTTTTAGTGGCAGCAGATTTCCAAAATATTTTCAAAAGCAATCATTTCCAACATAACATATTAAGTTCTCTCATGTAAGGCATGATTAATGTACAAAACAGGAGGCAAAGTGAGGGAGTTTACAAGAGACTAAAAATATATGGTAGAGTTGTCTGTTTTGGCATGTAAGAACCAGCTAACTTGGGAAGTCTGGAGACATTTCTGTCATCCAGGAGTTTGATATCCGTAATCCTTACCTGTTGTCATAGTCCTGGAAGGACAAATAGCAGGACAACCTGAAATCAGAGATGTCAGTGGCAAACATCAGTAATCAGCTCTTCAAGAATATATCAATAATAATCTAAGGAGGAGTAAAGGTACTGTTACTCTGAACCAGAGATGATATCTTTCTAATCCAATATATTATACTGTTACTGGCACTAGACAAGAGTTCACATGAGGTAAACATAAAATTATATGCTCTCACTGTCAGCATGCCATTCTCACAAAATTGCGGATGTCTTGTGACTGTCTTCTGCTCTTCAGTGTGGGGTTTAATTCCATTCTGAAACTTTTCTTTTAAATTAAGGTAAAAGAGTAATGATTTCCAAACTCATTCATGTTCAGTGGCCACCTCTATAAGCAAAAATGCTAAAGGAAAAGCAAGCCATATTGTATTTACAAATTTTAAAGCTGTGATTGTGCAAGAGGAAAAAAAGTTAATGTACTACCACTCCTCTACCAGACTTTAGAAGCCATAGATTTCTAGCTGCAGGAAAACCATGCTGATTTCATTTTCCATTTCTCCTCTTACCTTACACATAGCAGTTTTGAGATAAAGAGAACTCTTTGTGTTATACATCTGGGAATAACCATCTTTTAGTGGAAGCACTCACCTCTCACTGACATCGTCCAAGAGCAGGAAGCATGAAGGAGCTGAGGTTTCTGCCAGCCTGTTTTAGCAAAGGACAGTTTCAGCTTGGGTGAACATTTTGTGGGTCTCTCATTACCAATATTAGAGGCTCCTTCTGCAAGCCTTTCATTCTAATACAGTAATTCAGAGGTAATTATAAAACAGAATGTCATTGTAAAAGACAAATTTACTAGTCAAGATAGGAATGAAAAAACTGTTAAACACCAAGGCCAAGAACAAAATAGGAATAAATTATTTATAGCTTCTGTTGAAGCCACATTGTCTCTGATCCAAATCTGCCCCAGGGCAGCTTTTCTTCAAAACTGTGATGAGTAGGAGTCTGAGGGTGCAATGGGGAGGGGAGCAGAGCAGAGGTGCAGTGTCCTACAACAGGACCTAACCCGAATGATGCTGCATTCAGTTTCAATCGCAGTGCTGTTATTTCACCAGTGTATTGCCTATCACTACCACATTGCTAATCTTGGTAACAGTGGGATTTTACTTCTTCTTAGGAAGGCTCTCTGACTATATGGTTCTCTTTTTAATTTATCACTGTTTTCAATGACTCATCTTATGATTTGGATCTGAATTTTCAGACATCAATTTTGAAATTCTTAGTGGTATCAGTAGTCAAAAGGGAGTTAATAAAAAGAATTCAGTTAGACAAAAATATTGGATTAAATATTTGCTGTTGGGAGGACATGCAGTAGCATAGATTTAAATTATTTTAATGAAAATATATTAAAATGTTTTACATAGAATTCTGTATATCTCATGGTGATTTAGGAATTTTATCTATTCTTTGTCTCCTCCAACTATATTGCTTATACATAAATCTTCAGCATTGTATGACATGCACAAATTCACATGGCAGCTTTAATCTCACTTGTGTATATATTTTAGATCTGGTTCAGCAATATCTCTGAATAGATCCCAGACTGGGTGAAAATATATGCATTGTAGTGATGCTTTTCAGTACACACACGTACACACACACACACACCTGCTTTCTGCTGAGACTGAGTGAAGCAACATGAGCCATTCTCTCCACGGGGAATTCTGAGCTGACGACTTGCTGTTGAATTGCAACACTTACAAAAACAACAACAACAGATTGGTATACAAAGTTGATGCCTGCAAATTTGTCCCTGTAACATTTTTTTCTTTTTTTTTTTTTTTTTCTCCCTTTTATTTTTCTACTTCCTTTTGTTTTGCATTTTATTTCGGTAGCAGTTTCAATAAAAGCCATAGGTGCATCCCTTTTTATTGTGTCTTCTGTACAAACATTCCGTTTGCATGAAGCCACTATCACAATGTTCTATTTATGAATAAGATTTTTAGGTAACCGTGTACAGTGCCAAGTGCTTACACCTTTATTAAATTAAACGTGCATACCACGTACATTTTCTACTATAAATCAATATATTAAAGAAGTTGTTCTATTTTCTCCCATTTTCATTGTAAAGCTAAATTCAGAGTTAATGGTACCAAGCAATGCAGACTGATTAAAGTATTCCTTAAGTAGACATAATAATAATAATAATGCTGTAGTAGGAGAATAATGCAATAGCTTCTAGATTTGGAACTGAGAGCATCCTCCATATCCTTGTCTATGTACTTGCACTAATCAGGAAATTTTCCTACAAAATGCTAACTCTCTTACAGAAGAAATTTTGATGCTAAAGGCTTCTCAGGTTCAGGAAGGCATTGATCAAACTGGAATGAGAACAAGAGTTCCACACTCACTTTCTGAATAGCCAATATTTCAATGATTATGACATTCATTTGGAACAGGTTCAAATCCTTGCTGCATCAGCTCAGACTAGGATCCAGATAAGCGTCCTTGAAATGGTTGTTGAGTTACATTTCTCTGCTTTTAAAAGTCACGATTTCACCCTAACACTGAACATTAAGGTTCTGAGAAAAAAAAAAAAAAAAAAAGGAAAAAAAAAAAGAAAATCTAGTTACACTGTTATGTTATGTGAGGTGGTTAGTTAGAAATGCAGAAGGCAAGGAGTCTCATGGGTAGAATGACCAATGAAGTAGATTCCACTTGGAAAAACATAATGGGATTGAATCTGCTTTCAATATCCAGTGTTATAAAATGAAGTAATTTCCATGCCAACCAGTACAGCATAGCCAAATTTCACCTTGTGATACACCAGTGCAGATGAATTTAATGGAGATAGGTTTCATTAATATCAGTAAGCAAAGCCCTGACATATGCAGTAGAAATCTATATGCAAAAAACCCCCTGCACTGTACAAGTACATGATTTAATGAGTTTTTTATTATGTCAATCCCATGGCGTAATACAGAAAATTCCCTGTTACATCAATACTTTTTTACCAGTTTAATTTATCATGATATAAATCTTCCAAAAGTTGCAACAAATAAATAATCACTATTATTTTTTCCCCAGTATAGTCCAAGGGACCTGATCACCCTGTGTACTTTCACAGGATCAGGGTTGTGCAAATAATGCCCTAAAAATGTATTTGAAATACAATAAATATTGCCTCATAAATATTTGTAAACATTCTTCAGTTTTGCTTTTTTTTACCTATTGCTGTCATAACAGAATTATTGCTAAAACATTATTTTCTAAGCACTTTATTGAAGTGATTATTGCAGAAAGTACAGATTTTCAAACCCATCTAAATCCACCTTGATAAACACATAAACAGAGGCTTGTTAAATAGCCTATTTTGTCTCACATTTTTGCATAATTCTCAATGAGAAAGATTTATGCCTTTTTGTTTGCCAAGTCTGATATCCTAAATATCAAACTGGATATATGTAACCTTTGTAGATACAACACCTTGCTCTTTCATGATCTTATTTCTGACTTTTACAAGGTATTGATTTTATGTCATAATGCAATGATGAGCTTCTCTACATGACTGGTTGTACTAGAAAATGATCTAGTGTTTATGCAGTAGCCTCTTTTTCCTGGCCTGAAAATTTTATTTATGTCTGCACAATTAAATCAACTCTATTCCTTCATCTCTCCCTCGTGTTACTGTAGACACAGAAAGAGAGAAGGACTGTGCATTCCCATTTGTGGTTGCAACTAACACAACAAAGTCAGTAGCATTCTGTATCTCTGCTCTTCCATGCTTTCCCTAGTCATACCTTGGCATCCCTGCACATTCTGAAGATCAAGTGCAGGCTTTACAGGACTGAACATTTAACAGTTTAAAGAATAGATATAATAAGGTAGCAGATCCAGAGCAGAGGAAAATGAAATACTCCTGAGTTATTTTATTGAAATTTCAGTTCTTCAGAGTTTATAGTTGTAGGTAGGGTTGGAATGTCAAAAATGCAATTTCAGGGTACTTTTATGGAGTTCATCGCTTGACTACTGAAAGCTGTACTCATCACAATAAAATCCTGGGATGAGATGCCAGTATAGCATGTCCCAAGACAGTGTAGTAAGTTATGTTTCACAAATAAACTCTACTAGAATCAGGCAGATTAATCCAGTCCTACCTAATAGCACTTCATGTATTCACTGCAAGCTCTGCATGTATCCAGTAATTTCTTTAATGTCTATTTAATAAACATCATATTTTATGATGGGATGCAATATTTTATTTTTTAGGTTTTGATTCTACAGAATTATATGGGAAGACGTTGACTAATACCTTAAGGAGAAAGAAACTACTTAATAAAATGCAGCTGGTGTTCTTTAGTTAAATACATTGCAAACAATGTTTCCTCCCTAATTCACTTCAGGGTGCAGTGAAATAACTCATGGAAGTATCAGACAGCTGGAAGTTCAAAACCTCACAGAAGGTGACAAATGAATTGTTTGAGTCAGTTTCCTGACTGTAAGACGCAAGTGGCAGGATCTTATTTTCTTCTGTCTCTCTCACAGGGAAGAACACCATTTCAGCACCTTGTAATCTAACTGTAACACTTCCTTTGAAGGTGATGGATTTGTGGAAGCTGATTTTTAAACACTTATTTAAACAGAAACTGGTCCCCTTCAGATGCAAGAAATTCTCACATTTCAGGAGAAAAGGGCAGAGAGGACATGAGTAATTAGATAGAAAAAGTTAAGATTAATGGGTATGACAAAATCCCTCCCAATCTGTGAGGCTTGTGTTTGCATCCTACTAGCTTTCTTTAAGAAGGACTCTCCTTGTCCTCACCAGTCATCAAAAGATATTGCTGCTACTTGACATATGCATGCTTTGCATGACTTAATAAGGTAGGGGAGTTGGGTGCAGAGCAAGAATGCAGTCCTTTTATCTTTCTAAACTTTTTGAACAGTCTCAAATTTTCCAGAATAATTACAAGATCATGCAAGCAAAGAAGTATGCTGTACATCAGTGAACATTCCTTGGACTTAGATCAAAGACATTGAATTTGAATGTTTTAAAATATGCATTGTTGGAATGTACATAGCCGATCCTTGACCACTTTAGATTCCAAAATCCACAGTCTGAAGATTTGGCAGGCAGGTTTTTCACTTTTTTCCCAGAACATTGATAAAGAGTCTGAATGGCAGTGGGCCAAGATAAATAACCTGCATTAACCCATGATGAAGAAAATTTTCATTTGATTTGAAGGGTTTGCCATTTATCATAGCTTTTGACACATGTAACTTAGCCTGTCTTTAATTCATTTAGTACATATCACAATGACTTTGTATAGTCTTATTTTTAAATGTGAATCACAGAGATGCAAAGCCACATATCTCTCAAGAGATTTTTTTACCAATGCATTTTTTTTGTCAGTTTAGATTTTAAGTTCTATTCTTAAATAAACGAGACTTGAACAATGTTAACTGATACTAATGTTATTGTTGTAGCACAGTCCAACAGGAGACTGTGTCATAAAATCATAGAATCAACTAGACCTCTGAGATCACTGAGTCCAATCTAACACCACCCTGCCTACTAGACCGTGACACTAAGTGCCACATCCAGGCTCTTCTTAAATACCTCCAGGGATAGTGATTTGACATGCCCAGGTGTGTTGTCAGAGGCACTGACCTGCTGATATTTTCATCTTACAATTTTTCCCTATCAGTATTGACAAAATATTTTTTACAATCTTCTCTAAACAAACCAAAAAAACAGTGACTCAAGGGCATCCTTAAAAACTTTTGAAAACTTCTGATTTATTTTTTTTCCCTCCACATTTAAACATATTTCAATTTGGGAGATGATGAGTAACTTTCTCCAGAGTTACTGATGAATGGAAACTTATTTTAACTTTGCAGCAGTCTGTGCATTATATTGGCAGCAGGAAGAATGGGGGTAATTTTTCTATATGCATTTCTTTAGTTAGAGTCCAATTCATGCAAATAACTGTAATTGTGGCTCAGCCCATCAACACATTATCCTACTTCTTAAAAGTACAATAATCAGGAAGTGTTTGTCAAATCAGTAGCATTCACTGTCTTAATAACATCAACTATATTTTTGTCTAAAGCAAAGGAAAAGAAACGAATCAAAGAAAGAGGAAATCTCTCTTGATGTGATCAATAGTTTCCTAAAGAAATTCCAGATAACAGCTGTCTTAGATCAGACTTGTATGTTTTTTTTCAGGCTATGGACAGACATCCTTTTACATGGCAACTATTCATCTTGACAATTTTATTCTACAATAATATAAAGTAAAATTTTCTGCATTTCAAGGGAGAAGTACAAGCAAGTTCATTTGCTTATCACCTTAATTTTACTAAATCCCTTAAAGTTCTGAACTCTCTAATATTCACTACAGAATGAAAGGGGTGGGAAGTTTCCCAGCTCATTTCATGCTTGTAATTCTTCTTCTATTTTTTTTTTTTCCAAATATATTTGGAAAATCTAAATATTTCCCTTGAACATATATCTTCTAGTACAGATAGAGTAATGTTGTATAAAGAAGGATTGTTCCTATACCAGTTTGATCTAATATGGTCCAGCGCATTTTATTTCTCTGAGATACAGTTCTCATATGCTGCCCTCCTATCAGTCTTTCATTTAGACCATAATTTAAAAAATAAAATAAAATAACTAAAATAAAATAAAATAAAAGTCTCTTAAAGAATAGGAATGTCTTAAGTGACTACACCT
>JAWWTY010000037.1:15478408-15495220 GCA_035222235.1 Margarornis squamiger | reverse complement strand
ATCTTGGTGCTGAGACTTTTCCAAGTAGTGTGTGATGTGCCAGCATCATCTGAATTTTTTATTCATGGTTTGTGGGGGTTTTTTTGTTGTTTTTTTGGGGGTTTTTGCCCTGTTTCTGCAAAAAAAAAACAAACAAACAAACAAACAAAAAAAAAACACAAAAAAACCAAACAAACAAAAAAACAAAACAAAACAAACAAACAAAAAAAAACAAACAAAAAAAAACAAAACAAAAAAAAAAAAACAAAACACAAATGCATTCACTTTGTTGAAGCTTTTGGTATGGCAGTGTGGTCAGTTCCCTGAGGAGGAAAACAGCAGGGTGCTGTTGTCAGACAAGGAAGGCTGTATAGGCAACACTTCCCAGAGGGAGATGGTAATCATTTATTAAAGAGAAGGGAAGCAGGAAGAAAGTTGTGCAGAGTTGCTCACCGGGTGTAGGATGTAGTCATAGCTGTATGTATCTTCACAGATAAAGAACCTTTCTGGTGAGTACTACTATAAAAATGAGACTTGTGGCCCTGAATAGTCAGAGGAAGCATAACAAGTGAATCCTCTTTCACCATATTATCATGGATACTGGTTATGTGTGATGATGTCACATAGCTGGGTACTGATAATCCAGATAGGAGCTATCTGCTTGCTAGAAAGACCTGTCAAAGTGTGAATCACATCTAGGTAGCTGGCTGATGAGACTGTATTTGGATTAGAAAGCTAGGCTCACCTCAGGTGTATGTTGACAATACAACCTAAGGAACTGGGGTGATTTCAGGCCTGAAAACAGCTGCTTATCCTAGCAACAACTTTAAAAAGAATTTTATTTTTCATGTAAGTAGTGAGAAAAATGAGTTTCAATAGAGTAAAAGTAGACCTGCCTCATGTTGTAAACAATTTTGGTAAGAATCTGGGTTGAGGGAAAATCTGAAGAACTAAGATGTACAAATCCATCTCCTGTCTCTTGGAGAACAAAGGTAGTAGAAGAAGAGACAAGTTTTTCCTGGAAGACAAAAAAGGTTTTCGATCTTAGTTCCCTAAGGAGACAAAGCTCTGAGACACTGCCCCATGCTAGTACCTGAGTGTTTCATGTGTGGTGACAGGAAAGTACCATATAACAGCAAGCTTGCATAGACAGCACCAACAGAACATGAGCCTGGAGCTTCTACTCCAGGCTTTTGCACTCTCAATAAACAAACTGAGCAGACAGATGAGCCTAAGTGATTAGATATCACATGGGCAGTTTGTTACCAGTACTATACTGAATTGGGGTAGACCACAGTGGCTAAAGAAATCATGGGAATTAGAGATGAGTGTGACCTATGGGGAAAAAAAGCAAGTGGTTGGGAGGTGAAGCAATTAATTTATTTGTGGAAAGGGCTGTGGTCCTCTGTCAGAGAGTTTGTGCAAATGACAGAGAGTGAAAGAAATTTTGTGGGATATATAATACCAGCTATGAAAAAGAGGAAAATCTTTTGGCAGTCGAAACATTATTATTATATGTCAATTAGCGTATTCCTAACTTTTAGGACATTAATAACTTGAATTTGAATGTTATGACTTGAGCATATCCCTACCATCTGTAGGCCTGAGAGCTGAAATTTTTCTGTTCTGAAGTGTATTCTGAATAATTTTGCTCCACCTTGGAGAAAAAGAGAGAATCTCCTGTGCTAAGAAAGATACTAAAATTAAAACCTCACTTAAAAAAGAATAAGTGTTAGAGTAGCAAGGACTCCTAACCTGGAGCTCACAAATGTAGGCTAAGATGTGGAAGGGCTCTACTTTTCTCCTGAGTTGTGTTTGTTACTTGTGTGTACCCTGCAGGTCTCAGTTGACGTCAATCAGCAGAGCCTGCTATCAGTATAAGTGAAGCTGCACTAATTTACACCCACAGAGAATTAGGTTCACAATGTGTTAAATGTACTAGATTGGGAATGAATGTGGTATTAGATTTGAATTCCAAATGAGTGCAGCATCAATTTTTTGTCTTTCTTATCTGACAACTGGAAAGTTAGAGACATTGCATGTGAAAAAGAATAATGTTACACTTATTTTGAGCAGTTGACAGATGTGGCTGGAAGTCTGATATGATTAATACCTCAATAATAGGGCTTCAGTAAGTTAGTCCCAATAGATTCCCAGCCTAGAGAGAGTGCCAAGATACTGATAATAGTTAAGTGACTTTTATTAGATAACAAATTCCATTTTTAGCTCTGTTTTACCAAGGAGCTTTTATAATGCATTAAACTCAAAAGAATTAAGGAGGTCTCTTACACACAAGTGAGTGGAGAGGAACTGGTTCCAAGGACTTGTGAATCCCATCTCTGAGCAGAAATAGTCTGAGATATCTACCTTCATATTCATTTCCTTAGCAACACCTTGAGAAATGTTCCTTAAAATAAGTATTCAGATATAGAGATATTTTCTTTCTTTTCTAGGTCATCTGCAGTGGTGCTGCAACACACCCAGAAGGGAAAACCAAAATGTTAAGTTCAAATGCACATAAACTCAGCTGCAAAGTAGGGCCAAAAAGCACCAAATATCATCAACATTCTTCTTTTATTTCATGCCTAAAGCAGAAACATTTGGGTCCCTTTCCTTCCCATCACTAGACTTAAGGAGAAGGGGTGTCTTTTATAGTGATGAAAATCCAAAACTTGTAGAAAGACCATGACTATAGACCCCTCCTTTTTGCATCATCCAAGAAGTGGAATGAAGCCTAACTTACACAAGCAGTACCATTCCAAGAGTTATCCTTATCCACAGAATACAGTTCCAGAAAGAATTAATTATTGGAAATGTTTTTATTACTTGTTTTACAGCATATTTATGGATAGGGGAGTCAACTGAGCTGATAAGCAATTTTGCAGTAGATCCAGAGATAATTTCGAGTCAAGGACCACCTGCTGGCAGCTCAGCAATGACAGTATATAGCACAGTTGCTGACTACTCCACTTTTTTAAGTGGCTTTTCTCTAGACTGGTAGCCCTTTACATGATGGGTTATTCTGGCTCATAAGTGCATGAAACAGAGGTTACTGCTGCAGTCAGAACCTTATTGAATTGGGCACTGTGCATGCATATTACTAGAAACTGTCCCTGTCCAATAAAGCTTTAGTCTAGAGAAAACAGGGAGAAGAATGAGGTACTCCATAGGAATTGTGGGAACATAAAAAAAAGAAAAAGGCATTTAGGGGGAAATAAAGGTGTTGAACTGAAGGTGGGTAATCTCAGAGTTCAGCAGGAACTGTGCTTGATGGAGCCACAGATTCGGAACCCCTGCTGGGATGCTGAGAGGGAGGGATGTGGTCACAAGGGAAGGCTAAGTTGCCTTTCAATGTAAAGCTTTTTACTGATGGGAAAGGGATGAGTAGGATGACCCAGTGGTGAAGGTGAAATATAGTGAGATTTAGGCTAAATGAGAGATTGAGATATGTATGAGCAAAAAATAAATGATAGGTCTTAAAGTATGAAGGAAGAAGTTCTATAACAAGTTTGGGAATGTAAAAAACATATACCCCAAATTGTCATATGGAATAAAGGGAAGAAAATATGTCAGTCAGTATGGAGGTGGAAATTAATACTGCAGGTTTATTTTGCACATATTTAGATCAAATTTCTAATGCTGAAAAAAACAGAAGTCTGTCCTGTCACTTTATAAGTATTCCTGAAATATTTTGATTTTAATTTTAAATTATCTTCATTCAGAAGTTGATTTTTATAAATGATATTTTTCCTGAAAAGTCAATTAATCTACTTAGTAATTGTGAACTTGCCTATTCATCTTCCAATTCTGAGATATTTTATGCTGCTTTCCATGTCTACTTGAGAAATAATTTAGTTTAAAAGCTATCACTAAAGCATGCCCCTGGCTGCTGTTCTTTATTTGCTGATGAATTTGGCTTGTGACTATCAACTCCAAAATTAGTTATGTTTAAGTTGTCTTAAACTGGCAAAAGTAATCAGGTATGAACAAGGGGTGATTTTACCCTTTAAAAGTATTAAATTGTAGGTTACTCACATTTTGATTGCAGTTTGAATTATTTCACAACTTTCTTTCATGAGTTTCACTTAAGCCTTGGATTTGAGTTGATAAATCAATACTAGCATGCACTCCCCTACTAGTGCTTTTAATGGGGACTCTCTTTGAAAGTTAAACATTCTAGTAAATTGCTCAAATACTGTCTTGAAAGGCTAGACACAGCTTTGAAATCTTTCTCATGTTAGGCAAGGTTGTCATAAGCTTTCAGCATAATTGTAAAAAGTACAAAGCCTTGAAACTACAAATGTGTTATAATAACAAGTTTCATTGCTATAGTCATGGTAATCATTATGATGATCCAAATATCCACCATTGTGTTAATGGAGATTTTCGGTTCCTGAATGCATTATTTTTCAAGCCTTGTGGGCCATCTTCTTTTCAAAGTTTCAGAAATATTCTTAGTTACATAACAGATGAACAAGCAGCACAATGCTCATCTGCAGATCCTTTCTGTCTACTCACTGTGAGTAGCAACATTTTCCTCTCCATATCAAATGGCTCCTTTTTAAATGCTTGGTTAAATCAAATGAGCATGAACTAAATATTTAATACATATAGATTACCTGATAAAATTTTTGTTTTGCTCTTGCTCCTTTTTATAGCTGCAAGGAGAGATCTTTTTAAATGTACAATCTGAATGCAATAAGACGTGTATTTATAGGAGCTCTCCATTTGTTTTCTGCACAGACTGCTCAGCCTATTCAATCACCTATCTATTCTGAAAATGCCAGTTGTCCAAACTCTCTGATGTCCATTGACAGCAACTGCTAGTAAAGAAATTCACCCAGAGATCATGAAGACAGTCCACACAGTCACTAGCGATAATACTGAGCACTGCTTCACTGCCCTGTGACACATTTGTCAGCCTAATATTCAGTTCTCAAATATCTCACACATTTCAATGCCTCCTGACATCTGCTACCAAATCCCTTTCAGAATTGTGGTGCTCCAAAAGGAGTCCTACCATTATGGATCAGACAGAAATCTGTGAGGCAGGAGTTTCTCACATGTAATTTTGACATTAATTCATACTTTCTTTATGTTCATCTTTGAGTATCTCAATTTACCACAATTTAATGATACATAGCTGTGGCCTTGAAATCATGTTAATACTGTAAAAGTGAGTTGTTCTTAAAAGCAAATTAGAAAGAGCTCAAGGCATCTCCTGCAGGTTCACAATGGTGAACTACCACTCACCAGGTCACAGGGGCACTGCCTGAACTACTCAAACTGCTCTAAAAGTTGTAAGTGCCACCTACAGCACATTGTTATTAGGTTGAAAAGGTACCAGAATAAATAGTAAAACAAATATTGTTTGTTAATTTATCAGGATTAGGGGAGCATTTTTCTCTCATTCAGAAGAGTACTAATAATCATTTTGACTCATAAAATTATAGCTAAACAGAAGATATATTTAGAAATATTGTATGCAATTTCTGCATTGTATATTTCAAATCTACAGAGTAAAAGTACTAAATGAGATACTGAGTACCAGCATTGGAATATTGTACAATCAGATAGCTCAGAGTTTTCCTCAAATAGACTTGATATACTGAGTTACTTGCAAGATTAAACAAAAGGTAGAAGAGGGGAAGTATAGCTATCGCATGATCAATTACACTGGGGAAAGAAAGAACATCACAACAACAGCAATGGTCTAGACCCACAGGAGAGTGAAAAATGCAATACGATACCTCTGCTTTCTGGAATAGCTTTATTATTACTACTTCATAGAAGAATTCTCCAGTGGAAAAAAGTGTGTTACCCAGTTGCACATGCTAGGAATCTAGCTCATTGCTTCTGTTCAGCAGCCTGGTTTATATAGATTAAAAATCAATGAGCTGCTTTGTGACTGAGAAATAGCACTCTTCATACATTAGGATCGAATAATTGAGCACATAATTAAAAGACTGCTGTGCCTTATGTCAATCCAAAGGAATTCTGGACAAAATATTAAAATCATCAACTACCATAAAAGTACGAATGTGCTTTTGTGAGTTAATGTCTTCCAAATCTGAATATTTTGGAAACTAGACGCCCTCAGGAAAGGCAGCAGGTTTTTTGCAGTTTTGGCTTTTGTCCTCCACATGTCCCAGAGATCTGACATCCTCAGACAAAGTGAAACCTATGGTATTAGTTCCTGTTGCACAGTTACAGGCTCTTCAGGAGAGATAGGCAGGGCAGAAGAGGCGAAGGGGTGGCACTGTATGTAATAGAAGGGTTAGAACGTGTGTATCTCACAGTTGGCAATAACACAGTTGAGAACTTCTGGGTAAGTATCAAGGTGCAAACAAATAATGTGGATGTCATTGTGGGATTGTTCTGTAGACCTCCCAGCCAGGACAATGATGTGCACAAACTACTCTTTGAGGAACTAAGTGACACTTTCAAGTCAACTGCCCTTGTCCTTGTGGGGACCCTCAACTTGCCAGAAATTAACCACACAGCTGGTCTCTTCCTTTTCTCTCTTTTTCATAACTTTCACAAACCTTCTTCCTAAAGAAGGTTTTCCTCTGTTTAGAATAGGATTGTTACTAAGGAAGAATTTTCAAAACCCTCCAGAATAGGCCAAAAGGTCTTTTCTGTGAAGCCATATATAAAATTGCTCCAGAATTTCATTCTGTTTGAATGGGATTGGCCTTTTTTGTTGTTGTTGTTCTTTTGTTTTGGATGTAGGGTATAAAAGTGGGTTATTTTGGCTTTGCAGTGTCAGCATCACTTTGGACTATACAAGATGATATAGAAAACAAGTTTGTTACCTGGCAGATTAGTGGTCTGGATTGCTACCAAAATTTCCTGGTAGAAATTTACCATCAGTGCTTTCTCTTTAATATGGTTTTCACACATGGAAAACTGTAAACACGTCTTAATTTTATTAATATGCATATGAAATTGAATCTTCTTAGGTAACACAACCACTCTTTTTCCTTTATAATGTAACTGATATAGTTTGGCTTGACACAATAAAAGCATGCCCTGATCTGATTTATCCTCTAATTACGTACATTAACCATTATAAATTGTCTCTGTCAGCAAAAAATATAAACCAACTCCATCTGAATATCATCAGTTAACAATAAAATGCTTAAAATTCAAGTAGAGAAGTAAGTACCAAAACCATGGAGCTTTGTCTCTGTATTTTAATTAATAGCCAGTAAGAACTAATTTTTGATTTATCTAAGAGAAGTACATGAAAACAGGCTTAAAATTACAGGAGAATTCTAAACAGAAAGGATGATTAACACTCCAGTAAAAGTAGGAGAGTTAGGGATGAAAGACCTATGAGCTGTGGTGTTCAATGCACTATTAAGAATTTATTTTCTGGTGATACATAGTTCCTTTACAGATTAACATATCTACAAAATTCCAGTATAAATTCTCCCTACACAGCATTCTTATAAAAGAGGTATAGAATCTGTTGTTTAGCTCTAATTTCACACTGGTGTAGTTCTATACAGGCATTATGGGGTACAAGAGGCAGAGAACAACTACGAATGAAAGGATGTAACCGATTTAAAGAGGAGAAAAACTTTAAGCTTGAATGTAACAAAGAGGTAGAGCCATGTTAAAACGATACAGACAGGAGGGGAAAAATAAATCAGGGAAACAGCACAAGGAAAAGGTATTGGTTTCAGTCTACGCCTCTAGTCTACTTTTAAGTGTTTAAACTAATACTTTTCATTATGTTCACAAATGTGTTTAAATAATGAAGCATTAGTAATATGAAGCTCCCTTCTGCCTTAATCTGCTGTTAAATCTCTGCAAGAAAGCAAAGTGACACAGGTTAGCAAATCAGTGGTGCGAAAGTTAATGAGGTTTTTCAATGCTAATCAACAGCTACCCTCCACCTACCAGTGGCTAATTTATGTTCACTTTAAGCATATTAGGGTTTTAGTCTTAGAAAACCCGATGGTAATTCTGTATAGGAGAGACTTACAACAATTGGTACATCTGTAAAGGACATGTTTTAAATTAATATTACTGCTTTCTTTGAAATTTTCCATGTGCCTTTCCTTCTGTTGCATCCTGACCTTCCTATTGCAAACTTGTAAATCCAGATTATTCTCTTACTTCAACACTCAAAAGTAGAAAACAAACATTAGTCCTCGTTCCTAAGTGATTAATGTTTGGTGCACTTCAGCAGCCAACTAGATGAGACAGACTGGTAATAACTCAATATTCTCTTGATTAGGTGTGACTGAAGTAAACAGATAAACTCAGTTTGAGAATGCACAGTAAATTCAATGTAAATCAATGAAGTCTGTATAAACAAATATATTTTACTAGAAGTTAGATACCTTGCTGGACTAAACACTTCCAAACAATTGTTTAAACAGGAAATACAGACTTCTGGAAATAAAATCTTGTATTCAAGCAAGCTACTTTTAATGCAGCTCTCATTAGGAAAAATCTCTTACATCAAAGATTTCTTTTAAAAAAAAAAAAAAGATAAGGCAATGAATTACATCCTGAAGCTAAGCAGGTAAAGTGGTAACCAGGTAAATGTTTAAGCAAAGCATATGAACAGACATGGTACTTTTTTTTTCTTTTCTCTCTCTCTCACCCACAGATACACCCTTATATAAGTGGACTAATTTTTCCCAGAGAAAAAGTTTTCCATCAAATAGACTTACAACAGGTCTTTTTTACACCTAATCTGAAATAAAGTCTACTGGCATTAAGGAGGCAAAGTGAAATTCCCTGTGTTGAATGAGATCTAATGATCAGAAGAACAAAGATGTGATCAGGCATTTACACATGTGATCTTAAACCCCACTTCGTACAGAGATGACAAGTGTCAGTGTGTGTATCTGTGCACATACATAAGCATATGAATTTGATTCCTTTTAAAATCAGCAATTTTCATATGTTGGGTTTTTTTCCAAGAAAGTAAGGAGTTGGATGCCTATCTGCACTCATAATCCAACATTTGTCACAGAATTGACTTTGTAATATTTTCATTGTGTATTGTGTTCTTGATTAAGTAAACTAGTATTTTTATCAATCTCTAGTTATATCCAAATTGCCTGCTTCAATAAATGGTATAAGAGATGGAATTAATGTTCTACTAAATATATAGGAATGTAAAAATACAAAAAAGATATCTGAGAAAACAATGTTACCTCTTTCATGTTTCTGGCAGTTGTATTAAAATGCTTAATTATCCAGACAGGAAGGATAATTGGTGTTCTATTTCTGAATTCCAAAACATTAACATTTCATCATTAAAATTTCTGACATCAAAAAACATAAGTATCATGTGTGGTTTTTCTTATCCTCTACAATCCCAAATTTTTAGTATAATTTATGATGTTAGAAGTTCAAAATGTTTTTATAACACATCTTTCTTTACAACAGTTGTACGATTTCAATTGCTAGCATAAATTATAATAATAAGTAAATGTTAAGTAAATAATAACAATAAGTAACTCCAACTTTGTTCAATATGAGAATTTTAAATTGTGTAAAATTAATTTTGACTGTAACTAGAATGTACTCCTTCAAAACTAATATTCAATAAAATCTTCAGAAATTATCTGTAATTACTGCAAGTACTGCATGTCAAGTGTTTTACTGTGAGACAGGAGAAGAAAAGTCTTCAAAGGAAAATTCAGACCTGAAATTAGGTGACATGTATGCAACAGTGCTGCCAGTTAATCATCTGAACAATTTATGAGGGATCTAGGAAACATGGGTTGCACTCTTTATACCTCTTCCCCTGTGTCCACTTCCTTCACTACCCCACTTTGATGAAGTTAATGAAAAGCATGAGCTAGACACAAAAATTATTGGGGAAGTGTTCAAAAGTCTGTCTGGAATGCCTGTCTTCTTAATATAAAGTACTCCTTTATTCTTGCAACGTATGAAACTGTCAGCTAGAAATTTGATTAGAAGACAAACATTTTCAGCTGGTTGGAAGATTGAGAAATAAATTATGAAAAAGAATCTGAACAAACAAAATATTTTATTTTATAACATATTACATGTGTAGAATAAAACCAAAACCCACCAACCAATGAAAAAAAATCACAAAAAAAACCCCAGTAGCATTCAGTTAAGTAAACCTGTACATCTGCCATGTAAATATCCACAGATAAGAAAATTTCCTTGTAGTCAGTGAATTCAAATAGACCTGAATACAATTAACTTCATCTCTTTTTAAAATATTTTTTTTAAAGTAAATATGGATTCTTAGAGTGTTTCTTCCTCTGTATTGATTATTGATGATAAAGGAAGGCTAGGTGTCTAACTGATCTAGATATCTATGCAGCAGATCTCTTTGGCATCACTTTGCATATTGTAAACACATGAAAGCAAGTCAGTGCAGATCAATGGTTTTTTTTGTTTGTTTTTTTTTTTTAAGATGTATTTCAGAACATCTAAAACTAAAATTAGTCTTTGTTGAATAAATCTTCTTTGAGTGTATTAGGTAGTGAGAAACATAATAGGCTACAGTGATTCTTTCATGTCTGCTACAGAACTGATTTGTTTGTTTCCTTTTGTCCCAGTAGACTACTAAAGAAATTCCAATTTCTCACAGTAATTATACAAGGTGCAAGGATGTCTGACAAATGTTGCAATTCTATTAATATATCTGCTAATTTATTTATTCTGCACTCAGTAATTTTCTCTTGAGTGTTGTAAGGTACAATTCTTTTTTCTTGAATCCAGACCTCAAATATGATATATATCTATTTTCTCTGTTGTTCAGATATGACGTACCATATTATGTGTAATAACACAAAGCTAGGAGAAATGTACATACCTATATACATTGACTTCAAAAGAAGCAAGAGTATGTTTTCAGTCAAAAGTTTTTGAGTCATTAGCTTTATGCGTTTTATCCCAAATACTAAAACCATTTTTATAGTGCCAGACTATGTACCATGAAAGAGTCTCAAGGGTGACCAATGGATAGCTGATGTATTTCATATCAACAGATTAAATACTGTTCTATGAAACAGAGAAACCAAACCATCACCAAACCAAACCAAAGGAAAAAAGGGCACAAACAAGAGACAAATCAATCTATGGATTTCACACTTAGAAACAGAAGTTTCTATTCTCCAGACCTTTTCAACCAGTAAATAAATGTAAGACCCAATATTCACCTGTAAATTGTATAGTAGCTATGTAGTAAGGTTTTGTTCTTCTTTAGACCATTCCATGGTTACAAAAGTAACCCCTTTCTTGGTGTCTGCTCTAGTCACGTTTTAAAAGCAGCTGTCTCTACTCTTAATACTTCCACTGCAAAATTTTAACTTGTATTTTTCCAATTCAGCAATGCAACACCATTTTTCAATAACCAAATCTTTACGTAGAGTTGTAGGGAACTTGGTATTAAGAAATGCTTAGGACAAACAATGCTGCAATATTTAGCATGCGATAAGAGTGATAAAAGCACATCTCCAGTCAGATAAGTGAGAAAATCATAGGAAACAGGCTAAAAGCTCATGGCTAGTGATATGTTTCAAGCAGTTTGAAGTTCTGCCAAGACACTCAAATCTGACTTCCTTAAGTTCATGATCAAAATCACAAAAAAACAGTGAAAATGTCTTCAGAAACATTGAAAAAGATCATGTTGACAATGAGTGGGGAGTTTGTCCAGTTGCTGCTGGCAAAATGAACATTGTGCCTCATTTCCAAATTTAGACAAGCATTATGCATCAGCTACTCCAAAAAAGTGATCAAGAAGGGCATGAGAAGCTGATATGTGTTTACAGGTGGATGGCTGATAGAACATTTGTATGATAATGGGAAAGACTTCCAAGTGTGAAATCAGGAATCCCTGAAATAAAAGAGTACAATGTTATTTTGTGTTCTTTTCATAGACGATCAGCATTTAATAATATGATTTGAGCCTGTACAGAACATTTCATAGTTCTTTCAAACTTCACTCATTCTAATTTTGTCTTAAAAGACAATAAGTCTTGTCCTTTGGAAAATTTCTTTTTGACATCTCCCTTTCTTTTGATCTTGGCACTATCTTCTTTGGGGATATTTAAAATTTTTACTTCATAAAATGTCTTGCAGATTGGAAATGAATAAGCTATCCTTCTCCAGTTCCTACCCAGAGATCAGAAACAGTTTTCATCTGCCTTTAAAGACACAGCATACTCTTAAGTTCCTTCACTTGGTGAACATCCCAATGTTCTCTAAGAAAGGACTACGCTAGTGTCCAGTCTCTTACAGAAAAGGAAAACTGTGTGTGCATAATTGTAAATTGTCAAACTAATGACTCTTTTCTCACTTTGTAACAGTTATAATAGTCCCTTTGAGTTTCCTGAATTTTATTATTTTTTTGTCAGAAATAACTTTATAAAACTAAAAATCTCCTTTTAATCCACCGTGGTTAGACTGATCCTAAAATGTCCTATTAAAGCATCTATATACAGGAACTTTTTTTTCCATTAGTGTATGATAATTTCTTTCCATTATTACATCATAATTATTTTGTGTTTCATTTCCGCCCCTCATATTTTTCAGAAACATTTTATGTCATTCTAGTACATTCCCTTTAAAACAATAATATTGACAACAAAATTTTGACAGTTGTGTACTCCTGTTCTAGCCTCCTTCATCCCTAATCCTTTCTGCCTAAAAAATAACGTTTCTTCATAGAGATCATTTCTGCCAAGTAAGACCAAAAAGGTAATTCATTAGAAGTTTGATCATAGTTCAAATTAATCCAAAAGTTTTCATAAATTCCACATACTATTTTTGTCCAAGATTCTACTCCCCAAAACCAAAATTGCATGTGAAAGCAATAATGCCTCTTTTCTCCTATGCATCCCTTCTTCATAAAATTCAGTGGCCACCTCTCACCAACTTCAGAGGACTTGATTAGATGACCACGGAATGGAATGGAGTCCTTTATTATCCAAGGAACACTGAGACAGACATAATTCAAAAGCATTATTCTTCAGTTGTTTGTTCTTAAATCAATGGAGAGGAAAGAGAAATGTGTCCATATAAGCACAGTCTTAAGTTTGAAAAGGATAGACCACTAAGTCCTCTCTTGCTTCCAGAAATTGCCCCTCAGCACTAAGACACTGATCACTTGCTCTGTAAAAGAAATCACTTAAGCTTACAGACTAACTGGTCAGCAACACGTGCATAATCCTTAAAAATATCTTTAATAAGAAAGAAATAACATTTTTCTGATAAGGATTTTATATGAATGTTGGTGTGACATTATAAGAGAGAATACAACTACTTTCCTTCCTTGTTGCTGCTATTGTTTTGATATACATAATTACAATAAGCACAGGACTAAACTGGTTACTTTTAGAACTGCTAAATATGTGGAAAAAACCGAATAATTACTGAAATTCAGTACAGAAATAAAATATAATGAATATATAAAAAAATTTGCACAATAATATTGTCAGGATTATTTGTTGCCATAAAAATGTTATAGAAAACATTTAGTTATTTTGATAAGGTTTTGCTGGTGTATACTAAAGAGAAGTCTTGCTTTCAGTTTCCAGTTACAGTCACATAATTGCATCTGACACTGCACTCATTTATTGCTTGTTTTTTAGGTGAACCAAACAAAATCTAAGTAAGAATAAATTAATGAAATTAGCACAGCTTTTTTACTTGTTCTGTTGGAAATCATTCAACGCTCTGTAGCTGTCAAAAGACAAGGCAAATGTAGATAGTATTAATAAAACCACTGAAACCAGACCAGAAATTGTTCATCATGTCAGTTGCATAAATAGATTGTACATGTGCTCTAGGATGTAAAGTAGTTTGCTCAACTTTTGCCACATTAAGAAAAGAAAAGAAAAAAAAATATGAATACAATAACTGATCTCATTTAAAAATGTCTAAGTGATACAATTCTAGAGATGTCAGTGTGTCTCCACAAATTAAAGAAGAGCTCAGATGATTAGCTGTGACTAAACACCTAATTTGTAAACACGTGCACCATCTTCCCTAGGAAAGATTAATTCTATCTTTTGAAAACTACTACTACCCTTCCATCTTGGGAGGTATATAGAAAAACTAGACAATGACCAAGAGAGGCTCAAAAAAATATTTCCATATAGGAAAGACTGAATAGATTAGGTCTCCTCCTTGGATAAGAGACAATTGAGGCAGAACATCACTGTTTCATGTGTGGGTAAGAGGAATGGGGTATGATTATTCACTACTTCCTGTGCTACAGAAAACTGGTCACAACCAGTGAAATTATTTGATAACAGGCTCAATTCAGACAAAAGAATGTCACAAAATGCTTTTTTGAATTGAAAAAGGGATTAGTTTGGTATATGGGGAAAAGTCCGTCAGCAGCTATTAAAAACGAGTCCTGTGCCTAACCTGCAGCTCAGAAGTTCTTAATCCTCATGATTGTCAGAAACTGATAGGATATAAAAGGAAAATTGCTTTATAATATTTTCCATTTTCCCTTAATCTTTCTATAAGATTTTTCTGGTTACTACTGCTACAGACTAGCTATCAGGCTACACAAACCTGTGGTCTGGCCCTGTGTAGCTGCTCCTATGCTTTAAGGCTGTGGAACTGCATTGGTTTTCAGAACAAAGACAGAAGTGAGGTTACTGATATCAATTATACAATCTTTGTGTTAATCATTATTAATGTTATTAATGTTAACTGATTTTCCTTGCTTTTATCCTACAGCATTATTCATATTTATTCTGTAATTTTGGTTTCCAACTTTGGATATTTAAACTTATTTTCAGTATTGTTCCTGTTGTGAAACATTTCATGCTAAACGCAGTTCACAGTTATTGAACTTGTTTGCTCCCATTTTATTCCTCCAAATACAATACAAATCAGTGTAGAAAGTTCAGCATTGAAAAACAGAATCTTACTAGTGAATTTCTAAGCTGCTAGGGATTTTAAAGAAGGTGGAAAATTGTTCTTTTCGATCTCTTTTCCAAATCCCTGGTTTAGAGACTTGATTAATTCTGCCCTTGGTGCCTGAAATTGCATGTTCTGAACAAGTGCAAAATATTCAAGAACTAAGATCCCAGAGGGTTGTAATCAGTGGCACAGGGTCCAGCTGGAGGCCTGTCCCTAGTGGTGTCCCACAAGGTTCAATATGGGGCCTGGTATTGTTTAACTTATTCATCAGTGACTTGGACAAAGGGGCAGATTCTTCTTCAGCAAATTTGCTGATGACACAAAGGCGGGAGGAGCGATCAATACCTCAGTGCTGTGCAGCCCTTCCAAAGGACCTCCACAGGCTGGAGGGATGGGCAGAGACAAACCTTCTGAAATTCAACAAAGGCAGGTACAGGGTCCTTCACCTGGGGCACCCACGTACCAGTACAAGCTAGAACAGACATGCTGGAGATCACCTCTGCAGTGAAGGACCTGGGTGTCCTGGTGGACAACAAGTTGCCCATGAGCCAGCAGAGTGTGCCCTTATGGCCAGGAAGGCCAGTGGTATCCTGGGGTACACGAGGAAGAGCACTGTCAGCAGATCAAGGAAGGTGATCCTGCCCATCCTGTTAACCCTAGTGAGGTCACGTCTGGAGTGCTGTGTTGGATTCCTCAGTACAAGAGAGACATTGAGCTCCTGGAGTGGGTACAGAAAATGATTAATGGACTGGAGCATCTCTCTTACAAGGAAAGACTGAGGGACCTGGGCTTGTTCAGCCTTGAGAAAAGATGACTGAGAGGCAACCTTATTAATGTATATAATTATCTGAAGAGAGGGTCACTAGGTGGGGTTCCCCAAGGGACCAGTCATGTTTAATATATTTATTGGTGATCTAGATGAGGAGTTTGAGTGTGCCCTCAGTCAGTTTGCAAATGACACCAAATTGGGCAGAAGAGTTGGTCTGCTGGGGGTAGGAAGAGTCTGCAAAGGGATGGATCCATGGGCTGAGCCAACAGTATGAGGTTTAATGGAACCAAGTGATGGGTCTTGCACTTGGATCAGAGCAAACCCATGCACCACCACAGGCTGGTGACGGTGTCTGGAAAGCAGCCCAGTGGAAAAGGACCTGGAGATGCCAGTTGACTGTTGCTTAAACATGAGAGAGCAGTGTACCCAGGTGGCCAGGAAGGTCAATAGCATCCTGACTACTATCAGCAACAGTGTTGGTCAGTAGGACCAGGGAAGAGGTTGTCCCTCTGTGCTTGACACTGGTGAAGCTGGACCTCAAGTACTGTGTTCATTTTTGGGCCCCTCACTACAAGAAAGACATTGAGGTACTGGAGCATGTCCAGAGAAGGACAACTGAGCTGGTGAAGGGTCTGGAGAGTAAGTCAAATGAGAAGCAGCTGATGGAGTTGCTGAGTTGCTTAACCCGGAGAAAAGGAGGCTCTGGGGGGACCTTATTGCTCTCTACAACTGCTGAAAGGAGGTTGTAGCCAGGTGGGGGTTGGTCTTTTCTCCCAACCAGCTAGTGACAGGATGAGAGGATGTAGCCTCACACTGCTTCAGAGAAGGTTCAGGTTGGACATCAAGGAGAATTTTTTCACTGCAGGGGTAGTCATGCGTTGGAATGGACTGCTCAGAGAGGTGGCTGAATCACCATCCCTGGAGGTGTTCAAGAAACAACTGGACATGGCATTTAGAGTCATGGTTGTGGTGGATTGACCCTGGATAAATGCCTGGTGTCCAGCAAAACTCTTTCAAGGCCCTTTTTTTCCCTCCCTTTGCCTTCCAGAAGGAAGAGAAAAAAAAACAGCTAGCTATTCACAGCTAGAGATAACAACCGAAAGAGGAGCTTTGATTAATACCACGGGCAAAACAGAACTTAGAATAATGCTTAAATTTATTACTAACAAACTAAA
>JAWWTY010000037.1:15408317-15478308 GCA_035222235.1 Margarornis squamiger | reverse complement strand
GGCTCTGCTCTATAGGATGGAGGGAAACTTCCAGAGGCTTCCAACAGAAGCCAATCTTCCTCTTATAAAAAAAAAACTCTAATCAGAGAAACCCACGACAATGGTCTAATTGACAGGGTGGTGTTTGGTCAAAGGCTAGACTTGATGATCTCAGAGATCTTTTCCTACCTAAGTGAGTCTGTGAGTCTGTCAAAAGTTTTGGAGCCAGATTCTTCTCAATGGTGCCAAGCAGTAGGACAAGAAGCAATGGGCAGAAACTGATGCACAAGAAGTTCCACCTGCATAGGAGGAAGAACATTTTGACTGTGCAGGTGACCTCACAGTGGAACATATTGCCCAGAGAGGTTGTGGAGTCTCCATCACTGGAGATATTCAAGAACCTTCTGGAGACAACCCTGTGCAATGTGTGATTCTGTAGTTCTGTGACTCTGTGGTTCTGTGATTCTGATTCTAAAGGGACAGATCCACTTCCATTTCCACCTCTACCCTTTGTGCCTTCCTCTGGGGTGTGGTGAGGGACGTCGGGGCCCTAGGAAAGAGACAAGGATTTAAGAATCTAATTCATTTGGATTTTGTTATGTTTTGGTGGAATTTTTTAATGAAATGGATTGTGTCTATCTTGAAATCAAAATGCTTGATTTCTTTAAGCCTCTTTTCTTAGAGAAAGATAAAAAAAAATTTAAAAAAAAGAAAGAAAGAAAAAGAAAATAATTACACTGGATTACACTGGCTTTTCATTTTATTTCACTGCTTAGTAATATAATCCTGAGGCAAATACTTAGAGAATATTCATTTCCTCAAAGAAAAAGACCAAAATTTATGTCTGAATCAGCTCAGAAGTTCCAGCGACTCCCTGCTGATTTTTTAATAGAGAAGGAAACTGAAATCACTACTCATGAATTAAAAAACATAATAGGATAAGCATTTACTTTTCAGGAAAAGAAAAATAAAAAAAACAAAATTAAGTGGGTGCCTTACAGGATTTCCCACTTGTAATTGTTTGTCTACTGTAATAGATCCTAAAGCTCAAATGGCACCAAATCTCATCATAGATCAGCATATTATGCAAAAATTGTATACACAAGTCCTTCAAATATTTTCAAACTTACCCTTCTGCCTTTGAAATAGAGAGCTGATTTTCTACAAGCTTCATTTGGAGTAGGTTCTTCTGATTTGAAGCTATCCTACCAGAAGTTTGAAACATTTCATTGTGCTGCAGTTGCCAATGAAGAACAAAAAGCCAAAGTCTGTGTTTTTAACTGTGTGTAAAGCAGTGCCTGGAGGAGGCTCGGAGTACACAGAAAGGTACTGCCTAAGCAGCTATCCACATTTTACATGCAGTGAGAGGACTTGCACATGCAATCATGACTATAGTTTCTTCAGTGTTTTTATTTCTACTTGTCAGTTGCTATTTTATTTCTATATTTGTCCCTCATCTTTCAGGTAGATAATTCTTAATGTTAGTACTAGAGTTGGTTTTGCATGTATCATAATGGAGAAATATGTAACTGCTAGATGTGTTCTGTTCAGGGTCCTTCAGATGCTGTCCCTGTATCAACAGCCTATTGCCAACAGGCATTTTCCTTCATCTTACACCACGGTTGCACATTAGGTGAAATGCTATTCATGGCATTTGTTCCACTATTGGATTGTGTTTCATATTCATGTCAAAGGGACACCTGGGAATAGCAGGCTTTACCAGGAATTTTCAGAAAAGAGCTATTGTCTTTCTTCATTTCATATTTTTACCTGAATACAAACTAGATATAAAAAAGAAATAAACAAAATATGGGCATGAAGGGGCACTGCATGACACCTCTAAAGATATACTGTACTAAGTCTGGAAAATACAGAGGTGTACCCTGAGGAGTGTTTCAGTGCTAGCATGAAACAGCCTAGAAAATTTATTAGATTTTATCCAGCCCTAGCATCTATGACTCAGAAAGGCTTATTGCTCTTTAAACCTTACTGCCTGGCTAAGGAACTTGTCCTAGCAGTGCATATACTATATTGCTACAAGGTCAGTTCTTGATGATGTTTTCTACCTACAATGAGCACAGACCAGGGCTCTGTGGGTTGAAAAATAACACCTGCATCTTCTCAGGGGGTGCAAGGGGACACCCACACAACATCCCTGGAGGGGATGGGTAGAACAGGATGCCTCTGATGACCCCTGTGATATGTGTAGATGTGTGGATGTGCATGTGTATGTGCTAGAACCATTCACAGTTATAAAAGCATATTCAACAAATTGTACGTGTTTATTAACATTTCTGATTCATATTTTGGGTCTATCTGTTATTTTACTGATCCTGGTCCTGAACCTGATCAGTAGTTCACTGATTATTTGTGTGTGATTTATAAATCAATAAAGCACTTTGATGTTGATTTCTTTTAAACTACATAAATGGACTAATTTTTCCCTGCAGCAAGGACCATGAACTAAATCATTTCCCTGAAATGCCTGAGTTGACTGCTAAAATAGATAAAGTGAGGACTGTTCAACACCCCTGACATGTGCTGAGTTTGACTCTGTTCAGTCACTCTAAATTGATTGCAGAAGCTAGAGGTTTACTTCAGCAGAATCTGACAGATGCACTATGTTCTTCTACAGATAATATTAAAATTAAGCACTTTCACAGAGCAAAATCTGTCAGCAGCTTGCTGTCTGGTTCCATGCTCAGATTTTGTTTGCTTGGCAGAATTAAGAAGATAATCTGGCCTCAAAAAAACACCATGCTCTGAAATAGTGTACTTCTGATATGTTTATTAAACCTCTGTTTTTGCTAACTTATACTTTGATTTTGCATTCATGTCCAAACAGTATTTGTTAATGCTTTGATGAATCACTTTCCTTTATGGCCATACAAAAGATTCACTTAAATACACCTCAGCTCTACAGCATTTTCACCATGGTGGTGTTCTGATTGCAATTTGTTTCAGGGCTTGAGCCTCATCTTGTTTATGTCAAATCATCCTTCAGTTTACTAAGACTGTTTTGAATTCTCATCCCTCTCCCCAAAACAGTTCTCTAAGTTTGATTTATCAAGAGAATACATTCTATTCCTTCCTCCATCACCTGATTCACTAATGAAAACATGAAATAGATTCAGATCCAGAACAGACTTCTGCAAGGTTTCCCCTGAAATGTCTTTGTGGTGAGCAGCAAACAAGTGACACTTATTCAAGAAGCAGAGTTTTCCACCACAATATGTGTTCACCTAGTGGTGTTTTCATGCAAAACACACTTGTCCACTTAATTTATGAAAATGTCACTTGGAAGTGTGTTGCAAACTTTGCTAAAAGTCAGGCTATATCACATTCAGTGATTCATCTGTCAGGCCAGTTATCTATGAAGGCAATGTATGAATGCCCTTTCTCCACATTATTCCTCTAACGCTATCTTAATCTGTAGTCTCCATTCCCTCAGCTATAATGTGTCCGAGATACACAGAGCACCTCAGGCCTCATTGGGGTACCAAGGGAAGCAGAAGAACCAAACAGAATGATCTTAGAGCATACTGTGGTGTGTGTTCTGTTCAGGGGCAGTCAAATAAATGCATACAAGTCATCTTTGATCCTCTGTGATCCAGCCTGTGCCCTAATCACTAAGCCAAAGATTCTCACTCCTGCAGACTCTTCCTGGACCTGTTAGTACTTTGATACCACTTTGAATGTGGACAGGCTTCAAAGAAAGGCTGAGAAACAAAGTAGTCTAATACTGAAGTAGTGCGAAAATAACACACACTTGGAGGTCAGTATTAAGGGGTTTGATCACTCCAGGGCGAGGCAGAACTTGAATTCAAAGCTTTTGTTTACTGACTTGTTCTTTAATTGCTAAGTTACTTTTAAAAGTGAACTGGCAGCTCTTTGGTCAACTTTTAGAAGGAAGGCAGCAGTATCTGAACTGAGAAAACAAATTAAACCTTTGAGGTAATAAAAGTGGATGAACTCACAAATCCCGCAGTGACTGATACTGATCTGTTCACCACAATGGAGACTGAGGGCAGATTTTTAGAAGCCTGCAGAACTAATGTAAAAAATAATTAACCAAAACCCACCAAACCAAAAAAGCAAACAGCACTTTAGGCAATTATGCCTTTAGAAAGAAGTTGAGATTATTTTTTTTTTTTATTATGGTATTGTATTTTTCTTATTTCTGTTTAAGAGCTCCTTTAGGACCTAAACCTCTATACTGAATCCAGTCAGAAGTTATGGAGGCTAACATATAAAACCAAAAATGTAAATTATCCTAAGGGGTCTCTCATTGAACCGAACTGAAAGGGCACTTAGTTATTACCTGTGAAACCTCTGCCATGGAGCTCAGGCCTGGCAGTCTAATAAGATCAAGAGAAGTCTCCCAGAAATGGATGGTGAGTTTGCACCTTCCATTAACACCTCTCAAAATCAATGACAGAACTCTTAAACAGCAGCAGGCTCAAGTCATGATCTAAGCTTGTGTCATTCCTGTTGAAATAGTTTTATTCATAAATCATTTTAAGATTTTATTCATGCTGAAAAGCCCGACAATTATTTAATGCATGAAGTTCATAATCATCTATATCTACCCTGCTTCAGCAGTTACATTAATCAGAGAATAACTGCTGTGCAGCAACTCAAATGACTTAGTAAATTGCTAAAGCAAGAGTTCACTTTTTCTTTTCTCTCCTAAATTCTGGTTAATAATTATTGTTTAGTACATGAAGAGGGGTATAGAGCAGGCAACAAAACTTTAAACACTTTGATAAACAGTTCTAATCAGTTTTTCCTTAATTTTGCCTGCTGTGTGGAAAACTATGTGTAGAATGATTGTGCTGATTTACTAAATCACAACTTAATTCTTAAATGAAGGGAATGGTCACAATGAAGAACACACATTTTAAATATATAGAAATTGAAAGCAAATACAACATGCTTGACTGAGTGCAATCATTAAGTTAGATTAGATCATTATAATAAATATATTCTTAATTACCAGTTCTCACATTACCTAATTACACTTTCTCTGTTCATGGTGCTTCACAGTATTGTGAAGTTTAAATATCTTAACTGAGGAAACATTTTTAATATTTAAGCTATTCTTGTGGTTTCCCACTGCATTGTACCTGCCACACTGATATCCAGAAAAACAAGAACCAGACTTGGGAAGATAGATTTCAAACAGGTGATATTGTTCATGATTTGGAGATAAGCATAATCAGCTTTCACAAAATATTCTCTAAAATGTGAAGGTTTACCTTTTTTTTAAACAGAAACAGCTTGTTGTTCAGTGTTATTCTATTTCATTAAGGCAGCAGTGCTTACTTACAAAACTTTCCCTTTAATTGTAGTTATATGATGGTACTACTATTATTTTGGTACCCATCACATTGAAAAACTGCAGTACTACAAGGAACTTTTCAAATACCTGAAATTCACACTAAGTAGACAAATTTGCAAAGTGCTGATTTAACTCAAATTTCAAGGGCCCCGCTGCCAAAGGCTTGCACAGTACAAAAAATAGGCATTTATGGTCCCCTCTTTTGTCAACAGGCACTTCTGGAAAGGCAGGCAGAAAGTTTTCCTGTTTAACATTTTTTTACTTCTCTGGAGTTTAGACATTCAAGGCACCTTGTAACAGTAATCAAATATCAAACACTGGTCAAATCTGCATAGCTATATCTGCGTTATTCACAGGGGTTGCTTTTACAATTAAAGAAGTGAAAATTACACTAATGGGTGTGACTCCCCCATGATTAATTGTTTTCTAAATATGTGCTCCCACCCCCACCTGCAAAGAAGCTTGGGACAATGCATTTAAAGGTAATCATCTGAATTTAGGATCATCAGAAGTTAGTTGAGATGATACACATGCTGCATGTTTCCTTCTTCTCAAGCTGAGAGCCATATTTTGTGTTCTGACCTGATGGGCAAGGCTTTTTATTTTCTAAGAGTTCATGGAATCATGGAATGATCTGTGTTGGAAGGGACCTCAAAGACCACCTAGCTCCAACTCCCCTGCCATGAGCAGGAACACCTTTCACCACACTAGGTTGCTCGAAGACCCATCCAGCCTGGTCTTGAACACTTCTAGGGATAGGAAATCCACAACCTCTCTCACGTTTCAGTATCTTACCACTCTCACGGTGAAGAATTTCTTCCTTATATCTCAACTAACCTACCCTCCTTCCACTTAAGTTCATTCTCTCTTGTTCTGTCACTACATACCATAGTGAAAAGTTCCTCTCCAACTCTCTTGTAGGCTCCCTTTGTACTGGAAGGCTGCTGTAAGGTCTCCCTGGAGCCTTCTCTTCTTCAGGATGAACAGCCTCAATTCTCTCAGCCTGTCTTAATAGGAGAGGTGTTGCAACACCCTGATCATCTTACAGGTTCTTCTTTAGACTCATTCCAATAGGTTCTCATCTTTTTTGTGTTGGGTCCTGCAGTACTCCAGGTGGGACCTCTACCTGCTAGTCACCTTCTTTGATGCAGCTCAGGATGCAGTTGGCCTGTTGGCCTGCAAATGAGCATTGCCAAATCATGTTGAGCTTTTCATCCACAAATTCCCTCAAGTCCTTATCCCCAGAGCTGGTCTCAATCCATCCTGTCCTTCTCTCTAGAGTTGCTCTCAATCCATTCTTTGCCCAGTGTGCACTTGTGTTTACATGTTCTCAAACTTGGTCATCTCTTACAGTGGACAGTTCTTCGTTTTCCCAGTCCCTGCTTTCATGTTCTGCAACTTCAGTAGTGTGGTTGGAGTCGCAAAAAAGTCATTGAGTACCCCAGCCTTCTCCATGTCCTGGGTAACCAGGCCTCCCATATCCTTCCTGAGAGGACCCACACTTTCCCTAGTCTTTCTTTTATCATTGACATACCTAAAAAACTGGATTTTGTTACCTTTTAGTTCTTGGCCAGATTTACTTCTTCCAGTCCTTTAGCTTTCCTAACCAGATCCCTAGTTGTTTGGACAATTTCTTTATATTCCCCCCAGGCTACCTTTCCCTACTTCCACCCTCTGTAAGCAACCTGTTTGTGTTTAAATTTGTCCTGGAGCTCTTTGTTCACCCATGCAGGCCTCCTGGATTTCTTCCCTGATTTCCTTTATGTAGGGATGCATTGAGCTTGAGCCTGCGGAAGGCAATCCTTGATTATCATCCAGCTCTCTTGGGCCCCTCTTCCACTTAGGGCTCTATCCCACAGCACTCTGCCAAAGACATCCTTGAAGAGACCAAAGTCTGCTCTCCTGAAGTCCAGGGTAGAGAGCTTGTTTCTTGCCCTCTTTGTTGCCCCAAAGGTCTTGAACTCCAGTGCTTCACGATCACTGCAGTCCAAGCTTCCCTTGAGCTTCACATGCCCCACTAAACTCCACCTTGTTGGTAAGAAAAAGGTCCAACAAAGAACCTTTCCTGGTTGGCTCCTCTATCACTTGGAGAAGGAAGTTGTCATCAGTGGATTCCAGACCCTACTGAATTGCTTGTGGCTTGATATGTTGTCCCTCCAACATATATCTGGGTGATTGAAGTATCCCATGTGTTCCAGGGCTTGTGAATGTGAAGTCACTCCTATCTATTTGTAGACAGCCTCATCAGTTCAGTCTCCTTGGTCAGGTACCCTTTAGCAGACCCCTACTCTAAAATCACATGTCCTTGCTCGCCCCTTAGTCCTGACCCATAAGATCTCCATCAACATCTCTTCCATTCCCATTTGGGGCTCTGTGCACTCCAGCTGGTCACTGACATATAGAGAGTGACACCCCCTCCTTGTCTGCCTTGCCTGTACCACAGCAACTGGTCCCATGAGAACCAGTAACACTGTGGCCTCATGGCTAGCATACTTTGCCTTGGCTGTTTTATTTTGGGCAGAAACTGTAGCCACCAGGCTGAAGGCTTTGCCAGGCATGCCTTTTTCTGCTCTTTTTGAAGCTGCCCAGTTACACAGGAGTGCAAGATACGTACATGTAAAGGGAAGCATGATTTAGAGTACTGATAAGGCACTCAAGAGCAAAGAGTAAGAAACACGCATTAAATCTACTGATTAAGTACTCATCAGGGAGAAGTCTTAGTTTCTGGTCCCTCCCTTGATTGTTGATGTTTTAATACTATTTTCTAAGTGAAAATATTTAAACAGTTCAGGAAGCAACATAGAAAGCAATGCCTATAAGTTGTCTAGCTCTCAGCTCACTTCCCCACAGCTTGTAGCTCAGCTAAATGAGTTCTAGTGTTCCTAGCAGTGATTTTAATTATAATTATGCTAAGGTTTTACAGTAATCATACTGCAGCAATGCAAACTTCTAAAAATACCCCAGTGATTTTTTACAAGTTTAGCCAGATTTTTTCAAGGCATTGAGTATTTATTGTCTCTTCAAAATATACTTAGATTCATTTAACATAGCAAATTATGAGCTGCCTGAGGGGTTTACATAAACGCTTCATCAACCCTTCTGAAGTTAGTCCCAATAAACACAAATGAGTCCAAGATGGACTTGCTATGATCCTAGCTTGTGAACTTTCCCAGTCGGCACTTAAAAATATGCAACTATGATATATTAAGAAGTGTCTTTCTTTGTGCAAGAGTTTCATTCTTATTATTTTCCTTTTTTCCTTTTTTTTTTTTTTTTTTTTTTTTAACATAGTATGAAAAAACTCACAGAACAGAGCCCAGACAGAACTTACTGAAGTCTCTGGCTTATTTTGCATTTTTTATTCCTGTAGCATAAAAAAATTTTTTCAATGAAAAGTCATAAAAAGAGTCAAAGTGCCTTTGTTAGCCAGTAGAACTACAAAACAAATGGAGAATGCCAGCAACAAACAATCCTCCGAGAGTCTGAAAAGTGTCTTGAAGCAAAGAAAACTATGTTCCAGCTCAAGTTCCCTTTAAAAATGTCTATTGCAATTTGAACATGTCAGCTACATCCACAAATCTTATATGATTTCTTCCACTTAACCACTCGAAAACCAGCAAGCAGAATTCTAGTACATTACAGCACTTGAGCACATGCTTATACTTACCTCTGACAACAACAGACTGATATAAAATTTGAAATTAAATCTCCTCCTAAGAGCTTTCATGGATCCAAAGATGAACTCTTTAAGTAAAACTCAACTCTTAAAGAATATTTATACAAAATAATATCTTTGCTGTCATAGCATTTTTCAGCAAGAAAATAATGTTCCTGTGTATCTTCTTTAATTTGCTATAACCTATGCAGATTTTATCTACCTTTATTTTACTGCATTAATAAATGACAACTGACAAGTACTTAGTGCTTTCCTAGTGAAATTTTATAATAATAGACTAAGCAGAAATCACTTAGAAGATAAAAAACTAAACCCTCTAACAAGAAAAAGTTTTCAAAACAACGAAGAAAAATGTTAGCTTGTTTTTTCTCTTTTTTTGTTATATCAGAGGTTTATGTATGTTTTATATATGTGTCATTTTGCTGATAAATATTCTTAGATTCCTATGATATATACATATATATACCTTTCCTCCAAAATTACTGTATTTTAAATGCTTACTTTAATATTTATTAAGACAAAAAACTTAAACAGAAAGGCTCTAAAAAAGGACTAATTCTACCATGAATCAACAGCTGAAAATTGCAGAACATTTCATGATATTACACCTATGTCAGATAAAAGAAAACATAATACAAATTACTTTTTTTTTTTGTTCTCAGTGTTGTAGCTGCCACATTTTTCATTTCTTTACCACCATTCAACAAGTCATCTCAAAAAATTCTAATAGACTTTGGCACTGAGCCATATTTTATACATGCCTAATTGAAGATCTTGGCCTAATAATTTCTATGCCATATATATGCATTTTAAGTAAAGTGTAAGTAACTGGGACTGTTATTAACTACAGAACAAATGCAAATGGATTACATAATCTATTTCTGTAATATATATATTTGAGCCAATAAAATGACCTTTGAAAATTACTGAGATGCATGAAAATGCCATTTACTGTAATAGAAATCAGCAAAAGAAGGTGAACTGTAGGTGAGGCTCAACACTTCTTAAATTTTCAAAATCTAAGCAACATTCAAAGTCTGTACTGGGAATATTTAGTCATCTTCAGAAAACACATGCAATATAAGTGTATCATGCAAAAGTGTTAAGCTTTGTTGCCTTCACATTTAAACCAGTATGGTTTTCCATTTTAACATTTTCTTATTAATACTACATTCACTTCTAATCAGAAAAAGAAGTAAATGGCTGGTATCAGAAAAGATTAGGGAAAATAAAATTTATTGACACCATGCAAATACAAGCAGAGCTTTTCCAGAAATATAAGAGTTAAAAAGGTAAAAATTCAATTACTCAAATATTTCATTGTTTAAAAGCACAATGCAAAAAGTGATTTTCTGATAGAAGTTCCATTAAACTGTAAAATTAAAATTCAATTTTTGTGTAAAGAGTAGATTACAGATGTTGGAAAACATAACTTGTTCTCTTGTCACACTTTCCACTTCTTCAAAGAATGTGATGAACTTTCCAGGGCTCAAGCTTTACAGATGAGGGTTTGTAGAAGTGAAATTTTTGTTTATTGGGTCATTAATGAAATTTATTGCCCAAGTAAGTTTTTATTTCCACAAATTATTACAATAGAAGGGACTCTCCCATTCTCACTTAGAACTAATGATGAAATCCTCTACACTAAGTATTAGTTAAGATAGTTATTGGATTTTTTAAAATTCTCATAACTGTATAACCCACTAGAAGAAAAAAGCCTGAAAGTGTAGAGCAGAAATTGTAGAGTGAAAACACTGAAGAATCATTGCATCATCTCCAAGGTCATCAATTGAATCTTAAGAATCTAGCTTAAAGAAATCAAAATTTTTCTCATTTACGGAAGTTAAATGAGCAGAAACATACAGAAATAAATATTGAAGGCAAGCAGCCTCCTGTTTGTTTGCCCTGTCATTACACAATGACAGTAAGACTTGATGTGAAAAATTAAGCAATTTTTAAAAATCAGCTTAACTGAAGGACAACAAATAGTAGTGTTTTTCACTATAGAAACAGGATTCTATGCAGTCTCTGAAGTGAAAAGTCAAGATTTATTCCTACTTCCAGCTGCCTTAGGAACTAACCATGGTATGCATTTCACCAGCATTTCACCTAAGGCCCAAAGGGAGCAGTTTGATCCTCTGCTGTACCTTCCAGAGAGCTGCACTGACATTTCTTCATTATTTTATTATGCCTTCATATGTCTGTATGTTGAGTGCCTTCACATCACAATGAAATTATCAATGAAAGTTTAGGTTTCATAGATTTTGAAGTCCAGAAAGGATCATTTTAACCATTCTGTCCAACTCCACATAACACGGGACACTATTTTTACCAAACGATTCCCAAAATGAAGCACATGACTTCAGGGTGAACCAGAAAATATCTTCTGAAAAATAATTCAGTTTTTATTTCAAATGCTAAGGATTCCACCATTATTCCCAGCGTACTAGTACTGGTTTACAAGACTTTCTCAGTGTTGCAAATGCTAGAAGGAAAATAAAATCTGAATCTTACTTAGGTCAACATCCCAGAAAAGAAAAGAAAAAAAAAAAGAAAAAAGAAAAAAAAAAGGAAAGTAGGGCCACAGTGGAAGGGAATGAGACCTCACATTTCAATTTCCACCCCTAGGTCTGTCTTTCTTTTCCAGTCATATTCTCCCATAAATAGGTACATGTGCCATAGGACAGGGATTAAAGCAGTGCTGTCTTTTTTGTTCTGTCCAAATGAGACCTCTTCTTCCAGCTGTCTACTTGCTCCAGCAAGAGGAATCCCAAGTCCTCATTACACTCTTTAAAACACCATGTGATTTTGGTGCAATTAGGGGGATCAAGCCTTCTTGAGACAAGGAGGATCCTGAACATAGGCTTTTAGGATACTTTTGGAATCACAGTGTGCTGGAAAAAGAGATTACTTTTCTCCATTAGGTATCTAACCACAGCAGAAGGCTAGGCAGCCCCAATCCTGCATGAAGCCTCCTTTGATTTTAGTCTCAATTCCTCATACAGACAACCGAGAGATGTGAGGTAAAGCTTGAGTTCCTGTGGTCGCTTCCAGATGTCTTCGTAGATTCCCTTGTCTTTCATCTGCAAGAGAATATGTCAGGCCTACTGAGGCCACGGGTGTGAGCATAGTATCATTATTTAATTGCAATTAGTATTTGGATGGATTTTAATGACAATTGCCAGTCTTTTGAGAAGACAAATTCTAAATGATTAAAAAACCAAAGTAAATGATTAAACAGCCTGTTTTTGTGTCTGAGCATAAAGGCACTGAGAATGTGAAAACACCATGCCCTGTGACAGAGGCACATAGTGCCACACCACTTCTTTTTACCCCCAGAGATCATAGTGACAGTTTTGGAAGACTGAAATTATTCTTCCAGCAAAGTGTGATTACTTGTGTTACCATGAAAATGCCATTATATAATAAAGTCAACAAAAAATACTTGCATTCTGAAAACAAACAAACACTGAAGAAGTAATTTTGTTAGGGAAGGTTATATAGGTTTCTCACCGGCAACTATGAAGATCTTCAGCCCAGTGTGTTCATCACTATCTTGTCAAGCTGTTGAGCAATAACTCTGAGATTTTTCAGTATATTGAGCAAGCTGAATTCTCTGTCAATTCTAGAGGAATAATCTCCTCATTTCAGATTATAGGTGATAGAAGAGTATTTAAAAACTGAGTTTCATCCACAGAAATAGGAGGATTCTTTTTCTCCAATTATGAAATGTTATAGTTGTACTTTACACAAAAACAGAGTATTTTATTCCTAAAGAGGTTGTCAGGATTCTCCTGTTTGCAAACTCCCTGATCTATTTGCAATATTCAGTATCATTATTTCTTAATATTGAAAATATGTTTAGCAAAGTTTTGCATGCACAAGCCAAAGAAGACTAATTATTTATCAGCCAATGTATTCTACATAGTTTCATTTATGCCACGACACAGAACATTTGCAGTCTAACAATCATTATGCCTTGTTGAAAGGTGTAACTATAATTTCTCCGCTGTTCAAAATCTTACTTTCATCCCTAATAAATGCAAAATTATAAATTAAAAAAATATTTGAAGAAGTTGCCTTTCTTTTCAGGAAATTGGATAAAATTTCCTCTAACTAAAGCAGTTTATTATATCATCTATTGTCTTGAACCTGCCATTCATCTGCGTACAACCTAACTGACAATGCAACTTGTATATTCTTTGCAAAGTTTACATTTGTAATAGGTGCCTAGTGATTTGGAAAATATAAAATATTATGGGAATTATACTATATTATAGATACATTGCAGTAGGTATGGATAACGTGGTTGCTGGGGAAATTCAATATTTCAACCTTCTTCTCCAAATTTACCCTGCAAAAAAAATATCCAAATAGAATGCTTTCTATTAGTTCAGTTTGGAACTCCCCACCAAAATTCAACAATTAAATGTTGGTGTGAAAATACCTATGTTACAATTTAGCTGTTGGCAATGACTGACTTTGAGCAAAACAAACAAATGGTAAAATCTGGATCATCTCAAGGATACTTGATTATCATCCTTCGTTCTCACTAATTGTAATGAGTGATCACCTGTTTAGTGAGTCACAGAGCAACACAGAGCACATGAGGGAGTTGGTCCTTGGTGTCTGAGCACCATGATACAGACTTTTCCCTGTTGCCTTAGAGATGCAATTTGAGAGACTGAGACAGTTCCTTTGGGAAAGGGTCTCTTCCACAGATACTGGATTCTTCACATATAGACTTCTTTATAATTGCATGAGATAGGAAGGTAACTTTTACAGTCTCACCTTAAAGTTCATATGCAAAATGAATCAGAGGGATTGTATGTAAACAACCTATTTTCCTCTATCAACTACAAAGTAAATCTGATCAGCTGACTCAGATGTAGATGTCTGCATTACAGGTATCTAAAACAGTGTGAGACCTATTTCACCAAAGAAGGCTACAAAACCACTCATGTTCCAGAACAGAATTGTCTCTCTTCTGAAAGGGAACAAATCATACTATATCTACTTTTATAGTGTTCATCCATTCTTTTAAGAGGATGAGGGAATGAAGGGAATTCAAGAATAGGAATGAATTATTTGGTGATGGAATGATTCTGGGAGAAAGAAGGGCCAAAAACGTTTAAAATTCTAAATAAATAAAGCAGTTTTTAATCTCCATCAGAACTGGCCTGGCTTTATGAAGAAGCCTTGTTATATGAGCTAAAAAGCCTTCTGCTTAAAAGAAAGGAAAAAAAAGTTATTGAACTGAAACAGACAAATATAATAGAAGGCTGTCCAAATTTTCTGAAGGAGACAGCAAATACACAATAATGCCACATTCTAGAAAGCATCTAATTTCTTGTTCAAGGAGACATATTTTAACAATTTCCTGGCTACATTTCAGACAACTCAATGCTTTTGGGGCAGTCAATCTATATGTCTACTGCAAGAGATGCCTTTTACAGGCATGATCAACTTCTTAGATAAAATCCAGAGTTAGCATTCACAATGTTGAATGAACAAAATTAACATGTTCCTCTTACAAGACAGCAAACCCCCTCACTCTCTCAACTACAACTTAAATAATACCTGCACCATGAATGATAAAAACTTGTCTCAGTTCTTAACTAACAAGACTGACCTCAATAAATCCTAGATCCCTGAGGCCAGGGGGAAAAGTCTGGTGCAGCAAAGGCTTGCCACTGATGGAAGAGTATAAGGTCAGGGAATACTTAAGCAAACTGTACACACTGACACAGTCTTTTTAGCTTTCTTACTTTTTAAGAGGATAAAATAAACACATATACAAATGTCAAACTACTGAAAATATTATCTAAGATTAAAGGTTAAATAATTGTCTTTTTCATTTAGCCTTTATTAGAACCAAATCCATCTTAACAATAGTTATTATGGAGGAAAATAAAATTGTCACATAGTAAATTACCACCTCTTCTCACCATTTACATTTTTTTTCAAATTATAGTAATATTAATAAATTCATGTCAAGATTTCCTTGTGCTTACACCTATTTCTGTAATGAAATGTTTCCACATATCAAACCACATATTGGATTTTACTAAAGGACTTCAACTTTTCATAAAGAATCATTCTTATTAAATAAAATTTCCAAGAATGTTTCTTTAATGTGTTGTATTGTCATTGTATCACACCAAAGTTAGATTTAGTGGGACTATCAAGAGCCACTGCAAAGCAAAGGCATCTGTGTGTGCCACCCCTGGCAGACAGTCTGTGTTTAAGAGGTGAGGGGACCTCCACAGCCTTCCTGAGCAATGATTCTTGTGCTCTAATCTGCTGATCATTAGACTTTTTCCCCTCTATGTTTAACTCAGTCTTTCTTGGTGCATCTAAAGACAAAATCTGTCTTGACCACAAGGAATGGAGATATTTTCTCTTTTCAACATTACTTAAAATACCTGGAGGCAGTTATCATTTTTCTTTTATATCTTTGCTGCTGTTGAAATAGATAATCCCATTTAATTCAAGCTTTTCTTTTAGATAATTTTGTCTGTATTTCCTTATCACTCTTTTTTTGCCACTATGATCTCTCCTGGTACACATTTTTCCTATACAACATACAAATATTAGCATAAAATCTTTGTCCATTTTTGCCCTGTAACTCCCAGACTTCGTTTTGAAACCTATTTGTGATCCTGCTGTTCCCTTACTGGTTTCATCTTGCAGATTGTTTCTGTCTAAGTGCTGTACCTTGTATTTCATCCAATTTTTAGGCCATGTCTCCCATTTGTCAAGACAATTTTGAACTTCAATCCTGCCTCCATCCTTGTGATATCTCTCAGTTCCATGACATGTGCAAATTTAATAAGTATCTTTCCCATTTCAATTCAATTTCAGTTCAATTTGTTAATAGAAACATTGAACAGAACTAGACCTGTGACAGAACCCTGTATATTCCCACCTGACCCTTCCTTCTTTTTTGACAGTGAAATATTGCCAAGGACTCCACAGGTACTGTTAGCAAAGCTGTCTAACACCCACCTGGTACTTTTCATCTGGACTACGACTCCAGAGTTTGCTTATGAGATTGTCACAAGAGATAATTTCAAATGCCCTACAAAAGTCATTATACAATATATACTGCTTTTCCCCTGTTCACAGTTCCTGCAGTTCTGCTATGGAAGGAAATCAGGCAGGTTTTACATGATTTACTGTTGACAATTCAGTAATACCTGTTCTTTATCTTCTTGTTTTCTTTTAGGTGCTTTGAATAGGTTTTATTTCTTGGTAAAATCTTTTTCCAGGAACTGATATTAGAGCAGAATCCTGTGGCTTCAGTCGGTCTTATGGGTAGTCAGTAAATGTGTTCTTCAGGTCTTCCAGCACTGTATCGGTGCCTCACATTTTCACAGAATGTAACCCTCAAATGCAAAGGCAGCTGAGTTTTGGTACATTGTACTTATTAGCTGCTGTTACACCTTATCTTCCACCCCTATTCGCACCTAGTGCAGAGTTTACCATTTTTATGGGAACCATAGAAAATGACTATTGGTAACCAGAGGTTACCATTCCATTTTATGCTCTATGTTTTTTCAGGGATACCCAGAGAGACTGTCACTTGATTAGATTATGCCAGCAAGCTACTTAGGTGATTATTTTTATTTCTGGTAAAATAATCTGGGAGAGCTCATTTTCATCTTCAGCTGAAACTTTTTAAGACAACCCATCTCATTTTGACTAAAATTACTTAGAAGGCACATCATGATGTGAAGGAGAAAGTGATTAGCAGCTGGGAACAGGATCAGGGTCATTACCTCTGCAAGTAGCACATCTGGAGAAGGAAGACAGCATGTGTTCTGGCTTCAATTTTCTTCTAGCTGAGAAAATCTAGCGTTTCAAGAGATATTAACATTGAACACTGGACTTTTTCACAATCTTATTTTCCAAAACATCTTGTAGCCAGCTAATACACTCAGTTCTTTCTTTTCCCCTGTTGCTTCGATCTAATCTGCTGTTCAAAGCAGAGGAAGTTTCACAGCTTTTGCCTCTACTGAATAATGTTATTTTTTCTCATCTGTCTGCATCTCCAGTTCTCAAGACAATAAAGTTCCTTCTATATGATATTCTTACACCTATTACATTGAATTTTTTTTGACTGTGATGTCAATATGCAACTATTATTAGCACATCATTATAGCTTTATATGGACATCAATAAATGTATTAAATACAATTCAACCTAAGTCAAGTACTTAAGGTTTCGTCACAATGGAGGACTTCTAATTTCCTTCAGCACAGTCCACCACAGGCTTCCCTTTAGCTACTAATTTACCCCTATCACGTTTTGTTTAGCCATCTCCAGTTTTACTCATAATTTATGAGTAAATCTCAAAGACTTGTGTTTTCAGAATGATACAACGACTTTTTTTCTGATGTGCGTGTGAGATTCTGTGATGAGGTTAAAAAGGCCAGAGGCCAAAAACCAAGGCAGATCTATTTCTCTGACAAAGGCAAAATGCTGTAGAATTTATTTTTTAGTGACTTGCCCAACATCCTCATTTATCTTTAGATCCTATTCTCCCTGGCATTAAATGTAGGACTTCTGTTGAACTTCAAAGGGGAAAGAATCAGAATATCAAATAGGCAAAATCTCCCACAAACTGAAACTCTACAAAGGAACAGCTCTAACACAATTCTTTGGGAAAATACTGGAGATACTTATGTAAGCCTCAAAGTCAATGAAGATAAAAAATTGAACCAGGAACAATTTTTCGAGGAAAGGCATAGAGCACTTGAAATCTGAACCTGATGGGTAATTAGAAAAAAGACATTATAAACTGCAGTCTCTGATATAGGTTGAAGGCCCCATTTATTATAATGTCTAATTTATTTGACTAATCTTAGAAATTTATACTCCATGATGACAAGCACAGAAATTCAGATATTATTTAATTCTTCTCTCTGTCTCATTGTAAACACAATTCTTCATAGAGAATTGTGTTTTAGGCAAAGGCTTTCAGTGATTTTCAGGCAGCAGTAGGAGATTAAAAAAAAAAAAAAAAAGAAAAAAATCCATTCTTAGTCAGTGCTTTTTATAGTAGTGGTTCATATTGTCCAACAGTTATCACAGCCATGAACAAAATACCATATGGAAATACATGCAAGTCCCATTACAGGTTGGGTGGTTACACCATTCCAAGATTCTACTTACAAAAAAGGAGGGATGGCCCTTCACAGCCCTATGTGAAAAGGACTTAAGCATGGCTTTTCAGTGTACATGGCACGGTCATTTTTCACAATGAAATTTTGAGAATTCACAGATGTAAATTCATCTGAGACAGAAGTATAGATACAACAATACCTTATTTAATGTGAAAACAAGGCTAAGACTTATATAATAAATATTCTGGGAATGCAAAATTGAAAACAGAAAAAATTATGTCATGGTTATTCCAGAAAGCACAACTCAACTATTGATTTGGGTTAGGTATATAACCTAGCAAGACTTTTCCGTATGAGGTGAGTGTGCAAGTAATCTTGCCACTAGACCTCTGAACAGATAGCATATTTATCATGATGCTTTCTTACACTCACACCCTGCTGTCAACTCTAATAAAGATAGTTTAGATTATGAACATAAATCCAAGCTTCAGTAACTGAAGCTAAACCAATTTTTGTGCTGCTATTTTGTTGGCATGCAATCTAAATTTCCCTTGGTTTTGGCTCCCACTTTTAAACTGAATGGTATTCAGGCTAATTCTCAGTTAGATGACATGTTTTCTTTAACAATGAAGAAGCCAGGCAGCCACAGTCAGTACGACCAGAGGTTAGCACAACAAGAGTTATTGTTTCTGGCTATGATGTATTTTTCTTCTTGGCATAAAGATTTTCTTTGTATAAAGTTAATTCCTAGCAATGGGTTTCCTCAGAAATGTTTTGCCAAGAAATTAACTGCATGTATCATTAATGAATTCAGTGTTTCTGCATCACTGTTCAGAGAAAATATTCATGTAAATAAGGCAATAAACCCAGGAGGTTCTATCAAAGTAAATGTGCCTAAGTACTCTTCTCCAGAAAGAAAAGGTTATTAAAAATATTGTTTCTCTTATCAAATTTGTCTAAATTTTGTAGTTTGTTTTTCCAGTGACTTTATCTTACTTTTCTCTATACCTTAATCTTTAGAAGTACATTTTCATGATCTGGCTCAGAACGAAGGATGCTGGAAACCTTCAAAAGAAATAATTCTGTCCATTCTGAGAGTGATACGAGAAAAGAAATAATTGACTTCATGGTCTTTAAGCTTATTTATTCTCTTTGAGAAACTAACAGAGCCATAACATGTGATGAACATCAGACTTTCACCATTGACATGAAAAACAGCTCTTGGTCTACCAAGTCATGAGCCTTTCAAGAAATCTCAGTTCATCCATACCACACAGGAGCCTGCACTGAGCATACTTCCAGTTCCTGCCAGTGGTGGGTATATGAGGCCATGCTGTGCTGAAAATCCTGCAGTAGGCCATGAATGTTGGATATACACAACTTTTCTTCCCCTCTTACTTTCAGTAATCGCAGAGATTTCATTCCTGACAGTTTTCGTACTTTCAGTAGCCAGCCTACCTCTTTTCAGCATTAAATCATTTGAGTACCACCTTGAAGACCAGTCACTGCCAGATTTTGTCTCTAACACAAGACAAACCCTCTCAGTATTCACCAGCTAGTAACAATTTTATTTTTTTTCCTGTAGTGGAATTACTCAGGAACAGCTACAGTGCTTTAAACATATATCTTAATCTTAATGTGTTCAAACTGTAATTCTGAGCTCTTTTTCACCATCCTCAGGGACACACAGAGTTGTTTCGTGCTTTTGGATGCACTTTACATTAGCTGGAACCATGAGCTATAATAAAGTGTAGAATCTTGGGTGAGTATTGTTTTTCATTTCTCTGTGTCCCAGTTCCCTGGAAATGAAGCAGAGACAATGCTGACCCCTTCACTTCAGGTTAAGATAAGTTCTTCATAAGTGCTTTGAAAAATATCAGGTACTGTGATGTGAGCAGCAAAGAAGCAACAAGAAATAAACCTGTAGTTCTGGATTCAGAATTGGTGTGGGTCAGGGCCCAGTCACTGCAATATTCAGATGGCAGTACTATTTATTTGCTGACTTCTCTTCTTAAAGACACTTAAGATATATAGGATTGAAGCTGCACAGGCACTTTCTTCCTTTTTTTGAGTAGTTCATTCTGAAAATGTTAGCTACAGCATATTAAAAATCCTTTTCACTTATCTTACCTTCATGAAGAAAGCAAGAAGCTGACAGGAGGTGTATATTTGCATCTTGTCCCAGCAAGGTGCTGGCATTCAGCCAGAGCATGCACCAAGAGCCAGGCACTCAGAGGCACTCCTTAGGATATAGGGAGGCTGTGAAAGCAGTGAACTGAACTCGGCTCCTTCGAAAACCTCTTCCATTCTTATGATAGTAATCTAAACATAAGCACTTTTATCCATAGAGGAATAAGAAATTCTTAACAGCAGCAAAACATTTGCGTCTGATTTGGGATACAAGGAGCCAGGACTAATCAGTTTCTTCACACATGGAACAGTTACGTAAGATGGAGTTTTGCAGGTACTTTTACAGAGACAAGCTAAGTACATTTTTCTTTTGAACAGCTGCAGTGTAGTTTTATGATAAGCAATAAAATCAGGCCCATGATGGCTAGTGAATTACTCTGAGATATTTCCATCTGATATTTTCTTATTCTGAAACTGCTGCCTGACACTAGCCAGTGCTGCAAACCCATACACAATTATTTCAAGGATGTGATTTCAAGGAACATATTTTGCTTGGCCTCCCTGAAGATATACAGTAAAAATTTCACTTTAACATTCCAGTTTTCTTCATATGGACTATAGGGAAGTAATTAAAACAAGGAGTTGCCAAGGAAGTATGAGAAACAGTGAAATATGTGCATCTCCTAGTATACATCTGAACTAATAATTGTTATGTCTTATTACCTGCACATTGACAACAAGCTTAGTGCTTTGCCATTTATATTCTGCTGTTTCTGAGCTTGAAATGAACACCAGACAACTGCAAGCTTTTAGGAAAGAAAAAATGTTGGGGTTTGCCTAGAAAATAGCCCAGTGTTAATTTTACCATGAAAAGCAATCAATAATTGCAAGAGGAAATCAGGTAGACCTCAGCAAGATTCTATCTCACTGTCTTGTCGTGCCAGCACAAAACTTTCTATCAACATGATTAAAATAAAATCAAACCAGCAACAACTTTTGCTAGAAGTAGGATTTGCTGCATTTTAAAACTGAGTTCTGTCAGAATACACTATAAGAAGACACAGATAAAACTTTTGAGTTATTTTTATTCTCATCAGAAAGTATCCAGAGCATCATCATTCATCACCAGAACAGAGTGTAAAATGTATTACCTTCTCTAGGAGCATCCTGAGTAAAGTGAAGGGTAAATGAGACCACACTTTATAGATGCCCAGCTCCTTCCATTTGTTACAGCAAATGTTGCAGTCCCAAGCTCATCAGTTTGCAATAAGGAAGAGTGCAAAGAGAATTCGTGATTACAGAAAAACTGGCTGCCACAGAACTGAGATACTTCAGCAATGGAATGTAATAACTATTTATATCATCAGTTTTGGGAAAATTTAGAAATGTGCTTGAATGCTGCAAATTCATCTTTTTTTTTTTTTTCCTCCAGTATGCATATATATTTGCACACACAGAGACACGTATTTCTGGTTGCAATAAAAGCTATGTAAGCTCTATATATCTTTTATCACACAACTATTGATTTAAAAAAAAAAAAAAAAGAAAACGAAAAAATTAAACAATCCAGGGATTGCTGATAACACCTCAACTCCCACCTCCAATTGAATTGTTTGATGCAAATACAGTCACTTAATTTTTCACCTTTGATCTCATGAATCCTGTAGTTCTAGCTTCCTGTGGACCCTATTTCATGATTAAAAGCCATCTGTTCCAGAAGCCAGCCTGTAAGCCGGTCATCTGGGCACTGTGATGGAAATCCATTCCTCCCCTGGAGCAGCACTGGAACCCAAATCTCATACTTACCAAGCAGACATTTCTGACAAAAGCCACCATTCATTCAAGGTAAAATATATCAAATAGAGTTCTGAGATCTCAGAGCAACTCTGGCAGAGTCGTTGCTGGGTATAAGAACCAGGAGGCCTGTTTCTGGTACCCATGTTTAACACAGTACACATGTCTAGATTGAATTCTGACTTGATTTATGCAAATTTAGTCACATCAGGGTTGTTTGTTTTTTTTTGCCTAAAATGTTGGCACTTTGGGTATCCCCCTCTCTCAAGACAAAACTTGTTTTTTTTTTCCCTAGGCTGCTTCTAAGAACAAATACCTTCATGCTGCACTGTCACCACCCTACCTCTGAGTATGGATATCTGAAGGCACTTCTCAGTCATCGGACGCTAGGGATTGAACAACTTCTCCATTCAGACTGGGACTGTGTCTAATCATCAACATAAAAATATCAACTGGCAAGAACTCTATCCCAACTTTTCCCTCTCTTCCCTACCACTGAGATTTTCCACATTAATTAAACAAATTTTCAATATGCTACATCATCAACACTCAAACAGAGATGCAGTAGGTGAATTGATTAAATGGGTTGGTACCAGGTGCTGCTAATTTGAAAATAGTCTGTGTTTCAATCACTCCTTCAATGCAAACATGGGCTAACAGTGAGGTGACCTGGTGCTTGAACAAGACCACTAATGACACTCTCAAGAAAGATCATTCAACTAGGGATGCATCTAGATGTCATCAGCTCAGACCACACTCCAGGAGTGTTCCTGCACTGTTCAGTGGTCTCAGAAAGCAGCTTCTGAAGAGTTACAAACTTTCTTTTCTCAGCTACTAAGCCTTAGGCTTCATCCAATACTGCAGGCAAAATCTTGACTTCAGCTATCAGTGCTTTCTGCAATCCTCAGCTGGGCAGTGATTACTGATGTATCTTGATGTGATGTCCTCATTGCCTAAGAAATTCCAAATAGCACTAAATGCTGCCATGTATCTCCTAGCAACAGGAGGCTATCAGGAATACATCAAGCTCATTTTCTAGTGGTTTCCTTTGAAAGAAGTCTATGGAACACATTCACTATGTGAATCTTTGCAGCAGGCTTTGTGGACAGAATAACACATCCTGAAACTGATTATTCCACATGCTAGAGCACACCATTCTGCAGACACTCCAGTTCTGGCACTGCGGCAGGATAACCATATTCATACAACAAAACATCTAGATGAAACAGCCTTACCTTCCACATCAGGCCTCCCCCACTGATCTACTGCTTCCTGTGCAGAAGCAGCAACAGAAGAACTAAGTGAAGTCCACACAGAAATACCAATACCTTTACAGTAGCTGTATTTGCTTTAATAACTTTTGCCAAGTGGGTTATACACCAGATGCTGATTGTCAGACCTGGTCCCTCATAACCAGTTTGGTGCCCATTTTACAAAATGTATTCTCAAGTTCAAGGTCTTGGCCCTACAGTGGGGATGTTTTTTATGGCCTCTGCACAAGGTAGCAGAACAAACATCTACAGCTCAGAGATTAAAAGCATCAGTGACAGCTCTAGTCTTCCAGTATGACAGAACTCTCTACTGCAGCGGTACAATTCTGCTACTCAGGTGACATGCATTTCTTAGAGGTTGATCCAAAAATGCACTCCCTGCTTTCCCTATCCTCTACCCACATCCTCCAGAAAAATACGCTACCACAAATCTCCTCTGCTGCTGCCCCCAGCACAGAGCACATTTCTTTTACCTTGCCCTCTCTAAAAAATGCATTACAATATGTACATTTTAAAAAATAATGATGGGAGAAAGGGTAAAACTCTAGGAAAGTAAGTAAGAGTCCTCCCTTTCTACCACTACATATGTGCTGTTCCTCTGGAAGAGGATAGTACAACGTATCTGTATGTGGTGGATGCATAGTCACAGTAATGAATACTTCTCTGAAAAGTGTTCATGCACTCTGTGATTAAGAAATAAGTTCATAAACCTACGTACGATTAGGCTAGGCTAGGCTAGGCTAGGCTAGGATAGAATAGGATAGGATGGTTTTCATGTCTTTTACTTGCTTATTCTTTTTGTTGCCATGTCCACTCTCAAGCAACACTATTTCTTTGAGAGAAATACAACCCTCCATATGTTGAGAGTCATGTTTGTTCACAACAGTTCTATTATGCATTCTTTTCAACTAATCAATGTGTTTCTCCTGTAAAGGTGGTTTTTAATGTCTTTGAAGCTTTGAGGCAGCCACTAAAGGCATTCTGTATCTTAAATTTCCATGAAACTTTGGAACAAACACAGATAAGACAGCAACCAATCTTCAGGCCACTGACTGTTTGACATATGTGACTCTTGCAATGAAAAAAATGTTATTCAGTCTAAAAGAATCAAAATCCCATAGGAATTTGGTAAATATATGTTTATGTATCCTCACAAATAAATCATGTTTGTTGGAATCTGTGAGAAGCTGCTTTGAAGAGTTATTGATATATCTGCCATTTTCTGTCACCCTTTTTGAATTTAATTTCAAGCTTAGAACTATTTCCTCTTTGTACTCTCAGAATTAATCATGTGCCCTTTGCTGTCTGAGCAGAGCTGGGTTTACCTGAGCACAAACCCTGAGCCTCCCATACTTGGCATGTGGCTCTGGACTCCATACTGCTGATGTTTTCTTAATGTGCTTCTACTTGGGTACACTTTGAAACACTGCTGGCTATGCATGTCTTCTGTCTTGAAGATGAATAATTGTGTTACTGCTTTAACTGAAATAGAAATATTCTGGTTTTATTTTATGTTCTCAGTCATAATTTTTTACCAACACCCAAAGAAGTTAGGATGCAAATTAAGAAATTATTTGAAGAATAAGTATCTCCTGAAGCCTTTTGTTAAATAATTATGTTTCTCTAGTCTTTTTAAATTTATGTATATACACACGGAAACACTTCCCTTAAACTGAAATTTATTTTAAGATGTTCCTTCAACACATACTTTGCCTTAGTATGTTTATTTCTTACTATTTTTCTTCATCATATTTAACCCAGAAAGGGCACATTTCACTTTAAAAAATGCATACAGGAAATTTACATTTATATATATCTTCCTTTTAGATAGTTTCTTAACATCATGTCAGAAAATACTTTCAAAAAGTATTTTAGGTCTTGCATACACAAAGCTGTCAGCCAAATCTCTTTGGAGAGCAACATCCACATATTGTCACTGTCTGAGATCCTCAGTTCCTGCATTTAGAGTGACAGAATTCATTCTCTGGTCCCATCCAGGGAGACGAAAGAAAGATGACAGTAGCTAGTAAGAGCAAGGAAAATGTTTAGGAAGCAAAGAAGATGATTAATTACATTAGACTAGATTAGATTAGATTAGATTTCATGTAGTGTTAAATCATATGAGGAACAGCTGAAGGAGCTGGGGTTGTTTAGCCTGAGAATAGGAGGCTTGGGGGAGACTTTATAGCTTTCCACAACTACCTGAAAGGAAGTTATAGCCAGGTGAGGGTTGGTCTCTTCTCCCAGGCAACCAGCGACAAGACAAGAGCAAATGGCCTCAGGTTGTACGTGGTGAGGTTCAGGCAGGACATCAAGAAGAATTTCTTCACTGAAAGGGTTGTTAAACATTGGAACAGGCTGCTCAGGAAGGTGGTGAAGTCACCATCCCTCAAAGCATTTAAGAAATTATAGGAAGTGGCACTTTGTGCTATGGTTTAGTTGATAGGGCGGTGGTACAGTCAAAGGTTGGACTTGATTATCTTGGAGGTCTTTTCCACTTTCATGATTCTATGATAAAGCACTGAAAAAAGTGAGAAGTATCTGGATGGGTAATATAGGAAAGGAGAGGGAGAGGGAAAGGGAAGGAACACTGCAGAAACACCATAAAGAGAGAAAAAGAAAAACATAAATTAAATTGAGAATAATTTATTGAACAATGCTGAAAATTTTAGTACAAAAGTAGTTATTAAGAAAAAGTATTTGTAAATAAGTTCTGCATAAAATGTGATAAGTGAACGGGAACAGAGGAAAAGAAGTGTTTGCAGGAGCTTTAGTAAAGGGCAGTGTTTGTGATTGGTGTTTTTGAAATTTCAGTCAGCATGCTTTGTAAACTATTGGAAACTATGAGTCCATGCTGCTCTAACTACATGTAGCACACACACAAAGTGTGAATGCTTTCCCATATTAGATGAGAAAGGAGTGGCACCCCCATCCAAGTTGACTTGACATCCCTTTAGGATAGCACATATCACCTTCATTTCCTCTTTGAAAAGGTGACAGTTATGCACTTCTGCCTTAGGAGCTCTGTGGTCCAGTTCTTTCTCTGCCTGTGAATAGACCTGCCAGGCATCTGGGCATAAAGGAAAGAATTCACTGTCCTTTTTTAAGCCAGTCAGAAGCTGTTAACTCCAAATTGGCTGATTGTCTTATCTCTGGCTTCAGGATGAACCTATCTAAGTGTCAGAATCTTAAGCTCTTGAGAGAACTATCGATCGAATCTTTACAGTCAAAAGTCTTTAAATCACTCAAAATGCAAGAGGGGTTTAGAGACTTCTCAGGTAAAAACTAGAGCTCTGTATTGCTGTGAAAACACTTTAAAGTGCAACCTCAATTCTGTTCAAAAAGGCTCAAAACCAGAATGCTCCAAAATAGGGTTTACTAGGCACTTTCAGCTTCTATATGGTTTTGGTATTAAATACTGCTTAATTAAACACCATGTAAATCATTAAGAATCTATCCACTGAATTCTGACATTGTTCATTAAATACATCATTTGCGTAACAGCATTTCATTAATTATAGAGCTTGCGGATAATGAAAATAATTGTCAAATAATAAATTAACTGGATAATGGCAAAAGTAGGCAAATAGTATGAAGTAATTCCTGTAATAAGTCAGCATAACAATGTTTTCTGGAATGAAACACTGTCACGCAAGTATTAACAGTTTACACAGGTGAAATTATTAGCCCTTTCTAATTAACTCTCTCTTGGGCCTTTATAAAGTGGTGGTGTGCAATGAAACACCAAAGACAACAAAGCACTCCACTTTCAATTCACCATATGCAAAGAATATTGATCTAGAGTTCTGTGATTAAAAACATTAATATAAAATATCTGTGTTTAATATGCATGGACAAAAATATTTTGATAAATGATTCCTAGATATAATAAAAATGTATTGAAAACTGCCTTGAAAATTTATTGTAGGAAAAGGAATAACTTTTCCTACATTCAGAAATGCCCAAATATTTTTTATTATCTGCAATAGTTAGATTCAAACATTTTAAGTAACTCATACTAATGTTTTTAGACATTTTTTCTTTAACAAGAATCAGAACTAACTGAAATTGTTAAATTGGAGTTGTAGTTAAAGCAGTAACCATATTTTATTTTTTTTTTTAATAAAGAAAATAAATTGCCTGCGCTTTTTTGCCTGGTTACATATGACAAACTTTTATAACTTAAAAAGTCCTCTATGCATTTCATAATATAAATGAAAAAGAAGAAAAAAAAAAGTTGTAATTATTTATTCAAAAGGTAATTATATTTGTAGCCAGGGAAAGTTTAATTTTGTGTTACATACAGCTTAAAAAGTTGTGAAGCATTTGTTTTCAGGAGCAACTTTGCACCCTGGGAAAATCTCAGGAAAAAGTAAATGGCCTTATCTCCCACTGATTATTCTCAAAGGTTGCAGTATTTGGCCAGATTCACGCACAAGTCTAAACAGCTGGATTGAACTGGTGGGAAGTGAGAGTTTGTATCATTTACAGATATCATCAGAGTACACAGATTTATGATGGTTCACATGCTTCTCTCTCTGTTCTTCCCAATGTATATTAGTACTGTTTATGCTACAATTCCTTCTATATATGTAGAATGTAATGTATTCAACAACCATCTTTTGAGAGGATGTTTACTAACTGCAGCTGACAATTTTCCAGCAGTAAGAGCTGAGGTGAAGTGCTTTATGAAGCCCTTTGCAGTTTATGGCTACATAGGTCAGACATAAGCAGCCTTTCATGTTACCCAAACCCTCAATCTTACAGGTTTTCTTTTTTTCCCAAATACTTATACAATATTGCTAATGACATTCAACCCAGTATATCTATATCAAAAGGATTAAGGTGATAATCCCACTTACTAAACCCTGAAGGCAATTTCCTTGTACTTTTCCATGTCACAAATTCTATATCATCTTTCTGCAACCCTGATCATACCACTCAAATGTTATCATCCAGCCTGAGAATTTTTTAGCTCCATTTCTTCCATATTTTATTTCACCACTGAAGTATGAATGTTACTCAGTTTGGATATACATAGGATATAACTTTTCATTTTAATAGTTCTCGTAATTAGGCCATTGTTTGCAGTTATGGTGCAAGCCAGCATTTTCACAGATGGACGCCGTATCAATTTTTTCCTTCTTTTTGCAGTCAAAGGCGGTTGAAAATAGAAAGTACTAATGAGCAGAAGTAATGCAAGAGTATTCATCGTCTGTGATATATGGAAGAGCTTCAGAACCAGCAAGTGCAGGAGGCCAAGTGCAGATCTGGTCAAGCAGGAAATGTAAAAGTCAAATGTGATACTGGGGAACAGAAACCAAGAGGGTGAAACACTGAAAATAGGAACCAATATGGGGAGACTTTCTGAGAGACATTTCTTGTCAGGAGCTGAAAAACAGTGGAAAAATAGTTGTAGGTAGGTGAAAACACTGCAACAGTGAAATTTTGCATGGGAGTGAGGAAGAGCTATGTGAACAGAGGGCTCCTGTGTAAGAAAATAGAGCTCCCAAGGGAATGAGGAAGCATTTTGTAATAAATTTTTTGCTGAGAAGATTACTGTCTTATTCATTCCAGGAACAGAAGCAAAGGGACACATGAATAAGGACACGTGACCACAGGACAGTCAGGTACACCATGCCAGGTGACCCAGAATAGCTTCACGCATGAATGCTCTTACTCTTCAGGTAGCAGGCAGGGAGACTTTGTGACTTTAACCTCTCAGGCAACAGAAAGTGTCTGAAATGCCTTCATGGCAGAATTTAGGAGGAATGAAGGACAATCCTGCCTCCCTTGTTTAAGTACCTGAGACAACCACAGGCACAGAAGATTTCCAGGTGATGTTCCACAAAGGATTCATCCCAACAAAGACAGAAGTCAAAAGGCCTAACTATAGCCCTTTGAGATTCAAAACTTACATGTCCCTGGGCCTAAATACATTGATTTGCTGGCATATATTCCTTCTAATATCCCTTCTTCTTGATCTATGAGTCAGCCATTAAGAATTCCTTAGACTCCTGCCAGGCACTCCCATACATAATCTGTTAAAATATAACCTATATGATAATTTGAGATATTGACACTCCTGCTTCCCATCCCTAGGTGTAGGGTGGGGAAGTTCTTGGGGTGAACATGCTAAATACCTGATTGAGAGAATGGGCTCTGTGTGTAAGCTCAAAAGAGGTTTCACAAAGGAGTCTTGCTGAACCCCAAGGAAGCCACATAAGACAATTTCAGACCTACCCATGAATGTCTTTATGCTATTCTAGCTGGTCAGCTTGGACTTCCTTGCCCTCATGTAAGTTCCAGTCAAAGCACTGTCTTCCATTGAATGCAAATTGACCTGAGAGTATAATTCAGCCATATGAACTTCACTGTGAACACAGTAGATAACTCTTGGATGCTGCAGTGCTAATCATTGCATATCCTGAGTCTTTGCCTCTGTGTGTCATTTTGTACAGGGTATTAAGAAGATGCACCAATTCATTTTTATGAGTAATTCAGATACTTCAATGAGGAGCACCATGAAAATACTAATGAGGAAATTAATTATTCTACATGGATAGCAAAATTAAATGTGTTCAGCAAAGATGACATGTGCTCCTTCACTTACCAGCAGTGAGAATACCAAATATTGATTAGCTGCTCATTAAATCTGCACCATTCATTCTGACAGATGCCTCTCTGAACCGAATCAGTCCTGTTCCTGCCATTATTCATCCCATCATGCTGCAGGCACTTAACTGAGGTGCCTCTACTTTCCACTTTTTCTGAGGTCAGTGAGATGAAACAGACCACCCCAGGGACCATTCAGCTCCTGCAGTGGCAGAATCAGATGTAAAAGTTACCTGTCTCCTGACAAGCTATCAGCAGAATGTTGAATAACTACACTTGAGTTGTAGGTATTTCAGTAAGTGTCTAATTTAGGCAGACTACATCAGGACATATGTCACAATGCAATTAAGAACTATAAGGCAAGGGAACATTGAGACACGGTTTAGATTATATTGACAATCTCAATTCAGGCATCTCAAAATTTTATGTGGTCCACTGTGCCTCACAGAAATTGTTATCTTAATACTGCAGGTTTTTGACAGTATTTTAGGGCTTGTGTCAACTTTTCTGAATGTTTTCTTTTACTGCTGCCTTAGAGGACAATCAGCAAAAGATCAAGATGAGCTTGACCAGCAAGTCAAGGAAGGTGATTCTCCTTCTCTACTCTCCTCTCATGAGACCCCACCTGGAATACTGCATGGAGCTCTGGGACTCCAAACACAAGAAGGACATGAACCTGCTGAAGTGAGTTCAGATTAGGTCTACAAAGTTGATAGAGTTCTGGAGCATTGCTACTATGAAGGCAGGTTGAGAGAATTGGGGCTGTTCAGACTGAAGAGAAGGCTCGCTTCTTGCGGCCTTTCAGTACCTAAAGGGAGCTTACAAGAAAGCTGGAAAGGGGCTTTTTGCAAGGGCATGTAATGATAGGACAAGTGTTAAAGGCCTTAGGCTGAAGGAAGGTAGGATTAGATTAAATATTAGGAAAAAGTTCTTTACTGTGGGGTTCTGAGGCACTGGAACACTTTGGCCAGAGACATTATGGATGCCCAGACCCTGGAGGTGTTCAATATTAGGCTGGATGGGTCATTGAGTAACCTGCCCTTGTAGAAGGTATATCTGCTCAGGTCATGGGGTCTAGAACTGGACAACCTTATAGGTTCCCTCCAACTCAAACAATTCTATGATTCTAGGATGCATTCCCTTCAATCTGGTCATTGAGTCCAGCAGTGTCTCATGCCTGTTAAGATTTGTTGTGCATACTCCTTTCTCCCCATATCATTGTCTTCTTTTCATTACTGTACATATTTTGTTTTCAGACTTATATGGAAAATTTATTTTTTTTTTTTTAATTCCAGGTATCATAGACAAAAAATGATTTGATTTTCATTTTGATTTGAATCCCTTTGCATTCCTTTTTTCCCTGTCTCCATTCAGTGCCCTGCCTATTTGAGTCAGTGTTTTAAACAGATCTTGAAACAGTTCCTAGCAATGGATAATTGTACAATGTAAGAAGGGATGTTAATGCCCCATTCCTCCCAATTTTTAGAGTCTGTCATTAGTTTGAAAACAGCATTTAGTCAATAGATAGACAGACATAAACCTGAACTTTTGACATTTCTTGTTGGACCAGGGAATGTTGAAGACTCCGCCAAAATACCACAGAAGGTGTTATTAGGCAACACCTGCTTGGATCCTCACTCACTCTGACTGTGACTCATAGTTGCACACAACTGACCGTGACTACTGTTGCCTTGGCTTTCTGCCTAGGTAATCAGGAAACAAAAATTAGACCCTTCTGGAAAGCAGCACAAACCATCTAATATCTGGACCACTCTTTAGAGATACCTGTCTCTTCCTCTCTCTTCAGCAACTGTCACAAGAATTGTGGGTAGACACTCCTAAATTGGGCACCACAATCACCTGTCTAAAGTTGTGTGAATGCACCAAATGCAAGAGTCTGCAGTACTAATGAGCTTACCCTTGTTGCACTGAAATTCCATACTCTTTCTTCTTCTCAAATCAAAACAGTAGAAAGCATTGTAGTGAGGCTTTTATCTCACTGCTTGACAGATCAATTATATAGGAAAGACTTTGATGTTATTGCATAAGACTTAATTCTATGGATCTAACTAACCACTTACCTAAGCAAATCAGATATGACACAGGAAAGAAAAACATTCTTGAAGACCCTATGAAAACTGTTCCTTGATTCTAGTGCTGATGTCCAAGCAAATAAAGTTTGTAAAGTATTTAGTAGTGTTGTCTTTAAAAGAGAATGAGATTATCCAGAGCAGGAGTAATATGTGTGTGTGTGTGTCTATATATATATATATATATATATATATATATATATATATAGACACACATTTTGGAAACAATAAAAGATTTGGGGTGTCTGAGTCCAACAAAAGAAATTCTTCCTAAAACAAAATTAAATACTTTAAGCACATTCTGAGCAATAATCAAAATGAAACTCCGCACTCAAAAGCTAAGTGTTTATAGACAAATCAAGGAGGTTAGACTTCATTATCTGCAAGAATCTCTCCTGTTTAAGGCAAATAAAGAGTTCACATTGCTAAGGAATGATGAAACTGAACTCCTGGTATGGCAACTGTTATTGTTGATGAAACAGAGAGCTGGGCATGTTTATTTAATTTTCACAATCTTACAGAAATTCTGGTTCGCTCATTATTAAACATGTTCCATCATTAATCTTTGAATTTCTTTTAAAATATACATGTCATACTTTTCTAAGGTCTAACAGCAAGAACAGATGCCAGCAAAAATAGCAAGCTGTTATATAGATATATGTAGATATATGTGATTTGCTGGCTCAGCCATTCAGTTAAAATGCAAAGTGATACTGTTCTTCTTTTTCATCCTTCTCTCACTGCTCAGTTTGTCTTCCTACTTTGTAAATTAGAGTTATAGAAAAATAATCATTAGCAAATCTTGCTTGCCAATGACAAATAGACTGGAAAAAAAATTATTTCTTTCATGTTCATACAACATAGTATGCATACAAAGCAGGTAGAGATGATTATAATGGAAGCAACTGATAGAACCAAAGAAGTTATGGAATCTTCTTTGTGATTTCTCTATTTGGCTTGGAGAAATATTTTCTTGAACTTAAATGCAGAATTTTTTAACTGAATTTTGGTCTTGTGAATGATTTTTAAATTGCTGTCATCAAGGTGTAACTTCTTTTCCTCTGCCCACCTTCCACAAATCACAGCCTTTTCACAAAGCATTTATTAGCAATTTCACTAAGTCACACTTTTTTTTCCCCTTGTGCTCACTGGCTCACTGTAAACAGTCCAATTGAGTGCTAATCATGGTAAAGAAATTAATGTGGTTCAGAAAGAAAAGATGAGAAGTTCCCTAAAGTGGTAGACAGAGATGACAAAAGAAGGAAGTAAAGCACGCAGCTGCTAATCTTTTTATCTTACATTTTCTAAAAAAGCTATTAATCTTTTTTTATTAGAATTCATTCCTTAATCATTTTCAGTAGCATTCACAAAGACCTCAGGGTCTGAGTTTCCCACACCCCCAACATGTTCCACTAGAAGCAATTCTGGATGCTTATCCTACCAAATAAAAATTTACAGAAAGCCCTCCTTAAAAGAGGAATTGTAAAGCAAATACTTTCTCCATCAAATTTTCATTTGAACCAGCTACTAATTTTCTCAGTGTGTTAAAGCCAGAAGCACTTTGTAGAACAACAGTGGAAGTAAGAAACCATGGCCATTTTTAGTTATTAATTACCACTTAGCAGGAAAAAGACCCTCCAGTTAATTTTCCACTTGTTTCTGGATGTTTTTGAATTCACTACTGCCTCATTTTGCATAGCTGCATATAACAAGTGTATATACAGTATTTAGTATGCATTATATGTCATAGAAAAACAATAATATAGGATGATAAGTCAAGAAATCCTCTTAGACATGTGTATTATGAATTGATCCTCAAATGCATATTCACAGGCTTTGTTGAGTGTTGTTTAATACCATTCTTACTGTGCTTATTGACTTTCGTGTGCCAGAGAAGCAGAATCCACACAAGTCACATGAAAGAGAAACAGTGACTGTGACCAAATCTCCTGCAGTCTGTGTCTACCAGAACTTCTTCACAATGTGTTTCTGAAATGTGCATGCATTAAAAGTAGTCATGATGGAAAGTGCTGAGCTCCTCTCCTTGTCAAGGCACAGCAGCCCACGCACTCTCCGTTCTGGCACCTGCAACAATCTTACAAGATCCCGATACTAACCCTAAATTATTAAATCATCAAAGCTACCCTTTTCTTTGTTTTATTTGTGCCATATCAACAGTAACTTCCCCTTGGCAATTTTATTTTGCCACAGAGGCACTTCGAGCTGTACCTGCTGACATCAAAGTACCTCAATGAATCATCTCTGGTTCCCTCCAGTGATCAAAACCATAACCTGTCGAAGCTCTTCCAGTCCCTGAACAGAAGCAAATTATGAAGCTGTCTAGAGCTCAGATGAGGAATCATGCCAAGTGCTCGTGCTTTTTTATCATGAACAGTATGGCTTTCAAGTGGCTCTGCTGACCACTGCAGGGATAGACAGGTGTAGAAAGACCCATAAACACTACCCTAAAATACCTGCAACAGGTATGACAAATCTTCTAGAGCTGATTACTGCAGTGGCTACTGATACAGCTTAGATGACCCATTTGAGTTAGATAGCCAAGATTTAAGTTGCTGACATATGATCTAGGCAATGACCTGCTTCTAGGAAGCTTTTTGTCTCCAGATATTGTAGTACTGTCTAATAATTTAGTTGACCTATTCTTTAGATATATGCAACCATTTATCAGATATATTTTATAAAAAATATGTATTATTAATTTTATATATTACAGTTTATTAGGTGTATAAGAACTTATTTTTTATATATTTAACAAATCTGTTCCCATTCTGTTTATCTTTATCTATTGAACAAGGAAAATATAGTATTAACTATGACTACATTGATGTTTGTATAAATATTAAAACTGGTTCTTTCAACAGATAAAGCACTGTGTGTGCTAACATTATGTATACATGCAAAAACATGGTTTAGCCCCACAGTATCTTCCAGAGTTCGAAGAAGCATTTCCAATGCGTACTAACCAGGTATTTTCTTCATCCATTATAATAATTCTTGTTTCATTAGTTATTATACATCCCCACGTGCATTAAAAAAAAAGATAATTACATCTCTATGAAGAAAGTTTTAATCACTCATTTTGTAGAGTGGAAGGTAATATACAGTTTCTATAACTTTTATTAAGAAAAAAAGCTATGATTTGTATAATTCTTTATAATTTTTGTAACCCAGTTAAGGCATTCCCTCCTAACAATAGACTGGATCTTGTTGCAGCTGCCTGTACTGCAGCAATTTATGTGCAGAGTTCATGAGGCAGCAATTGCCTGCTGGAGGCAACTGTCCCTTTGTTAATATGATGGGGCTAATGAAGACAATGGTAACCTTTAAAATTTTTCATTTTTCCTGTGATGTGTATAACCTCCCTGACACACATTCGAAAATACCTTGAATATGGCAAAAGCTATCATTATCTGACAGGGGAATGTTTTATGGGTCACCACTGAAACTAACTGATGGCAAACTGTCAGTAGTTTCTTTAAAGTTCCTTTATGTAATTCTTCGGTATTGTGCTATAAACTGCTTTTACCATGTGTGTCCTCAACTCATCTATGCTCCTAATATAACAATACCATTCACTGTGTATGACATTTCTCTAAATGATTAATTTTAACAACTTACAGCACTCCATGTCAGTCATGTGTCCCAAATTAAAGTTAAAAGAAACATGAACTAAATCTCAGATTATGAGATTACATTATTTGAAGAATGATAAAATATCCATACTGTTTTGCTCTGATTCTGCCCATCTTTCAGTCTTAGGAACATTGTCTTTTGAAGCTTGTCCCCTTGGCATTCATTCACCGAATCACTGGCTGGATGTGTTAGAAGATCTGGCTCACTGCTTCCTCTCCAGATACAGAACATATCACCTCTGGGATATGTACAGATTCTATTAGAGCAAAGCCTCAGGCCTGACAATATCTTGCTGCAATGATTGTCTCTAGTGAGTGAATAGTTACCCACACAGATTTAATTAACAGCAGCAGTAGAGTATTCACTGTTATAGAACTCTCTGGTAAATTACTAATCAGAACTCCAGGCACACTGGAGGGAATAGAAAGATGAGGAAATTATGAGAGCAGTTTTAAACAATATGGAATAGGCATGAGCAATGCAAGCATCGTTTATATGCAATAAATGCAGTGATGGTCTGGGAGCAAAATACCCAGCAGACTACCACTTAAATCTTCTCCAACAGTTTCACCAGTTAAACATCTGGAGGGTGGAGGGGTTCCGGGGTGGGGAGGGGGGGATGGTGAGGGACAGAAATCATGTTTACATTAGTGGTTGTTTTGACCTCAAATGGGGCAAATAATTTTTGTATGGTTATGGTTTTAGCTATCAGTGTCTAGCCTTTGCTAAGTTAAAATGTTGGCAACTGCAGGCAAAAATGTGTAAACAGGGCAGAGAAGTAAGCCGCAGTACTTTGGAGTAGAGATTAATTAAAATTACTTAAATCACAGGCTTGGAATGGGCACCTCAACCCTTTTATAGATCTGCTGCTTTGGCACATCTGAAATGGGCCCACCTGCCTAGTGCAATCAAGGTCACTGAAACACTCTGGAAGTGCTTTTTCACTTACAGAGTGCCATTGGGACTATATGGTGCAGTTAAGCTCTGAGGATGGTATACCATAGGCTGAGCACCAGTGGGAGACAACATATTCAGGAACTTGTAAAAGTTTTGGTGCAATTTCATCTGCTGTGAGCAAATGCAAGTCAAATAAAACACAAGTTTGCACCTTCTCTGCCTCTAACGCTCACCCAAAGTCATTGCAGTGTTGTGAACAAAAACACTCTCACTGGAGCAAGGAAGTGGAAGGTTTGGATTTGCGAAGGCTTTTGGGTGAAGTTAAGGAAAGGTCATTTTCAGCGTATTGTCAGAGCACAATTTTCTGATGTATATTTTCGAAAACACAGAATCATTGCAACTTTGAATACCATGAAAGATATGAAAGGAAAGTGCCTTCTTTCACTCTATTTTGGTCCCAGATCATACTTTAAAAATTAATTTTTTTCAGCTTCACAATACTTCAGGTCAGTTCTCTACAAATGATTCTTTGAACATATACAGAAAAAGCATCTCACTGTTAGAAATATGATTCTTTGAACATATACAGAAAAATCATCTCACTGTAGAAATTTGGAAAAAATTTGTGCTGCAGGCTTTCAGTATCTATGAAATATTGATTAGAGAGGAAAAAAATTCACAGCCCACATGTATTCTGCAAACTAAATTGATCCTTTGCTACTTCAAACTTCATGTTATAAACTTACAATGGGCAAACACTATTTGTGCATTCCTGACAGAAAAACAATTTTTGCATTAGTAAAGAAGCATAAAGTTTAAGCTTTCAGTATTACATTCAGCATGGATGTATCATCAACATGGAAAAGGCACTGTTTCTCTGTCTCTGCATACAATGACAGATCTATAAATTGCCATCTTTCTGCAATGTAGTAAGTTAATCCAACCCACAGCAACTGACTACAAGTGCTTTCATTTCTAATGCCTGGTAGAATATACTACTGTAGTCAAAAGGGTGAGCTAATCTTTGCTTCTGTAATTCAAGTGGACAGGGGTTAGAAGATTGAATGCTCTCTTGTTTCAGATCAGTAACTAACTAAGAACTTCATACTTCATACTTTAAGAACTACCACTTCTGTCTGTCCGTCTATCTGTCTGTCAAAGTCAAGGAAGAGAATACAGAATTGGCTCTGCTCAAAAAGCAAAAAACATTATTCATTGTCAGAAACCTTTGTCAGCTCTTCAGCTGATGCCAGGCAGCAGAAATCCATTAAACCAATGGGATATTTATAAAAAGGGAGTTTAGCACCATTATTTTTAAAAGTAGTTCAGGTTTAGAAGAAGCTGAGGGACACTAGGCTTCTAGAAATTGTGAATTACCAGAAAGGCAATGTCACTCCTCTTTCTTGCTAACCTTAGATTTGCTTAAAACGGTGAGAAGTATATTAAAATAGCAAACTTTGGGGAAGATAAAGAAATGTCACAGAGGAAATAAAAATCTTGCATAGACAGTTAAACAGCTAGACTTTTATATGCGTTACTTCATACACTATCTAAATAATGCTACAACAGCAAAGTATGTGGATAGAATTGGAGCTTGCAGGTCATTGAACATTTCAAATTCTTCCATTGCCATTTCTGTACAAAGTGATAAAAGCCTTTGTGCTGAACGACTGAAGGAATTCCCAGTGCTTGTTGATACTGAAAATATTTATCTTAATCATAGTGTTTTAATAAACAACTGATAGCACATCAAAGCAAAACAAAATACAGGACACTTTATTTAGGACATTTGAAAGGATTTTTTTAATGCAATTCCTGTATAATTTTCTTAGAACTTTCATTTGTGAACAATCATTTTGGTGCTTCTGCATCTGCATTAGAGAAATTAAAAATAAATGAAATAAACAGGGTACAGGGAAAGCCTGGGGAAATTATTTATAGAGTTCAGGGAAATCACACAAAGAAAACAAGAAATGATTACATGAGTACCACACACAGGCAGATGAAAACAAAGCTGTGGAAACAGCAATACTCATTATGCACTTGGCTAGTTGTGCACCCATTCTGTTGTTTTGGAAATGGATGCAATGTATTTGTTCCACTAGGGAGTTTTCTGGTAGTGAATACATAAAATTAAAATGTTTCCAAAAGAATTTAGATTTTTTTCAGTAGTACATGTTGGCTGTATTCTTGAACAGTTGTGCTTTTCCTCTGAACCAAGTTTCACATTTTGCTGCCTGCTGTTGCTGCTCTTATGTCCCGTGGCTCTGCTGGACGTCCATCTTCCACCCAACCTTTCCTTTACAGTTTACATCTCTAGTACAGCTTGTCATTGACTTCTTACTTTCCCTTTACTTTCCTCTTAGATTTCTGATCTGCTTTGGGGGATTTTATTTAGGTGTTTTTTGTGGTTTTTTTTTGTTTGTTTGTTTGTTTGGAGGTTTTTTGTCTTTTTTTTTTTTTAACCACAAGAGTGAAAAGCAAGCATGTGGATTTCTCAATAATTAGAATTTTATCTTTTCATCCAGCCCAAGCAGATACACCACAAGATGTACCATACTTGTATGCAGCACTAATATTTACTGATAAGAATAGTCCCATTGACTTTGTGTCGAAGCTGAAGGACCATTAACATAAGTAAAGACTGCAAAGTCAGAACCTGACTTGGGTGAGAATCTTCAGTTTTTACCAGACCTCCACATGCATCAAATACTCTGCTTTTGTGAGGAAAAATTATTTTTTTTCTTTATCGTAACATATAAATAGCACAGAATGTTCATGCCTTATTTAATTTTCAATTCATTTTTCAAATTCATAGCAAGGAATAAGACTCAAATAAATTACTCGTTCACCAGAGTTTTTTAAAAAAAAAAAAAAAATCAAGATAAAAAAAAAAGCCATAGTATATTTTGTGTGGTTCACATGTCAGATAGTCCCTTATAGGGACTAATGAATTTAAAGTAAAATTGGGAGAGGGGTTGAGTGGACTCCCCCGAGACTTTTGCATGGATAGTTCAGCATAGTATAAAGATGAAAGCATTCAAATTTGAAATGAAGCACCACAGGTAGAAAGATTCAGCATGAATTTCAAGTAGATATTCCTTTTGCTGGTGTGTTAATTAAATATTTTTTTAAGTGTATTGGGTTATTATAGAACCCAGTTTAATATGAATATCTATATAGTGAGTTAGGAACAGAGATCGTATAAGTAATGGGCACTGTTGTCCAGAAGTTTTCATGACAGCACAGTGAATCCAGCTGAAATTCAACTACAGAAGTACGGTGAGAGTGGTGTTGCTGAGTTTGAGGAACTCAGGAACATCAGAGGTGTTGCATTTCTGTCTAATGATCTGAGTTACGGGCATTCACAATTCCAGTGTCTCCTGGATTCTGTTTACATCAGAAGTGTTGCACCAACAAAAGATGTTCATATAAGCTGTTCTGATACAAAAGGAGCAGAGAGCAACTGAATACAGCAGTGATTGACTGCAGCTAGGTATACAACTACATGAAAAAAAAGCATGAGAAAATACATGAGAAATCTGTGTCAATCTCTAACAGGTTGAGAAAACCTGCTCTAGGATGCTTATACAGAAGGTGGTTGTGTAGCAAAATTTAAACTCAAATAAAAGGTAGAAGTTATAAGTACAGTCTTTTACCTTGCTTAGAAGAAGAGAAGGCAATACCATATGGCAGTCTTCCAATTATAACTGTTAGGTTGTGTGATAAAAACTTGTCTACAGACCCACAGAGGAGCACAGAGGCAGGTGAGGAAGCCCAAATAATCTCTTGTATTATCCCAGGACCATACACAGAAACCATCAGGCCACTCAAGGCCCATCTCCACAGATATCCCAGATGGCCCATCCCAGGCGGGAGAACAAGGGGAGGTGGGAACTCAAACTGAGGTCTCAGTGGAAGCAACACGCTGTCAAGGCCTTTCCCAGGGCTGTTCCAAGACAGCTGCAGCTCCATTTTCCAGGTATGAAACCCATCACCATAGGTCCATGTCAGAGAACCTTTTGGACTGAGGTGGGTACTGCCTAGGAGCATGGGACATGTTGTGGGGTGCAGGGGGAAACACTGTTATGACAAGTTTAGGGGTGGAATTAAAGGCAAGAGAAGAGAGGAATCAAGGTGGTTTGGGGAGGAAGAATAGTGTGAAAAAAAGATGGAAGAAGGGGTAGTTGTGTCTAACTAGCCTGATGGTTGGTATACCTGTTTGTCCATGCCCTGAACCTGATCAGCACAGACTGTCCTGTGTCTTTATTAAATTCCTTTCTACTCTTTTCCAGATCAGGAGCTCCCATGTGCCTGTGTGTATCTGAGAGTATGATTGCATACAGGCCACGGTTTGGAGGACCTGTGTGTCTGTGGTGGCAGCATCTGCAGAGATCCCGGAGGGTGGATGTGGATGTCAGCAACTGCAGAGGAACCTCAGGTCGCAGGGACCCATGTGTCCATCGTGCCAGCTGCTGGAGCGAGTGCGAGTGTGTAAATGAGTGTGTGAGTGCCAGCAAAGACCAAACCGGGTGAGCCACCAAGTAGGTGTGGTGGTCTGGGAGCCTGAGAGTGAGTGGGTCTCTAAGAGACAGACCCCAGGGATGGTGGTATTGGGGACCAGGGAAGTTCCATCCAGACGGCTCTGTGTGTGTGTGTGTGTGTGCGTGTGCATGCATCTGTGAGGGCAAATGTGCCAGCAGCTAGAGCACAGCTGTGGCCTCTGGGGCTTGCATGTCCAGCTGCCAGCTATTGGGCAGACTGGGAGCATAAGCCCCACTGTGAGGGCATCCATGTTGAATATATACACATATATTCAATCCCAGTGCAAGACCTCTATTCTGATCAGAAGAGCAGAGCAGGATGAGGCCACTGCTTTCTTTGCTGTGTGTAAGTGCTCTGTGTCTCTCTCTGTATTGATCTGTGCAGACTATTGCATATTTAAATGTAGTGAAGTTATGTTTGTACATGTGCCTGGGGTGCCTGGGGAATACATGCTCACTCTCACTACTGACTGAACCTGGGGACATGAACCTGTGACAGTTTTGTGTCTCTCAAGCTGCCAGATTCGGCCCTAATCAGCTAACAGCAATGTATTGAGCAAATATTTTTTCCCTTTTATCTAGAGAAGGAAGTGCAGGTCTGGAAATGATTAAATATCACTTGAACAAATACAAGAAAGAAGAAAGGCAGTAAATAAAAAGAAAATACATCTTATCTATTTATAGAATAAAATAACACTGATATGGCTTCCTAGAAATTCTGTATTGGTGGAGTTTATAACAGATCTTTGTGCTGCATTAATCCGTTTCCTCTCCTCTGCCTGGATGGGTCATAGTGAGGTGATCACTATAACCTTTCATTTCAGGTGGTTTTAACAGCTTGAAGAAGTTCTGCTAGAAACATTCCTGTCCAGCTTCTGCTGATGCTTTTTACCTGGTTCTCCACAAACAGCTCCTCCTCTATTCTCTCCTTTTCTTTTTTGTTTTTTTTCTCCCTGCAAAATTAGGTTTGCTAAGACTTTAGCTTTAGTCACATTGCCAAACCTTTCCAGCTTCTCTCTTTGCATTGCTGCTAGTAGAGGCTCGTGGGATCCAATTACTGCAGATCCTGCTTCTCTATAATAGAGCTGTTAGCTCTGTGCACTGTACATGGTATCCATTGAATTCTGTGGAGACATCTGCATTCAAAGGCTTGAATTCTTCATTCTGTTGCTGCTGTTTGAGTTTCACCTATTTCACACTGTTCATGCTCTCGAGAACACAGTATTTCTAAGAAGTTCCTTTTTTTTTTCTCTTGGATCTACTAAGGTTGTTCTTGTCTTTCTAGGTTATATTTTGGACTATGAGCACTGCTAGCATGAGGGCAATTCTTTGGATTTCTGTTTCAAGTTTCCTGTCTTTCATGGTAGTAGTACTGAGATACTTGAATAAGTCCCCCCATTCAACTTTCTTGCTTTTGATAGCTATTTCTTTTTCAGAGTCAGTAATCTTCATTGTCATTACACAGTTATTTTTTTGTCCTGATCTCCATACCATACATCATTGTAGTGCTGCCCAGCTTTGTCATTGCATTTCTGCATACTGGTCCCATTCCTCCTATCAAATCTACATTATCTTCAAAGGACAGGTTACTTATATTACTACCTCTAACTGATAGCACTCCTTCAAAGTTGTCAGAGTCCTTTGACATAACATGTTCAAGGAAACTATTGAAGAGATGTGGCAATAGGAGACATAACTTTCTTACACCAGCTGTTACATGGAACTACTTACTCAGTGTGTTGCCTTCAAGGGCTTTACTCCCCGCACTGTAATAAAGGATTTCAGTGGTTGTCACTGTTCTTTTGCTAATGTTGAGTGTCTTCATCACAGTCTGTAGTATTCGTTGCCATACGTGATCAAAAACTTTATTGAAGCCCGTGAAGCTGCAGTGTAGTTCTATTTCATATTCTCAGTATTTTCTGTTCCATTTCTCAAGTTGAATGTCTGAACTATTATACTTGGTGTCATTCTAAAAGCCTCTTCTTCCTCCTCAGGTGATGTCTTAGGCAGGTCAGGTAGACATAGCAGCATATTGTCAAGGTCCTTTTTCAGCAAGTTTTCCCTGACAGCTGGTATGTGTGAAGCTTGTGAATTGCAATAATGGCTGTATCTCCCTTGTTCTTTTTTTTCCAAATGTTTAGGTTGTCCAGTCGGGGATTTTCCAAACCTGTAATTTCCTGGCCCTCATATGATAACACTAAGGATGAACAAATCGTCTATGACTCTTGTTCATTTGTTAACATGTTGATGTTAAGTCATTTACTTCATAGTTACACAAACCCTCGCAGCAGTCCCACAACCAGCCTGAAATTGCTTCTGCTTCTTATTTAGAAGGCATTCTTTTTTGTCAAAAAACATAAATACACTTCCTTGTTGTTAAGCTGATGATAATTTTTTCTCTTCCTCCTTTCTGTCTGTTGTCTGTCTATCTGTATGATTTGAACTTTTGTGTGGTTGGTACTCATCCCTATCCTGAGAAGCTTTCTTGTGGTTCTCTTTTTCCAGAAAGTAGCCTAGCCAATAGTCTAACTGCTGCTAAATTTATCACACTGTATAATTTGTTCCTATTCAGTTTCCTAGGATGGCTGCTTAATTTTTTGGTAGAATTTAATGGATTGATTTTTCTCCAGTAGCATGCTTGGCAATCTCTTCTTTGCCAGAGCCCTGTCCGTGGGCCTGCTAATCACAAAGCTTACCATGACATCCTAATGAGTGTTTTATCCTGGCTTTCTCTTGCTCTTCAAGACTAGACGCAATAATGCCTATTGTCATAAATAGATCACCTCTTAAAAATCAAGCCTTCAAATTGCTATGTTTCATCCAGTGGCACCAGTCCCTTTGCTAGCAAGAGAAAATAATGTGGAGTTGAGATCAAAAGTAGCATGATTCCCTGCAGAAGTATTTACTCTAAATTTTTTCTAGAATAGGCTTGTGGATCTTTCAGAGGACTCAGGTTCTGCATTTGCCCATATGAATTAATAGGTACCTTCACAAAGTTAAAATGTTTAGTTGTTTCTTCCCATTTCAAGGTGCTCTCTGAAGTATCAAGAACTTCTGTCTAGAAGAAAGACAATTTTATAGCAAGAACAGTCACTTCCTGGAACAACCTCCCCAAGCACATGGTAGAGTCCCCTTTACTGAAGGTTTTCAAGATGTTATTGGACAGAATGCTAGATAATCTCATCTAGGTTCTTTTTCACATGAAAGGTTGGACCAGGTGATTTTTTGATCTTCCAACATGGACTGCCTATGATTCTATAATTCTAATATAAATAAAGACTTTGAAAGAAATACTTTTTTGTTTTAGAACAGTTAGTTACCACAGAATTCTGATGCTTTCGTTTTATGAAATATAATTTCCCAAATTAAAAGTGGCCCAAGATGTGAGAGCTCAGGAGACTTATGTACCTTCAGAACTGTGAATATTAACTTGGTAACCTTTAAATTATATTAAGTTTTTATACGATCCAAGTAACAAGTATTGGCCCTGTAGACTTTCAGTATAAGGTTCGAAAATTTATTTTCTTGCCTCATATAGGGATTGTAAGTTGCCTTAGACACCTCCAGTTGCCTTCCTTGCCACTGAATAAGAGGCAAATGATCAAGAAAGATAAAAAGTTAATGTGAAACAGCACAGCTGCATGCCAAGGATATGTCTCATATAAGCAAGAAGTTTTCCCTTTTTTTTTTTTTTTTTGAAAGTAAATACTAATGTTTGTGGTTTCCAGTAATTCCATTGTAAGTATTTTAAAGGAGATGGGGAACTTCAATCCTCTGAAGCTTTTAAAATTTATTTGTACTGTCATAGTTCAATAACAAAATGTTTCCTCTGTTTTCTGATTTACATGAATTATGAATAGCTTAGAAGTTAATACAACTCTAAAAATAACTATGAATTCTCTACCTATTCTTGCACCTATAAAAATAATACAGAACAGTTTTGTCAACTTTCAGATTCATATTTAATAATTGAATTTTTAAACTTCACAACCGTATAAGATTTTTTATGCTATAATATAATAGAATTATTTTTTTTTCCATAGAACATGATGGTAGGATTTTAGCCCTGTTATGATATTGCAGCTATGCAGAAAAGCAAACTGGCAACACTTAAATTAAAAAATCTTATTGGATAATTAAATTGTACTAGAGATCTGATACTGTACAGAAGCCAACCTTATATCTGGAAGAATTTTAATCAGAAGATTTAGATTGGTTAAAAGTTAGAATAAAGACGATAGTTGGGATAAGTGGTCATGTTTTGTTTCTTTGCTAGAGCATGATTTGGTTGGAATTGCAGTGCAATAAACTATAATAGCAAAATAATGATGGTGATATGACAGTAACGGCTGAAAAAATACCTGTTGCAAATTAGGTTAGCCAGAATGAATTATACATGATGAAAGTGGAAGGAAAATAGTATGTACAGCAAAAATAAAATTTAAGAAACACAAATCAAATAGCGTTTTTGGGGTCCCAAATCCCCCGAGTCTGGACACAATGTACCCTCTTATTGTCAAGCTCTGAATAGCTAACCATCTTCTACTTTTAGCAATAAAATTTTTAACTATGCTTAAGTCTGCTACTTTCTTTAATAATTGTAGAAAGACCAATCAGTAAAAACTTACAAATATAATCAGAACTAATTGGGCTCTGTACAATCTTAATGTTATCTGACAGTTGACAAACATGAATCCTGATGAGTAACGTAGAGTGAAATTGTAGATTCTTGCTACTAATGCTGTGTAATATTAGAGATACATTTAATAATTTCTTTTGTTATTAGTTCTAATCTCATCCAAGACCATTGACATAATAATTAGTAATTTAAGTCCCTGTTATTTTGCATGGCCCATGAAAAATGATTTTATGTATTTAAGAAAAAGTGTGCAAGAGCAAAGTGTGGTGTATAATTGGTTAGTGTGAGGTGGGTAAAATGGTTGTCTCCAAGGATGTTTCCAGCAAAGCTTCACTCAGAATGTTCTTTCACTCTAAGTAAAATAAACAGGTTTGAACTTATTGGAGCTTTCTATTTGCTATCCAGTAAAACCTTATAGCTTCTGGCCTTTTATACAACTAAGATTTATAGCATCTATTCTCACTGTGCGGAGTCCCAAGATAATGTTAATAGATGGTTAGTTTTGCCAATAAATCCCTCAGGGAGCAGAGAGAAATATCTGTTTCAGATGAGTTGTTCAGAACTAAATCCACATCCCAAATGGAACACAGTACTTAGGCTTAAGAGTCTCATCTCGAAAAATGTAAAGGTGTTTTTCTCCCAATAGGCAAACCATGGCAAAATCAGGCCCATGGTTACTGATATTGATAACTCTTTGATCTGCTAATCAAGGGCTGGAAACTTATTTTCTTGAAAGGAATCTAGACTAATATACGAGATCAAAAAATCCATTCCTTGAGGACTTTGCTTCTTCCATTCTGCTGATCTGGAAGGACCTAATTAAATCCTTAGCCCTTAAACTCCTTCTACTTGTTGGATTACTGCAGTGGTTACAAATTCTATTAGAGAATGTTTTACAACTCTTTATAGATCTGGAAAAGAATCTGTAACAGGGATTTGTAAACTTTTGCTTAAGTAAAGAAGATTTATTTGGATGTTTGTTACTTGTATAGTTAGTAAGTCAATGAAGCTAACTTTTAATTGTAAACAAATTTTGAAACCACAGGTGCAAGCATTGATATTGTGAACATTAAGTCTAAAAGATCAGCTGACCTAGGTAGATAGCAAAAACGATAAACCATACATTTGGTAAATTCCTCTTGGGACAACAAAGAACAAGCAAAAAGCAGCCCTAAACAACCCTTTTTCACCCTGTTTTTCAGCTCTTCAAAGGAAGAAAGGAAATCTGCCCAAAGGCTAGATGTGTGTAGCCAAATAGAGAGTAATCGCAGCACAGTTAGTCATATCTAGACCACTGCCTGTATAGCTAGGTCATTTTTAGCACATCTGTGGAAATTACTCACTTACTTGTGGTGTGTCCATCAACCTAATAGATTTTTTTCTTAGCCATGTCATATCTTACAAAAAGTTCCTATAAAACTGACTAATTATCCATACCATTGACTTTGTTTGAAATTCCATTATGATTATGCTAACATATGGAAACTACACAGGCAAAGGAAGCAGGGACAGGTAGGTATGCTGGGAAGAGTTTATAAACACTGTCTAGTTGTGTAGGGATGGGATCAAGAAGTGCAGCTGGAGCAGAACTTGGCAAGGGATGCAAAGAATAATAAGGGCTCCTACAGGCATGTTAATCAGAACAAGAAGGCTAAAGAAAGCATGCCCCACCTGATGAGAAGGGCAGTCTAACTGGTAACAATAAAGGAGGAGAAGACACAATATTTTTGCCCCAGTCTTAGCTGGTAACCTCTCCTCCACACCTCTTGAGTAGATGGACTGTAAGGCAGGGACTGGGGGAGCAAAGTCCATCCCACTGTAAGTGAAGATCAGGTTAATGACACATGAGGAACCTGAAAATAATAAGCCTATGGAAGTTGATGAGATGGATCCCAGACTCATTAGGAAATTGGCTGATGTAGTTGCCAAGCCACTCTCCATGATATTCAAAAACTCATGGCATCAAGTGAAGTCTCAGGTGACTGAAAAAAAAAGTGAAATATTGCACCCATTTTTTAAAAGAATAGACAGGAGAACTGTGGGATCTACCAACCTCTCAGCCTCACCTCTGTGCCTGGGAGGATCATGGAACAGGTCTTCCTAGAAGCTCTCCTAAGGCACATGGAGGACAGTGATGTGATTCAAAACAGCCAGCAGGGCTTCACCAAGGGCAAGTCTTGCTTAACCAACCCAGGGATCTTCTTTGATGGAGTGACTGCATCAGTGGACAAGGGAAGAGTTCTGGATGTCATCTATGTGGAATTCTGTAAGGCCTTTGACATGGTCTTCCACTACATCCCTCTTTCTAAATCGTGGAGGTATGGATTTTATGGATGAACTATTAGGTGGATGAGAAATTGTTTGGAAGATCATATCCGGAGAGTAGTGCTCAATAGCTCCGTGTCCAGAGAGAGATCAGTGTCTCTCAGGATTTTGACTGGGACCAGTACTGTTTAACATCTTCATCAATGACAGACAGTGGTTCAAGTGCACCTTCAGTAAGTTTGCAAATAATAACGAACTGTGTGGTGCGTTTGACACAACTGAGGGATGTAATGACAATCCAGAGGGATTTGGAGTCCCCAGAAAAGGAATAACATGGACCAAATCCAGAGGAAAACTATGAAAATGATCAGGGGATTGAAGCACCTCTCCTATGAAGACAACTGTGATTTTTCAGTCTGGAGAAGAAAAGGATCCAGGGAGATCTTATTGTGACCTTCAAGAAATTAAAGGGGGCTTATAAAAAAAGATGGACACAAACTGTTTAGCAGGGCCTATTGGTATAGGACAAGGGGTAATGAGGGGTTTAGATTAGATATTAGGAAGAAATTATTCACTATGAGAGTGGTGAGACACTGGAACAGGTTGTCCAAGGAGGTTGTGGATACCGCATCCCAGGAAGCAGTCAAGGTTAGGTTGGCTGGGGCCCTGAACAACCGCATCTAGTGGAAGGTGTCCCTGCCCATGACAGGGGCTTAGAACTAGCTAATCTTTAAAGTCCATTTTGACACAAACCATTCTATGATTCTACACTAATTGGAGGGCTTTAGGAGGATGGTTTCTGCCCCAGCTGGACCTCCCTGTCATTTCTGCTTACTCTCTTCCAGGGGAAGAGCCAGTTTTGCTGAACATACCTGTGTAATCTTTGTTATGTGCAAGCAAATTTTTTTTCTTAGTGTGTTTAAACAAACTAGTACATTTTTAATTTCTTTAAGACCAAATTACAGACTCAGAGTGCTAACAGAAATTATCCATTTCAAGTGACAGAAACAACCAAGGATATCCTTAGAATTTGTAAAGAATAATGAAAGCACTGCAAATCAGAGCAGAAACCTAAAAACTCTCTTTAAATTCTCCCTGAGGAAGAGTCTATCTTTTTTCCACTGAGTATATAAGAAGACTAGTAGATTAGCCTGCTGTCTCAGGCGCTTAAGTTAGTTGCCTAAAGTTAAGTGATGTGGAGGCTGTTCTTTCCCCTTTCCCATAAAATTTATAATTAATCAAGTGAAAATCAGTTGATGAGCAATACACAGGGGAAAGTGTCTACAGTCAGTAATCTAGACTGCTTTAACTAAATTTGTAGAATAAGTTCTACACAATGAATTATTCTACTTACTTTTCAACTAGTTTAATTCCTTTAATCTTTGAAGTACTTTGCAGTCATCAATACTTCTAGTTAGCTGAAGGATATTTCACAGTTTCTGCTAGATTCTTAAATCCTCATAGTTTGAACAGTTGCATCATCTCTAGTAACACCATTTGTCTAGTCAAAAGTTAGTGAAACTGCTGCAATTTCTGTACTATTACATGTTAGTTCCAGTTCTCCAGCACGACTTAAAAGCTTCAAATGTAATATTAGACACAGATTTAGATGAAAACAAATACTGTACTGTAAATGAAAGTGATATCTTGGGAGAAAACAAAGAAGTATTGTATTTCATTATATTTCTGCCCTCTTAGAAGTTTGAGTGTTTCTGAAACAGTCATCATTAATCCTAATACAATAGGCCCAGTGCTCAACATCTTTATAAATTACTTGGACTCAGGACTGGGATACTAAGCAAGTTTGCAGACAACAAAACTGGGAGGAGCTGATCACTCCCTCAAAGGCAGGGAGGCCCTGCAGAGAGACCTCAACAAATTAGAGAGATGGGCAATGACCAACCATATGGAGTTCAACAAGGGGAAGTGCTGGATTCTGCACCTGGGATGGGGCAATCTGGGATGTACGTACAGAGTGGGGAATGGGATGCTGGAAAGCAGCACGGAAAGGGACCTGAGGATCCTGGTTGATAGCAAGTTCAGTATGAGTCAGCAGTGTGCTGGCAGCCAGGAGGGCCAACTTACCATGTTCTGTGATTCTGTGAATATGGTGAAAATGCTGTAAATATTGTACAGTCTTGCAAAGTTTTACTAAAAGTTCAGCTACCTGTAGTGCTCTCTTGCTTATTCCTTCCATGGAAAAATCATTAATAAATATAAATATATAAAGCCTTGGAAGTAACTCTTCCTAGTACCTCATAGAATTTGTGTCTTAAAACAATACAGCAATGTCAGTGCCTCCTGATTCTTTTGCTCATTTTTATTTGTTGTTGTTTTTTTTCTTTTGGAATTTTTGTTTGTTTTAATTTTCAGAAATAATATCAGGTAATAGAATGCAAAATTTTATGTTTATCTCATAGGGACATTTAAAGGAAGTCTGGATATATAATAAGCTCACTTTGTATTCCAAACACAGTCTTTCTAGTAATAAATTATTTAAATGTCCAACTCGTGTAATGACAACACATTTATTCAAATTATCTTAATTATTTCTCAACAGCAGAGTCTAAAACTTTCAAATATGGTTTTTTTTCTCTTAGAAAATCGAGAGATCTTTTTGGTCTAAAATTTACTGAAAAGAAGAGAAGTAACTGCATTAACTTTTGTAGACTTTGGGTCATGCCTACAGCAATTTAAAATAAGCATCCATTCAAAAAGTTTTAGAACTCCTGTCTGACCCTTAAGGCCTTTCTTTGCTGCTGCAGCTTATGAACTTCTGAAAGGGTAAACTTTGAAAGAAATCCACAGGAAATACACACAAACCCCCCTTTATTTATGATCAAACTGTATGTGATTATTTTTCATGCATAACTCTTAAAATTCATCCCAAAGTGTCTTGATTGTATTGCATCTTCAAAGTGCATGGAAACAGAATTGAACTTACAAAGCTATTTGAAACTTAGGCTTTTGTAATAAAAATGTAAAAACCCCTCCTGGGTTATGTATTATACAGCAGAAAACTTAGGAAATAATCAAAGAGTTTGCAACTTATCTCCATAATCTTCACCCAACAATGAAGTTACACTCAATTTTTTCCAGAAAGCACTACTTGACTACTAGACAAAAGAGCTTCTGAAGAATTTAACGCATTTAGTAGAAAAAAATAGTCACTAATCCATTTGAAACAGATTCCCAGTGATCAAATAAGAAAGAAAAGCCTTGTACTTTTCAGGGGGTGATAGCAAAGAATTGTAGCCTAGTTTGTCTAATTACCATCCTTCCAATTGTATGTGAAAACCAGATCTTCAACATGAATAATATGCACAGTGTGTGCTTTTAAGTACACTTTCTTTGCAATTTTTACTTTGTTTGAATAACTGCAAAGATCAGGTCCTATATATGATCCATATGCTGCTCAGAACAGAAATATTTCAAGAGTGTTAAAAACTGTACCATTTTAAACGAGAGGATCTAAAAGTATAGTATTTTTGTAGACTGCAATTAATGCGTGTGAAACTCATTTTGCGTTACCTCACTATGATTTTTCTCATATATTAATATAGATTAAAAACATAGATGTCATCAGGCCTTAGGTGTAACAGTGATCCATTTTCTATTTTTTGCTAAGAAAATGGGTCTCTTGTTTCACCAACAGTGACAAAACAGAAGGAATTTTTAGGGAAAAAGATTCTTCTCAGTCAGTTGTAAAAGAAGGTTAAAGTGCATATGATCTTGAAGATTAAGGTTTCTTCAGAATTCTAAACTACTTAGATTTTGTTACAGTTCAAGTTTCAGCTATTTTGCATCAAAGTATTATAAATCCATGTGTATTTTTTGAGAGTGTAATAGAATTAAAACCTTTTTTATGAAATATTTCATCGTGAGCCCAAAAAGGATAAAAACCATTTTTCAACCTCTGACTCCTATTTTTTAATTCTTTACTGAAAATGTATAATTGTCGGAGTCAACCGCAAGAGGAATTTTCATTTAAAAAGACATTGAAATGGTATTAAAAGGGGCAAAGTATTTTGCCTTTTCATCAGTTAAATCTGTTGGATTACAGTTTCATGCTCTGAAAGAACAGGACAGTGAAATGCATTATAGAAACAGAGAACACACTTCACCTTGTCTCCAATGATTTACTTTTACTACATTATTCTCCAGGTGTTCTGTAGAGAATTGCATCTGACAGATATGGAGAAACATTGAACAGGAAGCATTTGCTAGGATACCGCTGCTGATAAATAGGAGACAAACACAGAGATATGGATGTTTTAGACTGAGAGCAGAAGAGGAACAGCAAATATTTTCTAAAAAAATAATTTCACTGATTATCCTTATGTTACCATGCTCTTCAGGTATAAAGCAATGGAATTACTTCAAAAAAAATTAATTCCTTCCTGTTTAATTCAAATTTTTTTCCCTATATTTTGAGCTACCATATAGATGGTAAACACCCAGACATAAAAGTTTGACTGCAATGTGGAGATAGCTGACCAATGAGAATAATATATGACAGAAAACACTGAGTTTGTGTAACTTTTACTCACCTATGATTTCTTTTAAAGGCAAGAAGTGCAAACACTGTTTCTCAGGCAGCAAGTAACACTGAGCTGCTCACTAAAGAAAGGAAGATTAAAAATAATAAGAAAAAAAAAATACACACCTGTGAGAAATTCATTCTCTCTGAGCAAATGACAGATAGACAGATAGAACCCGGGTTTGTGTGAAGTTTTTCCCATAGGGCTCATGGAGCTGAAGAAAGGAAGACTGGATACAGACTTGGAAAACAGAAGAAAGTCCAGACAGGAACGTCAAGATAAATGGAAGAGAGAAGGTAGCATAAAAAACTGATGGCCTGCATTTACTGAACAACAGAAGCTGAATGGCAGATCAATAAACCAAAAAAAGAACAACTGTGAGAACATGGCAGGAGGATTAAGTAGCCAGCTTAGGAACAGCTATGCTGCAGTGGGCAGCAATGAGGAGAAACACACTGAAAGAGAAGATAGAATGACAGAAGAGAGAAGATGCTAGTCCCATAAGAGAAGAGATAATGGAGATAGCTGTGAGAAGTTGTCCAAGTATAAACAAAGACATTACACAGAAGAGAGGGCAGGATAGTCAATGGAGAGAAGAAATAACTCAGAATACAGCTTTGAGATGAGAGGCAGTGGTTTTGTGACTAGATAGTCCTTGGTTAGAATTATCAAACCTGCCACTAAAACAGATCTAGAAGAAAGTCAGTATAAAGTCTGCCAGGAGCAAGCATGGACATTGTGAGGTTGGGGATGAAAGGGATTTTCAAAACAATAGGGAAATATACATTGATTATTTTCCATGCTGGCACATGCTCTAGATTTTAAATGGAACAGATCAAGGAAATTACTTTAATTTGGAGAAGCTCATGAGAGACACAACTGCCTCATGTGAGTTCCAACACAATTGTTCCACCTGCTGGGGAAGGAACCTAGACATGGTCATTCTCCTCTAGGACTGCTTCATAGAGGTAGATTATAACAAACTTATCAGATATATAAAATTAAATATATAATTTCTTGCACTAAGTGCAAGAAGTATATTTTTTAATACATAAATATACACTATAGTGTATATGAACTACTTTGCACTATAAACATGTATTTTGGTAAGATGAAATATTGGTGTCACATGGTATTATATTGGACATTATTAAAGGTAATGGGAAAGAACACCACTAGAATGTGAACAGCAAAACATATAAGGACAGACTCATAAGGAAATTTCAAAAATCTGTAAGGGAAGATGGAGCTCCAAGAAGACAATGAAGCACTAATAAACACCAATTTAATATTTTCATTAACAACCTTGGAAAGGAAAATGCAAAGGTATTTATCTTATTGATGCAAAACTGACAACATTGTGAGAATGGGAAAGATCAGATCCTTGTAATAGAAGGACTCAAAAACATTAAGGAATGGTATACAAATATGGATGAAATTCAACTGCAGAAAGTAAAGGTCATTCATGCAAACACCAATAATGAGAATTTCTTCTATAATCCAGGAGCTTCTCAGTTGGAAACAATAAAGAAAAAAAAGCAGCTGGATCTATTAATCAGTCACAGAATATTCATGAGCTACCAACGCCATGCAAGCATGAAAAAGTGTATATGATTCCAGGTTTTACAACGGAAGTTACAGGCCATTCCTCAAAGAGCCATGGTGTTATTCCTATAGCCTTAATGGTAATACACCAGCAAGTAATAAAGAGGAGATATTTTGTAAATTAAACAAGCAATGGACTCATATTCTGAAAAAATGATTAAGTGCTGGCATTTTAGCAAAAGCAGTATAGACTTGTTTATCTAATATTATGCACTAAGTATTAACTACGTATTAAAGTCAGGGACTGGTCCCTGTTATTCTGGTCTAATGCAATTGCACAAAATAATACAGGTTCAGCCCCAAGAAAAGTTACAATTGCAGGTTTAATCATTCAAATACTTACATCCATTGATAATTGAATATCAAGATACTTTTAATATTTCATATTCAAAATAATTGGTTTAATAGCTATCCATTTAGTAATCAGAGAAGGAGATTCAGAATAGGAATGTGAGTTGACAATGACATATTCAAATCCATATGCCAAGTGAAATACATGATGATGGAAAGCACCTAATAAGAAGGTCATGCAAACATAATGCTGCTACTCACACATTTATTACTCTGTTTATTCATTTTGTTAATCATCTCCTATGAGGCGCAATCACTAACAGATATCCTGGATTTCTAACCATTGCAACATGTATTGCTGATTGTCACTGAGCATGAACCTTGTGGGTCCCTTCCAAGTCAGAGTATTCTAATATCAAAGAACTTGTGTGACAGAACAGCTCCCCCTATTTATTAACTATTTATGAAGTTGCAATGGCGGCATAGTAATTTTCAAGTTGATACAGAGAGGATATGGCTAAAAGCAGGCATTGAGAGGATGCAAATTTTTTCCAAGAGCAATATCAGTTTTCTGGTAGTGACATGTGAGGACTCTGATCTTTTTACAGTTATGCAGTGGCCAAGAACTAGAATTGGCTCCCTGAGGATTTTCCTTTGCAGCATAAGATTTATTAAATATTCCTCTTTCACCTACACTGACCTGGTTTTAGTTTATAATTATTCGAAGAATATTCCTTGCAACATTTCTCTAACAAGTAAGCAGTAAGTGAAGAAAGCAATCAGTAGGAAGTCAGTACAAATTATCTATTTCATTTGAAATCTATCTTCCATAAGGATTAAATATAAGTTATATGAATATTTACCATAAAAAAAGCTGCAGAGTAGGTGGATGGAGAATTTATTGAAACAGCATAAAAGAAGGTATGAGGATTGCTAGGTGCACTCAAATACAGAGACAAAACAAGACATAAACAAATTCTTTGCATTATCTTATTGCAGGGAAAACCCTTTCTCCTTAAGTTAAGCTATCATAATTTTATTCACTTGCAAAACCAGGTTAGGTTTCACACTATAAAATTTAAACTTCCAGAAATGCAATTTTCTATAATATTTCAGCCAGCATGTAGATACTGTTAGATATTTCCTTATTATTTGAAGACAGTACAGTAACAGTTGACTTGTGGGCACAGAATAAAATAGTGTTCATCAGCCCAATAAAGTTTATTTGTTGATTTTGGATTTGCAGGGGATTTTTTTGCCTTTTGTCACATTGAAAAGATTATACTACTCAATCACTCAAATTCTATGGATTAAAGTCTGCACAGGCAGTCCAATTGTTGCTATCAAAATTGCATGACTTATCAGTTGAAATTATTCTTATTAACAGCTGCTTCAAAACAAATTAAGGATTCATCAGTTATTCCTAAACCAAGAGGTGAAGAAGAGTTTTTTAAGGAAGCCAAAACATGTTAGTACCTTCAATTAAGACTCTTATTTTGTGCTCCTTGCCTTCTTGAGTTCAGACTGAAAAAGCACACATTATGTTGAGGATAAGCTGAGCTTTCTTTAGCTGCTTGGGCCCATACCACCATGAATACAAACTACATGCAATGAGAAATGGACTTGCACTAGGATGAATTGACACTGACTTATTGACCCACTCATCAATGGAGATAAAAATCTACTTGCTGATAAGAGGCAACAGATCCTACTCAGAGTGGACACTGTACTCAGCATCAGAAAGGTGCTGAAGATGTTGGAGACAGAATTTAATCAGTTGTGAGCACACTAATGGACATGAGAATGAAGAGGCCATTCGGTGTCATAATTCTCTGGCTCTTGCAGAATCATTTGCTGCTATACTATCCTGAAAAAAAAAAAAAAAAAAGCCATTTTAAAAATTAAAATATATACATTTCTTGAGAATATGTTTCTTTTTTCTGTTCTGGAATAGGGCAGTTAGCTTGAGATGACACCTGCACAAAACCAGTGGAATCTCCATGAAAATTTCTGCTAAAATTCAACACCCCTCTTGTAAGCATGGATTTAGTATGATTTCCCAATAATTTAAAACACAGTCATTTCTTTAAGGTGATGGCAAAAGTTTTACCCTCAACATGACCTCAATCCTTTTCCTTATTTTCAAGGTTTACCAAAATAAAGAAACCAGATATTTATAATAAAATTTTGCAAGTACTGGCCAATAAGTAAGCCATAATACCTTTTTCATAATTTCAGTATGAGGCAATTTTAATACAAATACTCCAAAAATATATTGTGTGAGACAAGAACTTGATGAAAAATATATTAAAGTAATTTAACATTGGTAAAATCACAGCAGAAGTATCAGAACTTGGTTAAAGTATGTCACAATTGCCTGTAAGCAAGGCAAATAACCAGGTGTAAAAGTATTGCATCACAATATTACATTTTTTGTCTTTTAAATTAGTACAAGATTATAAAGCTATGAAGAGCCAGTGCAGCAACAGTAGTAACTGCAGTCATTGTTTAGTGACTGTCAAACTGAGATATGAAGGTTGTCAGCATGCATTTTATACACTATACAAAAAAAAGAGGATCATTTGAAAGCCATATTTTACCTTGCAGTTGCTATACAGTCTGATTAGTTATATCAAAGGATAGGATGGACTAGAAACAGCATCTTCTCATTGCTAGCATTAATCCATACATTTTTAGGAAAGTACCTTTTTAACAATGAAGATGGGGTGGTAAATACTTGAAAATATATTAAACGTACTTCTAGTATTCTTATATCGACTTCTCTTACATAGATTTCTCTTACATTGATGCATTTATATGGCTTACCTTCTTTGTTTATAGCACAAATAATACAAAATTGAAAATATTTGACAAAATTATGTGAGAATTGATACAATATGAATTAAGCTAACAAGCAATTATCATGAAAGTACATTACAGGCAATTTACCTCTGTTCTGCTATAGATTGTACATTTGTGATACATACAGAGTAAAACAAGATATTTAATAACTGTGAGAGCAAAAGGTCTCATTAAGTTCTAAGCAACTCCTAAAGTCAGGCATTTTCCTGGAAAAAGCAAAGCAAGATGTATTGAGAAAGAAGTTGGTGAGGTAAGCAAACATAACAAACAGAAACAGCATCCACATGTAAAACTGGATACCTATTACCATTGGAGGTATTGATAACATGCCATATGAAATGTGAGAACAAGTGAAAATTACTAAAGATGATTCAAGTGCTTACACTTGCCTTCTCATAATCAGCTGGCATATTGCCAGAAAATAGTCAGTTTAAGTAGAATTCCAGTAACAACCAGTGGCCATTTAAGGTGGACCAAACACAGTATAAATTCCTTCAGAATCTCTGAAATGGAGCATATATTACACTACTTGGATTATTGAAGACAATATATCAAGCTAATTCAGGTGAGACAACTTCTAATTATGTCTGATCAATTTTTTTTTTATGTTTTTGTCATGATTTTACATTACTGCAATTGTATTTTAATTTAACTACTAAATTTAACTACTAAAGCTTTAAAGCTCTCTCTTCAACTACCTGAAAGAGGGTGGCATCTCTCTCTTCTGACAGGATCAGAGGAAATGGCCTTAAGTTGTGCCAGGGGAGGTTTAGATTGATTATTAGGAAAACAATCTTCACTATAAGAGTGTTCACACATTGAAATAGGCTGTCCAGCTAAAGCGATACCACCATCCCTGGAAGGGATGTGCAAAGGAAGAAGAAGGAAGAGACAGGACATTTGGAATGATGGTGTTTGTCTTCCCAAGTAACCCTTACACATGATGGTGCCTTGCTCTCCTGGAGATGGTGGCACACCTTCATCCTGCCCATGGGGAAGAAGCAAATTAATTTCTTGTTTTGCTTTCTTGTGTGAGTGGCTTTTGCTTTCCCTATTAAACTGTCTTTACGTCTATCCATGAGTTCTCTAGCTTTTCCTGTCTGATTAGGGTTAGGGTTTGGGATTGAGTGTGTGGATGTGTGGTACTGAATTTCTGGTTAGGCTTAAACCACAACTGATATTATGGGAAATTTGGGGGAACAAGTTCTAGAAATACATGCTTCAGAAGTCTGCCTGACTCATGGTCCTGCCACAATCAGGAAAATTAATCTGATTAACTGGGAAATATTGTTGCTTCATGGAATCATAGAACAGCTTGGATTGGAAGGGACGTTTGAATTAAATCTGGTTTTGCCTTTTCTCTTTCTTCTGTTTCCACTTTCTGGTGGAAAAGAAACAAATTTTAGCATTCCTTTAAGATGTGAGATGTCATAAAAATATTGAAATTTTCATTCTCTTGCCATTTCACTATTCATAATTCCCTGCCTACAGAAGGTCCCTCCAAATGTGTGCAGTGTAACTCTTGGCAAGCATCACTGCAGATGAAATTTTAAGGTTTAAGGGCATGAAATATTTCCTTAAACCATTTTTAGGCTGGCCTGGTTCTTGATAGCTGTGGGATCCAGCTGTCCAACCCTCTAGCTTAAATTAATATATATCAGGGCTACTGTTATCAAGGGAAATACAGCCCTGTAACCCACCTCCAGACCCCATTGTGACTCCTGTTGTATGGATTGGAAAAATTAATTCAGGATCCTTTCTCCTGTCCCTGTGCTTTCACTTCAATGTGGAAGTCACACTTTCATAAAGCTATTCTATACCACTGAAACCACAGGCTGGAGTTCTACAAGGCAGCTGCCTCTGACAATGAACAGCAAAAAGGGACAATAAATGGAAACGGTTGAAATTGTGTGACCCATCACTTACACAAGGAGCAGTGACTTATCAAGTATAAAATATATATGGCTGAAATCAATTTTTGTTACAATATCATGACGAAATTTGAAACAGAAAAGTTGCATTTAAATAAGTGATATGGTGTTTTACCCATGAAATTTTATTTAAATGATTGTCTGAAATGTGAGGAGGGCTTTTTTTTTTTTTTTAATCTGCTTTTCTTTTATAGCACTTTAACACAGTTACAATTTTTCTTGGTGTCAATTTTAACCTCCCATGGTTTACATACACTTTAACTTTCCCTTTAAGAAGCAGTGTGAATATCTTAACAAACTTCTTTGTTAATTTATAATGGTATTACATAATTGAACAAATTATGAAGATTTTATTCACTTTCCAGGCAGAATTTTATTCAATCAATATAATTAACATCTAATATTTTGCAAGTGAAGTTGACATCCTGTAACCTGGCCTTTTGCTGATCATGCAATACTGTTACTTTCAACTTTGTCTAATTTCTATAGACTGTCTTGTTATCCCATCTTCCTTTTCTTTATACAGCTCTGAAACTAATTGATCAGTATGCTGCTCACTGGCCCATTACTTGAATAGTTTCCTACAAAATAAACCATTTTTTTTATTTTTTTTTTTTTACTGAAAGAGGCTCAGTCTTATCACTGGTTTCTTCTTCCTCTGAGGTTGGACACTCATTGATGCTCTCATTTTGTTCGGGATGTGGTTTTAAAGCTATTCTGTCAGCTTTCACTTTGCAGTAGACTGACAATTCAGAAGTTAATTGCATTGACATTAACCTGATTTAACAGTCTAAAGTATCAATAAATCATTTCTTTAGCCACTGCACTTTTCCTACTTCTTTACTGATATACTGCACCTGAAGTGATAAATAGGTGGAAAACACCCTTTTCTTCTAAAATACTTTGTATTCTTAATAATATCTTTCTGAAGAAAAAAAGGTACCTTTAATACACAGAAACACATAAAAATATGTTAACCAGAGTTCTTCAGCTTTGCTATTCTTATCCCTTTTAAAAGATTCAGTTTTAGGAAGACATTGTACTTAGGGGAATACAGTTTTAATTGTTAAGTAGTCTGACTGACAAGTCCAGCTACAGATCCATAATAAAACTCCTCTAAATAACCCAAAATGTCTCCTGAAGACAAAAATTCTCTTTTCTTTCTCCTTTCCCATCCTCAGACCTATGTGTTTCGAAGTACCCTATGAACACATACCAAGAGCACTCACATAACTTGTTTTACTGGCAGTGTGGAACAAAAGTCCTTCTTATCTGCTGTCTGCATTGAGTGACATTATTATCTGTTGCAATGCACCTCTCCGTTTGAACTCAAACTTCAGTGCAGCATTTCAACATTGGTTTCCAACAGTAAATCAATAGTACTTGTAAGTAAAATTTACTGTGAAATTTTAATCACTACTTTGCTACTAAAAGTGAAACTGTAAGCTAACATAAGTAACCAATCAAGCAAAGGTTTTATACCTATTCATAAGAATCTGCAAATGTAGCTACATATATAATACTTCCCAAACATAAATGCATAGTTGAAAAAATATAAAAACAATAAAACTATAAACTAGCCACGTTATGTTGTGCATACATATGTCTATGGCTTTAATTGCTGTACATGAAATATTATCTTTGGGAAACATGGAGATTTCTACATATCTGAATGAAACAACACTTTTGAGGATTGAAAAAAAAAAAAAACAAAAACAAAAACAAAAATAGAAAAAATATTCACAAATTATTTCCCTAAAGTTCTTAAAATATAGTCTATGCCCTGGAGCTGCTAGATAAGAGGAAGTTTTATCATTACCCTCGGTTACATTTTTGAAAGAGTCTGTGTAATGAACTTCCACTTAGTATGGTTCCCATTGTAAGAATGAATGACATTTTGTATGGAGTGACAAGGAGAAAAGAAAATCAATTTTGTGGTTTTAACCTTACTCAGCATACATGTATATGGCAAGCTCTCACTCTCTACTTTGTGAATGTATGAATCCATGAATTTGTGGGGATGTATATCAAGAAAGAGGAAGAAAGAGAAAAAAAATAAAAAGTAGAGAAAAAACTTCGTGCTTATGTTCACTGAGTAAATGTTGAATTTTCAAATAAAAATAAACCTCAAATCATTTCCCTGCTTCCTATTTGGCTTATAACTGAATAACTTTTTTCAACATTATTTCTTCTGAGGACGAAACTGTAAAGCTGTGGGAATCAGAGAACATTCCTTACCTTAGGCAAGAAAAGAGGAAAATAATTTCCACCTCGTAGGTTCTAACAATCCATGTGGTTACTAGTTTTTAATACATAATGAATAGATTTGAGTCTAGTGACAAGAATGGGGAATAATAGCATATCTAACAAAGTACAAATTTTCCACCTTTCAAGGAGAAGGAGTTAAAACCTTTCATCAAAAGCCATTTTTAATGCAGATAGCATACTGACAAGAAAAGATCACCCTAAACTGCTTAAATTTAGAGTGTGATAACCTTTAAAGGAAAAACTAATCAATTTTCTAAATACAGCAGACAAAAAGTTCAAATTATAAGAATCGCTTGTCAAAACTAATAAAACAGGGCCATATCTAATATTAGTTTTTTGGACTACATTTAGCATTTAAAATTTTAAATGAAGTCTTAGTAAAGAAGTAGCATTATTTGTGCTGTGTACTTCATGTGTAAAGAGAAACTAAAATCTTAAGTCATTTCATACCAAGCCAAGGGAAAGGGAAGTAGCATGAGTAAAGTCAAAACATTCAGCAAGGTTCAAGTATAGGGTTCATTCAAGGAAGCTTTATTGGTTTCGTTGGGATACAATTAATTAATATTCATTAGACACTTAAAAAGTTGGTTATCTATCTTAGAGATTACTACAAAATCACTATATAGTCAATATAAAATGTTACGAACTTCCTGAAAGCAACATATCCCATGCCTTCTTTTTTTTTTTTAAGTAAGCCTCTAAAATAAGAAGCATTAAATAGTCATCTCTATCCAGAGATAGGTGAAGATGATTAGCTTATCCCTACACCATATGTCTCATTACAACAGTATTTTTTTCAGACTTAGATGCATGCCCAAATTCACACAGAGATTAGTGTGACTCTGCTTTGTGAAAGCATTTTTGTATCATATGTGACAAAATTACTTGGATATTCATTGTATGAATGTATTATTTAACTATAACAGTAGAACTCTGTAAGAATAAGAAAGGGGAAGACAAACCACAAGAAGAAATTTTGATAAACATTTCAGGGTGCCTAAAATGTGAAGACAATGTTATTTCCAGACAAGTTCCTATCATCACACACAGCCAAGTTTCTAATCTCATTTTACCCTTGTAGGGAAACAGCACATCAGCATTTAATAGTTAGATAGATACAGTTCCCAAGGGGTAAAAAGTCTGCTGCTGAGAAGCCATGGTGACTGATGGAAGGAAACAGAGGTGAGAATTACAGAATAATATAATTATAGAATCATCTAGGTTGGGAAAGACCTTTAAGTTCATCGAATCCAAACCTTTACCCAACATTACTAAGTTGCACATGTAAACCGTCTCCAAGTAGATTGAAACAATCAAAATTATAGGCTTTTGCCATTTTAAATCCCATTCTGAATGTCAAAGAAAATGAATATCTAATAAATAATTACATAAAAAGGCAGTTCCCTCTAGGCTGTAGACTGCTATTCCATGGATGTTACCTAGTATGATGGATTTATTGTACCATGGTGGGTAATATAGGGCAAATTATGTCATCCTTACTCATACTTCATACCAAGGATGTAATTTTTTTTACAGACTGAGGATGCATGCAAAAACAGTGCAAACCATTCTTACTGATTCACTGGACAAGGAAGACTTAAAAAAATGTAAAAACAATTCGGAGAAAAAAATCATATTGTTTCTAAATTATGTCAAAGATTGATTCATTTCTTTTTTAAGAAAGCTCAGAACAAAACTAGGCTCTGATGTGCTTCTGCTTACCAGCTACCTTTGTAACAAGAACTTGCTCATTTCACAATCATCTCTGAAGCTTCCAGTCCCCCTTGACTTCCTGGTCCTGCACAGTGAAGACAGTGTCACAGTTACTAAATCTGCTTGAAAGCCACTGTCTCATAGGCAGGCAAATGCAGAAAAATGTAGGATGTGGACAGCTACGTCAGTTTGCCATCACTGCTGGGATAAGGTCAGATTATAACAGTTTATTTACACTGAGTTTTATTGCTACCAACAAGATTAACTTATGTTTGCATATAAGAAGGTTGTCCCGTTACTCTGCTCATAACTGGTGGTAAGCCTGGCCTCCAGGAGGTAAATGTTTCTAAGTCTGGTCAGAAACACTGGATAAACATCACCAAGGCATGGGTCATGGAGACCAGCAGCCCTGTGGAAGGGCAGGGTGTTTTCTGACCTTTCTTACTGTGCCTTCAAGGCATGGGATGTTACGCCTGGGGATACATACTCAGAGGGGGGGCTGGAGAGCAATCAGTTTTGCAGCAGTTGCATGAGCATATGCTGGTGATTTTTATGAGGTAACAAGAAGTTGGAATCGATGAAGTTCAGCTTCTAACAGAAGAATAATGGCAGAAGTGGCCCATGCAGCTCTTTACCTTCCAAGCAAAAGATTAGATCATCACGTCTCAAGATTTTTAAAGCAGAACAGTAGCTCAGCCATCCACCTGAGTAGATGAATGGGACTGTGTGAAGTAAAAAATTATAGTCTTTTTGGTTTATAGATATTTGCATGGGATAGAATGAGTGAACTGATTTATTCCATGAAACTCCTTATTGAACTCATACAGTACTTATATTCTTTTAAAGAAAGTGCTGTTGGAAGGGAAATAAGCTGTTCCTTCCCAGATTAATTTCCTCTCTGCATTCCTCTACACTGATTCATCTCTAGTAATTGACACACTCTGAGAAGGCATCAGTCTGCCTAATTTAAGCACCTAAAACTAGGCAGACAGGAACTGTGTTTAGAGGCTTTCAAAAATACCTAACTGTTCACCATTTTCTATACACAGAAGTTAGGCACTGGGGTTTTTTTTTATTCCTAGAAAAGTAGGTGTGAAAGAAGGTATCTGTAATACGGAGATTAGATCTCACTCTTGGCTATCAGGAAAAGCATAGTCTTTGACCATACAGCATAGGTGTCTGACTATAGGGATTGACTTAGGATGACCAAACATAGGAATGGGCTGCCCAGAGAGGTTGTGGAATGTTCATCCTTGGAAAAATTCAAAACCCAGCTGAACATGGCCCTGTGCCACTTTCTATAGAAGACCCTGTTTTGAGCAGGACAATTGGACTAAATGATGTCCAGAGGTGCCAGTCAATTTCAGCTGTTCTGTGATTCTGGGATTTTGCATTTCTCCCTGATCACCTGACTGTGGTTCCACCTCTTTTAAGTGTCCTTTTCATGCCTGAGTTGAATCAGGACCAGCTTGTTCATCTGTGCATGTGTCCTGTCACCATGGCTTGATTTCCTGCTCATTAGAATGGACCATTCTTGAGACCGGAGGAGCTGATGTTTGAAACCAAGCAACTGCCTTGGAACCCTCCTCTCTTCAGTGTGGTTTCCCGTGGGATTCTTCTCACAGGTCCCTAAACAGATCAAAGTTCACTCTCCTGAAATCCAAGGTTGGAACCCTGCTGTTTGCTTTGGTCTCCTCTCTTGGGATCCTGAATTCCACCATCTCATGGCTACTATAACGGCCAAAATCCCCAGCAAGTTCTTCCTCCTTTTTAAGGATCACATCCAGCAGAGAATGTCCCTTCATCAACAGCACTGTCACCGATGTAATGAATTTATCACACTAATGCACACACCTGTACTGCTTATGATCTGATTTGCTGGTCTTCTGGAAAACATTAAATACTTTATAGAAAAAATTTCCTTCAAAACAGAGCAAATGGAATCCTGTCTTTGGGTCTGCAGTGTTAAGGGTTTTTTGTAAGACTGTGTACCTGGGTAATACAGAGTGTATTGTCTTCTTTTTACAGCTACCAATTCCACAGTACCAGTTATCTTGTATATTACTGTGCTGGTTTAGTAGTCTTGTTGGGTTTTTTAAATCAATGTGTCACTAATTTTAGGATTTTTATTTCTGCAGGAAGAGAAGTGAACATCTTATGTTTAAAATTATATTCTCTCCCAAGTTACTTAGCAGGAAACAGTAAGATTAACATAATAAAGTTCAGTTTGAGCTTGAATGTTAACCAAACAGACATCTTTATGCTCTATGAATAACTAAAAAGGAAGCATAGTGTGATGGAAAAAAATGTAGTAAACAATGTGCTTAAAGTCCACCTTTCACAACTTAATCATAAATCAAGTTTGTGTTAAACTCAATTGAAGATGATGACCCCCAGGGGTAAACTCACCACCTGTTTATGCTAAGGAGAAAAAAATTTCAGCTTCAAAATACATTTAATCAAGAAACTAAACAATGGGAAATTTTTGAAAATTTTAAGAAGTCTAGGAGACTAAGCTAGGAAATTAATTATATACAAACAAAACCCAAAGATCAAGATGAAAATCTGTCAGTCTCTTTCTGACACAGCCTTTTCCTTTTTCTGTTATTTACCAAAAGAATGTAAATAATAAGACATGAAAAGAAATGTAAATGAGCAGTTGAATGAAATGTCTTTAAGAGTATAAGGGAATAATACATTCTGGGCAGATGAAGATCCACTCAATAGTGAGTCCTCCAGAGTTGAAACTCATGCTTAGAGGCTTCTCAGAATAAATAAATGGTGGCACTCTATAGACATATGAAGGCCTTTGGTCTATTCAATTGTGGGTAAAAAATGAAAAGCCACACAGAATAATTTGTGCATATCTGTACCTTAGGCATGGCTTTTAACATGCTCTACAAGACAAAATAACGGTTAACAATGTTGACAGTGAAGGTATCTTGCTCACAATTTCATAATATCTGGCAAATAAACACACTTCCTGCTATATATCATTGTCCCAGGCTTTCTGCAGATACCAGCAGGCACTCCTAAGCAGTTGTACTAAGCTTCTCTTTTCAAAGACTTTTTATGACTCTAAGAACTAGGTATGATTGATTGCAACAAAACTTAAAATCATGGAATAGGAAAAAAACCCCTCTCTTTAAATTGAGAAGACTGATGTGAAGAACCTGAAAGCTTTTCTTGGCTAATCAGGACATTTTAGTCTTAAAGATTAATGTGAAAATCGTCACAAGTAAGGGGGAGGAATGTTGTGATCTTATTAATTCAGGATTTTTCAGGCTTCTGAGTGAAAACTGTAGAAGAAATGGTACCAAGAGCTGGGAGGATTCTTTCCTCATGATTTTCTAACCATGCTGGATGCATGAGGTGGAGTTGAGGACTGGACAAATGACTGGAGCTGCTGTCGGGAGTGTATTGACTGCACTGAATGACCACGCCTACTTTTGACATACTATATAGGCGTAAACTGAAAACTATTTTGAACATCAGCTCCTCATCAAGGAATACTCTTCCATGAGAATTTTGAGCTCCTGTACTTCACACATCTAGGGAAGTTGGCAGAAAGGCTACACTGCCAACAGAGAGAATCTGGAAAATATCCACAGAAGATTCTGAAATCAGAAGAACTTCAGAAATGCGAATTTTAGATATGACAACATCAGCTATCTGACCTAGAAGGAAGATAAAAAAACCCTTCTAATCCTACAAGCAAAGCAAAGCAAAATTGAGGCCATGCACTGCCTTCCTTAACATGAAGAAGCCAAATTTTAAATATACCAGAGATTTACAACTCTCACACACGTAAGTTATTAGACTAACTCCAGAGCAAGAGCAGTGTGTTTTAGCATACTAATAAGAAATTTGACCTTGACTATTACCTGTTGTGAATAAGGAGGATAAAGAAAACGAACTGAAGAAAACTATAATCTAATGTGACCGTTGCAATATTTAGTTCGAATTGATTTCAATGGCAAATGCTCTTGCATATGAACCACAACTAAAATTATTCTTACACTCTTTATAAGATAAAACATGAACAAGTAATATTTGTTATGTAATAATATGAATTGGACCATATTTAATGTTTTAATGAATTCATCTGATGTAATGCTGGGTGTATGCTGTACAGATATATTCATCTGCACAAGTCACCCTAAGATTTTTGAATGGTACGAAAAATCTTTCTATTGATAATTTAGGACTCATATATTGCTAGCTTTGATGTATATTTCTACATTTGATTATAGTCATAGACTATGTTAGGCTAATTGACAATAAGTGCAATAAAGTGATTATTCTAAGGTGGGGATAATAGCTTCCCAGCAACTCTTTTTAGGAAGTCAAAAATTCACATTATCTATTCTGTAGACCCAACAAAAATGTATCAGTCTAAACACAAAAAAAAAAAAAAAAAAAAAAAGCAATCACTAGTCAATAGTATTTTATTTAATTTAAATAAGAAAAGCTAACACAAGGGGATGTCATATGCTAATCACCAGTATGATTTAATCTTGTAACATAAAGTTTTGCTATGCAGTTAAACAAAAAAAAACAAAAAACAAACAACAGAGCTAGTCTTAGACCTTGTCTAGAGATGGAAAATCATCTAAATCTTTTGCACAGATATATTTTTAAGTTTATTAGCATGAACTCAAAGAAATCAGTACTTATATTGAAAGATAACTGAGGAAGAGGAAGCACGACACATGATGAAGAATGCAAAGACAAGCTGGTGTTTCATAAACACATGGGTTACATGTCAGGGTTTTGCTTTCATTTCCCTTTAGTTTCTATGGACACAGTACACCCAAGAGGTGGCCTGGCACTGCATGTACTTGCGAGGAGACCTAAGGCAGAGAAGAAGATCCTTGAAGAAAATGGCAAACTGAGAGCAGACCTTCACCTCAGGCCCTGATGGCACTACAGGCACAGGAACTTGCCACTCAGTGACACATTCCAGCACTATCCTCAGCCCCTGCCCTGCCTGATCCTGGTGACCCTGGCTTTATGCCCCAGTCCCCAGCATGACCTCAGCATAGCCACTTCCCTGCTGCTTTCAGAGCCCTAGCAGGTGCTGACATGGGGATGGATGCCATGTGTGGAGTGGGGAATTAGAGGAGCTTGTTACAGCTGAAACCAAGAGGCTGTGCTGAAATCTCTATTGCTAGTCTTTTTCCAGTGTAATTAAATGAATTAGTGTTTAAAATCCTCTGCCCTGGCTTGCTGAAAACAATACAATCTGTTTTGTAGCACAGTCTGATGTTTATGAAATTCCTTCCTCTAGAGGAAACAATAAACAAAGCCATGCTAACATCTGCTAAGGAAATAATAGCTAGGAATGGTATGTTCTCACAGAACATCACGGAAGACACCTTCTTAGAGACAGCCAGCTCACGATGTGGTAGCTAGATGACATCAAAGCACACAGAATTTGAGGGCTGATAAAATGACCTGCCACAGGTAGTCAGCTGAGCAGGAAGCTGACTGTCTCTCTACAGAGACCACTCTCTCTGATGCTGTTGCAGACTGTAATTAGTGGCTTGACCCCAGCTGGATGCAAGGCATTCACAAAAGCTGTTCTATCACTCCTCTCCACAAGTGGATAGGGGAGAGAACATATAATGAAAGGTTCCTGAGTTGAGAGAAGGACCTGGAGAGATCACTCACCAATGACTGTCATGGGCAAAACAGACTCAGCTTGGGAATATTAATTGAATTTATTACTTACAAAATCAGAGCAGGATAATGAGAAGTAAAATAATCTTTAAAACATCTGTCTCCAATCCCTTCCTCTTTCCCAGGCTCTATCTCCTCCCCCCACAGTGGTGCAGGGAGACAAGGAATGGGGGCTATGGTCAGTTCATCCCATGTTGGTTTTGCTGCTGCTGAGAGAGAGGAGTCCTTCCCCTGCTCCACTGTGGGGTCCCTCCACAGGAGACAGTCCCCCATGAACTTCTCCAGAGTCCATCCCGCTGGCAACAGTTCTTCATGAATTGCTGCCACATGGGTCACTCTTCCATAGGGTGCAGCCTTTCAGACAAAGGCTGCTCCAATGTGGATCCCTCACAGGGCCACAAGTCCTACCATGAAACCTGCTCCAGCATGGGCTCCTCTCTCCATAGGTTCACAGGTCCCTGCCAGGACCCTGCTCCAGCACTGACTTTCCATGTGTTCACAGCCTCTTTTCAGGCCTCCGCCTGCTCTGGCACGGATCTCCTCCACAGGCTGCAGGTGAATCTCTGCATTTCCATGGACTGCAGGGGCACAGCTCTCTCACCACGGGCTGCTGGGGAACATCAGCTCTGGCATCTGGAGCACCTCCTCACACTCTTTCTCCACAGACCTTGGTGTCTGCAGAGTTGATCACGTGTTCTCACTCCTCTCTTCTCTGGCTGCAATTACATCTGTGCAATAACTTCTTTTTTTTCCTTAAATATGATACCACAGAGGTGTTACTATCACTCCTGAATAGCTTGGCCTTGGCCAGCAGTGGGTCTGTCCCAAAGTCAGCTGGCATTGGCTCGGCAGGACATGACGGAAACTTCTGGCATCTTCTCACAGAAAGCCACCCCTGTAGCCTCCCCACTACCAAAACCTGGCCACAGCAACCCAATACACAGACCCATATCCACTCTGTTTCATTTCTTAATCAGGTTATTTGTTTCAGACTTATGTCTGTAGTGGTTTTGGTTCAGGCCCTTCCTGGTAACTGGGTCATAACCAAGGAAGTATTCCATCTAATTTCTTTACG
>JAWWTY010000037.1:15234827-15403468 GCA_035222235.1 Margarornis squamiger | reverse complement strand
GGGCAACAAAGATGGTGAAGGGCCTTGAGGGGAAGCCGTATGAGGAGCAGCTGAGGTCACTTGGTCTGTTCAGCCTGAAGAAGAGGAGACTGAGGGGAGACCTCACTGCAGTTACAACTTCCTTGTGAAAGGAAGAGGAAGAGCAGGCACTGATCTCTTCTCTGTGGTGACCAGTGAGAGAATCCAAGGGCATGGCATGAAGTTGTGTCAGGAGAGGTTTAGGTTGGATGCTAGGAAAAGGTTCTTGACCAAGGGGGTGGTTGGGCACTGGAAGAGGCTCCCCATGGAAGTGGTCACAGCACCAAGCTTGACAGAGTTCAAGAAGTGTTTGGATGATACTCTCAGGTACACAGAGTGAGTCTTGGGGATGGTCTTGTGCAGGGCTAAGAGTTGGACTCAATGATTTGTGTGAGTTCCTTCCAACTCAGCATATTCTGTGATTCTGCGATAAATTTAAATTTTGATTAATAAAATTAATATTCTTCTAAGATTTAAATAGTTTTATTCTTAAGAAATATATAAAACTTAAAAAAAATCTGAAAAATAAAGTGCTCTCTAATTTTAAAATGTATTCTATCACTTCTGTGGAATCTATGCAGCTTTTCCGTAAACCAAGGTGACAGGTTAAGGAAGTGTTATAGTTGACCCATGCAGTTTATTTGACCTAAAGGGTCTCTATAACAAAGCCGGAGAGGGGCTTCTGACAAGGACATGTAGTGATAGGACAAGGGGTAATGGCTTCAAACTGAAAGACAGTACTTTTAGAATAGATATTAGGAATAAAACCTTGGCTGTGAGGGTGGTGAAGAGGTTGCCCAGAGAAGTGTTCAAGGATGGGGTTCTAAGCAATGTGGTCTAGTGGAAGGTGTCCCTGATCATGGAGGGTTAGATCTAGAGGATTTTGAAAGTTGTTTCCCTCCCAAATCATTCCATGACTCTATGATTCTGTGATTTTCTTTGCTATCACAGTTGGACACAAAAATCCCTGCTTACCAGAGCACTGCAAACAGAGTTTGTCAGCTGGCAACCTCTGCTGATTATCAGTATATGGGCCATATATGCCATTCTATAAATATTGCACAGTTTTTAAATCACACAGCAAAATTGCATTTAAGTAATTACTCGTCAGGATGGAGGATGGCATGAAGCTTGAGATCTGGAGCACCTGCAGAAATTTAAAATATCTTTATTCCCCTATTTTGTCAGGTGGGAATGTTCACTGGTTGGACGTTTGGATCTGTAACATGTCTGAGTTGGGAATATGGTTACCCAAAGCAGAGTCCTCTAATGAAAATGTTTCATGCACCTTACTTTTTCTTTTAAATTAAAAAAAAAATAAATAAAAAAAATAAAAAAGGAAAAAAAAGACTGGTAAGTTTGGGGGGGGAGTACATTGAGAGAAGGAAAAGGACAAGATTTGTGAAAGTGACTACAAAGACAGGATGATAAGTCTCAATTTAATATCTTTGGTTTGATCTCATAATTCCCTACTTCTCAAAAGGAATTGGACCTAAAACTACTTTGCTGACAACTGCCTCTCTGATTTTCAAAATCTGAAATATCACTTCACTAAAATGTGATTGATCAAACCTTAAAAGTGGGAAAGCTAATTAGTCTACTAATAGTACAACTACCGAAAAATCAAGTTTATGTATTCAGAAATTTCCAGATGTTAAGAGCACAAAACAGAATACACACTGAGTGAAAAAGAATAACTGCTGCAAGGAAAGGACAACAATATTTTCTCTACAGGAGTACTGTAAGACAAGTACTTTCTACGTATTTATTATCCCCAAACCACTTCTATCAGTGATTATTTATCAATGATAAATAATCTAATCTTTTGTAAAGACGAGAGTCAAGAAGAAAAATATAGATAAGAAAGCAGTGGAAAAGTGTTTTACAGGGAGAAAATAAACAAAAAAATTACTTTACCTGACTTCCAACAGCCCCCTGCGATGCTACTTCCAAACATGACAGCCATACATTCTTTGACATCTCAGCCTGCCCCACTGACTGCATCCTTCCCATGCTTACACACAGGCTTTCTCCTTATTTCCTAACTTACTCTTCAACACAAAATCACCAAATCAGCTAGGTTGGAAAAGACCTCTGAGGTCATTGAATTCAACCTATGACCTAACACCAACTTATCAACTAGACCATGCCACTAAGTCCCACATCCAGTATTTTTTTAAACACCTCCAGGAACAGTGACTCAACCAACTCCCCAAGCAGCCCATTCCAATCACCCTTTCTGTTAAAAACTTCTTCCTAATGTCCAACCTAAACCTCCTCTGGCTCAGCTTAAGACTGTGTCTTCTTGTCCTATTGCTGGCTGCCTGGGAGAAGAGACTGACCCTCACCTGGCTACAACCTCCTTTCAGGTAGCTGTAGAGTGTGATAAGGTCTCCCCTGAGCCTTCTCCTCTGCAGGCTAAACAACTCCAGCTCCCTCAGCTGTTCCTCATAAGACTTGTGCTCCAGTCCCTTCACCTCATTGCCCTTCCCTGGACACGCTCCAGCACCTCAACATCCTTCCTAAATTGAGGAGCCCAGTATTGGACAACCTCATTTGAGGTGTGGCCTCACCAGTGCTAAGTACAGGTGAAGAGCCACTGCCTTGGTCCTGCTGGCCACACTATTCCTGATACAGGCCAGGATGCCATTGGCCTTCTTGGACACCTGGGCACACTGCTGGCTCATGTTCAGTAGCTGTCATCCAGAACTCCCAGGTCCCTTTCTGCCTGGTTACTCTCCAGCCACTCTGTCCCCAGCCTGCAGCATGCCATGGGGTTGTTGTGGTTAAAGTGAAGGACCAGGCACTTGGCCTTGTTGAACCTCATGCCATTGGCCTTGGCCCATCTATCCAACCTGTCAAGATCCTTCTGCAGAGCCCTTCTACCCTGCAGCACATTGACAATCCCCCCCATCTAGGTGCCATCTGCAAATTTGCTAATGGTGAACTCGGTTGCCTCATCCAGATCATCAATAAAGATATTAAACAGGACTGGGCATAACACTGACCCCTGGGGAACACCACTACTGACTGGCCACCAGCTGGATACAGCACCATTCACCAGCACTCTCTGAGCCCGACCATCCAGCCAGTTCCTAACCCATCAGAGTGCGCACCTGTCCAAGCCATGGGCTGCCGGCTTTTCCAGGAGTATGCCATGGGAGACAGTGTCAAAGGCTTTGCTGAAGTCCAGGCAGACTACAACCACAGCCTTCCCCTCATCCACCAGGTGGATCACCTGGTCATAAAAAGAGAATAGATTGGTCAGGCAGGACCTGGCCCTCCTAAATCCATGCTGGCTGGGTCTCATCCTTCAGCTGTCCTGTGTATGCCGGGTGATTGCATCCAAGATGGTCTGTTCCATAAACTTGCTGGGCACTGAGTTCAGGCTGACAGACCTGTAGTTTTCTGGATCTTCCTTCTGGCCCTTCTTATGAATGGGCATCACACTGGTCAACTTCCAGTCATCTGGGACCTCCCCAGTAAGCCAGAACTGATGATAAATAATGGAGAGCTGCTTGGTGAGCTCTTCTGCCTGTTCCCTCACCACCCTAGGATGGATCCCAACTGGTCCCATAAACTTGTAAGGATCTAAGTGGCTCAGTAGGTCACTAACTGTTTCCTCCTGGATTACAGGGAGGCTATTTGGCTCCTTGTCCCTGTCTACAACCTCAGGAGGCCAGTTGTCCTGAGAACAACCTGTCTTATTATTGAAAACTGAGGCAAAGAAGCTCTTAAGTATCTTAGCCTTTTCCTGATCTTTGGTGACTATATTCCCCCAGCATCCAGTAAAGAATGGAAGTTTTCCTTGCCCCTTCTTTTGTTATTAATATATTTATAAAAACACTTTTTATTGTCCTTTACGGAAGTGATCAGATTAAGTTCTAATTGAGCTTTCGCCTTCCTAATGTTTTTTCTGCAGGACCTAATCACAACCTGAACCACTTCTTGAGTTGTTTGCCACTTTTTCCAAAGGTGGTACCTTGAGTTTCTGCTAAAGCTCCCTGCCCAGCCAGGACGGTCATCTTTCCTGCTGGCTCACCTTTTGGCACATAGGGACAGCCTGTTCCTGTCTCCTCAAGATTTCTTTCTTGACGTATGTCCATCCTTCTTGGACTCCTTTGTTTTTAAGGGTCTTCTACCACTATGGTACAAAAACATCTTTATACCACTGACTACACACAATCCTTGACAATACTGGCTCTCTCCTGTCCCCCAGTAGCCACTTATCCCACTCTCTTGTCAGTGCTTATTAAATATGCTGTTCACAACCACAGATTTCCTCTTGTTCTAGTCAATTTTAGGCACATTCCTACCTATAGTCTGGGCTTTATAACTGATTCAGGTCTAGCCATGGTTTGTGACTGTTTCTTGTTAAATTTGGATTGCTTGTTGGTGTGTGGGCTGGACTTGACTCTGTATTTTCACAGTACCTTCTCCAAAGTCAGTATGACATGAATAATACAACTCAAAGTGAATTAAATTGATGGCTAAAATAAAGTGGTGCAGACAAGGTAAACTGTTTCATTTCACTTGTAAAGACAACTAAACCCAGTATAAGTAATTTTGTGAATAGTTACCCAGATGATAGTGAAGCCACTGTTGTGCTGTGACCAACAAGATGAAGCTCCTGAAAGTCTATTGCAGTCTCTCAAAAATAATTTTCATGAGTATGCTGAGCATTTTGGCTGCTAAGCAGTAATCACCCAAGCTTGGTAAAAACATGAAGATTTTGTATCATGTCTCTTCAAACTCAACACATAGAAAACACTCTTCATCCAGACTAAAAGGAGATCTATCAAAGTAGAATATAAAATTAACAATATATCATATATAATAACTTCATGTAGATATTAATATATTTCCATCATGTTATTATTTACTTGATATAAGGTACTAGTAGAGTGTTGCTAGTACAAAGAAAAACATTAATTTTGTGACTTCCCAGTGATTAAATAAACATGATTTTTGCAAGGGATATACAATAATGAAGGAAGGTAAGCAGGTGGCAAAAGCCATGACATTCATTTGGCCACTGAGTTCATTTTCCAGCAGAATAAACCATATCATGATGTTTAATTCCCTTATCTGTTACATATTATCTTTTAATACATATGAGTGTACTATGAACATACTTGCCTGATTGCCCAGATGCAAATTTAAACATATTATTTTAATTATAAAGAAATTTTGTGGCAGAGATAATTTTGAAGACAGTCATAGCATAGACTTACAATGTGTTAATTACATTTCAAGGGGAACCTTTCACTGTCAGTAACAGTGTTAATCAATAATTAAGATACGACCATGAGTAATGCAATAAGCCAAATGAGTTTCATAGCTGGTTGCTAATATTGATGGCTCAATTACAGGTGAAAAGTGAAAGCATATTGAAAATGTTTTTGAATATGCTTCCAGCACTTAATTTTTAACATATTATGAATATAAACCATCATTTTATAGAAGAATGTATGAAAGAATTGTTGTAGCTGAAAGAGGATTTTAATTGCCATGATTCATTTTTGTTTCTACTCCAAAGAACTTTTAAATATACTCAAGGAACATCATCTGTAAGAGCAGCAATAAGGATAAGTTTTACTAAAGGCAACTAATAACTTGAAAAATCAGACCCCAACTTTCCACCACAGCCACATTTCATGTTCTCACTGTAAAAATATAAAATTATGAATGCAGAGTTCTAAGTGATAATATTAAGGGAGTCTGTAATGTCGGAAAGTGCAGAGTATTAAAGCCTTCTGGTATCACTGCAGTTCATTTATGTCTTTCATATGGCAATCATTGTTGAACCAGCACCCTAGTCAGTAAAAATTATGCAGCAATATGAGACAAATGCCAAGACTTCAGTGTTATAGATATCAGTCTTCAAGGAGTTTTGCAACAGAGTCACTCAGAAAAAAAAGTCAGAACATATTGATTAAAAAAAGAAACAACAAAAAAAATCCCCACAGCGATGTGCCCAGATCTCATTAAGGAATATGTGCACAGTGTAGTAAGAGATATTCTGATTTATTATTCTGAAAATGTCTTAATGGAACACATTGGTGTAGCAGAAATACAAGAAAACAAAACTGAATTGCATTAAACTTCAGGGAAAAGAGTGCACATTGTTCATCTAAAAGCACAATGATTGAATAAAGCTTTCTCTGAGATTAAACTTCTTCAAAACTTAAAATGGGAAACTGCAGATGTGAGATGTCATGGATAGTATTAAAAAATGAATATCTAAAATCAATTGGTGTCATGTTCCTGTGGGTTACCTTCTTAGCAAGATCAGTCAGCTAATTCAGGTTTTAAGGCATTTGGTTCAGCGCCTGATGTGACCCATCTACTACCTTGGAATATAGAAACAGATAATTTTATGAATGAAAAAGGATTGTCCCTGTAAGTACAGGAATAATATGTACTTGCTTACTTTCAAAGCACAAGAAATATCAAATCATCTCCAAGGTCGATTCTGACCATTTGAAAACTCATTTCGATGTGCCATCCTCTGAAAATTTTTCCTTTAGCTCTGGACTAGTCTCATAATCTGATAACCTCAGTAACATGTTACTGCAATTTGTTTTTGAAGAGACAATCTCTCTTAGTAACCTTAGCCAGGCAGTCAACAGCTCAGGGCTCACCACCCCCATCCAGGCAGGAAGCTAGGATTGTGGGGACATTTTCCCCCATATCTCAGGGAAGGGGATCACTCAGACAGGCAAACCTCTCAGGGGGAAAGACCCATTAAGGACCCTTATAGAAACATCAGAGAAGTGGGATTTGGTCACTTGAAGACAACAGCAGCTGGTCAGCAATGCTGGGAGAGAACAGTGGGATGGAGCTGCACTGGTTCGAGTGGAGCGGGGACCACTGCACAGAGTCCATCTTCCTCCCAGTGTACCCATGCATACTCTTGCGGCTGCTGTACAGCTTCACGACTTGCATGTGACTTTCTAGGAAGTTGTGCTTTATGGTCCAATGTTGTTTTGGGGTTTTTTTTCCCCAGTCCTTACAATATCTTTTGGATTCTTCAGAATTACAGAATTGATAAACAGAAATTTAAGTGGGGGTGGATGATTAATATAAAGAGGTTCATTAAGGGTATATAGAACTCTGTTAATAAGTTAGTAAGCTTAATAATGTTGTTTCCACCACTAATGGCTTCTTAATACCATGCAGTCTCCAGGGATTAAGAGAAAATCTGTTCTTCCATGGGATAGAGACAGCAGTATCATTTGAGATACTAGGAACATATACAGTAGTTTTAAGTAGATGGAATAATGCTGAATTATACATATATTTGCCATGAGTATTTAATACTTAATAGTGGTTAGTGCCTTCAGTCAAACTTCCCAAAAATAGAAAAGATTAACAATTTGCACATTCTGAAGACTGTATGTAAAACTAGAAAATAGTCCCATGCACTGATGTTAGGACATATTCCAGATGTGCTTCACCTGTGGGAAAAAAATAAGAAAGTAACTGAAAATAAATTAGACTGTACTTTAAAATGTCAAGACATATATATAATTCATATAGGACCATCACATGGCAAAGAAGTGCTTACAGCAACAATGAATTACATCTTAGTGAACAACTGGACCTTTGCTCTTCAGATTTGCACAACAGTTTACAGTAGTTTAAATGTGGAATTCTGGAAATGCTGGCATCTTATGCAAGATAGTTTTTTTGTTTTGCAACTGATGGATAGCTAAATTATGTGGGACTGCTATGGAAAAAGTGCTCTGACTTTCCATCGCACACCCAAATTTAGGCCTTTCCATTACTCTCAATGCTATGACACATAGTGACAGAAGTGAAATTCATAACTCTAAAAAAAGCATCAATAGGCATTGAATTTGAATGTAGCATAAGGAATAAACCTAAATTTGATGGTGTGATTCGTATAAAGTAGCACTGGCTACTTCTACCCACAAACAAAAGAGCATGCTGGCCCTAGAAAATCTGAGGTTTAGTTTCCATCTATATGGTTGATCTTAAATGCTCTATAGATACCCTAAAAATAATCTCTGATTGGTGGTCAGTTTAGTTACTTTCTGTCTCATCTTGTGTGTCTGGGACCCCAGACGATGAGACTCTGGAACAATTCTGGGAAAAAAATAAATTGGGAGCTGTATAAATAGTAAACTATTGTGCTCATAATTTTTCTTCATTTACATAAATTATCTCAACATTTCTTTACCAATCTATATTTATTATTGGAAAATTATTAGCAAACAAAAAATTATAAAATTATTTTCCACATTGGATATGATAATTTTATTGTGTTTTTAGTAGTTGTTTACTTAACTCCCATTGTAAGACTGTGAGGAAACATAGTTTTTAGTTTTCAGAAAGTTTACATGCAAAAAGTGCATTTTGTTCTGCTTGAAAAGTAATTGTCAAATTTTGTCCTGGATGACATTTTCACATATTTGCTCCAGGTTAAATGTACCATTGCCACATTAAAATCTGAACACATTTCACAGCAAAGTACCTATTTCCGTCAACAAAAATCAGCCTCTGTGTTTGAAGAAGACACCAAGCCACCTGGAAAACTTAAAAAAAAAAAAAAAAAAAATTTATCTGGTATAGTTACACTGATTTTTTGTGTTTGCAGTGTGGATTTCTGTGAGTTTATAATTCTGTTTGAAATGCTGTTTTCTACATAATTGCTATTTTCACTGTAGTCATGAATTTAACTCTTTCTAGATTAATTTTGATGTCAGTCTGTACTGGTAGTCTGTTGCCTTATGTTGAAACATTTGCATATTCTTTTTAGACATAAAATCAAAGAGAGAAAGACAGACTTTTACAAGGAAAACAGAATATTAAGGGATGATAAAAGCCTCTCCATAGCATGTTCCTTAATTATTATTTCCCTTGCTAGGGTTAAGTTCCTCTATTTGCACAAAAATGAAGCACAGGATTTGACACAAGGACCATTCAACTATTAAACAGGACTGTGTTTCGTGTGATAAACAGCAGACCTGTTTGCTTGTTATTTGGAAACAGAAGCCAATCTCTTTGGTAACTATATGAATGTAAAATTTTGAGAATTGAATTTACTTCCACATAATCCCTGCAGTTTCAAAGAATAAACAAGCTCAAGTAAAACTGTCAGGGGACATTCATACTCTTATATGAATTGAAATTAGCAGTAAAATTCACAAGTAGTATACAATTAGTTCCTGTACAACATGGAAAAGAAAACTTTACCTGTTCTGTCTTCCTAACCATGAAATACATCTGGCTTTTAAAAAGTCTCCCCAAAGAAGTTGTTAAAATTTTGTGCATTCATCTAAAGCAAAACTAATATATTGAGTATACAATCAAGAGAGTAGCTGAATCATTGTTCCATCTCCAATATCCAAAGAAAGAGCCAAAGTGGGGAGAGACTTGATACAGGTAATGCAAGATGTAATGCAAATACTGAGCATTAGATCTGGTGAAAGATATTGAGCTTGACAAGAATTTTAGGAATCTCAGCCCACAAATGAACACTCAAAAGACTGTCAAGTGCTTAGGAGGGTTGTACAGTGAGACAGAATAGGAAGAGAAAATCGATCCACCCAGGAAGGTGATTTTTATGACTAGCACCTGCAGTTGTTCTGTGAAAGACCTGAGACAGCTCACTGTTGTACTTTTTAAACAGGGAAGAAAAAAAAGAAGGCAGTGCTATGGTTCACCTCTAATATAACCACTTAAATAAGCAGGGCAACCAGAGAACTGAGGGAGAAAAGTTCTTCTTTTTTTTTCTGACCAGTGTGCTTGCTACTGGAAAGAGATCTGTTAGATACTTTAGAACACAATTCATCTCCTCCTGAAATAATGTAGTCTGACCCCCAGAAATGGAGGCAAGAGGCCTTAGTACTTAGGCCAGAGCAGTTCTAGGCATGTGCAAAAAAACCCTATAAGTACTGCGAGTAGGATATATCAAATCTTTAAATACTGTTCACTTTAAGTGTTTTAACTCTGAAAATCCCTGCAGCTCTGAAGTATAACCTGTTTCTTTCCCACACACATCCTGACAATATAAAGGTGACAAATAGCAGTATTTCCAGTCTGTACAGCTCTCTTTCACTTCCAACATGACAACAAAAACTTGTTCATGGTTATCTGAGTTAGACATCATGATCAGAACTGTGCCATGGGAGAGTGGTAATAAGGAAATGGAAAAATGGAGATGGGAAATTCCCTGTGAAACTTGTAGGTGAACTTCTAGGAGGTCATTTTCTGGTAAGATTTAAAAGGATTTAGTGTTTGAGACTGTAGATAATAAGCTGGGCTAAAAGACTGTAACTGGGCAATGGAGGGGAAGGCTGGCTGGTTACTCTGGCTATCGCACTCTAGGTCAGGTTAAACCACTTCAGAAAAAGTAATGGGAGAGGGGATTGCACTTTCCCAACAAGCATCTATGTATGCTCAGTCTGAAGACCCATCTGCAGAGGAGGACAAGGCATGCACAGATGTAGCAGGGTGCCTACAGCACATGCAGGGAGTGGGAGACTCCTGGGAAGAGCTGAGGGCCCAGCTTGGCAGGGAGCATGTCCTCACCCCAGCATAGCTGGAAAGGGTCTCTCTCAGGGAGACACAAATGTGTCTGGAAGCACTTAAATTGCTGGTTTGTCAACACGGGAGGAAACAATCATATTTGTAAGAACACAGGGGCTAGGGAGAGAGCTATATTCCAGCACTTATTTTGTCTCATTCAGATCACGCCTAAAATCCTGGCAGATAGGCACTCAGAGAAAACATTTAATGGAGAAAGATAGACAATACCTTTATTGGGAGTTCGGAGGCTTTGGGCCTTCCCTGGGCCTACTAAATGCGCATTGTTTCAACAAGGATCTCTGCGTCCAAAAATCCCCATAGAACCTCTCCCTCAGTAAAATTACGGGTTTTATACTCTTCCTAACAATTAACATATTAGCTATCTATAACCAACAATAGTTTTCAATTCTCTTGGTGGTCCACCCATCAGGGTCCTAGGCTATGTCCCCTGGACCACCTCCAAGGGCTTCTGGGCTCTTCTATTGTTTTGACTTCAAGTTATCTTGCAGGTGTCTCTGAAAAACATTGTGACCTTCAGAAAGCCTGAGAATGTGTGAGAGAATCACTTTAGTAACTTCTAATACCACTTAATATGTGAGCAAGAAAACTTATACTTCTAAAACTCTAAAAATCTACAAAATACACACCAAATCTTTAGGCATCACAGAAGTACTGATTTTTTTTCAATATTTAGAGTATTTTTCTTTTCTAGATCATATATTTCTGTTTAAGTAAAGACTACTTTTGAAGACTGGAAGTCATTGGTATCATCTAGTGCTAAGATAGTGAGATCCATCTGCCCTAATTAAATGGTGTTCTGTCAAACCTGGCTTCTTTTGTACTTATTGGAAAGAAGTAAGCACTTCTTAAAAGTCTTCTCACAATAAGACTCAAGGATAAGCAAAATTAATTGCCCTGCAGAGGAATTCTAGATTGACCACTTTTCACTTGATAGATAACTAGTGTCTAAAATTGGGTGCTATGACTCCTTCCGTTCCCATACTTCTAGTCCTAGTTCTAGCAATATATATATGTATATATGTGCATAAATGTAATGCCTACATTTTTGAAGACAGTGCTTGGTTTTGCCCTTGAATTCTGTCATCTAAAATTATCAGACTAGTGATAACTCTTAAAGGAGAACCAAGCCTCTTGCTTATTCAGTTGCACTCATTTTTTTGAGGATGATTTTTTCATTCGTGATACAAACTGCCATCTTTTAATAGTAATTATTAACAATACTGGATTTTTGTGAAAATGTAATATCCTAATGTAGAAACTAAACAAGCTCATACAACAAGGCTAGAACTGCATGACTCTTGTGTAGTACACATTACATTCAAATTTAAGTTAATACTTTCTAATGTTGCAAGTAAGAATTTGTAACTATTATCCATGTCATTGATAATGTTTATTCAGCCTAAATGCAAGAAGTAAACCAAAATTGGTATCAAACAATCTGATGAAGTCTTTGAAAGAATAGCAAGTTTTTAAAAATCTGCGTCATAATTATGTGAATCTTAACAGAACTTCTCTGATCTCTCAACCATGCAAAGATGTAATAATGTTCACAAGTAAAGTAAAGCTAATTTTTTTGCCTTATTAAATTTTCATGTCATGAGGTAGAGTACATATACAAAGTGACTGCATTTATTGTGTGAATATAATCCCAAGAAAATCTAACATTCATAAAAATCTATGAGCTGCAGGCATTTGTTTCTTAAATGATTTCTCCTGCCAAAGACACACCAGGCACTTTCACAGAGCTATCAATAAAATGTTGCTGTGGCTCTGAAATCAGGGACATGAATTCAAACATAGAGATAAAAAGTGAAAGAAGGGCTGAAGACACAGGACAAACAATTCACCAGATGAACAAGAAGAGGATTTTAGCTTTACATATGTGAATCATGGAAGTTTAAGACTGTGAAGTCAAAAGAAATATCTAGGACTGAATGCAAATGTTTCTTCAAAGAACCACAGAATATGCCAGCTTGGAAGGAGCCCACAAGGGTCATCGATTCAGTCTCTTAGCCCTGCACAGGACCATCTCCAAGAGTCACACCATGTGCCTGAGATTAATGTCCAAATGCTTCTTGAACTCTGTCAGGCTTGGTGCTGTGACCACTTCCCTGGGGAGCCTCTTCCAGTGCCCAACCACCCTCTGGGTGAAGAACATTTTTCTAATATCCAAATTTCTAATATCCAAATTTCTAAAATCTAAACCTTCCTTGACACAACTTCAGGCCATTCTGCCAGGTACTGTCATGCTCACCACGGAGAAGAGATTAGTGTCTGATCCTCGTCTTCCTCTCACGAGATAGTTGTAGACTGCAATGAGGTCTCCAAGCACTTCACAAAACACAGAATAGAAGATAAGTGCTTTAGCAACCAAAGGTATTAGAAAGTGTAAAACAGGAAACAAAAAACTTGTTATTGATGGTGATCCTGCTAAATCCAGTAGATACTTTACTATTGTCAAGGGATTCACATTGTATGGGGATTCACATTGTATGGTAATTCGCATGGTCATTTTCATTAATGTCTTCGGCAAAGTGCCAATAAACCTATAAATAAAATTCATTTTCACTAATACTTCATGCTTATATCAAGCTTGAGTGAAATGAGATAGAATGTGCAATTAAACTTTCTTGAAAATGTAGGAAGAAACTTCAACATATTTTAATGAAACACATCTGAGCCTTGCCCATAAAGCAAGTAACACTTTCTTCTTGCAAAGGGCTATTGCAATAGTTCAGTAAAGTTAAACTCATGAGTCTTATCAGTGTCACTAAGCTAAATATATTTTTACCAACTCAGCCTAGTGTCTCTGCTATAGGTGAGAAAACATTTTGTTCAGGCAGGAGAATAGTTACAGAAATGCGAGCAAGTTCCTATGTCTCATCTCTGCAGTTTGAAAGATTATGGAAATCTTACAAGTTTCCTTCATCAAAAGACTAGTGCACGGTTAACCTTGTGAAGTGTTATGCCATGGAAAGAAACGTGGATGGAAAGGATGATTGCTTCAGGAACTGTGGCTGTGTCGTGCTTTGTATTGTAAAAGTAGGGCTCAAGAGGGTAAACTCATCTAGTGAGTGAATACTCACCTTAGTCTACAAAAGCACTCGTAAATAAGCCAGCAATAGAGAAATTGCTGCTCCCTTGCTTATGAACTTCAAGAAATATTTATGTGCATGTGTGCTTTAAGCTCCATTTAAAAGATAACAAAGGCAAATTAAAAGCTTTTGTATAGAAGCACTTTTTACATTTATTCATTTATATAAATAAACAGCTACCCTTCTAGCCTCAGGGAGGATTTCTTCTGTATTGAAAACATGTCTCCATGTGAGAAAATAAGAACACAAGATTATCCAGCAGGAAAGAGTAAGAGAGACTTGTTAGATTTCAGCATACTTTAAGTAGATACATTTGATTTATCTGCAGCCCCTCAGAAATTGTCTTCTTAGCAGGCAAATGCGTCAGCAGACAAATAGCACAATAGATTACCAAGTGCAACACTGAAAGTTCCTTGATACTAATGAAGCAGCCTCTGAAGCTACTTCCCCATGAAGCAGCATCAACAAAGCTGGACTATAAAACAAACATGAAAACACCAGAAGAGTTATTTGATGTTATGAATTTTATGGGGAAAATGAATGGTTTTCAGTGCTAGAAAAGTAATTTTACAGGAGAAACTAAAGAATTGATTTAATAATCTAAAATCTCAAAGCATGAATCCTTATATTGCACACTTGCCACAGTTCACTTAAGAAAATTAACCCCTAGACTATGAGAAGAGAAAGTTCCTTGCAGAGGTAAGAAATATGACAGGGGCATGCACTTCTTGCACATTTGAGAAAAGAATAGAAACCCCCTACAGACTGACAAGAATAACAACCTTTCATTCAATGGAGCCTCAGAAGGATTTGAAGCTGTCATGTTGCTGAATGAAAGACTAGTGATGTATGCCTCATAAGTAATGGGGAAAATACAGCAGTAGTCATGGAAGAAAGATTGCTATGAGCATCTGGTAAATCTTAATATATGCAGAGTCATCTCAATTATCCAAATCACTAGCCAGACAAACACTCAATTACTGAAAACAAAATATGTTCTCTGAAGCAAGAAGAGGCAACTAAGAACAGCGAGAAAGAGGATCTCCCTGAAGTTGAGAGTGGAATATAATGCTGATGCCTCAGATGTGGGCTTTGATGCCCTTCTTTCCCAAGTCATGAAGAATTTTTATTTCATCCTGCAGGAAGCAGGATGCTCTGTAAAAGTCCATGCCAGTCATTATAACAAGATATGGCTGTTCCTGAGAAGTTCTTTGTACCTGATGATACTTGAATTTGCAGTTGTAATCACTGGGTTGATAACCAGTTCTCCCTAAAGACCACATCAGAAGTTACCCAAGCCTGAGAAAGCCTAGTTGCACATAACAGTTAAGAAAAACTTTTTTCTAGTGCTTACTGTGGTGCAAAGTGGAAATCCATGACGTGTTTTATGTACTGAAATATCTAACTGTATGGGGTAAGAATGATTCAACACTGTGTGCTGCAAAATGCTAAAAAATTAGCCATCAAGCACAAAGGAAGAGTAGAAGATATAAAGGAATATCATATAAGTAAAGAAATCGAGTAACCATAGGAATTAAAGTAATTTGGCTTTGTATAAATAGTGCTATGGACATAAAGAAGAATGTCCATATGTTCACATATGGAGAAAGATCCTATAGAACACAAGTATGACAGACACACACACATATAAAAAAAAAAAAAAAGGCATGACAAAAGCATTAAAATTAAGTAGGTTCCTTACGCCACTTTGATCCAAGGCTGACTAAGTTTATTTGAGTAGAGCGAGGATTTTACTGGCAGGCTAAACTCCATTTCAAAACTGATAGGCTGCATAATACAGTACATCAAGTAGCACTGTGTTAATGCATTTTAAATATCAACTTACATGCAGTGCCAGTGCAAAAGGAATAAATTTCAGAAAGGACTCTGTCATTTAAACATTTGATTCTGAGCAACAATGATCTTGCGAGCTGAACAACCTCCTTGTCTGGCCATTAGGTATAATGTAGACTCCAGATTCACCCCGTCCTTCCCAAACTCTTCTTCCTGTCATACGGTCCGGAGGGTGTACAGGTCTACATACATGTTATACAAGTTCTGAAACAACTGCCAGTTTTACAAAACACCAACCCCAACCCTTTCAGCTGATTTACTTTCCCATTTCTATACAGCTCTGCTCCTAAAGGCCACATTTTCCAGCTGGGCATCCAATATGCTATAACCTTGTATGTAGGTGCTTTTGAAGACTAAATCAGTGATCAAAACTCAGACTATATTTTCGGTCTGAAACTGTGAGAAACCCACATCTGGTTTGCTCTAAACCCATTGCTAATCAACATATCTGAGAAAAATAATTAATTAATAGTCTGTTTCATGACTTCTTGAACATTCTAGTCTTTTTCTTCACAATTCAAAAAGAATTAGTGGAGAGGAGTAAGTCACAGTTCAAACAAGAAAAGAGACAGAAGAAAAAAGGCAATAGCAGTCTTGAAAGTCATCCATCAGAGTTTCTAAAGTGTCATAAGCTCTTTGAGCAATTTTTTTTCCATGTGTCAGTTTATAGGCAGTGGCTCAGAGACCATAAGGACTGGTAGAAAAGTAGCTAGCTGTCTGTCTTGTTTACAAGAGAGGAAAACGGTAAAGATGGAAAAATAAGGATGACAGAAAGACTAAAAGTAGACACCTAGTTAAATAAAAAAATTGAAATATCAGAGACAGATGTTCCTAAATTCTCTAAGGTATTTAGATCTTTTCAAATAGAAGAAATTATATTGTACTGGAAACAGCTGAAAAACTGTGGATTCCTTTCTAGTATTCCTGTTAAAGCTTCCAGAGAGATTCTGATCTCAGAGTCAAAACCTACTGAAGGTACCTGGGACAGAAAGAAAACTTCTCAACTACTTTTTATTTTCAATATAATGAAGCAGTCCAGACACACATTTTGAAATAGTTTTGGAATTAGAGTAAAAGCATTATTATAACAAGCAACTCCAGAATTCCTGGGTGACAGGCAATTCACATGATAGACTTGAACTCCAAAAGAACGAAAGGAGATAACACTGGATAAAATTGTTCTCCAGTAGACAAAACTTAGTCAACTGTTTTACCTTTATTGGAGTGTATAATTAAAAAACAATTAATGTCTCTACTTATTTTAACAGTACAAGCTAAATAGATCAGAGTTAACTGCAGTTAAGTACCTGCTGCAGTGTTCTAAGTTATAAAGAGACAATCTTAGACCTACAATAAAATGTCCATAACAAGAAACCTAAGAGAGAGAAAACAGTATTGAGAATTACAGACAGATATATATGCTAAATAAGCTTTCTAAATATAATCTGAGTTCTTTCTGCTGGATGAACAAGGGGAGAAACAATCCTCTCATCTGTTTGTAGTGTTTCAGGCAACAACTGTGACCTTCTCGTCTTGTTCTATGTTTGGAAATGTCAACTTCTTAGAAACATGAGATTTAATTAATTAATTAATTGATCCTTGCTTAACAAGAAACTACAGTCAAGCAAAGCCTTCATTAAACAATTACAGAAAATCTGATACCCTTTGCTAAATTCCCTCGACTCTTTTCTGGGAGAGGTAAAAAGGTTAAAATTCTTGCAAACAAAGATGGGGCAAAGGAAATCCTTAGAGCACTATATTTGCATTGTTTGAACTTACTTATCCACATGAAACTATTTTTCATATTTTACTGCTTTTTGTTTTCAAAACCTCCTTTCATTTAAAATCATTTTATAAATCAGGCTACATTATAAACAACTATTCAAATTAGTGATGTAAAACAACATATACAAATTTATAAAACCGAAAGAGTTTACTTCACCCAACATTTTATATATCTGTGATTTATGACAGATGTGTTTGCAGTCTTCTGTATCTTTCTGAGCTTGAATGAGCATAAAACCAAAGCAAGCATTCTCTGATCTTCTACATTTCATCTGCTGTCTTGTAAAAATGAGATAATTCACTCATGTCACCTCACTTTGAATTAACACTGTAAGTGAAATTAAACAATAGTAAATTCTTTGTAAAACTTATTCTGAGTTTAAGTTCCAGGGTACTTCAAGGGACATAAAATTGGATTTAACCCTGACCTATATGTTGCTGCATTACCTCAGATGAAGAAGCTATTGTTTTTTATTGGAAAAAGCATAGAATAAATAAATCTGAGTTATATCTGAGTGCAATTTCTAAAAATTAACATGCTTTTGATTGCTGAAAAAATGATATTGAGGTGGAGGTGTTAAAGCACTTAACTAAAATAATCTCAGTGTGAAAGATTGGGATGACTCTCCATATTGTGCATAAAATCTTGGGTTATTCTTGCTGTGCAGTCAGAGGTATTGCTGAGCTACCTAAATGACCCTGCGGGTTTATTCTGTGAAGCCAGTCTGTGTTCTCTACCCACCTCAGATCCTTGTGCTCAAAAGATAGCTATGGAAAACATTCCTACAGCTGAGGTACTTCCATATCTCAACAGGTCAACAGGCTGGTTCTTCCCAGAGCTTGGTCTGGCCCTGCACTTGGATCTTCCTCAAGTGTGTCTTGGCAGACAAGAACTATCTGAGTGGATGTATCAAACTGAAATGTGCATCAGCAAGAAGGCAGAAGCACATTTGTACATCAGATAGGTCCCAGTCTTCTTTTTGTGTTCTCCTAAGAATGTGCAACAAATACCCAGTTTCATAGGAAGTTACAAAAAAGAGGGAAAGACATTGATGACACACGACACATAGGAAAAAGAAACAGTGAAAAGTCTTGGTTTTGGTTTTGTGCTGGAGCATGAAATGCATTGCAATGATAGAAATATTCTTTTTTTCCTAAATTTGCCTCTTTCACTTCTCCATTAATAAACATATTTTTTTCTAGAAACAGCTTTCTTTTCTTTCTTCCTGCCTGTACAGTTTAAAGAATCAGTCTAAATGCCATTGAAACCACTCACTTTTATCTATCGTATGTAAGAATACATGCAGCATTATAAACTGCAAGCAGTTCATTTGCTCCATGATACAACAAAACAACAGTGAGAAGTTGCATAAATTTCTTGGAAGATTCAGAAAGTTCTAAGTTTAGCAAGAAAATGTTTAACAATAGTAATGGGATACAAAACATTTGAAGTTATCAGATACTTTTTAGGATTTTTATTGTTTTTATATAACAGCCACCATAATGCCTTTTCAGTCTGCAATACTATCCATCAAGTTATCTCATCTCATAGTGTCTTCTTAGCATATTGTAAAGCTTGGCCCCACTCCTACCCACTTTAGGTCAATGGGAGTTTAATGACTGCCTTGAATAACAGGATCAAGCCCATAATATCTGTCAAACGAACAAAAATATTCAATGCCTTTAAGTGAAATAGATGACCTTCTAACTCACCCTCATGAAAAATGAAGCTGCTACTCCAATACATATACCATACATGCTCATATCTTGAATTACCCTACAATTTTGCTCTATGTGGTATCCATCATTTGTCACATTATGCTATTTTAAGTAGGCAACCTTGCAATCAATAGCATTAAACATCTTTCTTTGGAAGAAGTGCATTACACAATAAATCTTAGTCAAGCTGACAGAGGGAATGTTTAACCCTCACTCTCTCAGATACATCTGGCCAAAGTTTTCAAACTGAAACCAACAGTCAGAGTAGCACAAAATTCAGATGACCTGATTTTCAGGAGGGCTTAGCAATCACAGCCTTTGCTGTGCTCAGTGGAGAGTGTGAGCTGCATGCTTAAAATCCGACTGCCCTGAAAAGCACTTCCCGAAGTACAGATTTAGGCCCTTAACCTTAGGTACTGAAGTTGAATCACTTAGATCTTTTTGCTGTGGTGGCATAATTCAAGTGATTACCATATATTGACATATACTATATTAATCTACCTTTCAGTTGTCATGCACTTAAGTAGATGGCTTCATATATCATTTGTTTAATAAGCCATACAGTTTTGTCCTTTCATTAATAGTTAACTACATGTGTTGGACAATAAATTGGATGAGTGATGGCGTACCTTACAGGCAATACAGCCGATTTAAGATGGCAAGTGATGTGTCAGCAATATCTATTTCATTAAGTGAGGCTATCAAATATTTTGGGGAAGTTTCTGAAAAGGTGACTTTATCTTTGGATTTTCTAACCTTCAGAACTGGTACTCTTATTATTTTATTGCCATATAAAGTACATTCTTCCATCATAATTTCAATTTAACAGCTTTTGTTTACTTTGTTTCTTTCTCACCCCCAGTGATTCTGAATACTCAGCACCAAAAAATGCTAAAAAGAGTATTATGACCACTCCCAATTCAGGGAGTAAAAAAGGCTAAGAAGGAAAACATTCCAAGTTGGTACTAGTATAGTAGTCATTCCTTCAAAACTCCAATACTAGCTTAAGCTCCAGAAACTCTGAAAAGTCTAAGCAAAAATTTTCCTTTTTAGTCAGAAGTTTATATGACAATTGGAAAGTGTCTTTGAAGGTAGTTATAAAAAAAGAATAAAAAAGTATTATGAAAGGATAAGAATGACTTCTGTGAGTCTGTCATGAGGTCAGTTTAGGGTATTCCATAACATATAGAGAAAACCAGTAAATGAATGCAGGTGGTGTGAATAGAGGACAACTATTTTTTGCACATTATTTAGCAGACAAAGATGCTAAACTTTTGAGTAGCAAATATAAAATTGGACAAGAAAGATTCTTGCTGTACTTACCTGTTGTAAAATAAGCTTTCAATTCAAACTTTTTTCATGTGTTGAAATCTGCTACAGTAATAATTTCATTGTTATTGGCCCCACGCACCAGACAGCAAAAATCCATCATCTTTACACACATATATATTACTTAAGACTGGGATTATTTAAAATGAAATTTAAGAGTGGATATAAACAATTGCTCTTCTGGTATCACACTTTTGACTCAAAACTTACCCTGGCTTCTATGCTGCACTGATGTTTTTATACAACTCTTAAGATGCGTCTCCTCTGGCTGTTAAATACCTGAGGAGTAGGCAGAGTCTCAGTAAAAATTAAACACTGCTCAACACTGTTCACACTGCAGGTTCTGGAGCCCTGACTGGGTACATGGCTTCCAAAGGCTTTCTGTCCTAGCCTCTGTTAAGGGATGAAGAAGTATAGCTCATCGTTGAAATCTGCAGTAATTGCATATAATTTGCCTTTTTTAATTTTCACTGTTCAGTCATGATCAATGTCCAAAGAACCATCAATGATCTGAATGAGGGAACTGAGTGCACCATCAGTCAGTTCGTAGAGGACACCAAGTTCTGTCAGAATGTTGATCTGCTGGAGGGTAGGAAGCCTCTGCAAGAGGGATCTGTACAGGCTGGATTCATGGGCCAAGGCCGATTGTGTGAGGTTCAAAAAGGCCAAGTGCCAGATCCTGCACCTGGGTCACAACACCTCTGTGGAATGCCACAGGCTTGGGGCAGAGTGGATGGAAAGCTGCATGGTGGAAAAGGACCCGGGGGTGCTGCTCAGCAGCCAGCTGAACATGAGCCAGCAGTGTGTCCAGGTGGTCAAGAAGGCCAATGGCATCCTGGCTTGTATCAAAAATGTGTGGCCAGCAGGACTAAGGCAGTGACCCTACTACTCAGCACTGGTGAGGCTGCACCTCAAATCCTGTTCAGCTTTGGTCCCTTTACTACAAGAAAGACATTGGGATGCTGGAGTATGTCCAAAGAAGGGCAACAGAGTTGGTGAAGGGTCTGGAGCACAAGTCTTATTAGGAGTGGCTGAAGGAGCTCAGGCTGTTTAACCTGGAGAAAAGGAGACTCAGGGGAGATCTTGCAACTCTCTAGAACTACCTGAAAGGAGGTTGTGGCCAGGTGGGGAGTGGTGTTTTCTCACAAGTGACAAGTGATAGGAAAAAAGGAAATTGCCTCAAGCTGCACTAGGGGAGATTTAGATTGAATATTAGGAAATATTTCTTCACTGAAAGGGCTGTCAAGTTCAGGAACAGGGTACCCAGGGAAATGACAGATTCACCATTCCTGAAGATACGTAAAAGACATGTAGATGTGGCACTTAGGGACATGGTTTAGTGGTGGACTTACCAGTGCAGGATTAATGGTTGAGGTCAATGATCTTACAAGACTTTTCCAAGCTAAAATATTATACTATTGTATGAAAGACCAGGCAGTGGCATGATGTGATTTTCAAACATACTTAACTGCACCAAATTCATTATTGCTGTACAAAACCATCAACCGCTGGATTTGGAAGGTGCACAGCTGCCTTCTACCTAGTCCTCGCCTGCCCTGGGGTAGGTACCAGTGGCAAGCACACAGAACCACAGCAAAGCAGCTGTGTTTGCTGTTGTGGTGTGCTGATATCTAATGTCCAAAACTTTTCAGTAGGGAAGGGTGACCTATGTCCCTTGGACCTGCTCTTAGACAGACCACTTTTCACAGTGTTTTCTGAGTACCTGGAAAAAATACAGAATAGTGGGACAACAGGGCTGGTCAGTTGAAAAATCTGTAGAGAAATATCTTCTGTAATATGGATACCAATTACCAACTTAATATTCACACTGAGTCCAGGCTTGCAACCAGGATACAAAAGCTGCCAAATCCCAGCCAGTTCAAATCCTTCTCAGCTCAGTTTGACATGGACCTATCCACTGACAGCACAAAACCTCTGAGGTGTACAGGCCCAAAAGAGAGCTCATGTCCCTCCTTTACATATGCCACAGACAGCTCCACATGCAGAGCTCCCTAAGGCCTCAATGATGACAGGTGAAATATGCTTACCTTTGCCTTTTCTTTACCCTACCCAGTCAGCACAATCCAGGAGCAAGTAGAGGATGAATCAGGGAAAGGGTTTTTTGATAACTCTGTGAAAATAAAAACAATTTACAGGCTATTTGAAAACTTTTCCTCTAGATTCCTTTCCTAAAGAAATGGGTAGGTGGATAAGTCTGTGTATGAACAAAGAAAATTATTCTTGTTGATGTTATAGATAGAGGACTATAAAGTATTTCATATGCTCTAATGAGGAAAGTGGTGATAAGTCCATACCTGTCAGACTAAAGGTTTGTTCCTTTTTTCCTGCTGAGATGGTTAAGTTCTTGCAGCCTTTCTTATTTACATTTTAAATAATGAAACACCCACGAGTACCAGGCACTTTTCCACTGCTGCTCTGTGCAAAAAGAATATTAATGACATTATTAATAAAGCTGGGAAGACTGCAATAAATGTCTCAGTGCTTAAAACAAAGGAGCATCTTGAAGAACTCAGCAGATTTTCTGTTTTGTGCAGGTTTGATAGCACATGTACAATTAAAATGTTCTCTGTTAGTAGATTAGAAATGCCAATATATGTAACAGAAACTGCCTAAAGTGTAGGCACATTTGTTCAAAGAAATTGCATTCCCAGTTGGTTACCAAACACTTGCTTCATTGCCTGCTCCGCAAATGTCTTCTCAGTTAAGCTGCTGCAAATCAGATGTAGGAAATGCCCCTGTGGTCTTCACCAGTGCAAACCTTATGGGACTAGAAAATATAAGATCTATGAGGCATGTAGGCCCCTGATGCCAGAAGCTGCACTCCTAACATCGTGGCTTGATTTGTTCGCTCACCAGCTGCAGGTCATGTTGATCCCACAGTATCTGTGAAAACATGCTCACATGATCCAGTTATAATTTATGACAGACACAATACATATGTTACATAGTGGATTGTGCAGGCATTGCAGGGCTGAGGACTTGTGGAAACAACTGGAACAGTGCTAATATATTCTGACAGCTTCATTTGGGGTGGGGGAGTTGTCACAGTGTTTTAAATACTGCAGGTTGCCATCAGGAAAATAACTAAAAGGACATATTAAATTCATGCATCACAATTTACACATAGCATTTTATATCTTTCCACAATGCTAGAGGACTTATTAGCTCAGGACATCAAAAGTAATTAATTTCACCTTATATGTGCTCTGTATTTTGCCTGTTCTGGGGAAAAAAAAAAAAAAAAAAAAAAATTAAAACCTGAATGGCAGCAGGAAATGGTTCACAAAGTGTTTCAGATTTTAGGTCCAACTATATACTTCCTCTGAACAGTTGTGTACAGTGAGGAGGGGCAAGGCTTCATCCAGGACAAGGATAGCTATCCTCATTCAACGGTTTTGTAAGAAATTCAATAAAAGGGGTGGGAAAAGAGAAAAATTGTCATAGTGGGTGTAGTCTGGCAGTATAATATCAAAGGAAGAAGAGGTGAAAGAGGGAAAAAAGGGAATGATAAGACTTTCCTGCCTGAAGGAGAAAACCTTTTTTGTAGGACAGACATGCATCTTTGAGACTCACCCGGATACCTACAAATTATCTTCCAAATAGCTGACTTTTCTTACTCACTGCTTTTCTTTCTTTTTATCCTATTTCCTGTTATAAGGACTTCTAAAATACAGCCACTAAGATTTTTTTACTTCAAATGTGAGACTGAATTAGACACCACTAAGCCTGAATGCTTGAAAATCACTGGAGTCTTATTTATATTGTGTTATCTTCTCAGTAACAGCTTTTAACACTTGTGGTGCAGAGTATATCACAGCTTTAGATAAATTACTGCAAATAAATAATTTAGCAGGCTCTCTGTATAGGCAGACTTGTACCACATATATACATAAAGCATACAGTAGAAACATGAGGGAAAGGAAGATGACATGACCCATGATCTATTACTGCACCCTCTGCATGCTCTTGCAGCTGTTCTGCAGATTCTAATTTCAAAGACAGGTTCAGTCTTTTCTCTTTTCCTTCTCTGAATCACAGTACAGCTGCTGTACTAATCCCTTGTGTATTCAAGTCCTAGGGCTAAGAGAACAGAGGAGAGAGATCAACGCTCATTGTGCTGGTTTTGGCTGGGGCAGAACTAATTTTCCTCACAGTAATTAATGTGGGGCTTAGATTTGGGCTGAACATGGTGTTGATGTTTTAGTTAGTACTAACACAGAATCAGGTCTTTTTCTGCCACTCACCCCACCCCACCAGCAAGGAAGCTGGGAGTGCACAAGGAGTCAGAAAGGGACACAGCTGGGACAGCTGACTCCAACTGACCCAAGGGATATTCCATACCATATGACATCACTCTTGGAATATAAAGCTGGGGGAAGAAGAAGGAAAAAGGCGATACTTGCAGTGATGATGTTTGTCTTCCCAAGTCACCATTATGTGCTGCTTTCCTGGGGATGGATGAACATCTATCACAAAATATTCTGAGTTGAAAGAGACCCACAAGGATCATCAAGTCCAGCTCTTAAGTGAATGGCCCATACAGGGATCAAATCCACAACCTCAGTGTTACTAGCAGCATGTTCTAACCAGCAGAGCTAATGTGAGGCATAAAAAGTGCCTTACCAGAGGATGGTTTCACTCCAACCAACCTCTGGGTTATGGGCCCAACAAGTTCCCGCTACACCACTCTGCTCCCCCTGTCTGCCCATGGGAAATGGTGAATTAATTCCTTGTTTTGCTTTGCTTCAGCTTTTGCTTTTCCTATTGAACTGTCTTTATCTCAACCCATGAGTTTTATCATTTTCATCCTTCCAATTCTCTCTCCCATCCCACTAGAGGAGAGTGAATGAGCAGCTGCATGAGGTTTAGTTGCTGACTGGTGTTAAACCATGACACAGAAAAGCAAATCAAGACTCAAAAACACACAGGAGAGAATACACTGCTAGCCCCTCTCATCACTCCTCTCTGCAGAGCAGACTGTGAGTTGCATTGATTTGTGGAATTTCTGCTTAAATTGTCACAGACATTCACAATACTGCCTGGCAGAATCCATCTAGGACTGTGGACCCCTTCCATACTGTCATAAAAATAGCAGTAAGGACAGGTCATTTAGCATGTGTGTCACAAGCCAAAATCCTTTGGAGGTGCATATGGCAAAAGAGGTTGAGCTCTATGTCATGGAATCCAGTTGCTGCTGTAGACTCCACTGTGTGCTGACCATATTGCTAACCTTTGCTAGAGGTCAGCCATAAAACAGTTCCTTGATGGACATTCCATGCCAATTCCTAGGAAAGATAGTTGAGAATTTACTGAAGAATAGCAATCTGAAGGTGGGTGCTCTAAAGTAAGCCCTATTCTAGCTTAATGCCTTAGCCTTTAAGTTAAAATCAGTTTCTTTGTGTTTTTCTCAGATCCCCCTGCAGCTGAACAAGCAGAGGATATTCCAGGGCCTAGTAAGGAAGCTATTGGCTGAAGGTGTGGCATCAAATATCCCAGCACAAAATAAAGCCTAGAACTTAACTCTGCCTCTTCATGGACCAGTGCCTAGTCTCAGTTCTAATGATCCTGCCCTTAAAAGTGCTATGCCTATGAAACTGAACAGATTTAGCAGGAGAGAAGAAGAAACACCAGCTAACACAGGAGGTGGAGCAATTTGAGAGTCTCTTAAGATTCAGGAGGCTGCAATAAAAGTTCTTATATCAAATCGAGCATAGTCTTCCCAAAGCCACCTATAGTCCAAACAATTGCTCCTCTGCCATTCAGCCTCAGCCAAATTTCTTCCCACGTAGCCTCTTTACTAATCCAGAGCTAAAAATCAGCAACTGGAACATCCTAATTCATCCTGCCTTGGAGTACAACAGGTCCATTTGCTCCAAAGAGCAAGGTCTAGGTGACACTGTGTACTCTTCTATGTTCCTCATGAGACAGTTCAAATGAATTAATAAATATTTGTGGGAGACTAATGGCTTTGGATCAGATAGTCAATAAATCCCACAAGGGGAAAAGTTGCACTTTCAATGAACATCAGGTTCCCCAGTCAACTCAAAATGTCATGAAATTGTACTCATAAAAGTAAAGGTATGTTACCAGCTTCTAAACATGGGTTGTGTCCCAAGCACTGACTGACTGTAATCCAGAGGCCAGGGCCTGTGTGCAGCGCTTTCTGAAGAAGCTGCTGTTTTAGGGACTGTTGCTTGCTGTTCAATGTACATACTGGGTTGGTGAATGCTTGTTACAAAAGCTGTAGACTTCATCATACTGAACACAAAGATACACAGCTACAGAGGAAGTGTTAAAATCAGTAACAAATATCTCCAAAGTGCAAGAAAATCTCTTGGATTTTTACAGGTGGCCTAATGACTTCATATGAAGCACAGTAAGGCACATTCTCAGGGAAGTGGTCACAGTTCCAAGCCTGACAGAGTTCAGAAAGCATTTGGACAATGCTCTCAGGCACATGGTGTGACTCCTGGGGCTGTCCTGTGCAGGGCCAAGAGCTGAATTTGATGATCCTTATGAATGCCTTCCAACTCAGGACGTTCTGTGATTCTATTTTGTAGAATTTCTTTCTACCACCTCACTGAAGAAGAAACTTTTGCCTGACTGGGTTCAGCATTCATGGACACAAATATTTTTTTTTAGAAGTGTTTCATACATGTTAATCTGTTGATATGACAACTTAATAAAATATATGGAGGGGTGTTGTCTATGCACAGGAACACAAGCTCGAAGAAGAGATCCTGTTTCCTTTCAGCATGGTTAGAATATGAGCTTGACTAGTTACAGATTAAGTTGTCAGTAGGGCAAAAGATTCTAGGCAGTTAGTTAAATGTCTTTTACTGTGTCATCATGACCAAACTACAAAGCTCTGAAAGCATAAACAGCTTTGCTAGCTTGTACTAATTGAAGATCTTCACAATGCTTCTCCAAGCACTCAAAACTGCAGCAATAGATGCCAGAGAAAGTCCATTAAGTAACACAAGAACCTGTAAGTATTCAAAGTTAATAATCTAACTCAAAGAAGAAAATATGTCAGACCTAATACAATGTGACAGAGAAAGAGCTTTGCAATAATAGTAAGTCTAAGAAAAAATATAACATTGTAAAATCAGATGTCTTATTATGATCATCTAATCTGTTTTCTTGTGTACCAAATACCATTAAACCTGATCCATTCATCAAGTCCACAACTTTCCAGGAAACAGTGTAGCCTTCTGAGAGACTTCAGGTTAATTTAAAAGCATCAGGAACAAAATTCCTGATAATTAGTGTTATTTATACTTGTTTTTCTGTTTCTGATCAGCTATGGTGCCTTACTATGCTTCTTTTAAATAGATCAAAGAAAATTTTGCCTCTGAGTTCTCTTCTTTATATAACTACTCCTTGACCTTGGCAAAGACAAAATCAAATTTATCTAAGCTCATTGTGAGAGGAGGCTTTCTAGGACCAATACTGTTCTTACAGGTTTTTCCTAATTCTTTCTGAGACCTCAGCTTCCCTTTGAAGTGTTTCAGTGTTTCGTGGGTTTTGTTAATGCCAGAAAAGTAGAACTAACACCTTCTTACGTCTCTACAAGATGTTTCCCTGATTAGTAATCAAAAGATCATGAGCATTTTTAACAACTGCAGCAGCCCAAGAATCCATTATGAGAAGATAAAGCAGCGTTTTTACAGAAGGTTGCTAGGAAGACATAAGGGCAAGAGTAGGAGGAACTGAGAGTGTGCTGCTTTTTCTGATACAGTGAGCTAATCTCTTTTTCCCCATTTCTTAGCCTTCCTTTTCAAACCCTATAATCTCTTTGAAAGATTTGGAAAAGTGTCCTAAGTGCCTGCAATTTGGAAAATGGCAGGAGCTTTTCTAATGTAAGGCTGTAACTCAGTGTCATGACCAAGATGGGCTTGTGTTCCTCCCTGTTGCTCACGTACCTTCTGCCTCTGGATTCTTTGGAACATTCCCTTTTCTACACTTTCATGCAACTGCATCACATTTAATGCTTCCACTAGGAATTTGCTTTCCCTTCTACTGCTGTATAATTTCATCCAAAGAAATTGTTTGTTTTTCTGAAATATCTCACATATCAAGGTATTTTTAATTATTCCAGCAACTTCTTGAGAGACACATTTTCTTTTTTACTTTTCTGTTCTTGTTCTTTTCTGCAATCACTAGTATCTCTTTTAACCTGTTGTTTCTTTTCCTCAGTGTTACCCTTTCATTATTTTAACTGTTCTTTGCTTTTTCTTTAAACACTCATGTTTTCAAATTAACTTTGATCTCTGTGTGTAGGTTGGCCTGGATAATATTGCTTTTTATCTCTGTTGTATGTCTGCACCTTTTTCTCCATTAATCTTCCAAACCTATAAATTATTGCGGAACATATTTCTATTTTCACCTCACTGCTTCCGCCACAGAGAATTCACACTGACTTTCAACTTACTATTTTAAATTGTCCAAGACTTTTATCATTCTCAGCTTCTTGAGAAAGGCTGTTAATATTTTAGGGCTGTATTTTGAACTCAGAGAAATACCTGTAACTCCAAATATTTTCAGTGGGAATCTGTAAGCATCTTTCAGAGATGAGTTTGACCTTCAGTCCCCAAGCTAAGTTAAAATACATTCCAGTTCTGTCCACTGTCATATCTATATATATGTATGTACTCAATTATGTCATGACTCATTTTTGGTACATGGGGAACCACATCTTCTTGCAAGTTAGGCCTACAAAACACCAGAATAACCATCCCATTAAAATATAAAAATTAAGGCAAAATCTTTTTGGACTGTCTAGAAATACAACTAAAATGTAAATAAAAGGACATCTATTTAGAATAATGTTTCTATCACTTCATCTTTTAAAGGTGTGGATGAATTTTGGGCTAGTGAGAACATAAAAAAAGTTGACATCTTCAGCCTGGACTCCATTGGGAGGTAGAAGAACTATTCACAGCCTTGATCATTTTTGATACAGGAAAACATCCTTCTTGTCCACAAAGACCTACAGGGATCTAAGGTGAGAGAAATATTTTTTGGGTAGGCATAGAGCACTCTGTGTTACAGTACCAGAGGGCAGCTCCCCCTGCATGTATTGAACATTCACCTGTGCATAATTTCAAACTTCTACCAGATAAATGTTTACCCATGCTTGATTTGCTTGTCCTCAGCTTCAAGTCATGTTCTTCTATAAACAGGATGTCAAATGGCACTACTTGGAAGAAGGGGAGATGGCAGTGCATATGTTCAGATGAGAACAGGTGAAGCCTGTCATCAGCCCTCAGAGGCAGTGGCAAGTCTTCATCAGGACCAGAAGGGACAGAGCAGAGTTTGCTGCAACATAGAAGGTTTCTGACTTAGCTTAATGAAAATGTGAATGCAAAGGCTTAGCGTAGGCAAAGGAAAATGTTTATAAGACATTTTTATTGCTAGTCACTTTGAGACTGTGCTACTTAAAAAGGGTCTTAAGCTTGTATTTCTAATGCAACCAAGCTTTGGAGACTTAAAGGCTTTTGTTTGGGAACTCACTAGAAGGAAACATGTAAGTTGATACTCTTCTAAGTTCTGGCCAGTTCAATGCTCCTGTTGAATTGCTCTGCATGTTTTATTAGTGTCTGACAGTACACGAAGGAGAACCTCCATGCCCAACAAGCTGGAAACGCCAACTTAGAGAGAATTTAGGGTCTTGATTCCCTGTGCATCAAGGTACAATTCATGTAGCATGCAGGTTTGCAGCTCACTGACTGCACAGGCATAGGCACAGGCACATGGCCCATATCCATTTTGGCTCACTGACCAGAGGTCTCAGTCTCTCCTGATTTCTGTAAGTGTTTCTGCTATGAGATGGATGGCCCCCAGTTCCTGAGAATCAGGTCTGTCTCTGCTAATTTCTCCATGTGATGACTTCTCCAGGGAAAGAACAGATTCACCAAATACATTCAGTTTGGGATCTGCATGGCTCAAGAGCTCTCCAAACAGCAGCAGATAATTTTTCACAATTATCCAGTTTCAGACATGGCCTCAGTATTAAATTATGTTTTCCTTGAAAAGAAAAACATTGCTTTATGCTAATTGTGACCATAAAACAAAAGGAAGCCACTACAATGGGAGAATGAATTCACACGCAAACATATTTGGAAAATAAAAGCACTAAATTACACTTTATTGCATAAGCTAACTATGTACAATGCAGTTTTTATAACAATGACATATTGAATTAATACAAATTTTCACAGGCTTGAATGAATTCTGTGCTGAATCAGGAACGCACTTTTTACTATTTTCTAAAAGTTACTGAACTGCTGGTCTCTTCTTCAAGCAGGCAATTAATATTCCCCTGATTGTTTCACACAATTAAGGAATATGCCATACATAAACAAATTCTTTTCATTGTCATAGGGATAATTTTACCCCATGTTATCTCTGTATTCTGAGACAGCTTGAATACAGACGGTTCAAGATAATAACCACATTTAAAGAAAAACCTCTAAGCAATTTTTTGCTAGCAATCATCCCTTAATCTCCAAATCCATTTATTTTTGGGGGGTGGTACAAATACTGTTTATCGAATATCATAGTTCAAGATTATTTCTCCTCAAATTGAACTTCAGAGCTCAGGATATCCATTTTTCTCAATGACAGAGTGAACATTCTTAGAACAGGCTCAATCTTCATGGTGTCAGATAAAAGTTAGTTAGATTCAATTATGATTGGGGATGAAGGAGAAACTGAAATGAATGTTAACCATGAACAAATCGTTTAAATTGTCAGATTATGCTTGCTTTGTTGACATCTTTAATAAATCAGATAGGATATTTACATTTTTCTATTCAGAATGGAAACTACTGAATATTTAAGAGATGTGTTTGCATTTTCCTAAAATTCTATATTAGATAAACAAAGCATAATCATGCTTTCTCTGTGCCAAACCTGACTACCTGAAGAGATATTGTACAGGGAAAATAATAATATCTTGGCTTTACTCCTGGTTCTATAGTAACAGTTTCTAAAAGTAAAATTGATAGCATTTAAATTTAAGAACAAAAGACAAATTAATCATAGTTTGAATAGGACATGAGCCTTAGAAATTCTTACCACAGTTGTTCAGCCCTTGTAAATCAGCCCTTGATTTTTGAAATGCTTATTAGTCCATTCAACTTAGACACAGGCTCAAAAATGTTGTTTTTAATAACAACAGTAATTTCAACACAGTCCCCTTATTTTTCTCCATGTCTTGTTTCCTTTTGAACTCAAAACAGAAACACAATTAATTTGAAATGACTTTTTTTCCTTCTTGAGATAACATTTTTATTAATATAAGAGGGGATAATCTTCAAAAGGTACCATTTTGGTATTTAGTTTATAAGAAAACTCTTTGTTTGTCACTTGCTTTCTTGATTTCCTTCATGCTGACTTTGAAATCTATTTAAGGGGACAAATACCTATCCATGGCCCGTAAGTAAAGATCAGCTTATATTTACATTGTACCGACGATGACTCTATTCTGTTGGCATGAATCATCTATGCCCACGATGTGCGTCAGGTGGTACACGTAGTTGTGCAGAATTTGTTAGCCCAGAACCTTTAACACTTCATCACAAGAAGGCCCTCTGGTACGAACCACATTTTCTCATCTATTTAACACATGGCATCGCCCTGCTCATATAGCCCATGTGAGATGACCACCCTCTCATGCAGGTCTATGGACAATATTTAGCATATATCTCTGGAGCATATTGCGTGATGCCATTTTCCAGTATCTCATGTTCAGAAACCCTTGGCATGGTGTGGCTCATCCTTTACAAAAGGGTTCAAACAAATGGGAAAGACCTTGTCACCATACAACAAAACTGCAGCGTGCTGACTCCAGCAGTGGCCACAACTAGATATGACCAGAGAATGTGAGAAGTTAAAAGGTAGTAGCACTTCCAAAAATCTCTTTTCTCTCCTCCAGCATATGGGACATTGTAAGACAAAGGTGATTATATCTAATAACTTTTGATGAGGTTTTTTGCTAACGTGTCCACTTGCTGTTGAAAGGCATTAACTTTTACAAGGTGCTGTAGCAAGGCATTTGACAAACTAGACACTGGATGTTTGAAGAACACTGGACTTTTATTTACTTTGTGCCTAACATTTTCCAACTTGATTTCATTCCCTCAAGCCTTTGTATCAAAAGAGACTTTGACCAGTGAGTACCCACCCGCTCAGTGGATACTTTATTCCGTGGCCTCCTAGGTTGTCTTCCTTGTTCATCTTTTTCCATCCAGAAGACACTAGGTCCACTTAGCCCATTCTCATACATAAACTGTTAACTGCTAGAGGAATCAACTGTATATCACCAGCAGGAAATGAAGGACATATTTCCTGGGGATGTTTGCCAGCATCCCATTCTTTTGATCATGAGACCTCAGCTCTCTGAAGTTTCCCTTTCCTTTTTTCTGAGGGCTGGAGAAGAGTTCCCACATGATGGAGTGCACCATGACACACAAGTGGGAGGGAACCACTGGGTTCAGGACTGTCAGGAGGGTGGTACAGTATCACTGAGTGTCACTCAGGATGCAGAGGCTGCAGTGAGGATGCATCCTGCTCTCAGTCACTGGGCAGGCGACCTGCGAAAGAAGGGCTGTTGCTGAGCAGAGCATGGCAGTCCTAGCTCTATGTCCCTTGTACACAGCTGGTAAGGTTTATTGGAATTGGGATGTGGTGCCTGTGAGCTTGTCTCAGCCTCTTGGTGCTGTGCTCTTGCAGTGCTTAGCTCCTGTCCATTAAAGACTGTTCTCTTGCATGATCTCTGTCTTTTACGGAGGTGTCATGGGGTCCTTTTCATGGCCTACTAGGGAATAATTGCTGCAGGACTTTCTCAGGTAGGAAGAGTAAGACAGGATGCACCTTGTGGAAGGAGTTATTCTCTGTGTCACAACCACATTTTCCTGCCAGCAAATCTACTTGCATTGTTCAAGAAGAAACTGAGATCCAACTAACAAGTCTGTGGTGTGGACCAGGGCCCTGCAGAGAAACAGAAAGAAAAACAAGATGACAGTGAGGATGAGCCAGCCTCATTTCAAAATGCTATAGAAAGAGAAAATCAGATAGACTGGCACTTACATGACCTTTAAGCCAAGTATTTTTGTGTTGCAAGATCTGTCTCCCAAGACAAAAAAGGCATTGACTTCTCTAGTGCCCTCACAAGCTCTCTGACTTTTTCTGCAGAAATGGCCAGCTGTCAGTGAGCATATTTGTGCAGTTATATTTTACATTTGCACCTTAATTTTGTCTACCTTCTATTCTGGTTTTACTCGCTCTGTCTTTTGTTATCCTCAGGTTTTCGAAATCAGAATAGGAGACAGAAAAGAGTGCTAAACACTCTTAATTGCACACACAGGATTAGGGGCCACACAACAAAACACAAATTTATGAGCTGAATAAAATCCTGTAAGAGGTGATATGACAATTTTTCTAGTCAGATTGCTCTTACTAAAGGGTCAATGATTTATCTGTGTGGTTTTTTATGGGAAGAGTTTTCCCTCCAGTTCTCAAGAATTAAGTGTCAAAATGGCTGTGCAGGGAAGGAACTCTCCATTAGGTGTTGTCAAACAGGAGTGTTTCATTGGCTGCTTCAAAGCCAGTTAATGTCAAATACTTTGATGAAGGGACCTATGCATGCAAAACAGAAATCAAGAGGCTGAATGACCCCTACAGCCTTTTTTGCACCGAGGTTGCTTGTTTAAAGCAAGTTCCAGTCAAGAATAATTGAACTCAGTTCAAATTAGATTGTTTCTCCTTAGCTCTGTGAAATGAGGTAGATGATCACAGTCCGCTTCCCATTAGCCTAACTGTCTGCTTTGCTAAAACCACCTGCACAATTGAAACTAATTGGTGCTCTCAATAGCAGTATCAACAGAGAGGATGCAATTAAATAGTAATGCATTACGAACTATATCCTCCCGTTAAAGACACGATACCTTTAGACACTTTTAGTGAGTAAGCTTGTCTGGCTGGCGCTTGGAGTGGGGCTGAATTTACACCAGTGGGCTGCCAGTCAAGATCCAGTCACAAGCAGAAATGTAAGCCTATTCACAAATGAACATTAATAAGGATACATTTATTCAACTAGAATATAGGCAGGCCTGGAGCAGTGAAAAACACATGCTACTCTATTTGAATTGAAGGGATCAAAGTGATATGAGCCCTAGAGCTATCAAAAGGCCATCAGACACAAATCTCATGAGGGATTCCAAAACTCTCTTTCCTTCAGGGACTCATCCAAAGTCAGTGCAACAACAAAAAGCAGCATATTTAGAGCAGGCTGTACAGTGCTGCCGCTGGTAAGGGCAGTCTTTGGCAAACAACTGGGCTGCTTTCATCCATCACTAGGAGCCAGACCACAGAAGTCTGGTGCACTTCTGGCAGAAACAATTCTTCTTCTAAGTTCCCTGTTGTCATTACTGATAAGGATTTATCCGAAAAAAATATTGCACCTTGGCCTAGAGTACTAGTTCCAGCTTTCACCAAGCAGTTTTCTTGTTCTCCTCACTGCTCACCCAGACTTCTGCTGCTTCCTTTAAATCAAGGACTTTGCATTTTCCTGTGCTCTCCCAGAGAGCAGGTGCACAAGAAGCTGGGAGAAAGCATAACAGGGAGAGGTGACCTGAACAGGTCAAAGGCATATTCCATACTGTAGAACATCATGTTCAGTATATAAACTTGGGGGAGTTGGCCAGAAGGGGATGATCAGTACACAGGGACTGACTGGGCAGTGGTCAGAAGGTGGTGAGCATATTGTATTGTCCATCACTTGTAATTCTTGAGTTTTATTCACTTTATCCTTCTCCTTTTCATTACAAGTATTATCATTATTTTTAAATATTAAAGTTATTATTGTTATTATTATTATTTTTACATTTTACTTTTTATCCATTATTAAAGTATCCTTAACTCAGGAATTTTATCTTCTTCCAATTCTCCTTTCCATCCCACCAGAGGGGGAGTGAGTGAGCAGCTCTGTGGTACTTAGATGCTGCCTTGGATTAAAGCACAACACGAGGGAAGGTGACTGGGGTCTGAGTGAAGTTTGCGCTCTGCTGTCTTTAGTTAAAAATATTCGACTTTGGCCAGTTAAATTCATCTTGATCTCTGCTGTGCTGCTTCTCAAAGGATAGTGTATAGGAAAGGCATGAGCATGTCATTCAAGGTCTGGATCTTAAGGAATTGTTTTGTAGACTCATCACAAAGTGCTGTTATTGGCTTTTATGGATATGTAGACACCTCTGCTTCTCTGTTAATATGGCAGTTTGTACTTTGAATTTCTACAGGGTGATTTTTTTCCTGAGGACTGCAAAGTGATTAACAGGTGCCGACAAAGAAAACCACAGCTGGAAAAAAAGCAAAACTTTTCTGCTTGCATAGCTATTTTTTGCTCTCTCCAGGCCAGTTTGGAGTTCAGATCATCAACTCCAGAGCCAGGACTGAATGCCAGGCATCTTTTGCTGCACTCTAACAAATATTAAACATTTGCTCTAGCCACATTTGATGCCTCAAAGGGATTGATGGTCTGACACAGCAGAGAGAATCACTTACTGTATTGTTCTGCCTACAGATATGACAGTTCAAAGCACAGTACTTTGTGCTTCTTCAGATTTTCCTGTGTTTGTTCAATAGAGAATTGCTACTCACTGACAACCTCTGTTCAATAACATAAAATATCTGTGACACAGCTGGAGTGATATCTGTTGATGTATCGACATGCACAAGCCATGAAGTAGTTCAAAACAAACTGTAAAAAACATTCCAGAGAATGACTATGCAAGACAGCATTTGCTCTCAGACCACTGGTTTAAGATGCATCAGACGTGCAGTGCTCTCTAAGATGCACATGAAGGCCAGGTTTCTCAGAAGTGATTAAAGTGCACACCTGCTCCTGATGTGACTCTGGCAGTCAAATTTTCAGATGACTCACTTAGCAAACTGATGTGCTTTGAAAGTACAGTCCTAGATATGGATGATAAATTGATTTTAAGCCCCCATTCTTTTTTATAGAAAGGAAAAGTCAAAGGTCAACTGCAAATTGCTTTTCCTTGAAAAAAAAAATTCTTCACTTCTGAAGAGATGATGCATTAAAGCACCTGTAAATTCTCTCTCACATGCACTCCTTGATTACACTAGGATAAAGAGCTTTTAAACTCATGAGTTTTCTAAACTGTAATTCTGCTCCTAATTATCATGCATTTTAAAAATTTTGTGTAGGAAAAAAATCAAAATCTCCAAAACCAGAAAAATAAAACCACAAAAAATGCCTAGGTCTGCACATGTAAAATCCCCCACATGAATTAAAAGTGAATGTCTAAAAACTTTCAAAGAAAAGGTCTAAAATACATTCAGTCTACAACTGAATGCTCATGCATCTTTATTTCTTTAGACCTGAACATGACTTTCTTTTCAGCTGACAATTTCTTTCATCTGCCTTGTAGTAAATGTAGATGGCATCCTCTGGTGATTGTTTAGGTGCTGGCAAACAGCTAAACAATGGCATCAGCAGTGCAGGTATGAGTCAGCTGTGGCAACGCTCCTGCTGTTTGGAGTTTTGCATAAGAAACTACTGCTGATTTATTTCTCAGGGGTCATCAAAGATAGAGTCTGGAAGCAATAACAACTTTCTTACAGCTCTCCCTTCATTCCTGAAGCAGCACAGAAAAAGAAAAAAACAGTATTATAGATCCATTGTTCATTTCTTTCTTGAATTGCTTTATAGTGTAAAATCTTCCTTCTGCCATGGTTACCAAACTATTTTTCCCAGATCCACAAGTCTGTCTCTTCAGTCTCATCAGATCAGAATGGATATGAGGATAAGTTATGTTTACTGATATTTTCATTTTAAAAATAAAAATACTGCTGGACAGGCACATTTATATTAGCAATGCAAAAATTTATTTTTACAAGACTCCTACATCCTTGTTTGCATCTCACAATAGAACATGGGGGAAAAAAAAAAGAAAATTTTATCTAGTACTACGACTCAGAAAACTATTGAAGGCAAATACATTCCATTCAAATGTGGCTTTATTTGGGATCTTGCTAGGAGGTCATACATCACTTTGCAACTATATTTGTAGTCTTTGTGAACTTCTTAACCAATGAGCAAAATCTACATGATGCGATCTTGAGCATCCTGGTTTTCATGTTTAAAGAATATATATCCAGCATTATTCAAATCTCTCCTTCACTTTAACTAAACTCCTTTTTTAAGAAAAATGCACAGAAATCTAATTGTTCTTTTAAAGAACTAAAAAGACAGTGTAGCAAAAGGAAAAAAAAAATCCTGATCAACTGTTTCAATTTAAAGAGCACACAGTAAAACCATTAGAAGATAAAGCTATGTGTCTTTAGAATACATAGTAATAAATAAATTAAATCACCCAGAACAAATAACACCAGCTGCTCCACAGATAAATATAGAAACTTGGAAATATAAAGGATAAAGTCCTTCAACTTAAAATAAAATAAACAGTAAGAGGCAGTGAAATGTTGTCTTAGTCTCAGAAGCCTTATGTTACCCGTTTATTTTGTAGAGTCCATTTATTTTTCTCTCACGCTCTTCCCTCTATGCACTCAGTGCATACTAAACAGTATAACATGAACCGTATCATGCTGCATTTAAACTTGATGGTGCCTAAGCTTACCTGTGATTTTTAGAGACAAGGGTTATATTCAGTTTGGGAAAATTCTCTCTCCTTTCTCTCATCTCCCATTAGCATCTAAAATGTCATTTGTGAGTTGGCTTTCCCCCCAGTTTATTGACCATTCTTATGGTAAAAGGAAGAAAGCTGAAAGATAATTAGATTTTGAGTCTGGGTGAGTAATTTAAAGAGCTTTGCAAGTCTGACTCCAGGATATATTTTATGTCACACTCAGCTTTGTTCATTCAGTATAAAAGGCTGCATATTACAAGACAGGATGGCTCAACTTCATAGTGCTATGGGGGGGCAAGGGAGTCACATACTCAGAGCTTAATTATATCAGCCTTAATTTGAGTTCCATCATTATAAGTAAGTGTAATTCAACATGTTTCAGGTTGTTTAAACTGATGTTTCAGTAAGCAAAAGCAATAAATTGCTTAAAAAAGCTAGCTAAGTGAAACCAATAGTAATGAAACCATTTATACCAGGAAATGTCCACTTCAGCAATAAAACCCAAACCAAACTAAACCAAAACAAAGCACCTCATCTTCTCAAAACATACTGTGAAAAGAATACATTTCCAATTTTGCCACAAATAAAGTAACAATCTAAAAAAAAGCACACAATCTTTTTGATAAAATGTTAGTTATCAGGAAACCCTGAGAGTTACCATATCTTCTTTGCACCTACAAGCAGAAGGCAAAAGAGCTGAAAATCAACAATTTTGGCATAGAAAATGGTTACCCAGAAAAGCAGTGTTTTTCTGAGAAACTTAGTGTTGTGTGACAAAAAAGTTTCTGCTGATCTAAATTTGGCCATGGCATGCAAATTCCATATTCTCAGGTAGTGAGTCTGTTTAAGGAAGCCGCAAGCTACTAAATCCTCCTCAATCTCCATTTCCTGGTTATGTACATTTATACTTTAAGCACTTTTTCACATTCCTTAAAGCTTTCATTTTTTTTCTATGCTTTTTAACTGCTATGAAGTCTTCAGTCTTCTCTTAGTAGTTCTTCAAAACTTGTAATTCCCTCTGCACCCTCTAGACCTTTCATGTCATTCTCATCTTCTCAGTTCTCTAGTAACAAAAAAGCATGACTCACCTCTTTAAAATCTAGATATGCAAAAGTTCAGCTATCTAAATCAGTCACCCTTGAGTCACTCTGTAGAACCAGACAGATCCAAAAGGTGATGTGTCTGCTCTTAAGACAGGCATCTTTTTTTGATGTTAATTAACTTCTAGACAGGTAAAATTAGGCAAGATTAATACTACTCACAAGGCCTATATTTTACCAGATCTAGCCTTTCACCCTTTTTGCACACCATATTTGCAACTCCAGTTAAAAAATAGCACTCTAAACCCACTAGAGGGAAAGTTAGATGCAAAAATGTTTATTTCATTTAGTTGCAGTACTTTTATGATGCAATTGTTTTGTATAAACAGCTCAAATTTCATTGCCTTGCTTTGATATCAGATTACAAATTCATGTCTAATTTGCTGTCCTTTGTCTTCCCTAAGGTCTCTTTTAGCTTTAGTCTCTTTCTATCCCACTTAATATATGTTTTTCAGTTCATTTTCTTCTTCGTGCTTTAATTCTCGTTTCTGCCATCTGAAACTATTTTACTGTATTGGAGCCCTTAGGCTTTTTTTCTCCTTTTCTCCCTTATATCCCTTACAATATAGTTCATGCCCTGGAAAACACATTAAAAGAATGATATATAAAATTATATATTAAAAGAAATATATATCTTGTTCCTCGGCCCAAACTAGATTAAACTGGATTTTCCCCTAATCAAGAAAGTTTATAGGTTTGGCAAACTACTCAAATGTTGTTGTTGGAAAGTGAAGCTTTTGATGGAAATTGTGATCAAAACCTCTTTTACTAAAATTCACCACATATATCAGAGGCAAGCAGAGCTTGGCAAAACATTTCTGAACAGTTCTAATTCCAATTTATTTTTAGCAGCAGACGGGTTTGTTTGCTGTAATATGCTAAAATGTCTATGGACAGCTGGAATGTGGGTTTAGACAGCCTTTGCACTGTAAAGTTCATTTCTGCAACAGGGAATAAGAGAAGTCATTTTTCCTCACCCTGAAGAATGAAGTCTTGAGCCAGAGCAGTGAAGAAGATCAGATTTGAGAAAATCTTGGGGTGGGGTGGGAAAGCAGAGTTCTTCACAGCGAAGCCTATACATAAGTGGTTTGTCTTTGCCTTATGTTTTTGCCTTATGTTGGAGTCCTTTGATAATTCTGAAGAAAAAGAGGTCAGAATTATGTCCTATTACATTCACAGTATCATGCTATGTCATGGGTGAACATTATGAAAAACACCAGGAATACTGTGAATTGTAATTTCATGGTGGTATCACCACACTCTGGCAATACATAACACACAGATACGAGAACTGGAAATCATGGTGTAACTACTGGCAGTGTTGCTGGTTAGCTGTGGACCTCAGATGAACAGACAGTAGGTAGTATTTAACACACTGCCTGCAGTATTTCACAAAAGAGTGAGAGCTGACTTTATGAAGGAGGGGATTTGTTATTTTTTTTAATATTTGAAGCTCAAAACACTGCTAAAGGCAGGTGTCATAAGCAAGTACTATGCAATTTTGTCCTTTCAATTTTGTCATTAGATTTTATGGGATCTTTGTTCTTAGAAGCGAAGGTTTAATGTGAAAAAAAAGCAGAGAAATACCAGTTACATTGTATCCTCTCTTACCATCAGAATCAAAGGTAAAGCTTCCATTTCAGGTGTCTCCTTTCACCTATATAATCTTATAGTGAGGTGGGGAATACCAACGTGAAGAAAGATGAAGCTGATCATGAAGCAAAAAGTCTGTAAGAAAATGGTTACAGAAATATAAAATTAAAGAATACATGTTACTTGTTAGCTCCACCTCTTAAGAGCAACTTTTATTTCCTTAAGAAATGGAATTTAAACAATCTATTTTAAATAAGTACAATGATTACCTCATTTGAGAACAAAGAAAGGGAGAAATTAGCCATCTCACAGAATCCACTTTCTGAAATTTCAAGCAGCCGTGCCACAGTTTTCTGGTTTGAAAGGAATCTGAAGACATCTATACCATCTATACCATGCAATAAAGGATAAAAAATCTTCCAAACACTTCATCAGAAAGGCAGGTCTGACCCATGCCCTAGGTAAAAGCAGAAAGAATCTTGCTAATACCACCAGCTCCTGTGCTTTAGTTGCTAAATAAAACTACGAGAGAGTCCTAAGATAGACACAGACTGCAATACTGCTGCTAATTTAAATTCAGGAAAGAATTTTCTCCTGAGCTCGTACCTGGCAACTGGTTTTACACAGACTGTGTGATCAGGGCACAGCAACCAGACATCTGGGGATGTAATGCCATTAAAAGTACAATCTCACCCCATCTTTGTCCATTTGCTCACCTCCAAGGTTTCAGAGGACATTGAATGCAGATCCTAGAAGCCACATACAGATCACAATGGGAAACTGATAGCTTATTTCTAAGCAGTACTGAATAGAAACTCAGCAACATGGACATGATTACATGATTTTCGGGCAGTAGTATTTCTAAGGGACCTCATTGGGAATATTGACATGCCATGTATCTGAAAACTGTCACTCCAAACTCGTGCCCTGGGACAAAATGATTTCCCAGGATCCTGTGGCAAATCTCACTTCATGAAATCTCATATTTAACTTCGTGATCCCTTTCCAAAGCATATCACATTACTTATAAAACAGTTTAAATTACTCAGTTCCCTCCCTCTTTGTCAGGCAGTTCCAGAAACATACTTCTTGGACGGATAAGGAGTCATCTTCCAATTTCCCCTCTAAATTTATTCATGGTCAATTTATAATCATTTGATCTTTTGCCAATACCATCCTTTAACTTGAATAATCATTCTTCTTCCTTAATATTTACCTCTGTAGTATGCCATTCATTCATTTAATTCATTCAGTTTAAACTAATGTTAATAAATGGGAAAATGTTGTAGCTATATAATGAAAATGCACTATGATGACCTTTACTAAAGTCTGGCACTAACCTGATTTTATTAAGTATCAGAAACATTATAATAGGTATTAAAATGTAGTGATATTCCCACATTATGTAAATTTACCTGGACTCAATTAAATTCTTTTTGTCTTTACTCCTCCTCCTTTTCCTACACAGCTGAGTTTCACAAATGACGAATTTTTAATATTAAGCCTAGATTTTTAGAAAAGTATTTGCATATTTATGTCTGCAAATAAAAGATGGGAAAATATATGTTCAGAAAGTTCAGTGGCTTATGTAACTGATCATCTATTTCTGCAGTGTCTCTTTCAGGTAATAATTATCACACTTGTCTGCACAAATTAGTTACTTAAAGGTACACACATTTGGCACCTACTCAGAAGAGAAATTGAAATCTGAACCATGCAATTAATAAGTCTGCCCAAATCTGTCAATGCTATTAATATGTTCAGTAGACTAAATACTCAGCAACAAACTACTGACTGACTCTCTGCTTTTTGCTTTCCTGTGGTTAGGAAAACCTAACCTATGCTGGAAAATTTTGCATGACCTGCACCATGAGTTCAGTGTATCATATGTCTGACCTGTGCTTTTTTATATAAGAGTACTGTCAAGTTTGCTTATAATAGTATATATGAATAATACCAGTAAAACAGTTTGATGAAAAGATCTATTTCTCTGACTCAGAAGACTAGAAAACCTAGATTTTATGAGGGTATGAACTGATCAAAAAGATCAGGATTTCCTTGCAAATATCATGTCCTTAAGGCCATTGTTTGCTCTGGAGTCAAAACAGAAATATGCATTGCCAAAAAATTCTGACCACATCACAGCTTTTGACTGTAACATTGTTCTTTGTACTGAGAGCATAAGAATATGCATTTTAAGACAAAAAAAAACATTTATCAACATACATTATCTCTAGGATGTCTTCACAGAGTCACACCATGACTGAGGTTGGAAAGGACCTCTGTTGGTCATATGTTCCAACCACTTGCTCAAGCAGGACCACCTAACACAAGTTGTCCAGGGCCAAGTCCAGACAGCTTCTTAGTATCTCCAAGGATGGAAAATCCACAATGTGCTTGGTCATCCTTACAGTAAAAGAGTATTTTCTGTCTTTCAGTTTGTGCCCACTGCTTCTTGTCCTGACATCAGCTTGGGCCTTAAGTATTCTCTTTGCAGCCTTGTGATCTGTAGCAGGTGTGAGGAAAAGACACTTGTGACTCTTTTGACTGCTGGAAAAAGCCATGCTCTTCCTCACATGGAAGTTTCCAGCTTTTTCCAAGTTACATGTGTGAGGCTGAGTATGACACTGCACTACTCTGCAGTGTTGTTGACCACATGCTCTTGGGGCTCTACTGCTCTACATTGTATCTAGCAAGCAATTTCTTCCTGTGCAGAACTATCACTAGATCATAAACCATACAAGCATATTGGACCTTGCCACCTTCTAGTGACATAAAAAATATTAATGGAGGAAAAAAAAAAAAAAAAAGAGAGAAAAAAAAAGTGTGTGTTTTCAAAAAGAAGAGTTTAATACAAAGGACAAAATATTAGCTTTTTAATGCATGTGATCTTCTACCAAAGAAAATATCAATATCATACTCCAAGTGGTGAAATGGTTAGGTGCATAACACCATCAGGTAAGTAAATTGCTCTGGCAACAGTTGAGTTTTCTTCTTTTATATCCCATAGTTTCTCTTTGAGAATAGAAAAGGGGTGCATAACATGCACTTCAGTACACAGATTGCCCAGGTAGTCCTGTACTTCCAACCAATCTTTTTACTGACACCCTAAGCTATTATTATTAGACTACTCAAAGATGATATTTTCAGCTATTAAACATCAAACTGCAACCTCACAACCATAAATAGGTAGTTTTAATAAGAAGGTTTCGTTCATAAGTGAAACTATTTATAAAGAGACTATTTACTTATAGACAAATCTGTATTCCTTTATGTAGAACGGAAAGTATTCTGTGAATTAATAAAAATTACTCTACTAATTTCCACAAAACCCTTGGGAATAGGCTGCTAAATCCTTAACTCCCACAACAGTAAGCATTCTGAACTTTAGAAAAGCTACATAGTGGCTTAGGTCTCATGGCTTTGTCCTCAGCCAAAAACAGTTAGCTCACAGCCCTGAGATTTATGCAATGTATCATAGTTGCTGTGCATAGACTTTCATTCATCCACATTTGGTAATGTGCAAAGCACTGTACAGTATGTTAAAAATTATCTGTATTGACTTCCCTCCTTGCTCAAGCGATGAGGCATTCAAGATTTCCAAGATTTCTTGTGAAACAGTGTTGTACTTGAAGCTTTACCATCCTACAGGGATTTTAGTCATTTGTCTGCATTTACAGCATTAGCACTTCTGCACATAAAAATATTGTCCTTAGCTGTCCTGAGAAATAAATATTTAACTGATGAGATTTGCAGTATAGCTCTTTATCCTGCAGAATCCTGAAGTGCTTAATACATTTCTGTGAGTTCTGTGTAACATCATGAATCCACTTTATTTGGATATAAAATGGCATTTTGGCTTCCTCTGTTTTCCTTGAAGCACAGTAATTGTCTTTTTTTTTTTTCAATAATCATTATGTCTTTTCTGGAAGTCCTTCTTTTCTAACTTCTCAGGCTCAGGTTCTTACTCGCTAGGTGGGAAATGGGAGGCATTTGTCAACCCATGACACCAGCCTTGGAGGAACCCTGGCCCCACTCTGAGACCTACTCTCTATGAATATCTCAGGGCATATTCCCAATAATCATTTGTGTAATTGCTCCAGGAGACCATATTGGTTATTATTTTTCAAAAAAATGTCAGCTATAATCATCCACAGTATTATCAAGCTGTCATGTTTGCAACATGTTGTGAAAATAAATATTTTTATATTACCATTGCTTGCTATTTGAGTCAAGTAATAACACTAACATTTTCTTTGAAATCTCCAAGGTATTTATTCTGTTTTGTTATGATTCAGATCAATTGGGTTACATATAAATTAACTCTTAATTATGTTGTTGAAGGGGCTAATATTCCTTTTGTCTTATCTGGCAAACAAAATCTTTTTTGTTGTAGCTTGATAATTCCTTTCTTCATATGATGCTTTCACACAGGAAGGATGCTTTAAAACTCATCAAGTTCTAAAAATGCACGCTGGAAGCACTCTTAATGTTTTTGAGGCCAACAGAGAAAAAGCATCATAAAACAAAGTCTGCACTCTGGATACACATATTCGCTCTACTCTACACATATTCAAATCACAGTAAGGCACTCAGGACAAGAAAAAAATAATGTGGTTATAGATCTTTTCCTTGCTATCAAGTCTTTTAGGAGAAAAATCTCACCAAATAAAAGAGGCCCCAGTACATCCTCTACCTATGTTAATTCTTGTTTGCTTCCTGTAGATTTGCTCGGTCCAAGATGTTTTTTGTTCAATATAACTATTCCTTACACTCTCTAACATATTGTTCCAGGTACCCAGAAGCACACATACTTTGACAGGTATTGGGTCTGCCTTTATAGCAAATGTTTCAGCTTTCACATCATATAGAGGAGCTGAAATAACATTTCAGTTCAAGATTTACAGTTTGGTCTTTGTATGGTAGATTTTCCCAGATTAAATCTCCCTCTAGCATGAGCAATCAGTGTAACTGCTGCTTTACCAGTTCATAACTTTGACTTCCTATTAGATATCCTCATTGGCACATGCCATTAGGAGGGAACACTAATTAATTCAGCTCTTACAATCTCTTGTATTGTAATGGAATGCTTGAGCAGGGATATGATGGATTCTCATCAGATTGTTTTTCATCATTAATGTTATCTTGCTTGAAATGCTAGACAGGATTTTGGGGTTTGCCACTGTGCTGACAAAATGTGAAATGTCTGGTGCATTATCGTAGTGCCTTTAGTTCCCCTAGTTTTCTCATAATAAAGTTAGTGGAAAATCCAAACAAGAAAATTTTTCCTCCCTCACTTCTTGTCCACAATTTCAATTATAATGGCTGAAGTTAACGCATTTCCAATTGTTGTTGACTGCAGTTTTGGCCCTCAAAAAATGACTAGGAGCAGCTCCATCTCGACTTCCAAATATGCCAGAACTGGTCCTAGGATTATATCACTGATTCTTTTGTATTTCTTCAGCTGAACCTGAAAGGCAACATCTAATACTGAAAACATATACTGAGCAACATATGCTGTGTTATTTGAGCAATCCTTAAAAAAAATCCCAAAACCAAACAAAACAAAAAGCCACATAAAAATAAGGTCTATATCATCCATATCTTTTTCTTATTAGAAACTTCGGCATTCTATTATAATCCTTCTGTATTTCTACACATTTTAATTCTAAGCTTCCTTATGATATATATAAAGTTGCACATGATGCTGCTTTGATGTACTCAGTGGTGCTTCAACATGTTGCTGAAGCTCAACTACTGTTCTGACCCTTTTATGGAGAAAAACAAAATGGCAGAAATGTTGTTTTGAAGACTGAGGTTGAAATATTTGCTTTTAGCTTTATTTTTAAATTTAATTTATAACCTAACTCACCAGTGTGGGGTTAATTGGATGGAAAGCAGCTTGGCATAAAATGACCTGCAGGTCCTCATGGACACCAGGTTGAACATGGACAGGCAACGTGTTCTTGCTGTGAAGAAGGCCAGCAGCCTCCTGGGCTGCATTAGGCATGCTGTCAGCAGGTCAGAGGAGGTGATCCTTCCCCTCTGCTCAGCCTTGGTGAGACACAGACAGGTAGTGTGTCCACTGCTGGGCTCCCTAGTACAAGATAGAATGGATGCACTGAAGTCCATTCAGCAAAGTGACACGAAGGTGATTAGGGGATTGCGCCATCTCTCACACAAGACAAGGCTGAAAGAATGGGACTCTTCAGCCTGGAGAAGAGAAGCATCACAGGAATCCTATAAATGTATATAAATACCTGACAGGAGAGTGTAAAGAAGACAGTCAAACTATGTCCAGTGACAGGACTAGAGGAAATGACCACAAAAATATAGAAATTCCATCTAAACATAATTAAAGACTTTTTGTTATGAGGCAAATCAAACATCAGAACAGGTTGTCCAGAGATCTTTTGGGGTCTCCCCACTTGGAGATTTTCAAAAGACATCTGGATATGGCTCTGAGAAATCACTTGAAGCTGATCCTGCTGTAAGCAAAAGGGATTGCCACGAAGATGATCAGAAAGCTGATCATAGTCTGTCCTATTAAGACAGACTGAGAGACGGGACATGTAGTGGTAGGACAAAGGGGAATGGTTTTAAACGGAAAAACAGTAGATTTAGAACAGCTATTAGGAAAAAATTCTTTACTGTGAGTGTAGAATGGGTTGCCCAGGGAAGATGAGGATGCCCCATCCCTGAAAGTGGTCAAGAACAGGTTGGATGGGGTTTTGAGCAGTTTGGCCCCTGGGAACATGTCCCTGCCCACAACAGGGCCTAGATAATCTTTAAGGTCTCTTCCAACTCAAACCATTCTATGATTCTATATCCAGAGGTCCATCCTGTGAATCTGCAGTTTATAGCATGTTTAGTACCCACTAACTTATTGACTCTGAATAAATAGTGATTTGTTGGTTGCAACCAAAAGGTGTGGTGGAGGGGTTGAAGGCACCAAGACAGGGAAACTAGTTTGCCATTTTTTTCTTGAAAATCCTGAAACCGTTAGTTTAAAGAAAATTCTTATCATAGTACATTTTTTATAATACTGCATTTTTCTAATTGACAGTATATGTGCCAAGTTCAAATAGCTTAAAAGATTAATAAATCTGAATTAAAATCATCTGGCTTACCACCCTACACAAAGATGTGCACTGCATATGTAAGACCTCACTAAGCATTGTCAGTTTTATTGTGGAACCATCTTCTGTTTTTTGAACATCTTCACCTGGGTTTTTCACTGCTTTAAAGTGACTCTAGAATTGCCACTATGAACCAAATATCCAAAGTGCACATTTAGCAAGGACTTGAAAATAGGCACAGGGATAAGAGCAGGACACAATTTAGTGTACTATATAATTCTACTGTGAAATAAAGGATCTAATTTAGCAGAAAGGACATAGTCTGGATTCACCGGTATAACTCTGTGTTAACAATATACTTCCTTCAAAAGTCTAGATACATAAAAAATAATAGAATTTTGCTCTGATATATATTCCTGTGTTTCTACCTCCAACCGCATATTCTGCTCTTCCTCTCAGCTTCAGCTATTTAAGTTATGGGTTTAGGGCTGAGGGAGAGTGTCATTAGATATTTTTTGTGTGAAAAAGGGCTAGAGAGTGATGAAGATGTAATGAAAACTTAAACAGGAGATAAAGCAACATTGACTTTCTTTGATGAACTTGTTTTATGCACTCCCACTATAGATGTAATTACAGTGCATTAGTACAAATTACCTTCATTTCCATGGTAAGTTTTGTGCCAGATTAAAAGAAAGGTAAAAAAATAAACATTCTACTGCTACTGAGCAAACGTTTTGCCCAGCTTAATTCCTTGGGCTTCAGAAACAAAAATAGCTACTGATTTCCTTCTCCATAATAATCTCATATATCTTATTAAACCCTCTGTAATTTGCTCCATTCAATCTAGTTTTACAAACTTACTACTTTAATAGCACATTATTCATCATTGACATACCTGCTTATGTTATTCCTTCCAGTGGAATGTGTCATGACATGGCTTTACCTCAGGGATTTTCATTCTCTTTACTTCTATACTTCACCAGTTTTTACACTTTGAATGCCATCATGGTCTGAAAGACTGTCAGTGACAATGGGAATGAAACATAACAGTACCAGAGGCTGGATAGGCTGCAGCAAGATCTGTATCATGTCTCCAATGAAATTATCTATTTTGAAATTTTGCTTTGTATTTTTGTAAGGTTGCAGCAGTAAAGTACTTCATCCTTTTCATTTCTTTAACTTCTCATTCACTATGAGACACCATGGTGATATTTTCATATCTCTATACTGAGACAATGTATTTGCACTGTAAAGGACTATTAACTAAATTTCGTAATAATCTTTTCCTAAGCACCATTAACATAATTAACAGGCTGTTAACCAAGGCATTAGACCTTCAGCATCACATAATAAATTGTAAGTCCACAGCTGGTAGGAGACCCTTTCAAGAGAAACACTGTGCGGAAATACAACAGGCAGAACTGTGAAAATCTGTTTGTTCAGTGGTGAAGAACTTCTAGTGCCCATTAAAGAAAAATAAATGCCTGACTTAAATTGCTCTAAAAATGTGCTTAAATAAAATATCATGTGTAGGAGCTGCACTTGCACCAGCTAGAGCTCCATCAAAATTGGTTAATTATTCTTTTAAAGACTGCTTCCTCAAAGGACATAATTTTGCTACAATAGCTATAAATTGGGTCATTAACTACCCTTCAGCAACAATTATTTGATCTTGTGGCGAACTACTCAGAAATTTTAAATCAGAGAATAAAGATCTTGCTGGACATTAGGAAATAGGTAAGGAAAATGCTATCACGTCCACCCATTTGAGATACCTTGAGTAAATAATTTGCTAGTATGCAGTATCTTACAAGTCTCCTTAATAATTTTTAAATGAGTGCATTAGCCAACATCTATAATTCTTATGCCGAGTTCTCCATGCAAGTCTTAAGTTTATGAATTTTAATTTTCTTCCCCTTCTTTTTAAAACACCACCACACTGTCATAAGAACATTAAAGGAACATAGCTCCAGACTCTTTTTCACATACACCAGTGCTTTTTTTTATTTATCTGGGGAATGAGCTACTGTTAGACCAAATTAACTCACATGGTGTGACACATTTCACTCAGCCTTTGCCACAAGAGCTGTGACAACAAAAGTTGTTATGTCCTACTTAGGAAATCAGTACAGAACCAAGCAGCATAATGGCACCATTATGGGAACATTAATAAACTGTTGACCACTTAGACCACTTTAGAAAAGTCTAGGGAGTACATGGCTGCCAAAATGATTGTCACAATGTTGTCACAATGGACTAGAGCAAAACAATCAGTATAGCTTTGTAAATTTGAGATGAACTTCACTGTGCATTCTGAGTTTTTCAGTAGACCCAGATCCCAACACTTCTGCAAGATATGAATTGAAGAAATTATATGTATCCAAAAATACACGATTTGCCTTTACTTTAGCAGTTGTTAAAACAATCATTTCCTGTGTCAATCCAAAATGAACTGTAAAAAAATGTGTTTCTGTTCCTGTCTTGAGCAGTCATGTTCCTTTGTTGTATGCCTTTCATTTTTTTTATCCTGGTTAAGCAGGACAAAGAAAAAAAAAAAACAAGCAAGCTAGAAAAACAACTAGATTTTCTAGGGCTTGTTTTTTGGCTTTTTGCAGTCACTAAGTTTGTGAGTAACCAAAGGATAAATGAAGAGAACAGCAACAAAATGAAGGTGAAAAGGTAGAAAATGCTACTTTGCTCTTTTAGTTGTTGAACTTTCTAAGGCACTCACACTCTTGGCAACTGAATGCCATCATTTTGTTAGAAGTGTGGAAAGGAACATCTTCTGTTTCTAACCTCAACTCGTCTCCTTACCCACGTCCTGCACTATCACTGCTGTTGCCATGGGCTACTTAAAGCATCCACTTTAGCTCCAGAGGGTTTTCACCCTTTCTTCATTGCTTCATAAGGAATAAAGCTTTAGCTCCAAACCTGCAATTCCCTCCTCAAGATCACTTCTGTAACCATTATAGGCTCTGCAACTGTGACAGTATGTAGGACAGCTGAGGGAATCCTGATCACAGCCCCCAAACACCATTGCAGGAGCAAACATAATACATCCTTGGACTAAGAACTGCATCCCAGGAAGCACATACAGACAGACAATGCTGTAATTTACCTCATATTCATACTCCAGTATTTAAAAAATTACAAGAGAATTACAAGTAAAGAGAAAACACAGTAGTCAGCCACCACATCTCAAAGGGAGTCAGAGCACAGCACGGCTCCCAACAGGCTGCAGAGCAAGGAGCATTGCACGTTACTGGGACCATGGATTTGCTAACATCTTTAACAAAATCTTGCAGATCCTAGCTGTACAGCCTCAGTGATGGTTGAAAACTCATATAAACTTGCAGCTTTGTGAGACAAGCTTTTATATTTTTAAAAAGCAAGGAGAGATTTTGATACTTACAGGGAGTCAAAGGAGTAAAATTTTCTTCCTCTGTTTCTATAATCCATAGTCTGAAAATCCCAACCATTTATTATACTTTCAGTAATTCCTCTTCAGGATAGAAGTGGTGGATGTGAAGGAATAAAGTGTGTATGGGCAGATGATTTTTCTGCTCAAAAAACCTGACCCCAGATATTGAAACCCCAAGAGCCTGGTCCTACTCTCAAGTTTGCTCACAAGAACACTACTCAGTTCTACACAAGATTCTACAATGAGTTGATCTGAGGCATGTCCCCAGAGACACAAGGCTGTGGAGCAGTACATCCATATGAAGAAGGGAAATCTTAGGAAAAAACTTATGTTTTGTGGGGGTTTTTGAGAATTTCTTCTTCCCTTTATCTTCCTGATATGCAATTGTAAGTGTTAGAATTAACACATGCCCCATTCCATCTCTATGATAAAAGCCAGATTTTTTAGCCTATTTTTTTAGTACAACAAAATGAACACACAGTTCTCCAATATCTGCCTTGTAAATAATCACAAAAGCACTCGTTTTTCAGATTTCCATCACAAATATTACTGTCACTTCAGTCCACCCATCTTCCCTGAAGACAAATAATTTGATCTAACAGGGAAAAGAATTTGAGCATAAACCAGAGTTCATGCACACAGGGGAAATCACTAAGGAAACCAAATTTATGATCACTGTACTGTGAATAAATAGCTCTTTTGATACATGTTATAGAATGAAAACATATATCTGCTAGTTTGTCAACACTTATTGCACAAGTAAATACAATGTACATTAAAAGGTAAATCCTTACCGAGAACAAAATATGATTTGTCTTTAACATTCAGCAAATCTTTCACATTAAAATATTCCTGCACATCTTGACCTATACTGATCTGTCAAAGAGTTTTATAAATTATTATTTCTTGATCATGATTCTATGGCTAGACCTTCCATTTCACTGATGTTATCTGTGGCTGAGATTGGGATCAGCTTCACAGCAGAAGACTCTCACTGAAAACAATTCCCAGCTGAACAGGGTAATGCCAAAAGACAGTGAGAGGCTCTAATGATCAAAACCAACACACTGAGCTGCAACTCTGAAGAGGCAGCAGGTCATGTAGGGTCTGATATATGAAGAGTAGATGCTGACTGTGTCAAAGAACAGAATTTCTGGGCAGGCCCATCCCTTGGGATGACAGCAGCCGTCACTCTGCTTCCACAGGACTGAGCTAACATGGAGCAGGATGAGTAACTTCCCCACCCCCAGGACCACACAGTTCCCTGACAGCAATTTACTTCTCTCACGGCCCCATGCTGCTCTTCTTTGGTCTCTCTTTCCAGCAGGAAAGGATAGCAGTGATGTCACCTCTGTTTCAAGGGTCAGTCACAGGCCCTTTATTTACTGAGAGGAAGGGTAGGGGGCAAACCCTCTCCTTGTCCATCCACGCAGGTCCCAAAGCAGAGCCTGGTAGTAGCACTGATGTGGGACCCCAGCTTGAACGTGCACTGCTGGAGCAGTGCCTTGGGCCACTCCAGACTCTCTAAAAAATCCTAGAGGAAGGGGCTCACTGTGTCCCTGAGTATTCATGCAGTTATGGGAAAATTCAGCTTTATCTTAACAGAAAAACCCAACCGATGTAAAAAAAAAAAAAAAAAAAAAAAAAAAAAAAAAAAAAGTCTTCTATCTTTTAGGCTTGTACAGTTCAGATATCATAAGGCAAAACTGCAGAATTCAATTTTCAAATGCTTTACCACAGAATGACTCAGGGAGCCCAACTCAGCTTTCTGAACATTTGGGTGTGCACATGATGGACAGCAGTGCAGTGGCTTGTAGTTAGCCACAGGGAAATTTCTGCCGCTATTACTGAAACAGAAAATTCCTGAGTGTGGAGGCAGTGCTGGGACGCTGTTAGAGGAAGCCGGGGGCTCCAACAGACTGGTTAGTGTGGCTGAGGGCATTATCAGCCCATCTGTCCACCCCCCTTTTCTCTCCAAAGCCATCCTTCCCGTAGCAGAAGCATCAGAGACAAACGTACCTGGTGCTCAGCACGGATCGCGCTCTCGGCTCATCAGTGCTCCAAGCCACAGAGCCACCCGATGCTGCAGCGACAGAGCGGATCACCGCGGCTTCTGGCACCCCGCTCCAGAGCAGCAGCTCCCGGCAGCACGGGGCAGAGGAGAGCTGAGAGTGCTAACACCTTGGATCACGGCTGCTCAGTCTGACAGAGCCCATCTGTCAAAACCCAAAGTGAGAAAGAGAGAGAGAGATTACACAGGAACTGTGGTTGTATTAAGGGGATGTGTAAAGTCATGCTTTCCCAGGAAAAAATATGTAATTAAGTCAGTTACTGTGCTTGGTATCTGTGCACAGTATCGGTAGCAGCACATTCAATTAAAATTAAAGAAAAGAAAATAAATCTCAGCTGGAGCTCTGCCTGGGTAAGTGCCCAAGCAGGAAGTAGATTTGTATTGTCTGAACAATTTATGTTTGTGAGCAATTAATAAAACAGATTTTTCTGTTGATTCTGCACTTTTCACTGATAATTACGGAACATTTTGGAGGTGAGGGGCTGCCAGTCTAATTGAAATAAATTTTCCAGTCTGAACAAACAGGAGGCAAAAATAAACCTGTATCTTATCAAATTTTTAAGGAAAGAAGAGTGTTTAAAAATTTATTTTTTCTCATCTATTTTGAGGTTTCTTTTGGTTTTATAATTATGATTTAGAATACTTTAAGGTACACATACTTTGAAGTCCCTACACATTGCCACAATGGACAGAGATCCTTGCACAAAACACAGTTTTGACTGTCAGTGCACATTTTTAAACAATAGTAGTCTGGTACGACATAGACCTTGGCATGCATTACAGCTTTTCTACAAGATTTTTACATAAACCTGGGGAATCCACACCACCTCTCAGCGTGTTGTCTGTGAGGCTGGGGAGACATGGAAAGTCAATATAGCCCTTTCTTACCTTGGCAGATGGTGAGCAGAGAAAATATGGAGAGTGGGTGCAGCCTCATGTATGTTTATGTCTATAGTAATAAACTGACCAAGGTCAAGACACAGGCCAAGTGATGGTCTGCAACTCTTCATTCAGTTAAGCTGCTACCACAGTCCCTAACACTGCCTTTGGCTGTGCTGTCTCAAACGTTGCCTGGGAAAGGCTCGGGGGTAGCAAGGACAGGGACCTCTGTTCTGGCAGGCTGGGCATGGCAGTCCTGTTTTACAGGCAAAGGGGAGCAGGTTTCCCTCTGTCTGGGCATGCACCATGCACCACCAACTGGCCTCAAGACTGGAGACCTGTCCCTGGCTGTTTTATTTACTATTATAGACATAGCCTGTAAAACCCTCTGATAAGGGGACATGGCTTCTGGTTACAGACAATGTAACACTGGATTAATGTTAAGAGTTTGTCGGTTTGACCTGCAATTAGATCCACACAGACAGTTTCTTGGCTGAAGTTTTCAGGACACAAACAATGTTTTGCAAGTACAGACAGAGCTTTTGCAGGGTCCAATTCTGATGATGACCTGAAACCCAACAGCATGACCTCCATCTCTCTAGCAGTGTATGTGCTGGTGCGAGGACCTCTGCTCTCAGCACGTTGCACACTGGTGTGAGTCAGACAAGCCAGAATACCAAGAGGTCCTGCAGAGATGCAATCCAAACACATTGGACTGGGAAACACATGGACTGGGAAACCACTTCTCGACGAACACCCAAGGAACAGGCTGTTGGAAGAACTTTTGGTGAAAGTTACAGTTGTATAACAAAGCACTCTCCAAAGGGAGGAAGAGGAAAACTGGTTAAAAAAATTCCTGATGGAAGATTCTGTCCTACTTAAATCAAAGCACTTTTGCAGAAATGTTTCTATCTGTGGATTTTACAAAAATAGTCTACTCATTCCTTTTCGTTATAGCTGAAACATTTCATTTTGAGAAATTCAGAGCATTTTCTTTCACTGCTAGTGATAATGTGTTTTATTGCAGAGTATCTCAGAACTGACAGGCTGGGACTTGCCTGAAGACAGCAACTAACTGTCCATTCCTCTGCTTTTTAGGTACAATCAACTTAAATAGAGCATCCCTGGCAGAGCTTTGTCTAATTTAGCCTCATAAAGCTTTTTCTCATGAGTTTCATCCTGCTTACCAGTCAAAAAATTATTCCTAATATCTAGCATAAATTTACCTCATCATTTTGAAAATATTCTAGAAAAATATATATACTCCCTGAATATGTGTAGTATAGTAGGACAAATAACATCAAATCAAACTATTTGGTCCTTATTGAAACAAAGCCCCCATGTTATATACATACATATATATATAAAAAGAAATCTTTCTATTCCCTAAGCAGTTTTTCAGGATGTTTTTCACAAGCAGGATCACAGTCAGGTGTTCATTTCAGTTTGACACAAAGGGATAATCAGAATTTACTTCAGAATGGTCTCTGTCACTTCAAGCCGTGTTTTCCCTTCATGATTAAATGTGCAGGACTACCTCAGTGCATTTCTGCAAATGTAAGGAGAGTCCATATACACCTTTGTTTCCACTACAGAAAGCTTTGGATGAGCTCTCAAGTATGGCACAGGTTGAGCAGGGAAGTGAGATAAGGAAGGACCATAAGAAAAGACCGTTACAGAAAATTATTGAAGTATTCTTAAATCTTGAAGATGTCATTGCCATACCAAAAGTAGGGGCATTGAGAACAGCAGGGAACTCTCTGCAAATAGACCTGAATCTTGGCATGGGAAGATCTGCTATTTATGTACTTGCAATATAGGACAAAGCTGCCTTTTTGAGTATCCGTTGGGAATGCTACGTTTCCCAAATTAATGAAAATCAAAAGTTAAGTTAAATGACATAATAAATTCCAGACATTGATTTTTATGTTACAAGTCATCTTTATGCAAAGGATAATGTATCATCCTAAATGTCACTCATTCAGTAATACTATTATAGTGCTATTCCTTGGTGATGGCCAGGAAAAAGTTGTCCAGGGCATTCATCAACATTGTCACTATGTCATTTTTTGTCTACTATGAAACTTGACTGTAAGAAATCTCCAATATTAGTTGAGAGAAAAACTGGGAGACAGTTGCTACCAGAGCTGGTTCAGCTGTATGTGTTCCATTCCTCTGCCCTTCTGTTTGTCCAGACACAAGTCACCTCTAACAAGTAAAGGCTAATGGGGAGCTGTACGGCCAGAACACCAGCAAAGGATTTTGTAACTGGAACATATAAAAATGCTGAAGGAGCACTGGGTGTATAACGACCAGGTCCCAGAGGTGTGTAAGGACTTTGCAAATGGGGTTTAATAATGTGGAGGGCACTGAGCTTATGTCCCTTTCTCAGCTCCACCCCAGCTCAACCTCGTCAGGGATGAAGCAGACTCTGAGGGAAGACTGCCATCTACTGAGCCCCAGGCTTTTGCTGGACTGCCCACCCAGACGCAGCTCGCTCAGCCTGGAAGCCCCACGTGTTTCCATCTACATGCTTCCCTGTCCACCTGAGATGGCTTGTCCCCTCTCTGGTCTTCCTTAAATACAATGCTAGCAGTAGAAGTCTATAGAAACACCATCAAGGTACAGAAACAGAAATTGAATTTATCTTGTATTTCCTGTTTTACAAATTAATACCTTATTTAGATAGCAAGAAAAATAGCAGCTAAGCATAACTTTAGAGGTTGGATTGTTCTGGGGGTGATTAGCTCAAACATGTAAATGTACACATCACTCAGCAGCGCTGTAAAGGAATCATTCTTCTTCATAAAGAGGAAGAAATTGATCTATCCTCGCCTAAGACTAGAAAGCTTTACATCTGCTGAGTAACGTCCCTATTCATCAGAGCAGTAACCTGCTGCTACATTATCTGGGCCACAAGGGTGCTACGGTATTTTTTCACTTCATTATAATAAATTAGCTGCTTTGCTATTAACATGCTTCATATTTAAGAGAGATAGTCACCAGCTCCTAAAGAATCAGAGCCAGTCCATTACATAAACTGTCCCAGAGTTCAATTAATTACTGCAGTGCCCAAGTGTTTAAATGAAACTTCCTCCTTCAGATATGCCCCATCAACACAGAGTGGAATCAATAAGGCTCATTTCGAGCAATTTACCCACCATCGTCTATATTCCAGGCAGCACTTGCATTCATCTGGATACTATTAGTTTATCATATGTCTCTGACGTATTTTCTGTCAAAACTTCCTCTTCCATGCTCATACAGATGAATGAACAGTGTCAAAACAATTTCAATCTGTTTTATCTTTGAAAGAATTTCAGAGCTGCAGATGGGAGGTGGAAGTGATTATCTAGGTCTATGAGGGCCATGGAACAAGGACAGCATCCTTTCTGATTGTCACAGACATGGTTTAGTTACTACTCAGCCTTCAGCCAGATCACCCTGAATAAGAGAAAATGACAATTTACTGTATCATCGCAACAGCCTTTATGGTCCTTTGCTCAGCCAAGGCAACTGTCTCCTGAGATTCTTTTTGCCACCTGAATGATATAGGAAAAAAACATATTCCCTTTTGCCTCAGTACCTCAAAAAACAGTGAAGAATTTGGGAAACTCAGTTGTAATCTCAGCTTGTTATTGTTTAGTTAATTCAGCTCGTTCCTTTATTCAGCAATTCCAAAATATGCAGGAGGTGAGGCAGCTGAAATCATCTTTATCAGCAGTTTTAATCTGAAGTAAAGGGGTATTAGGCAATAAAAGAGACAAACTGAAGTTTCTTAGCAGTCTGCTTGACTCACAGAGATCAGACTGAAGGAGACATCTGTTCCCAAGTGACTATTTAAGAATTAACCTTTAAAGAGGGCATTTGCTAGATTGAAAAGAAATGAGAATTCATTACTTCTAAGGATGTGGCCCAGACTTGTTCCTCCTATTCTCCTGGCGAGGCATCGCTCCCTTAAAGAGCCTTCCTTTGACTTTCAGATGATTAGCTATCATTCAGTAATACCAATACGCTCAAATACACATTTACTAACAAGAGCTGTCTCCTGCCTTCAATCCAGGCATCACAGGCTGTTCTACAGACTTAATACAATTGCAGCTGAGCAAAAAGCTCATTTGAATTTCAAAAGCCTGTGGCTACAACAAGGAAGAAACAATTTCAGGTTTCGAGGAATTTCTGGACAAGAAGCACGATACAGCTCCATAATTATAGCATAGCAATATGCAAAATATGCAACTGAGTATTTTAAATGATGTTTGCAACTCAAACTGATGCATCCACTTCATATACAGCTTGATTGTCAAGACTTGTATCAGTAAGATGGAGTGGAGCAGGCAAGAAGAGAGCTGCTCCTGTCTGTAATATTGTTTCAGTGCCACGGAGGCACTGCCAAGAGGGTCTCTTTCCATTGCATTAATGTATGCATCCAATTACAGAGAGGCTTTTTGTTTGCTTGTTCCAGCTGTAGAATGCAATGCAATACTTCTGCTCACACTGGTGTGTTCATGTCTAGTGCAGAGGATAAAGGCTTTTCGGAAAGAGACACCAAATTCAGCTAGAAGAAAACACTGCCTTCATATCTCAAGTAAGCATCTACATTGTGCAGTTAAGATTACACTAATCTGATTTTTTTTCCTGTTAAATTTCAAATGAGAAACTCTACAGTCTTATTTTGTGCTGCTTTTCATGCCTTCCATTTTCTCTGCTGTGAAAATAGACTTTTATTTCTTGAACTCGTTCACAAACCCCAGCATGCAAAGGGCTGAATATTGATTTGGATCAGAATGCACTTAGTAGTAGACCCTGGTCTTGCAAAGAGATCAATGCAAAAACATCCTTGCACTTGTGGCAAAAACAGACTCCGCTTTCAGAGAGAGATTAGCTAAATCTTCTGTTCCTTTGTTTTAGAGAACTAGCTCTTTTTGGACTAGGAAACAAAAGTGTATAAATGCATTTCCAGGACATTGACTTCCTTGCAGTTTTGTATGGAAGAGAGCAGTGCACCTAGTTTGTGAGATTATCCTTGTCCTGTAACAATGAGATGTTTTCTAGCAAAATTCTTCACCCCACAAAAGGTGTATTTGATTGAGAGATTTGGTGTTAAGAGCCTTTTCAGTTCCTGTGTCGGAGCTGTGAAGCACAGAAATTCTACAAACCCAACAGCTATGGGCAAGGGAGGCAAGGAAACCTCATCACTTTCTTATCTAGAACTTGCTCCAATGACAAAAAGCTAAAAGTGACTTAAAAAGAAACAAAGGGAAAGTCCACCTTGTGGGATACTGAATGCCCTTCCCTCCACTAGGCTCCTGGGAAGATAAGAATCCTCAGCAGCTCATACTTTATTTTTCTACAGTTCACGTGTGGAAGATTTTAAAAAAGAACATACCTTTTGCATGCTATTTGTATCAGCCCAACACCTTTCCCAAGAATGAGATTCACTCTGAAAAAACAATCACAAAACACCCACTGTTCAGCACTCCCTAGACACAGCAGGGTGGACTGAGAACAGCATGTCAGATTTAATTTTAAATATGCCTGATTTTCATTTCACATCTCATATTTTCTTGGTTGTTTTTATAGGATTCTTTTGACTTTTCTTGTGGAAGTGCCCTGATTTTTAATTTCTTTAATTCTCAGTAGGGTGTATGAGAGTTGATACAGTCATATCATAATGTCAAGCATTTGCAAATAAATAAGTATTTATGGATTTCAAAAAATTGAATTATGTAAATGGAGTTCAATAAATTGTGAGAAGATGTATTACTCTCCACACCGTATTGTGTGCATATTCTTTAAAAAAATTCTTTTCAACTGATTTTATGAGCTTGATAGAGCATAACACTTCCATTGGAACCATCATAGTTTAATTACATGGCACCACATGTACTCCAAGTATTTCTCAAATGGGTAGAATTTGCAATGGAAATGCATATCAAAATAGCTACATGACCTGTTCAATAGCCAGTTTTCAGAGCTATGTAGTAATCCCATCCAGAAAACATCAAATGTTCTAAAAAAAATCCCAAGGAAACAAACAAACAAACAAACAAACTATCATTTGTACACATTATGCTGAAAGACCAGCACCCAGCACATGCAGGGCCAAACCTCATCAGCCCACAGTCCTCATTACTCTGAAGGGACTGGGCTGCCTGCAATCTACATTACATCAAGTCCTATAGGAAGATCATTTGCTATTTTACAAGGCAAGATGAATTTCAACCAGTGGAAATGTGGATTTTAAAAATAAGGGACATTTTAGAAAGGAGCATGTACTGATTTTAACAGCAATCTCAAGAGAGAATGAATTTGGGAAACATTCTGAGTAGAGCATACATTTTAAATTAGAAAAACCAGTAAAATCAAGACTACTATAAAATAAATACTATATGTGCTATAAATATATGCACAGTGCCCATACCCTTCAAAAGACAGAGTGCCCAGTATTTTTTAAACCAAAGCACGTGCCTAACTTCTTCCTTAAAGTGGTTCCATTTTCAGAAGAGGTCAGAACACTGTTTTACCATTTCAGCAAAGAGGCTGAGAATAGGCAAAGTAACCTTTTGCTCTGGAAAATGCAGGCCATTATACACCTCCTCTAAAAATTTAATTGTATAAAAAAAGATCTTAGCTAATCAAACTCACACAGGAAGTCTGTGCAGGGTGACTCATGCCTTCCTCTGCATTGTGCTGGCAGAAAACGGAGCTGGTGGAGGCAGTGCCTTCCCTGTCTGAGTGCAATGCACTCATCTGGCAGCTGCAGTGGACTCCAGCCACCCCAATTTCTGGCAGGGGAACAGACAGGGTGTGCCAGGATCGTGCTTTATAGAAGCAGAGGAAGTACTGCAGCAAGAAGTGGTTATGATTTTCCACAGGGCATAGATCCTGTTATGTGCACCTCCTCTCTTGGTACCCACTAGACTCTTTTTCCTGTCAAAAGCTGAATGCCTCATATAGTCATGCTCATTTTGATGCAGGTTCTAAAAGGCATACATTAGACTTTAATAGATTAAAAAAAGATCTTAATAATCAGATTATGGTTGCTGTGATAACATGGTCCTCGATTATACAACTGTATATAAAATACCTAATGCTTCAAGAGTAACATTTTTCAACATCAAATTAAACATGCTAAAAATACAGTATACTTCCTGCAAATTCTCTCTATATGTCAGAAGAGTAATGCTGTATTTATAGCAAAGATGATACTTCTATTTAATCTTTCAATCAGCTAGGGACTGAGATAATTGGCAAAATTCTTTTCACTGCTATTTAGTCATCTGACTTTAAACCACAGTTAAACTTTACAAGTGTTGCTCTTCCACCCTACTTTTATTTGATGTTATTATAGCTGTCAATCTTGAACAGGAAGATGCACAGAGAATTAAAAAAGTTTGTGTTGGTGTGATCAGTCAGAACTTCACCATGGTTTAAGTATAAGGCATGGAGGAAGGAATCTAAGAAAGAAAACATTACAGTTGTGACGGATAAAAGATTAGTTATATGTTAATTTCACCATGGCAGGTTACTGACCTTCCATTATTCTCATTGCACTGTTTCCCATCTACTAGTCCACAGAATAAAATATGTTCCCATAGCATAGGTACTCAGTGTAGGATCGCCTGTCTATACACAAGAGTTTACCTGGAGATGCAGGACTATGCAAGGACATTAACTGGAGAAGAAGCACATTTTGTCTCTGCCAGATGTTTTCAGGAGCAGTGGCTGACAAAGGGGTAATGCAGAATGTTTAAACTTGTGGTATGGGGTCTACCAGAATTTTTTGTCTCTTGTGCCATGTTTAAGGTGGAATTCATAGCAATGTCAAGGTCTGTTTCTTGGTAAATACCTTGCAGGATAAAGGGTTTGGATAGACTTTTATGACTGTAAAACAAAAATGGTACAAAACTGGGTGCATAATTTTTCACTGATTACTATTCTGGGATATTGAACCTCCTGAAGTGCAGCTGCTTGATCAGCTGATTTTAGTCTAAACACTTCTGGAAATAACATGGGGAAGCATTTTACATTTTCACATAGCAGTGATTGTAAGAGAAAATTTTGACCTTTTTCCTCCAAAATGAAATGCAGAATGGCTTCCATCTCACCTGGTTTTAGCCATCTCAAATTTAGGCATTTACTTTACTTAAAGTATATATTCACCATATAACCAAGGGAAAAACTGAAGAACCTCCAGAGAGAGATTCTTCCAACTTAAAATAATTGGCAAAGATGACTAGTGCAGAGTGAGCTGATTTTCCCTATTAGGAGTGCAAGTGTGAGGTAGGAGGATTTATATGCTGTTTAAGTGTTTTCATAAGGTACAAATCTTCACCAAAAAAACTATTAAGAGAGGCCAGCTGGAAACATTCTCACTTAATATTTTAATATGGATTTCCCCAAGAGGAAATGTTTCACCATCACTTAAGAAATTTGAAAACTGCTTGTTTCAAAGGAAACACAAAAAGCAAAAAATGTGATTTTGAGATGCATTCCAAATACAGTTGTTAAGTAACAGGATAAACTGCACACACACACGGAGGAATGCAGAGGCACAAAAGTACGAGGGGGAGTTCATATTACACCCTGCCTCACCTCATCTTAGCCTCATCCTTGCCTCATCCCAGCCACCAGCCCATCAAAGGTCCATCTCCACACCCATGAAAGAGTACAGGGGCTCAAGGCAGGTGAGAAATTATTGAAACTCCAATAACCCATTCATAGAAATAACACCTGCTCAGCTCCCCCAGGACTGCCCCAGATGCACCTCAGCATCATGTGTTGGGGATACTCATCACCATGAGGCACTGGGAGCTGCTCTCCAGGTCACCTATCACAAGGAGGGGGCCACCATCTAGGGACATGGGACAGACTGTGGGATGAAGAGGAAGAGCATTTCAGGATTGCATAGGACTGATCATGGGATATTTAGGGCAGGAACCAGAGATGGAGAAAGTGAAGGATCAAGGTGATTTGGGAAGGAACATGCATAGAAAGATAGAAGAGTAAGGGAATTAAAAGGATCAGTCATATATGAGCATATATGGTAAGTATGCTTGTCTGGCTGTGTCCTGCACCTGATTAGTGAATCTGTCCTGTCCTCTGGCTAAATGTCTCTCCAATTCTTTTCCTGGATGAGAGACTCTCTGGGTGGGTGTGTACTAGTGTGTGTGTGTCTCTGGGAGTAGGGTGGAAGGGAGGGGAGACTGGTAATCCAGAGCAGCTCCTGCATGAATTGTGTGACTAAGTCCAGTTACAGGAGGGAGGCACAGTGTGTGTGTTGTGTGTGTGTGTCACTGCAGGTGTGTGTAAAAGGGTTTGTACCAGCAGCTGGAATGAAGCTGCAGCCTTGGGGGCTCCTATGTCCAAGTTCCAGAAACAGGGGAGGCTGGGACACAGGGGCAGCTACTGGGTATAAGAGCCCAGCTGCTGGAGAGATCCACACTACCCATCACATGTGGAGGCATCCATTTCCACCAGCAGACCTCCATTCTGCTCAGACAGGGAAGCGGGATGAGGAAATAGAATTAACATTTTCAATTTTATTCAAGTAAGATATTTCAACCGACTCAAACAAACCGTGGATTTTTGCTTTAAAGAATATCTTCACACTGTTTTAAATTGGTTTTTCCTTCTGTTTTGAAGCACAGTATTCCCTAGGATACCAAAGTTATGCTTCTATTTATTGCCTTTGGAAAAACTTACTGGTACAGATTCCAAAAGTATTCACTTCAAGAGCAGAAAATGTCTGAATGCCTTTCTGAAACTACAGGTTTGAGGAGTGATTCAAAAATCACGCTGGGGAATTTTTACGGTCTCAGTAACGCAACAGGACAGGTTAAACGATCATGATGTTCCCTTCTGGACTTAAAATTTATTAAGTACCTCCCGTTTTTCCTATTGATAGGTTCAGTGATACTTTTCAACTGCACAGCTCTCTGTGGATATTTTATGGTAGCTGCATATAATTACTTCCATCTTAGAACACAAAAAACTTGGATTCAGAGGAGTTAAGTGACACAATCATCATGCAAGAGTGCACTAGAACCCACATTACACCTTAGATTTATTGACTGATCATTCTACCTGCAATCTATCAGCCTTCCAGTTTCCCACTACTTAGTAAAGTCCAGTGTTCCTGTTTCTTCCCTTCAATAAAATAATAGCAATATCACCCTCTTATTTCTGTTAACCTATAAACTGCTGTAAAAGATGATTTCAGCTCATGGGGAACTTCTTCAGCTATTTCTAAGCAAGCTACTACTATTGGTGACATTAGCTGCGTAGATGCAGTAACGTGGAGCTAACTGCAAAATAATCACCTTAACATTTAAAAAACATGTTTTGCATCCTCTGCTGCCATATTTGGCACAAAGACATGAAACCTGCACCAGCGTGGTTAGTTTAAAGCTAGCAGAGGCTTTCAGAGTGGATTACAGCTATAACTACACACAGTTACAGCACAGAGGTACCCAAAGTGCAGCTGTGATCCACTGCAGGCTTTTTTTACTTCATTTGCACCTATGTACTGGGAAGTTCATGGATTCTTCAGGAGATGCAATTATAACTTGCATATGCACCAATCCTATCTTTGATTGTCATTCTGGGTAAAAGTATTTACATTTTAAATGATGCATACTCATGCAACTTTTAATATGCATGACAAATAATTGTGACAATACTCTTCCTAATAAATGGTAATGAGCAAAAACTTAGAATTTGAGGTTTGAGGTACAAAGTAAATTGGATTTTAATAATTAAATTGTTAAAAAATTAAAGAACACTTTTTACAGCACATTTAAAAAATGTATTTCATGTGTAAAATCTCAGAATCAGCTTAAAAACACACAGAATGGAACTGCCCTGAGGTAGCTCAAGTTTCTTCTCTCCAGCTGAATTCAAGGGCTGATTGCAATGACCTGTTTTCCACAGCAGCTTTAGCCCTTCTCCATTTTACTCCATATCTACAGAAGTTTTAGGGAGAGGTGATAGGATAACGTACATGGAATTGATAGCACTACCCAGGTGACGGTGAGTACTATAAGCAGTTCATTCCATCAGTTCTCCCAGCAGCAGTCCTTAAGCAGTGCCTAAGCAAAGATGCAGAAGCTAAAAGAACTGAGAAAATACACCAAAGGAGTTGCCTTCTTCATAGCAATACCAAATGCAAAGGACATCAGCCCCCAGAAAATGCATTCATCGCACACTGAGCATTGGACTGTGTGACAAGCAACAGCTGTAAAAATGTCTTTCCATCCTCCAGGTAGGAGATTGCACATCTCTGCTTTGTACATAAACCTGGTGTGCTTCACAGCCTGCCTCAGTCCTACCAGGCATATTAAATCCTGCTAAGTGCCAGACAGCAAACCTGTCTACCCACCTTTCTAACCCCACATAGCCCTTTACTCTTGTTAGGTGTTTCTTTATTTCATATCAGTTGTGCATGTTCAGATGTGCCTTTAGAGCAGAAATGACTGTCACTCAACTGGGAACTTGTACGTAGATGGACAGGCACTTGCCTTATATCTCAATCCCCCAGAGAACCAAAAGGGTTAGAGGTGGTCAGAGATGTGACTAACTTTACGTAAGTTTCTAATAACCACTTCATACCAAATAATCTATACATAACAGCATTTACTATATCCCCTCTCAGGTGTCTCTTTTCCAAGGTCAGAAATGCTAGTTTACTTATATAGAAATCATTCTCCTGGTTTTGTTGGGGGTTTTTTTGGGGGGTGGCTGTTTTTGGTTTTGGGGTTTTTTGGCTGGGGGTGTCAGTTTTGGGGGTTTTTTGAGGGAGTTTTTGGAGGACTTTTGGGGAATTTTTTTTTATGTGCTTCATATTATATACTCTGCTAAGGTTATTCTAAGACCTTTTTTAGCATATAGATTCTCCATGGACAGAAAAGGGAACATACAGTGATTTCAATAATCACAGCAATACAAAAACAAGTCACTTCTCCTTTGCCTTTAGTTTTGCTTTTTGATTTCCCTCATGTATTTTTTTTCTTATTTGTGCTTTTGTTTTTCTTTTTAGTCAATGATCATTAGCTTCCACAGAAATGTATTGATCTGTAAAGGGAGCATGTTTGGCAGTTCTCAGCTGCAGAACTCATGCCAGAAGAGGCAAGGAACTGTCTTCTTTCACCCAAAAGACCCAGAGTACAAAATACAACTACTTGACTTTAGTTTTTCTAAGAAAAATACCTTCACACGCATCTTCCTACATTAATCTAGTTATTTGACTTAAAAACTGAGGAAAGAAAAAGCATGAGTTTTGCTATTATTTCCATTTTTAAGTATATGATGTGCTTAATTTATGGAAATGTGGCACTCCGACATATAACAGAAGAAGGAGAAACCCAGACTAGAGGAGAAGGAAAGAGGATTCTAGGTTTTTAATACAGTATTTAAAGCTTTTTTAAGTACTGCAGTTTTTTCCTTTCAATGAAGCAAGCTCTGGCTTTGCAAATTAATGATTCTGTGAAGGATTTCACAAGGACAGAGAATTAATGGGGAAGAATTTTGCACTTAAACAAGATTTTGTTACCTGTACCAACATACGAGTTGATGGTAAATTAGACCAAAGAATTGCATAGAAGTGATTCAGAGGAAGCAGGGAGAGGAATGACAAAAAGGATTTTGGCAAGTGCTAAAGGCTTGGGAAGACATACAGCACACCCATCTGACAGAATTAGCACATGTATCTTAGCACGGGAACTTCAGTTGCCTTTTGTGGCCAGGAGTTTTTGCCAGTTGTCTCCTCCTTTACCCACAGGGGGAAAAAAACCCTTCAGTATTAACATATTTGTTGAATGAGGCACATAATTCTGTCTTTCACTGCACTCAATTTCTCATAAGGGACATAAGCTATTCTCAGAGTTCCCAGCTGAATGCAGCTCTGAGCTTGTGGAAAGGATTACAGAATTTTATTTGAATACAAGCTAGTAGTTGCATTTTGTGCCTGGTACGATTACTGAAATCACAATGCGTTCCTTTTCATGTATGGAGTAGATTTATACCAGCGTACACAGTAGAGGCTTTCTCTGCCATTGGCAGAGAAGAATATCATCTGGAGCATCTCCTAAGGCCACACAGTTGAAGTACACCTGTTATTATATGTTATAGTCTTTCTCCACTGCCATAAAACACAAGGTCTACATTTTCACATGTGCTTAAACTAATGATAGATGAATCTTATTCCGAATTACTGTTGTGGAAGCCAAGCCCTAGGCACCAATTCATTTTCATGCAAGTATGCCAAAATGAGATTATATCCTTGAGCCAAACTGTGATAAAAAGACCCTTAAAAACACTAATAATTCTGACTTAATCAATGATTATTGCTCTTTTGAAATGGAGTTTAAAATTTGTGCAGTGGCTTTACTTTTTACTTTTTTTTTTTTTTTTTTTAATCAAGCACTGTTTTTGCCAGTATGGAAAATCTGTCATATTGCACTAAAACCTCAGGTGCATAAGTACAGTTTAAAAATTGGGCAAGTGTAGCTTTAACATGGGAATGGGAACTAATTATTCTTTTGCTGTAATATCTGGGGAAGCTGAAGGCAATTCACATTTCTGTGTGTCACCATAATAGTTTCCACTGAACTAATCATCCTTCTCCTATCCTCTTTTCCAAGGTTATAAAAAAACCCCAAAGCGTGACACCAGCCCAGCAGAGTTCAGGTGAAGATAGTACTGAAAGATGAGATTCATGGAGGAATCATTTATTTCAGAAATTATAGCTTGGTAGGGTGAGATAACAGGACATTCCACAGGAAGATATTTCTATAGAAACTTCTCTCTTTCTCTTGTTGTGCCTTTTAATTAAGTCTGAAGCATTGCATGGTTCCAATTAATGTACAGAAAACAAGCAGGTAGCTCCAAATATAACAGAGGGAAAGAAAGGGCGTCATACTTTTCTAAACAAAGATGTGACAGATTTACTGAACAGAGAAGAAAAGAGAAAGAGTAGAAAGAAAGCTTACAACCCAACAGTATTCCTGATTTTACATTCTTCTCTTCTACTTTAATTCTGCTAGAACATGGGATGGATGCCAGAGATGCATCAAACTGTCCAAGTATAATTTAAGTAGTCAGGGAACAGATGTTCACAACAGTTTCTGGTCAGTGCAGGGATTTTATTACCTGCCCACAAGCTTCTACCCACTGTGAAAACTGTATTTCTTGAAGATGCACGATACCAATTTATATCAAATTACATGTATTCTGTAAGTTTGAATGACCCTAATCAACTAGCAATGTAATACAATATCTCCTCATTCCCTATTAGACTCCCTTTCTCCAAGACTGGGTAGAAGTTACTTACACTGACCAATATTATAAAGAGCATTTCAAATGTTCGAATACTTTAGGAATTTGACTTTGAATGTTAGTGACTTCCTACAGCGTGAACAGGTGGGAGAATGCTGGAAACTGAAGGTGAGCAACAGTTCTCCTTCCCTTCTCCCTTGTACATTCAGCAAAGGTCACTACTCTAATCCACCTCTTATACTTTCAAAAGAAGAACACTGTGCTTGCTCCAGAAATCTAACAAAACTTTTTCCTTTTCATAATTCTTCACAAAAAGTAAGAAAAATGGAAATTTTTCTAAGCTGATCATCAAGGTATATTGATTCTTTTCATTTAAGTAGGAAAGGTAACAAAGCACATTGATGGCATTGAACATACCGGGATTTATATACAGAACCCAACATGACTGGAACTGGTCATAAAAGAAAAAGTGACTGGAAAAATGCCAGTCAATGAACCAAATGTAGGACTTCAGCAGCATGAAACCTTTACTGTGCATTAGAGTTAAACAGCAACAACTGTAGCCCACATACACATATTTCTGCTAACTTCACATAGGCCAGCACCAAAGGAATAGTTATCTTTGTATCTTAAGTTTTTCCCAGCTTTCCTGCAGCCCATGCCGAGAATATGCTATCATGGCAGCAACTGAGAGTAGAATCCAAGAAAGGCAATTTTAAGCTCTCTATGGTTTCTCTAAACATGCCACAGTATAGTTGTAGCCTCATCCTTCACTGCAGAAGGAAAAATTCTAGTCTGCACCATCACATCATTGATGTGTTTGGGGGTATATTTGACTTGTTTGCTTCAAACAGTTTCTTTAAAAAGAAAAAAGTTTTTGGACTAGATCTAGCAGACCTTCTGATATAAGAAAAGATTTCACATTTCCTTCAGTAAGAAAAGGCTTAAGACACTGTATGCTATGATGCATGAAAGAATCACAGCACAGGGAGACCTCAGAGGCAACAGAAAGAAATTTCCTAAGACCAAAGAGGGCTCAGCAGTAACACTTCTCTGTAGAGTAGCCAGGAACACTTATTGCAGTAGAGGTGAAAAGATTTAACTCCCTCTTTCACTTCTCTTTAGTATTCCACAGTATGGTAAAATATTCCAGAAACAAGTGGTCTGGTTGAATCTCCAAGCACTGTCAGATCATACTAGACCTCTGTGAGGAAACAAAATAATCAGAGTAAATAAAGCTTTCACTATTTTCCCCCTGTCATAAAAGCAACAATGAGAAACTGTTTTTTCTTTGCTTAAACCAAAGTTCCTGAAGTGACTTAGAAATACAAAAGAAGGAAACACTAGGTAGGCTTTTTCTGTTCTGAATCAAAAAAAAATAAAAATCCCCATCACCAAAAAAAACCCAAAAACCCCCACAAACAAACAAACAAACAAACCAATCCACCAAAATCTTCAAATACACTGGCTAGGTAGTTAAGAATAAAAAAAAAAAATCCAAAAGAGAGAAACAAAACACTAAGCAGGATCCTCCTTTCCCTGTTTAAAATGCACTAACATTCAGATGTTGTGTAAATGGTTCCACACCATCTGGCAGCTATGAAGGGAAAACAAAACATCATTTGCAGGTTACTGTACTTCTTGCATTTTGAATAATGTACCACAGTGTACTAATTGTCATAACACGCAGCACAATATAAGAAAAATTTCAAGTGCAGTATATTCCCTCTCATTCATATTTATGCTACATAGCTCAGAAATGCACTTACATTGTGTGCTATCACTATTCCTTGTTGCCTGGCTGTGTAGATTGCATGCGATATATAAGAGACTAGATTATACAGAAATGACATGCTTTCCACAACACAGCCCTGCACAGCCAGAAGTGTACCATGGATGATAATCACAGCAACTCCTTCCACCATGCCAGTACAGGGAGCCTGTCACCACCTCATAGCCTGTCACCACCACAGAGTTTGTCACCACCTCATAGCTCCAGCCCTCTCAGAGACTGCAGCATATCCTGCAACCGTTCCCACTGGATTCTGCAGAACTGCACAGACATCAACAGAGACAGCTCCCTCAGCACTTGGCCAAAACCCAGGTCTAATGAGAATCAACAGCTTAGTTTAGGATGTACCATTCCCTCTCTGAGACAATCCTTCATCCTTTCATTGCTTTAGTGATGCTGAACATAGCCCCAGCGTACCTGCACCTGTATTGTGCCCCATTCAGAAATGGGGAGATACATTTCTCTGTTTGCCTTGCATGATTACGATGGTCACTGGAAGCACCACTTCTGAGGGAATGGGCCAGAAACGAAGCAACCACAGACTTCTTAGTAGCTCACACACGGTCTTGTGTTTGCAGCTCCCTGGGTCATTATTTTCAAAGCCAGCCAGAATTGGAGCATAGTCCTCAGTTTCTTTGCAAATACATGCCTGTTCTTATGGGAGTTCCACCAGCAGAAATTCAGACATGGCAAGCAAGAGTCATTGATCATGGTCTAGAAATGGCGACAAGCAGGACCTTTCAGGGCTTGGTTTGGTCATAGTCTTAGGAACTAGATGGCAGCAAATTATTTCTCACAACCTCTTTCAGCAGCTCTTGCATTTTTATAAATAACAGTCTCCATCTGATGTAGCTGAATGGGGGAGAAACTCATGAAGATTTCTGTCTTCCTGGTTGACATCCATTAGGCCTCTTTTACCTAAGGAAGGCATCATTAAAACTTGCACAGCCAGACAAGCTAGCATGTGTCATCCAGTCTGGAATAGCTTTCCATACATATCTTCTCAGCCTACACCAAAGCAATTAGCTAATTTAACCTTCTTTCTCTGAAAGTTTACATTATGGAAATGTCTTGCTCTATCAGTTGGAGAAATGTAAACAGTATCTTCTTCCCCACCAGACTCTTATGCCTTCTGTTATAACAGTTTTCTCTCATTTTTCACTCCTTTATCAAATGCAAACTTCATGCCTACTCCCTCTCTTTCCTCATCCACTATCCGTCCTACGCTCCCTCCTTCATTTCAGTAGGGTTTTTCTTTCATTATCTGTGCATGCTATCAGGCAGGCTCAGTCACAGAGTGAAGCTGGCATCTTACAAGGTCTTGCCTCTGCCTTCTGTACATCTTCATTACATTGAGAAATAAATTATCTTGTTAGTTACATTATTACATTTTAAGTTGACAAGTAAATCTTATTATAAAAGTATAATGATACAATAATATATTTTATTCATGCATTTAGCCCTCTCTTTCTGACACTTAATTATATCTACTGCTGCATGGTGATCTGAAACACTAATTTGAAAAACCAACTAAAATCCTCCATAATAGACTGATTTCCTGCCCTGCTCTTAAGGTTCTAGTTTAGCATATACTGAAACTACTTTAAACGTGTCCAGTGAACCTTAGAAGAGCTGGATGGGAATGAAAAAAAAAAAAAAAAGACTGTAAAGGAAGTATTTCATTAAGAACTGCAGAGATAATCAAATCTGAACTTGTGTATAGGATGAAGCTTTGCAAGAAGACTAGTGGGATCTTCCCTACCATGAACAACATAACACCCACACATCTGCTCCAGTACAGTGACCACATAACCAAAGCGTGTGATGCTATTGCACAGGGCGGGCAGGCAGGAGGGAGGGAGGAAGGAAGGGAGGAAGGAAGGGAAGAAGGAAGGGAGGAAGGAAGGAAAATCTTAATGCAAAAAAAATCTGAAATTGAGAAAAAAATAATTATAGTTCCCAAACTACCTATAAATTGTGCTTATAACACTGAGATGATCTCCAAGCAAATAATCTGCTCCCATGCCAAAAGACTGCCTGACCTGGCATGCTTTCAGTAAGGAGCCCAGAGAAAATAGAACAGGGACATTTTCATTTTCATAATGTGAACAAAACAAAGCAAACATCTTATAAACATGAAAGACATACACCCTCTTTAACTAAGAAAGTTCAAATTTTCCCATCTAGTGTCAAGGAAAGTGGCAGATAAAAGGCTGAGCCTCAAACTGTGGTGATAAATAAGCTTAAGAAAATTGTAGTAGAGTTGCTGCCCAAAAAGAATAAGAGAGCTTAAGGAACCTTACCACCCAGCTTTTGCTGAACATCAAGTGGAGGCAAATTACCAACTCTCCTGCACTCCTCTGAAAATCCTTCTGAAAACTATATTCACTTCATCACCTCAGTAAAATTTTGTCTTCTGCTTGCATATCACATATCCCATCAAACTTGGGACTTGCCACTTTAAACAGAAGACTTACTATCAGTAAACATGTCTTTTCTAGCCTCATTCCAGCATGATTCTATTCATCAGTAATAAACTCTGTGTATAGATAATTTTTACTGCTGTACTTCTCTGTGTGTCAGAAATTCATGTACAGATTTGGTACAAGAAGTCCAACTTCCTCTGAAAGTTTAGGAGGCAAACTCTGCAATGACAGAACATTGCAAGTTATAGGTTACTATAAAAACATTCAAGTAACAAAATATACCTATTTGCTATTCAGAGAGAGTATCAAGACAGCAATTCATATGACAGTTTTCAGAACTGAACCTCTATAGCTGGGACAAAATATTTTAAAAAATTCAGATCTCACTAAGACATCAAAGCAAGTGACCAGGTTTTAATACAAAGTCAGTCCACAAGTTGTTTACTAGGAGCTAAGCATTTTCTCAAAGACCAAGTCTAATTGTGATCAATTTTACTGAAAATTTAAAAATTAGCTGATCAACTCTTTTAAAGATCTGTTCCTTAAGGAATTTTCAGCAAAATTCTGGAAAAAATGATAAGAAGAGAAAAGCAGTCCAAATTCATTACTTGACCCATATATTCGTACTGCTTAACCTTAAGCTTTGGTACAAGTTTACCATATGGTACTTAAGCCATCTGCAGAAGACATACTTGAAGCCACAACTGTTTCCTTCAGTAAGCAATATTTAGACAAAATGTATAAAAGTGATGGTGCAATGCTATAAATGGCTTAGGTTCCCTGTAAGGGTCTAGCTCAGAGTCTCTCTGAAAATCAGCCATCTGCTGGCTGGCAATAGGTGTAAATTAATCATATCATATAGGAATAAACAATTTCTTCTTAATACAATCTTCCTCCACTGATTTTCCAGTAGACAGTAATAGTTTCTTCTTTAATGCTGTTTTATAAGAAGTGTCTTCAATTAAGCAGTACAAGATCCCTTCTGAACTTGTTATTTCAACTTGAGAAAAATAACTAGTTCGGTTCATGGTAGTCAAACTATTAACTTAGACAGTTATTAATGACCAATTAGTTACAATGCTGTTCTGAAAATAGCCCTTAAAAACATGTATATAAATAGAACCTAAATTCTACCAATAATAAGCAGAAAGAATTTTATACAGTAATCATTATTCTATTTTTAGAGAATTATGCAAAACATTTGGTTTTTCAAATTGACAGGTCTGAAAAACGTGTATGAAAAACACATTTTTGTTTAGTAAACAAGGACAAATTTCAAGAGTAATGCAACAACTCAGAAATATACTATATTATCCTCATTCATTGGCAAAATCAATACCATACTGCATGACCTACAGTATCTGTTCCTGGACGAACAACAACTTGAGTCTACTTGGGAACAGTGGTGAATAGCACCCTAAACTTTTCTAGAACTCCATTTGTCATGTATGATTTACCACTATTTCCTCATTTCATGATGCAAGTGTCACTTGTTCGTTTCATCTTCATGTAGAAAGCAAATTATTTTGATGAAGGTCAACTGTATGAGTTGGGAAAAAAAGGCAGATTGGTCATGATATTTCACTTAAATGGAAAACCATTGTCTGTGAATGCCATTAACAGTATCCTTCCTGATGGCAGAGTATCTTAATGCAGTGACCCAAGAAAGGAAATGCTCTTATTTCTGAGATTTACCTTAGGCATATTGAAATATAAGTCAGCGTGTAGAAGACTGAATACAAACCATGTCTCAGTCCTCATTTCACAGAGAAACAGACTTTAAAGAAGATAGATTTTTATTTGTATTGCCAACTATATTATTATGATAACATCTATAATTTTCCCTTCCCCTCAAACCTATCTTAAGCTATTAAGCGCTCATTGAATTAAATACTGGAAATATTGATAGATAGAGGATTATAATTCGATTGAAATAAAATGTAAACAGTGAGGAGGAATGGAATAAGAACATTGGGAAAAATCCCATGTTTATTATGTTATACTATTAAAATTAACAAATCTGTTGTATGTACAAAAGAGATGAGGAATAGACTATGGATAAATGACCTAACTTTGGAAACCTCTTCTACACAATGACACGGAATGAAGAGCACCATTGTCTGTAGAAGTGCTTAGACTAGTAGAAATTGATGCTGTTCTCAAAAATTAGGAGCATGCACAAAAGAAAGTATGGAGAAGCTATGAAATCCCTTCAGGACAAGAACATGTGATGTACCTTGTCTGCAGCTTAAGGTTGTTTTCTGGATACTAGCGTGACTATCTTATTTAAAAGAGAACAAAATTACAATCTCCGCTCCAAATTTTCTAGTTTTTATACATAGATAAAAAATGGAAATATTTCTTAAAAAATCAGCATCATGGAATCTGTTTGTTTTTTGCAGAGTGCTCAAGAAGATTCAAACTCCACCACAAATATCACACACTTCTTCAAAATCCCATTGGATAATATCAGCTTCAATATATACAGTGTTCTGGGTGGAGCTAGCATAGATCTGTATTGTTCATATACGTCTGATATTAGAGCAGACACATGTGATGTAAATCACTTTTAATAAGAAGTCTAAAAAACTCTGCTCCCTCTCAGCCCCAAAATTCCCTTGAATGAAATAATTAGATTATCTCCAAAATGTCAACCTGTTCTGTTAGCATGGTATTAAATCAATATCTGTTTCTAATATTCAATTTATTTTGGCTAAGGTGTTTTTTTTTCCCCCTTTTTTCCTACATAGACAAAAATCTTATTAAACAGATTTGATCACCCCATAGAAATCTCTGTCTGAAGTTTTACTACTACTAATTTGACCACACATCTTTAGACCTTCCGTGTCCTTTAAAAGTGAGCTAAGCTGTCTCTGAGCAACAAAACTTACACGATGAATTTAAGAGTCCATGTTAAAAAGAGGTAGCAGTAAAATGGAAGACTGATGCATGTAAAAAAAAAAGACTGAAGCAGCTACTGTTTTATATTTTAGTTGAATACTTAAATCTCTTCTGCACTGAAAGCTGTTAAATCTTTTCCCTTGGTCATGATTTGTGAACATTTCACTTACCAGTTGAACAGATGTTTTTCATAATTCCAGAGGAAACAAAACTCTCCATACACTATGGTAGAGCTGCAATTAATCTTTATTTTTTTTTTATATCCAAGATATTCTTCTGGGGAACTGTATGAAGCTGTGAGGGTCAAGGGCTCAGACGAGCTGAGCGGAGGACTTGGGGTCCTGGGTAGGGGGGTCAGGTAGGGTCCCAGGTGAGGTCAGAGGTTCCTTGAGGACCTGATGCCAATAATTTCAAAGACTTTTTCACTAAGGAGCAGCATATTGTCTAACACAAGAGTGCATGTAAAACTTGCTCTATGTACTTGAGTAATTTTTCATCCTAAAGGGCATTTTCTTGGTCATTCCCTGGGAAAACTGAAATTCATAAAGCTATCTAATGCATTCTGTTAATGGTTTGGTCCTTCTCTTTTCCTTTCTCATGTTCTTCCTCTTGTTTTCCTCCCGACACACACCTCCCAAACATGGAGCATTCTGCCAAGCATGGTGGCAGCTGAAATACTGAATTCACTTTGAATTATTCAAAGAAACAGGAAAGATTAAACCCACTTCCACCTCCAGGTCAACTGCTCAGCTGCTTCATTTGCGTTTGCAAAAAGGGAAGAGGACACAGTGTTGAGAGACAAGATGGTGCATGGAACCACAGTGACCCATTTCAGCTTTCAGGAAACCTCTTGGGCCCTGGTTTCAGTGCTGGCAGCAGTGGGAAAAAGGGGAGAGGAAGAGCAAAGCATAAATTGCTGAAGCGATGTGACAAGCCTGTTTGGCAACAAACAGTTAGTGACTGTCTGACAGAATTAGCAAGAATCAATCATGCAGTAAGTTCATTGGAAAAAGAAAATGAGAGCAACAAGGGATAAGCTAAACAGTAGCTAAATAAGATGGAGAGGCAGAGGCTCAACAGGCTGGTGAGAAGCAGTTGATGGGGGATATTAGAGCCACTGAGGCAGAACTATAGCAAGTAATTAAGCATGGAAGCATTGTCAGAAGGTGGGTCTGAGCTGGGAAAACTCTGCTGCTCAGGTGTGGGAATGGCTCTGGTCAGTGTTCATTCCAGCAGAGCTCAGCAAGGGAATGATTATAGCTGTCTGGATGCAAGAAGAAATCTGATTAACCGCTGGGTAGATAGACATATTTTTTTAACCACTGTGCCATGTACACACCCACTGCCTTGCAACAGAACATAGCTCAATATAGCTTACAACCTTTCAGAGCAGGTCTTTCCTATCCATATTTCTGTGTCTTCATATGAACACTTATTTATACCTGCCCAATACAATATAATTACATGATCTTATGTCTATGTTTAACTCCACTTAATTCTCAATAGTCTCACCTTATTCGAGATGGTAATCATAAAACTCTTAAAAGTATAAATCCAAAGGATTTGTTTAGTAAGGAAAGAAAAGGAAGATAGTATATAACCTAATGGCAAAATATAGATTCCAAATGCTGTTTATTTGCATTAAAAATCTTTAATTGTTTTAATAACAGGCTCACCGGCAAACTTCTAATTTGGATCTATTATCTTCCTCATTAGAATTCCAGTGTCAGGGTGAGCACAGAGGCTGCTTATTATACAGGAGTTCATTATCAAAATCTACCACAGATTGATTATCAATAAAGTGGTTTTCATTTCCTTAGAACTCTCATCACAGCACTTTCATTTATTATTCTTCCACTCTATTTTCTTTATCTAATCAGCCTGTGTTGAATGTTCAAGAGCAAATGGTTTCTTCAGCCTTGTAACCATTACAAGCAGGTAGAAGCTACCCTTCAGACCAAATGTGTTATTGTTCTGCTAAAGATCCAGCTCTCCTTTCATTTTTAAATACTTATACATCAAGAGTGTAATGATAACAAATGACAAGCAAATGTTTTTTTTCAGATAGATATAGAAAACATGCTTCAAATAAAGAGTTTACCCTTCTGATACAGGAAGCTGGAGCGTGGACATGCACATTGGCACCCCCCACCTCACCAGCTGTGGAGAACAAGCACTGCCCATACTGAATTTCTGCTGGGAGAGAGCAGGGCCTGAGAAGGAGCCCAGGCAAGCTGGAACACATCAGCTACACCTTGGCTAGATGGCTGAGGTTCAGTTGCATGCAGCTGGTCTCTCTGGGTGCCTGTGTAATGAACAAGGGTGTGTTAGAAAACAACACATGGCATCTAAAGCTCCTACTCATTTGCAATCAGTGAAACTGAAATACTCAAACATATACCAGGCCTGTGATTGGCAGGAAACAAGAGGAAACCATGGGCAAGGTTTAAACACCATCTTTTGCCTATAAAAGTTGCAAGAGTTCATATAAATAAATTATACAAAGAGGAAGTGCTGGGCACTCTCTTCAGTTGAAAAGAGGGAAAATAGTTTGAGAGGTTTAAAGGAAGACCACAGAACACCCTGTGCTACTAAACAGGGCAAACATCACAGGTATCACCTATTGGGGCTGAAAATACCACAGGGAACTGAGATGCCAAGCCAGTTACATCCTTTGACTCTTAGTACTAGTAGGTGGAGATAAAATAAGAGGTATCTATCTCCAGCACAAACTGAAGAGGGAAAAACTTAATTTCTGATCTATGATTTTCATCCCAGCTGTTTTTATCTACCTAAAGTGTAATAGAGCATGCAGTACAACATTACTCTGAGCCTTTCTATTTTGATTTTACAACTGATGACAGTTTAAAGACTCAACTGATTTAACTGATAATGGTCCATGGACTGCTCAAAAGCACACCTTTGTAACAGTCATGAACTGACCATGGTCCCATAGGCATTTGGGAAAGAGTAACTCTCTCAAGTTTTCAAACTGTTCCATGGGATGCTGTGATGGCTCGTTTTGTGGGACCATGCTGAGCCAAGTGGGCCATTCTTGGCTGGTGGAAGGTGATGGGTATGCAGGCACAGGGGATCCTTCTCTCTACAGCTGAGGCAGATGTTGCTCACTTTCAACTCGTGAGTGAAGTTTCAACATGGAATGGAAGACAGTACCAGACCCCTGGCTCCAAAGAGGACAGTTCCCTCACAACTGGAGCAAAACAGAAGCATATAGCTGATGTTCTGATGGAGTTTACTCATGTTTGAAAAGAACAGTTTGTGTGTTTTACCCATAAAAGGCAGCTACATATCCCATTTTCAAGCATTTTTTCATGACTGAGGGAAACAAAAAGTTGTGAAGACCATAAAGTATGTAAAAAAATGCAAGTGTCCATATTCATGGTATTTATTTAAGAGAAGTTCATTGGCAAGTGACATCTTGGTGACTCTCTTTCCTAAAGGCAGAGATTTCAAGGAAACAAAGCAATTGTGTAGCTAAAGGCTACTTAAAACTTCCTATCTAAACTAGTCTTCTCAAGTCTATCTTTCTAAAGCAACTGTCTCAGTCTCTGTCTCACCATTGAGCTTTACCAGAACTAACCCTGCCACCCTGTCCTGTGTGTTGTGCTGTAGATCTACAGAAATAACTTTCCTTTCTATCTGGGAGTTGTTCTTTTTCTTCTTGTATCTTGGACCACAAGTCCAGAGTTGGGTGAGAGACTCAAATCATTTAATGTTCTTAAGGAAAATATAAAAGAGTCATATATAAACATAAAGACAGAGAGAGGAAAGATCCTGTTTCGGAGAAGGTACATAAAGTGAAATACCTTTTTTTCAATTGTTTTGTTTGCACCTCGTAGGTATACCAGGAAGGTTTTTGCAAGCAGATGTTTTCTTTGCATTGAAAAAGCTTCTTATTATGCAAATAACCTACAGAGTATTTTTTAGCCAAAATGTTACAATGGTAACATTTTACCAGCATAAAATATACCTGCACAAAAAAAAAAAAAAAAAAAAAAAAAAACAAAACAAAACAAAACAAAACAAAACAAACAAAAAAAAAAACACAAAAAAACCCAAACAAAAAACAAAACAAAACAAAACAAAAAAAACCCAAAGGTAGTTCATACTAGCTGAAATAAGAACTGTAAACTATATAAACTAAAGCCTAAGGGCTCAAACTGATCAATGCTGGAAGCCAAAGAGGATTTATATCCCCTTATATAATACTTTATTCCTGTCTAGATATCCTATGAGCCTTTTCTGCCCTCTTTGACAAGCTAGTAGGCTTGATGAATCATTGTTTGTTTTCTGATTTGGCAAGTCCCGTGTTCTTATAAAGAAAATAACATATGACAAGGTCAAGAATATGAACACAATTATAAAGGAAGCTTGACAGATCAGATAAAACTTCTAGGGTATAAAGGGAAAAAAAGTAAATAAGGAGTTTGAGAATAAACATTAGTGAGGATGATAGAAACACAAGCAGAATTAGACAGCTCCAGTCCTGGAAAGTCACAGTAGTCAGTTCTTTGTCGGCAACAGAAGGAAAGAGAGAAGAAGTAGGCATTGTTACCTGGTAGCAAACTAAACCAGGAATAGTAAGGTATACAATGTTTTGGGGGATTTTTTTAAAAATAAACCAAATTAAACTTAAAGGGGAAAAAAAAAAAAAAAGAGGAACCAAATTCTGAGCTGGCATAATTGCAAATAAATCAAAACCAATGTCAGCCCACCTGCAGACTGTGGTCCCCACAAGGATCAGGTCTGGATACACCTCAATCCGTGTAGGAAAATGTGTGTAGGCAAAGGGCGCTGAGTTTGCCAGGGAAAGAAAGACTGAGATGAGTAGATTCAGAATAGAGAAAAATAATCAAAACCAACATATCAGGTTTCAGGTAAGCAAAAAAAAGAAAGTCTTCTTGAAGGAAAAGCAATTTACAAGTGAGCAGAAGAAAAAAAGATTATCTGAGGAACACAAAGTCTTTGGAACAAGAGGGGAAAAGTTCAATAAAAATTAAATGCTCTTGATATAGATTACACAAAATATGAAAAGACTTGGGCTGACAGTGAGAGATGGGCATACAGAAACAAGGTATAAAGGGGAGAGAAGAGCTGTGATAGAAAGAGGATGGTGTTCCAGTCCAAGGGCTGAGGTGGGACTGTGATGAATAGCATATGTTTAATTTTCTGGTTTGCAGTTAATACTTTTTATGTTCCTTTTAAAAATCAATGGCTAGGTTAGCAGGTAGGAAGACTGCTTGTTTGCCTTGCTTTGACCACTTTGCCATTGGGCTTTGGCAAGAGAGGAACCCTTTACAGACAGGGTAGTTGCTTCTTTCCTGACAGCAACTGAACTTGCTCAGCGGGAGAAAGGTGCCGGAGAGCAGAGCTGGGCAGCTGGGAAGGGACAGACTTGGCAGACAGGGAACTGCTAAGGCAGAGAAACAGGTGGAGGGGAGCAGAAAACAAACATGCAGTCCAGAGCAAAAGAAAAGGGAATTTTCTGAGGTACCTGGTGAGATGGTTCAAGTTGATTCAAGCCAGCAGGCTACTGAAATTTTCTAGACTTAAGAGAGGGCTGGAAAGAAAAACCTGGCCAGCTCTGTACTGGAGAAAGAAGGTTTGTAGTTTTTTGTTTTCAGCTCTTTTTGAGTTTCTCACTTCAAAAAAATACTGTTCTAATTACTGTTCTAAATTACTGTTTTAATCTGTTCTAATAAAAACTAATGTTAGAAGTTCAGTATACTGTGGCATGTTTTGCAGTAGCTACTTTAAGAAAAAGAGGCAGACAGTGGCTTCTCTTTTTTCTCGTAGATTCTGGCCACCACTGCCACAGGGTGAGAACATTTTCAGCTCATTTTCTAGTTGAGCACAGATCTTTTAGGGTATCCTGTGGAACAACCTTTTCCTCTCTGCTTCAGTATCAAGTTTCTGATATATGTAGTCAGTGTATGACAATAAAGTCTTGCTTCCTTCTGGAAATTGTACATATCCAGATAAGCAGTATGAAACTACCCTAGTGTGTCCTTTAAGAATTAATCCACTTTCTCTCATTTAATAGTGCTGCAAAAGCTTTTCCTTTAACAAAGATATCCTGGTTTTCAGATGTGGTACAGTCCAATATTAGTGCGAGTATATATATGCAAAATAGAAAAGATTAAACAAATTTTTAAATGGATAGGAGAATATCATCAGTATAGTAAAACTAAAGGTTTAGGCAGCTATTATATACGTTTGTACCCCACAGTAACAATGTGAAAAACATCAAGCATCTGCGACTCTCTGGTTAGAGTCACAATTCTGAATTCACTTCAAAGCATGGCAATACGCTTTTGTAACACAACACCACCAGAAACCTGGAAACCCCCAGGGAGGATTTTAGATCAATCAATGGACTTCACCCTTAATCAGAACTGGGATCTAACCCTGAGCTAGGTAGTCTACACTAACTCTGTCTTAACTCAGCTACTGTGGAGCTGCTTTGCAGAATTGCCTTTATATACGTTTTCTCTAAAGCATAACAGCCTAACTTTTCACAGTTTATTCAGAAGAGTAGTCCCACTGATTTCAGCAGGAATCTTTTGAGAAAATGAAGTGCTTCAGACAATAGGATTAAATTTTAAGAAGGGGAAGGGAGCACTGGTGATGGAGTGGCTAGAGCTTTGTTGCCTCTGCCAGTTGGAAGTGATGATTCCTGCAGGCACACCACTGTCAGCAGTGAAAGAAGGGCAAAAACAGGAACTGCCATGAACTTACCTCGACCTTGTGTCCTTCCCGTTCTGAAAATCCAAAGGAAGACCTGCTGCTTTCTTCAAGCTCCTGCATAAGAAGACCACTGATCTTTGCTCTGAGCTGTAAGTTATCTAAGAATTCCATTCCCTTTAGCAGAAAGAGATAAAAAAAGGGATTAATTCCTTATTCTAAGGAAAGCCACTGCCAACATGCACTTGCAGGCTTATGGATGTGCTGCAATGGAAGACATCTTGTCTGTGAGAATGCCTCTGTGGTCAAATGCAAAGAATGCATGACTGAATCATGATGTGGTTGCATTACTACAGACTGAAATATTAAACCTAAACTGCATCTGTGGGAGCACAGCGAAGTGATGTGCTTTCTCAAAAGCCAACACTCATGCGCTCTTGATCACAACAGTGATACCTATGGTTAAGCTGATAAGTGAGACTGAGGTGAGCAAAATCACAGGATACCAACAGATTGTGGTGTGATTTAGGCAGCCATACAGGTGAAACAACTAGATTTGTTCTGTGTACTGAAACACAGTGCAGACTCTTCTCAACCTATATCCTTGTAGTAGAGTTCAACCTGTTCAGTAACAAAACTATTTAAGGAAGGAAAGCTGCTATTTATTTCATCAGACCCTCATTGCTTTGATACCTCCAACTCTGTTTTGGTGTGGATGTTGTTTAGGAAAGTATTGGGATAAGTAGGCTGAAGAAATGCAGCAGACTAATATGTTGAGAAAAGTGACATATTAAATTACGCACACATTGCATTAGCAGACAATGTCTCCATATCACCAGGCAAGGCCATGTCTGCTTTGTGATTTTTTTTAGTTGATCAGTTACAAACACAGGGAGTAAAATTTTTAAAAGGTGCACCTGTATTGCACCAATAAAACAGGCAATTTTGTGCCTAACAGGCCATACAAATGCACTCTCATGCTCTTGAGGATTTTCTGAGCACAAACATCATTACAAACCTAACTGTGATTGAAGTGACAAATGGTACAGCCTGAAGCCACAGTTATCTATTTATAATAATAACCTTTCCCTCTTGAAAGCAGTATCCAACCTGTGACATGATTTCAAGGTAAAATTAAAGAAATGTGTTTCCTCAAATGGAGTTTGGGTCGATCCAGTCAGAGTTGGCTGACTGAAGGCTAGTCTCAATCCTTTATTGCATTCTGAATGTGCAGGGAAACACCGTACTTTGAACCCAAGACCTGCACAACTGGAGAATGAAATAAAGAAGCTAAAATAAATTGTGTTACTGTATTAAGAGATAAGAATCTATCAAGAAGCTGCAGCAAGTGCCTTTTTAATTATGCAAGATATCATCTTTAAACATTAAAAAAAAAAAAAAAAAAACAACACCAAAAAACCAATCAAACAAAAAAACCCCCTTTGTTCATGACCTGTCCTTCTGCCAATAAAACATGCAGTATTGCAGGAGTTCCAAGGCATTATTCTCAAAAACCCATTTCAGGCCACAAGTTCACAAGTTTAAGTTGGCATTTGACATCATTGCCCCTAAAAAAGTTCCCTACTGACTTCCTCCACTTCTTCTGCCTGCTGCTGCATTTCTCCATCCTGGCACAAAGCTACATGCAGCTGAGTGGCAGAGTGGGACAGGGACCTGAGACAGACTCACTCTGAACTGGAAGTGGAAGAAGGGACAAAAGGCTCACTGCATTATTGAATGAGAACTTTAAGCACTAGGATGACGAGAATGAACTAGCAAGACCAGGGAGAAGCTTCTGGGGAAGGGTGTAGAGCAAGGTTGGTGCTTTGACCACCTGTGCCAGCTCCTGGAACCACAGTGTTGATTATTCTGCTCTCGCCAAGAGGCATTCAGCACCCTTCTCCTTCCATTCACTTAGAAATCTTCACATGCTGAGAGGACCAGACTAGACACAGCCCTAACCATGTAAATGTGGGCCTCAAACATTTCTTAAAGCATTTACAGATACTCCTAAAACTACAGGAAAACTGTAATTTACATCCTTCAGAGTTTTCTTTTCACACTGAAAACAAGACTATTTACTTTAGAACTGTCAAAGCAAAATGTCAGTTATTTGGTATTAGATTCTTGTTAACTCTGTTCTAGCAACTTCTTTTTTGCTCTTCTACAAGAGTAATTGTGAAATTATAACACAATTTTAGTCCATTCTAAGAGCTGCGTGCAGTGTAAGTGTGGGCTATGCTGCATCCTATGGTTCCAAATCAAAAGTAATTATAGCTCCTGAGTTACAATTTGTTCAGAAAAGGAATCATATAAGTGCTCTGTGGCAAGATTCTTCATTTTGTGTCCCATCCCAGCACATCAGAGCAACAGCTCTTCTAGGGAATTGTATATCTAAAGAGTCAAAGCAGGATTTCTAATTACTATTTTGGTAAATGTTCTATTTCACATGATTTTATTTTTTTTAATGGAGATGAGTTCAGAAAAGAGCATCTCATTCTTCTATGAGATGAAATAGGAGTGGGAGGAAATATTCATCAAAGGCTGATAGGTGATGACATGCCTGGTTTACAGTGGGCATTACCTAAGGAGAAAAGCTTTTGTTTCTCTAGGAGAGAAAAGGAAAGATAGTCAGTGAAATAGAAAACCTGCATGATGATTTCATTATGTCAGGTCAGTGATCCAGTTAGATGGACTAGAACAGTTAGTACCAGCAAATCTTCTGGCTAAACATGCAAAAGAGGAGGTTACTTGCCCTTTCAGGCTTATTAAATGTGACTGCAGGCGTCATAGATCCTTTTAAGCACAGTTAAAGATGGCAGATGTCTTTGCTGGTCACATATAGTTAGGTAACTTGTTGCCTGGAAACACATCCCAGTGGATTATACACTATAAAGAGTCAATTAAAAAGCTGTCTTTGTTCCAAATTTTTGCCTTCTATAAGGCAATCATTCTATATTTTGCAAATTAGCCGTAATAGACATCAAACTGATGAAATCCCTTCATAAAAGTAATCCTTAGTAAAAGAAAGTAATGGTAGGAATAGGTACTTGAAAGAGCACCGTTAACTCAGAGGTGTAAAAGAGTGAGCATCCTTTTGTCCATCCCTTCTTGATTGACTGGGTAACAGAAAGGTGTGGGATAAAGCAAAGATCACTTTAAAGAGCCCAAGAGGTAAAAGTGAGGCAAACAAAACAGCAGTGGAAAGCTATTAAGGGATTTGGCTGCAGGCAGCACACTTGTGTTTGCATAAGGGTTGTCCTTCAGACAGACTCATCAGTGTGCTTGGCCCTTTACAGAACATCAGAGACTCTAAGGCTCAATTTAAAATAAAATCTGATCAAACACTGTATGTAATCTATGCCTGTCCTGAAGTGAAGGGAAATACTCCTGAGGAATGAGCTATATGCTGCTTCTGAATTACAAACATCTCAGTTCAGATTACAAAGAGACAAGGTGCTCAGCCTCACAGCCTCATTTTAGGACCTTGGTTCCCTGTCTGAAGCGATGCCTCAAAAAAGGATCACAAAATAAACCTGCTGAAGGTGAAGCTGCTTATCTAGCCAAGAGGTGACAGAACAGGTTTTTCCTTTGTTTTTCCTGTTCTCCCTCCATTCCATCTCCTCCTCCTCCCATCTGGAGGAGTCTGTCTGAGACACTCGCTGCCCAAGGGTAAATCTTTCTTCCCTGAAAGTAACAGGCTTCATTCAGTCTTTTCATGCAGTTGCTTAGTGTGTAACTCACCTAAGATTCAGGCTGTTTCATGCCTTTCGTCTTTGCATATTTTGAAACTGCAGTTTCAGAACTACCTCCCTGGAGGAGACTAAACTGCTGGCCAGGCTGAGGATGAGCTGAAAGGACTTAAAGAGCACAGTTGCCCATCTCAAAACACTGTCAAGGCCACAGAAGGAACTTGACATAAGATAAGCCACCACTGAGGGAACTTGAGATAAGGACAGAAGGGAGGGATTTGCAAAAGGAAGGCACTAATTCCAGGCCTGACGAGGCAAGATCTGGTTAGTATGTCCTGGTTAATGTGTCCAGAAAAAAATTCCCACTGTGGCAAACTGTGGGAAAAGAAGCAACTGCTCGTACACATATTGCCCCAAATTATGGGAGGAGCATCTGCAACCACCCCATGGGTACCCAGAACTTGGACTGTATAAACATGGTACTCCCAGAAGAACAACTGGATTGCCACCTTCACCACAAGGATACATGTTGGAAAGGGGGTCTCCTGCATTTCAGATCCCACTGTAAGCTTTTTACAACCTAGTTAACATTTTACTCAGATACTGTATAATATATCAACAGTCCTCAGAAAAGGACTGCAGCTCAGGATTTTCCTTTCCCCTCTTTCAAGTGAGGATCCCGCTTTCTGATCCACAAGCTAGGCTCAGAGCATGTCTAATACACCAAACATCCATGCTGAGACAGATGGCACAGCATTCACTTTGTGAAACCTGAAAGCACTCAGGTGTAACAGAGATGCCAAAATGCTCGATACTGTCAAATATAAGGCGTCTGTGAGCATGCACAGAGGCAAAGTTTCATGTTCCTACAGTACATCGGGTTATTCAGCAGCTGAGCAAAATGCTTTGGGATTTAGTCATCAAAGCGTACTTATGTCCTTCAGAGGGATATAGGATTTGATCTTCAAACCCGGGAGTGGGATTATTGTTTGATATTTTGTCACTGCCCCATCTGGAGCCTGCCATTATAGCTCCCTCCGGGAACAACCATTTTTAACATGTGGAATCTGCCACCATAAAAGAATTAAGCTCATTTAATTTGCAGGATTAGAAATCAGTCACACAGGACAGAGGTTTGTAGGGAATGGGTATTATAGATTTACAAAATCACAGAGTATGCCAAGTTGGAAGTGACCCACAAAGATCATCGAGGCCAACTCCTGGTCCTGAAAGAGTCACACCATGTGCCTGAGAGCACTGTCCAACCATTTCTTGAACTCTGTCAGGCTTGGTGCTGTGACCTCTTCAATGAGGAACCTCTTCCAGTGCCCAATCACTCTCTGGGTGGAGAACCTTTTCCTAACATCCAACCTAACCCCCCCGACACAACTTCATGCCATGCCCTTTGGTCCTGTCACTGGTCACCACAGAGAAGAGATCAGTGCCTGCCCTTCCTCTTCCTCTCACAAGGAAGCTGTAACTGCAATGAGATCTCCCCTCAGTCTCCTCTTCACCAGGTTGAACAGACCAAGTGCCCTCAGCTGTTCCCCACAGGGCTTCCCCTCAAGGCCCTTCACCATCTTTGTTGCCCTCCTCTGGACACTTTCTAATGGCTTAATATCTTTCTGATATTGTGGTGCCCAAAACTGCCCACAATATGCAACGTGAGACCACACCAGTGCAGAGCAGTGGGACAATCCCCTCCCTTCATGTACAGCTTCCAAAGTAACAGAAAAGTCTACAAAGTAGTTGCAATATAGAGAAATGAATTAGTAGTTATTAGGTTATTATCTGGATTATTCTGCACTCCAGATCAAAGTCCTGAATGCATTTGTGTCTTCTCTCACTCAGTACTTCCACATTTTATGCCTCAGACATGGATTCCCTCTTCTGCACACAGAAGGAAATGCGTACCTTGGTCTTATACTGTTGCAGCAGCACTGGGAGTGGTGGGGAGAGATCATCTAGTGAGTAAAAAAGAGATGCTGAAGTTAAACCTGCATCTTAAATATTTTGTGCAAAGGGGGTCTGAAAACATTTCTTAGGGTGAGGTACTTACATCAGTCTTGATATGCAGCTCTTTCACCTATGACAATTTTGTTTGTGTGTTTGTATTTAATAGGATAAGTTCGGGTGGGAAGGTGCTTCAAAATGTCTCTAGACCAACCTCCCCCTCAAAGCAGCAGCATCAGCTCTTAGATCAGACCAGGTTACTCAGTTATTCAGCTGAGTCTTGAAAATGTAGAACTATGAAGACTGCACAAACTCTGTGGGCAACCCAGCCCACTGCTTCATTTTCTCCATGGAGAAAAGGGTTTTACCTACTTTCCTTTCTTCCTTTCCTTTCGCATCTGAACCTTTCTTGTTTCAGCTCATGCCTGTTGTATCGTTCTCCTTCCATGTCCTGCTGTGCAGGGCCTGGCTCCACCTCCTTGATGACTTCCTACAGGCACCTGGGGGTGGCTCTTCAGCCCACCAGAAGCTGTCCCTTCTCCAGCCCAGACATCCTCAACTCCCTCTGCCTCTTCTCCCACGGCAAGTGCTCCAGTTACCCACCATTATGGTGGTTCTCAGCTGAACTCATTTATGGTTGTGAGTCTCTGCCTGGGACTGGCGACCCAAAACTGTTTCCTCTCTTTTCTACAACACTTCCACTAGATGATAAAAATAATCCCATGAAATGGAAAGGTCCTCTTCAGTGCCTTCTTCCCTTTTTGGAACCAGCTTCCACAAGCTCTCTCAGTGCTCCTAAAAGGGCTGGTGCAGGAAGATGGGAAGATGTGTGTCCTGCAGATACACCTGGCTTGTACAGCTGGGGTTGGAAGGTTAATTGTGCCACTGTGCCAGATTTTTGTCTTCAAGTTCTTTGAGAAAAGAGGAAGAAAGGTAAGGTTTTTTCTTTTGCATTTCTTTGTTTTAGCTTAGCAGGTTCTTTGTTCAGTTGAATTTTGTCATTTCTCATCCAGTATGATTTTGAAAGTTACAGCTTCTCTGGCTGCTCTGCATGGCTCTAAGCCTTAAGTTTCCTTGTCAAAACTAACTTCATTTTCCAGCTATTGATCTTACCTTCTAAATTTTTCATTCCCTTTTTGAGGCTGCAGCCAAATAGGAATGTTCCTGCCACTAACTGGGATTTTCTCACATGAAAATTAAGCTCAACGTATACTGGTATGTAATGGTAATGAAATCAGATCATTATCTGAGAAAAACCAAGCCTATACCAAGTAGCTTTTATGAAATTATTCTCTGTTTTCCTGTACAATGAAGAGCTATAATCTCTCTTGGTCTAGGTGGGGCACTACTCAGATGATAAAAATATTCTGATTCCATATAACTTCTTAATGATTCTGTTTACTCTCACAGATTCACTTTCATCAGATTAATGATTGTTTTCTTTCTAGAGAGGATGATTCAGTATTAAGAGTTTCAGGTAAGAAAGAAAAACTTACTGGATAGAATTGCTAATGTTTAGGTGAAATATTGCACAGGACAGAATTGTAAATTAGTGCCACACATCTGAAATGCCTAAAATTCAGCTGAATTGTTTGTACATTTACTCTTCTGTGAATGTGGGGAAATTATGTAGAGTCAGGTGGTGATCATTAGTCAACTATTACGTTAAGAGGTAAGAAATGTTGATTTTGTGGACCCGCAGGACTTTGTAATTAATTTTTTTCCTATTTTTAATCAGTGTAACCATAATTATCTATTCATAAACAAGCTTACTGACCAAACTACTCTGTGAAAATTATTTTTTCACAGCACAGCACCTCAGTTGCATACTTAGGGTATTTGTCACAGAAATGAAGAGACAAGCAAGAATTAGAAAAAAATTTCCAGAAAATATTTTTTCAGAGTTACTTTTTACTGTACTTAGAACAGCTCTTACTTACTGCAGGAAAGCCATAGTCAGCCAGACTTTCTAGGCATGTAGTCTGAGCTCTGAAGCCTGATCCAATACCCCCTGGTGGCAGGAGTCCCCATAGACAGTGGGGAGCCCTGGAGATCCAAATACTTCCCAGAGTGCAGCTGTTATAATTTCAACATCGTTCATGGAATTTTTTTCTCTCCCTTACCAACACAGGATGAGATGGCTTGTGGAAGCCCAGCTACCTGCTCCCAGAGCCAGTTAAAGCCTATACAAAAGGGGTGGCTAACAGTTTTGCATTCCAACCTGATGGCAGGGAGAAGTGTGGGAAGAGAGAGGGTTTTCCTGGTGTTGCAGAGGGAGAGCCTGTAACTGGGGCTGAGACACTCGGGGACCAGGGGGATGCAGAGTTCTGGTTCCCAAAGTCAGATAGGTGCAAGAGCCATACAGATGGCACCAAATAGAATTTCTCTGTGTACTCCCAAACTAGCAGGACTTCATGGCAGGAAGGCTGGCTACCCTCTCCTGCCCTCTGGATTTCAGCTTTCAGTTTTATACGGATGGCATTCCGATACCCCAAGGATGGAAAACATTATAAAGCAAGCAAACAAACAATTATACATCATCTTCATCAGCTATTAAGCATGTTAAACACAGTGAATATTAATACAGCTATTAATCCCCCATCTAATAATGAAAATGGCTGCCTCAAAACCTTTCTGACTTCTATCTGTAAGCAATGATACTACAATGCTCTGGCCATCCTCTGATCTTGGATACAATGAAACTGAAAAGCAGTTGTCCATTCCACCCTCAGAAATTTCTTCTCTGTTCACAATGTTTCTGTCTGAACAACCCCACTTTTATGCTGCACTTGCAAACAAAGGTCCTGCCTTCTTTCCTCGCCTCTTCACATCTTTCATGACCTATTTCCCAACGAAAATTTTTTCTTTTCAGAATGGTAACTAAGAAAGATTTGCGATTTTCCTTCATTTCTTTTTTTTTTCTTTCCGTTTTGATGCTATTGATGACACTCTGAACTCAGGACTCTGCTCTCAGCACTCCCTTCCTCCCTCTGGCTCAGTTTGTGCCACCCCTCCCCACCTTCCTGCACTCCTTCATCTTTATACTATTTGGTTTATGAACTCAATGAATATAACTATTCTGTTTAGGAAAAAAAAAATTACTTTTTCTTTTGATGCACTTCCAGTGCTCATTGTACTACCTCTTATTCCATTCCTTCTACAAAAGTCATTGTTAAACCCCTTTTTTTGAAAGTGTATGCCTTTCTTTTGATTTAAAAATCACTACTTCGGTGCCTTTTGAGAACTCTTTTATCAGTGCTGATATCTTTTGTCAACTCCCACCATATTTTCAATCTCCATTTCCCTCAGTATGATCCCTGAAGAGTTATGTTGTATTTTTCTTACCTCTCTTCTCCTCAGTGCACATTTCACACAGGTTCCCATGTTACAAACAGCACAGTTGCTGTAATCCTTCATATATTTGGACAAACTACACTTTTTACCTTCTGAACGTTACTACAGTGAAATTTGTTTTATGTCTGCCATTCCAATTCATAAATGTCATAATTTTTTGCTCTGCAGAAACAAGTGATCCTGCAAGCAGTTACATTCACACTCTACTAATCTTTGAACACAGTTTACAGTTTTCCCTGTTTAAAAAATGCTCATGTTGTGATTTTCCTCATACTTGTGAGGTATTTATTCTCCAAACTGAAGATTCGGCATCTTTCTCACCCATAATTTAGTTTTGTACTGTTGTCCTGAGCCACTTAGAGCTCAACTTTTGAGTATACTAAATATAACGCTGCATTGGAACTCTCAAACCTTGACTTACTGTTCAGCACATGTGCAATCTGCTCCAGCTCTAAGTACCTGCTCACATATTCAAATTTAAGCATGAAATTAAGTCCTTAGGTGGATCACAGTTCATGGGCTCAATTGCAGAGCTGAGCCTTTTATTTTCCCCTAGCATCCTGGGGTGCTGCTCAGTGCAGAACCATGTCCATGCAGCACCAAGTTCTCCAGAGCTGGACCTAAAACACAGCATTTTTTCTAATACTCATGTGTGGGGACTCTGTGCCTCCTGTGCCCTCAAGTGCTGGCATTTAATTTCAGTAAAACCAAATATAATACCGGAAGACATACCCATCTGCTGGTCAGCATGCTAAAAAGGAGCAGTCTGTAGATACATCAAGGCACTCTACCAGTCTCCTGTTGAATAATTCCCCCATGCCAATCAACCACCAACCCAAACGCTCCCCAAATTAAACCAGATTTCCTACACTAATGTTGGAATAACTTTTGCATGCATCCTAGATTGCTTTTCAGTACAATGGTCTGTTCCTTGTAGCACAGGAGGAAATACAGCTTGAAATATAAATTTGGAAATGAATAGAGTCCAAGTAATTATAAAACCTGATATTGGAATATATTACAGTTATGAAAAGCATGCCAGAGAAATTGGGAAAAAAATCGAAAGCTGGTAAGAGAAAGGATATTAAAAGGACAGTACAGTGCAGGGATCAAATTTACTGATGTGAATATCTGAGCAAACTCAAAAGTGATAGTGCTGCACATGCTAAGTGGTTAAGAAAACTTTAACAGGAAATAACTGTCTCTCCTACAAAGCTCTCTCATTTTACAAAAGCAGATGATTAGTGTCCCTTGAATATCAACTTTTTGCCATGCAAACTCGACAAGGAGTGATTGAGTTTCAGTAAGTTATCCGTAACCCAGGCTTTCTTGCACATTTACCTTATCTGCTTGCATTTCCCATCTAGACTATTTCTGCAAATTTCATGAGGACTTTATATTTTTACTCTGGGTCAAGATATTAATTTAATCTTTCTAACATATGTTCCCCTACTGAAAATGAAAAATAAAAAAGCAAACCATGCAAATTCTAAAACCACTTATTCTCTTTATCTTTTAAAATATCCACCATCTTGCAAGGAATAAGTACCAAATGCTAAACTTAATCTTCAGAAGTATGTACACAGTTTTATAGCACTTCCAACACAACTGGAGATTGTATAAGACATTTAAATTAAAAAAAAAAAAAAATAAAAATTCTGGAAACTGATTACTTAAAAGCAATTTTTGGCTAGCATTATTTTTAATCCTTTATAAATTTCTAAAAGGAATGGAAGGTGAACCACTTTTTGCAGATTTAATAAATTAAGATACAAATAGACTAAGGGACTAAATACTAACTACAGGTGTTTGAAACTCCCAAGTGTTATGACCACTGCAGCCATGCCCAGTTGCCCTGTGTTACACTAGAGTTACTGGAGTTACTGGAGTTACTGAAGTTACTCAGGTTTCCACCAGTGAAATATCCCAATACCTGGAGATTTTGTACATCAGGAAGTTAGAAGCTTGACTTGAGCATCTGAGTCCAGAAAAATAAGGAGCAATTTCAGTAGTGTGAAAGCCTGCACTGGCTCCCTCCAGGGTTGGGTCCCAAGCAGTGGCAGGAGTGGCTGTGGCTGTGAGCTGCTTAAAAGTTTTTAAAGACTTAGCTGAGAGCTTGGGCACAGAGCTCACAGCTGAGTGAGGAGAGATAAGAGCCTAAAAATCTCTTTTGTGGACTTTTTGGACATGCTCCAAACACATGTGGTATGTGCAGGGCTCACAAGTTTAAAGCTGAACAGATGCTGAGACATCCGTGAGTCTGGGGAGTGCAACAATCTTTATGAAAGAGCTGGGGATATTCAAACAGCAGCAGTGGCCTAGCACCTGCCCAGCTGCAGAGATTGCAAGGCAAGCTGAAGAAGCTTGTTAAGAAATGCTTCCAGCAAAATTAAACAGAAAAAATCATTGTAAGGGAAAAAAAGGGAACACTTCAAACGCAGCCTAAAATGATTATTCTGCAAATAAGCGCTGCCTCCAATCTCAGTAAAAATACCTGTTTGCATAAAGCCAGCTTTATGGGGCAGAGCAGTGCATGGTTAACTTGCAAAGCGAGGGGAGAGAATCTTTGGGGTCACACAGCAGAGCTGCACAGCACAGCATGTGAGGAATCTGCTTCCCTGCTCCATTTCGCCCATGCCATCCCCACAGAGCCTTCCTCCGTGCCTCAGGGGACAGCTCAGCCTCACAGGGACCAGCCATGGAGAGAAGGGCACTCGTTCTCTCATGGTATTCCCTTCCCCTCATCCCCAGGTTGCTGCAAGGGCTGGCAGCAGACCTGCTGGCCCCGTGGGGCAGCCACTGGCACAGCACAGCGAGGTGTGACGTGTGGGCATGGCAGCACCTGCCCTGCAGCACCTGCCTGGCACCCCTCCCAGGCCACACGCACCTGCCTCAGCACCCAGCTTCAGCAGCAAAAATGGGAACTCAGTTGTTCACAGTAGAAACCCATTTAGGGAATATTTTGCCAAGTTTCTTTGAAAACAAAACATAGCTGAAACAATCATGTGAATGCAGACCAGCCAGCCTGTACAACAAATTTCTTCTTCTCTTACAGCTATTTTCATTTCTCAGTTCAGGGTGCAGCAGGACTTGCATATAGCCAGGATCCTCTGGCTTTGGGGTTTGCAGTGTCTTTGGACACTGTGTTAGCTCCAGCTCCTCCCTGCTGCCTCCTCTGGAAACCCAGGAGAGGAGGATGCAATGGGCCTTCCTTGCCCTGTGTGCAGGCAGTGCTCCTGTGAGCTGCTGCAGGGCTGGGACACTCCACACCTCGGTTCTGTTACCCCATCTGGTCATGCCCAAAGGAAGAATTCCCAGGCTTGGCAGCTTTATACGGGGGCTGTGGTGCTTCTCCACTGCCATCACAAAGCAGGTCTGTCTTCTCCTGAGTACTGCCCACGACAGGAGGAATTTTAGTACTACCCACAACTCTAATGGACTGGCATTGTGCTGATGTTATACTTCCTCTCCTTAGATGGTTGCATTTGTGAAACTGCCAGGAACAAAGGCTGAACTCTGTAAGGTGTTGCCAAATCCTGTAGACTGGTAGGGGAGAGGATGCCACCACTCCCTGTTCCCAGGGTCACCCAAAGGGACCTGAAGGTCCACGTTGCCCACTGGGGATCCATGAGGTTCCAGGGGCCATTTGCACCAGATGTTCCAGTCCCTCCAGCAGCCAACTCTCAGACTTTCGGGACTCTCCAGTGCCCACCTCAGAGTGCATACTGACTGGGCTGCTGGGGCTTCCCCTTTTGCCTTCCCTTGTGCCCCACGTTCTTTCACATGTGTGAAGCTGGCCTTTTAATCCCATAATTTTAAAAAATTAACTTAGTATCTCAACTTTGTGCTGAAATGAGAATTTTGGCTATGGAAACTATAATTTAGTGGGTATTTAAATTTTATGGTATTCATGTGATCACTTAAAATATATACATGTTAGGATTGTCTTCATATTTCCACAGTATAGTCCTAACTTGCTTCAGATGGGCTGAGATTTATCAGAAAGGATTAAGGAAAAGATCATGCTGTTTCTACAGCTGTTGCCTTATGTCTCTGTTTTCCTCTGATGCCTGGCCATGTACCCCCCAAAACTAGAAAAAGCTTCTCTCGTTAACCAACTGAAAACCTTGGGAGTGAGATACAGAAAGACACTGTGCACCCAGTTTTACATTTGAGTCATTTCCAGATGATTCTTCTATTTCCATTTAGTAGGTCACTTACAAAGAAAAGAATATAAATTATTAATGGAAGAATGGATTTCTTTTTTTTTTTCTTTTTTATGACTCCCACTGGGCTCTGATCAGTGAAGTTATACCAGAGATGAACTGTACCACAAGCAGGATTTTTTTACAGTCCACTTTGTACTAATCAAAATGCATACGCAAAATGTTAATCAAATTATTCAGAAGTTGAATCCTAGTGTTCAGGGGTTGTTCTAGCTCATTGCTGCCAAGACAGAATCAACTTTAAGGCTCTTGTCTTTCTTGCCATTCTGAAAGTATATGCACTGCTATAACACAGAGGAAAAGAATAATATTCATGTACTCACAATAGACATTTTGTGTCATCAAATATTACCTGTTAATGCTGGCATATGTTTTTCCTCTCAAATAATCAGACCTTAAAATTTTGTCATAAAAGCATTACTATGATTATTGGGGAAACATTTTTTGGAGATAAAAACCCACTCTGAAATTCCAAACTACATACTGTGGTTTTCTGACTTAAGGCCCACTGAATGCAGCGGGACTTAACACACGGCCAGTAACAAAATTTCTGGCAAATTCAGGTGAAAAAGGATGTCTTTTTGATATTACACACCTCCTTTTCATCTCTATAGTTAAAAATACTGGGTTTGTTTCCAATTACCTTTTATTAAGCTTGTATAACAAATTGCAGCTTTTAATTACAGAAATAGAAATATAAAAAGCAATTTGAAACACAGAATGATTCTTTCTGCCATCAGAGGTGGAAGATAATTACCACCAGAGTAAAGTATTATTTGTAAAAGACATCAGGAGAGAAAGAGCTTTTCAGAGTTACAAGTGGCAATTACACACTAACTTCTCCAGGAATCTCCATGGCCACTGAACAGCTATCAATGCTTCTGTGAAAAATCCCCTCGTTAATGTATTTCAGCATCTCTTCCTAGCACTATGATAGGTTATAACTTATTTTACAAAATAAAACACTAGAAAAACATTGGCAAACCTACATATGCAACAGTTGATGTCTAGAGGTTTGTGAAAATCTAATGACTAAAAGACTCACCACTGCTGTTGATAGGCGAGCAGTAGAGAAAGCATGTCTGTAGAGAAGCTTTAATTGACAGTTAGTGGTCTCTTCTTTGGAGTTTTTTGTGTTCAGAAGATAACAATGCCTAAAATACTTACTGTATGCTTGGAGCCGTGTTTTATGCTGCTGCCTTTTGTGGAAGAAAATTATACTGGCAATGGGAAATGTCAGTGAGAGCCACTCTGGAGTAGACACAAATTTTAGATGTTACTCAGTGGGAAGACGTGTGGTTCAAAAAGTGCAGGGATATATTAGATTACAAGAGTTAGTGCAGGCAAAGTAATGAAAAACATGCAGAAGCACATTCTGCAGTTATGAATCATTTTTCTATCACAACTATCATCTTTATTAGCTACAATACTAATTGAGTTTCTTTGCAGTTACTTCAGTTCATCTCATTATTAGTAGAAGATATATTAAATTGCGAATCAGAGCCTGTGGTGATCTCATACAGGTAGGTTCATAATGAAGGAATAAAAGCACCCATTTCTGCAGCTATGTTTCATGGAGCAGTCTTCAGCTTCTGAAGCTGACAGGTAAATGTTTACATGCCACAGGAAAATTAGGAAGAAAGATGATATATAGGAACCAGTGATGGTTCTTATATTGCCGTGGGCTTATTAGAGCCTTCTTAGGTATGAGCTAGTGGAACCCAGGCAGGAACAGTGCCACAGCCCACTCAGCTGTCTTTCGTCACTTAAGGCCTTGCTAGCTGGCTGCATCCTTGGCTCACAGAGTTCCCTGCAAACCTGACATCACCCCACAAAGACGACTCAGATCCTGAGTTTAGTCAGAATAACTGATCAGCATCAGTTTTTCTTTTCCACATCGTATAGGGGAATAGCTGTTACATGAATTCTGAGCAAAACTGTCTCCAAATTATGTTTTTCCCATGTGAAAACCAGCCTGGCAAATACCCCTTGTGCCATGTCACACAGCGAGTTATCAGTTGGCAAACTGATCAGTTTTCAAGTCAGCTGCATCAAAGTTCTGGAATAATGATCTGGTCTCTTTTCACTTTAAAATATTTTGTATGCATTTGTATATATTTGGTTACTATATTCTGAAATAAAAACGTTATCAGGAAATGCTGTTAGTAATTGATTTTGGGGCTAGAAAGTGGGAGTAGACATAGAATGTTAGCACTTGAATATCCCCTGCTCTCTGGAAGAGTTTTGGGTGCAGTGAGCTGCAAGGTTTGGCATGTCTGATAACCAAGATCAGAGTTACCTTTTGCTTGCAGGTCTGTCCACTGTGGACCAGGTTGATCACAAGGTTGGTTTATGTAGGTGAGGAGGAAGAAGGATTATGAGCTCCAGTAGCAAAAAATGGTGAAGGAACCAAAGAAGGTGACTTAAAGCTGTAAAATGTCATTGGTGCCACCAGGTGGACTGAACAGAATGACTGTCAGGGAGAGACTTAGAGTGAATAATTCTGTAAGCAGCAGAGGAGCAAGAGTCTGGCAATGAGTTAGTTCAGAACAGGAGAGTCTCTATAAGTGACGTAAACAGCCGGAATGGATTAATCAAACTTCAAACTTCAAGAATAATCCCATGTGTTTGCCTGTAAGTCTTTGGTTTTTTACCAATTTTTCTTCCTGCAGAGCTATGTTCTGTGTTTTGTTGTAGGATACATCCTTAAACCTCAAAGTCACAATAGGTCTTACCTCTTCCAGTCTGTAAAACTTCAACTAATATCCGTTTTCATAGAGCAATAACTGCTTTGGACTAGAACTGTGTCTCCTAGAAATGTATTAAGAGCTGAACAATTCAACACCCTCTCTGATAACTTGCTGTAAGAGATAATCCCTATGTTGAGGATCTGAGCTCTGTTTCCTGTCTGAAACAGGAAAAGAACTTTGCTCAAGGCAGTGGTTGCTCACTGTCTTCCTGTTCTGTTTGAGGGAGCTCTCTCACAACAATCCCATGCAGTGCTACAGGCTTGGGGAAGAGTGGCTGGAAAGTGGCCCAGGAAAAAGGACCTGGGAGTGCTGCTCATCAGCTGGCTGAACTTGAGCCAGCAGTGTGCCCAGGTGGCCAGGAAGGCCAATGGCATCCTGGACTGTATCAAAAATAGTGTGGCCAGCAGGACCAGGGCCGTGATCATGCACCTGTACTTGGCCCTGGTTAGGCCACACCTTGAATCCTGTGCTCAGCTCTGGGCCTTTCACTACAAGAAAGACCTTGAGATTATGTGAAGGGTTTGGAGCACAAGTCCTCTGGGGGGCTGCTGAGCTGTTTAGGCTGGAGAAAAGGAGGCTCAGGGGTGACCTGATGACTCTACAACTTCCTGAAAGGAAGTCATAGCCTGGTGCAGGTCGGCATCTTCTCCCAGGCAACCAGTGATGGGACACAGGACATAGCCTCAAGCTGCACCAAGGGAGCTTCAGGTTGAACATCAGTAGGAATTTCTTCATAGCAAGGGTGGTTAAGCATTGGAATGTGTTCCCAGGGTGGTGATGGAGTCACTGTCCCTGGAAGTGTTCAAGAAATGACTGGATGTGGCACCTGATGTCATGGTTTAGTTGAAAACATGGTGTTGCATCAAAGGTTGGACTCGATGACCTTGGAGGTATTTTCCAACCTTAATGATTCTGCAATTCTTAGGCATCAACCGTATTTTTCCTGGGAAGTATTTACACACTGTGAGCAAATCAGCTCTCTATCCTTTTTGATAAAGCTAACTATAGCAATCTCTTTAAAACTTGATATTATTAGGCCTGTTCTCCAGCCTCTAATCATATTTGAAGGGGTTTTTGACAGCCACCTGAATTTTTTCAGTGTTTGTTGTTTGTTCAGTGTTTGCCCTATGACTATACACATGTATTTGATGAACTTATAGAGGGAAAGCCCCTTCTCAGCTCCCCTTATCCCAGGCTGAAGCAGCTGAGCTCCCAGGACTTTCCACTCCTCCATCCTGATAGCTTTGTCATGCACCCCATCAAATCAAAAATCCCTTTTCTTGACCAGGAGTGACCAGAAGCACACACACACATTTTATTCATCATCTTTCCCCCATGTCAGTGATTTTTCTTACAGAAGTCTAAGAGTTTTTTGGCGTTTGTTTTGTTTAGTTTTGGTTGTTGTTGTTTGTTTGTTTTTTTCCAGGAGCTGCTAAATATTAACATTTGTGCCTCTGCACCATATAATTATTTCCCAGTCTGAACTTTATAGTGTTCCCTCTGTCATTGACAGTAAATAAGTTCTGGAATATTCAAGGAACGTCTTTTTCAGTCATTCCCTTGTTGTCCATATCTGCTACCTGGTATACAGTGATAACCAGCAATCCAAGTGTGCTACCTGTGCCAGCAAGCCCTGCTGGCACTTCAGATGGATGTGCTTGAGAATGAATGGGACAGAACAGGGTTCTGGAGGGACCGGAGAAACCCCTCTTCGGTTGTCATTTGTAGCTAAATAGAGACACAACCCTATCTCCAAAAGAATACCTCATAGTCATATTTATTCTCTCTCTTAGAAACCATAAACTAATTCTTGCTGTTTAGCTCTGGTTATTCATTGAAGGAGGGATCATTTGCTCAAGGACTGAAAACCTTAAGTCACCTCAGAACTTTAGGGATCTGAGCTAATGCTCTTCACAGACACAAAGAAACCTCTTTCTTAGAGATCAGCCGTGGCTCATAATAGCCAAAAAGACTGAAAAAAACACAGGAAACTTCATTCCTTGCAGTAGCTTTTTTCTAGCCCTCTGCATTTGAAGATAGTCAACTGTTATTCAGGGAATTAGTGCCATGGGATGCGGCTCTTGGATAGTCAAGGCCATTTTGAAATGTATTTGTTGCCAACTGAAACACACTAAAGCATCCATGGTGCAAAGTTAAGATCATTTAGTGTGACTTCACAGAGTGCACACGTAAAGGAATCAGTTTAGCTTTTGGCCTCCCTGCATTTAACTGACTTGTAACTCCTTACCCAAACAATAAGAGCATCAGCAATAAAACGATTGCTGTGTTCAACTGGATTTCATTGAGGTGAAAATGAAAGTCCTGACAAAGGAAGAGGAGAGACAAGATCTTGTTTTACCATTTTGTTTTTTCTAAATAAAAAGAATAAAATGCAATTAATATAATAAATCAATTTTTCAAGGGAACACCTCTCTAAGTATTAACAGTAGACAAAATCTTCTAAAGGCTGGAAGAATAAAAATAAATATTATTTAAGAAATAGGAAGATGGCATCTTATATGACTCAAAGTCTCAGACTCCTGTTGCAAAATGATGCAAAATGATGAAAAAAGAGCCATGCTCAGCAAGCAAAAGGGCACATTTCTACACCTGTATTTTCAAACATCCTATAGTATGACTTTGAAAGAACCCCTGCTGTGCAACATCTAGGCTCGGTGCAAGACTAGCCACTGGGATCAATACAGACACTCAGAACTCTGCAATACTGATAGGCCATTACAGCAATTCTAAAATCAATGGAGTATTTAACAAGATAACGTGCCTCCATCAGACCAAGATAGTGAGAGAGCCAAACATGTTTGTGGCAGATTTTTGCAGAAGTATTTTCAATTACTGTGTATTTTTGAGAAAAGGATAAATAGCAGCCTTCTTTGTGCATGGCATCCTAAACAACAACCCAGCCCCAGCCTGCCCCCACTATGCAGCCGACATGATGGTGTACTAAGGCTGCTGTGCTTGAACCAGCCCAGCTGCTAAGCCAGTCCTATGTAGCAGTGGTTCATCAAGGTAGCTCACTACCTACACCCAGCACCCAGTGTTATTGTTCTAGTACACTGACAGGAGATGTACCACAGATAGAAAAAGCAATGCTCAGAGCAATCTCTTCAGCTGCAGCCAATTATTTAAACTCCCACAGAGAGACCTATATTGGCTATTTCTCAAAGGTCACTTCTAACTTAATGTAGGCCAGTCAACTACCCCTTATTAACATCTAGTACACAGGGCAGATGCCATGGCAGCAATATTGATGGAAAATTCTTTCTCTGCATGGAAACATGCAACCTGCAACTGCAACTTTTGAATCCCAAAGAGAGAAAAGAGATGACGGAACAGGAATGACATTACTATCACCTCACCTCACCTCATTCATCCAGTCTCAGTTAGAGATTAGATTCCAGTTGTCTACAACAAAGGCAGTATAAGAAGTTCCCATTCTGTCCATCCTTCCTCACTGCAATTTTCTGCACATAGTTGTGCAGGTATCTGTTGGGAAAAAATTCTGAAATGGGCCAGTCAAATGACTGTGTCTTTAAAAACAAAAACAACAAATAAAAGACAACAACTATCACTCAAAAGTAATTAACCTTGATCCTGTTGCACGAGTGGTTTGGATCATGGTATACAGGCAATTGTGTGAGACAAACCGCTGGGTGAGAAAAGCCTTGCATCACAAGAAAAAAGCTGCATGGAACTATGCCCTGAAAAACCATGTGATGATCATTATCTTAGTCCCAGAGACCTCACTTCTGGAGAGCTCATAAATCTGTCCTCTCTTCCACCCTGTTGAGCTGCTATAAAAACCTGTTGGAGGATGCCTCTATGGTGCAAATTAAGATGCAAACAGGGGACTAGGGAAACTTTTGATTCACATACAGGAATCTTTATTAAGTTTCCTAACCTATGGAAACTGTTGCTCCAAAGATATTTCTATGATATGGCATTTGCACACAGGAATTTGAGACTTCAGAGAGAAAAGAGAGGTGAATTTAAAAAAAGAAAGCAAAAACATAGATGCAGCTTGCAATGGTCACCTCTTACCATAGAATCATAGAATGGTTTGGGTTGGAGGAGACCTTAAAGATCATCTAGTCCAACCTTCCTGCCATGGGCAGAGACACCTTCCACTAGATCAGGTTACTCAGAGCCCCATCCAAGCTGGTCTTGAACACCTCCAGGGATGGGGCATCCACAACCTCCTTGAGCAAATTTTTCCAGTGCCTTACCACCTTCACAGTAATGAATTTCTTCCCAATATCTAAACTAGACCTGCTGTCTTTCAGTTTAAGGCCATTCGCCCTAGTCCTGTCACTAAGAACTGAGAGTAAAGTGGCAAGGTAAAAGGTTAAAACACTTGGGCTCCATAACTCCCTTCTGGTCAGTATCTGAAACTGTGGGGTTGAACACAGCTTGCTTAGAGGGAGATTTTCACCTTTTTCACTCATCCATCTTTGCTTCCCTCCCCTCCTTTCTCCCTGATCCTAGTCATTTTTATACGGTCTCTGAATTCTGCTCCTTTCATTTGAAATGTTTAAAATTCACTAATCTAGTAATTTTTTAATATTTTTAGATTTCTCCTGGAAACATTTAATTGGCTCAGAGCTTGGTTTTGTGAATTCTTGATCTAGCACAAAGTAAACAATATACTGGTTCATGGAAGGGGTGATGGGCACCATCACACTTAAACCATGGTGCTGCATGAAGCCATTTATTGGGTACTCAGGTTCTTTTCAGGTGAGGTTCTCGAGCCATTTTCACTGGGATGTCATGCTGCAGTTAGTAGTCATTCAGAGTAATACTGAATTGTGATCCAATTCTTTGAGTGTTGCTTTCAAGAATCTGGAATTATCTACTGCCTGGCAATAATTAGACACGCTTCTGAAAAACAAGATCTTTTTACTTGACTGCTAATACTAAGTATTAGCATATTCTTAATTCTTGGTACAAAGTATTTCTTTCAGACTGTTTTTTATAAGATGTATCCATCTGCAATTATAAATCAAATAGCATTACAATTAAAAATCATATTTGGCCTTTATTATCTTGTGAAGGTTTGCGTGAAATTGGAGCCTTGCTGTGGGGCTTTTTTACATAACTGAACCTTTTCACAAATCCCTCTTAATTAGAATCTGTAACAGCTTTTTATAAAAAGAGCACAGATCCATCAAAACGAGTAACACCCCAAATTGTCACTGAATTTTTGCATCTGTGTTTCCTTGTCACCTAGTTAGAGATCTGAAAAGTAATGCAGTGGTGTAGATGACATTTCATGCCTTCATCCCTGGTGTCATTACAGTCTCCCAGCAATCTTCCACCTCTTCTCCTTCAGGACAGCAGACTCAGTAGTTCCTTTGGACCATGAGTTTGCAGCTCATCAGTAACATCTTCCTACTAAATCACTGTTTCACCTGGACTTTACCATTAAAAGTGTTAGTAACTGCATTTATACACCCTTCTCCACAGCCCTATGAAACTTCTGTTAAGGTTATTCCTACTCAAATTGAAGAACATATAATCCACTTCCTAGGACAACAAATTATCTTTATCTCTCCTATCACAGTACCACTTTATTTCAGGGCAAATTCATTTTTATTCTGTCGTAGGCTCCAACCTTCTCATATTTGTCTGCATCATAGCATGCTGCAGTAAGCCTATGACAAAATATGAATTAATTTTTTGTGCCTGCCGGAAAAATCATGTGTACTGTAGGCTGAAGTAATTGGGTGTTCCTACTGGGACATTCTCATTGTCACTGCAGGATTTGAAGTGGCAGGTGTTTAGGTGTGATGCAGATTCATCCTCTCATGCCTCTGCTGCCTAACAGCATGAAGGCAAATCCAAAGCTTCCAAAAGCCTGTAACACTCTGGTAATCCTGCTAAGATTTATTGCAATGGTTCAAGAAAGAGATACAAGCAAGTTTCATGATCAGATTTTGTTAAAAAAAAAAAAAAGGAATCTTTTTCTTTTTTTTTTTTTAAAGATAAACAAGTCCACCCAGTAGGAAGAAAGTCTGTAATTCACCTTAAGTACTGTCCAAGGAGAAACGAATTCCTTTCAGATGCAGGGTCAAGTTTTATGTGGAATCATCTTGACCTGTAATCATTTTGGTGATGAATAAACATATGTACTCTAAAGAACCCTGGAGCGAAGATAAAAAATGATTACTAACACATCTAGTCCAACTCTCTTGGAGGTCTGTGGAAAGGTTGCCATTGATTTTGATGGGATTTGGATGTAATTCTGTCATTCAACACAGGTGCTTTTATTCAGGACATTTTGGTTCTCTCAGTGTCAGAAAAAAATGCAGCCCACATTATCATCAGAAGAAACCAGAAAAGCATGGTACTTCTGAAAATTAAGCTAGCAAATCTTTTAGAAAGAAGATGTGTTACCTCCAAATGAGTCCTTCTCTGCTGGTGATGAACACCAGGTCAAGTGCTAGCTTAAATTGGAAAAGGGTTTTCAGCACAGCTGGAAAAAAACAGGCAGAGATTTTGTGAAGCTGGAGGTCACTGCTTTTGTCCTTCCATGAGTGGCACTTTTTAACATATGAATTCTGGGGCACTCATTGATGACAGCCATCACTAACCAATGGATCCACTTCCTAAAGTAGAGGGGAAAAAAATACAAAATTGCAGTTCACAATGGTCAGTGCATTAACAAAAGAGTTCCTTATTTCAGTGATTTCTATAACTACCAACAAAATGTCCCAGATGCCTGTTTCTCAGATGCACCAGCTACAAAACTGAATTCATTTCACAGCACAGGGATCCATGGGCTAAGTTCTTCCTGGTGCATGACAAACAAGGCCATAAAAAAATTTAAATCATAATTCTGATTGTTAGAGCTTTGGAAAAGACAAAAAGAAAAAAGAAAACTTAATTTTCCGTGACTTCAAGTATTTGAATTTCAACTTCTGACTGGAAGAGAAGTTAGAGGGAAGTTGCAGGGCCTTTGAGGCAAGGCTAGAAGCAGCTGTTTAAATCAGATTGAATAAGACAGTCCTACTGATCTGCTCTGACCATAACATCGTTGGACAGTAGATCAATGGCTGAGCATAACTTTGGCACTCTATATAGCCTGTTGATAATTTTCTGTTACAAAAAATTTGTGTCAGAAAACACTCTGAAAATGAAAGCAAAATTCCTTGTGGAAAAAAAGTCAATATCAATTATTCTTTCCACTGAGCAGAAGAAAGGACCCCACAGACTCTTGTCAGTCAGACTGGATTCCACTGGAATATTTGTGGTTTTCAGCTGGCTTATGCTCAGCCCCCAGCAGGACAGACTCCTTGGGGCTGTATCCCAGCCATCAGTCCCTACACACCACTTGAGGCATGCAGGCTGGGGAGGTGGGGATGATGGGGATCCCCTGGCCCAGCAGCCTGGGTGTTAGGTCCCACCTGCGCCACACAGGACAGGTGTCAGCTCAGTGCAATGCCAGTTCTTAGTGGCACTGACACCCCCTGTCATCCTTCCCTCTTCCCCCAGCTGCATGTCAGACACTTCCTGACTAGTGTTGGCCACTGAGGATTGTTCTTTCTCTAGGAGTTTAGATTAGCTAGGCAAGAGCCCATTTTGCCATCTTTAGGATAACCATCCAAAAATGATGGAGCCCTGCAATTTTGCCAGTAATTCTGAAACTGCTCTTAGGAAAGCGTGGGAAAAGCCAAAAGAAAATCTGTGTACCAAATTCAAGGAGAGCAACTTTACTGACTGTGAAAACAGTTGGACAGAAATGAAGGGAAATGAAGCATTCCTCACACGTGACTGCTCCATCAGCATGGTCCAGCTGAGAAGCTGCCAGCCACTCCCAACCCTTCTGTTGAGGACACTTTCATCCAGCCTCATGTCCTCCATTTGTACTCTTGGAAGAGGATGGGGATTGAGGACATCCTAGTTTCTTTTACAACCCAGATCCACCTCTGGATGTAACTCAGATTCAGAACTCTCCCTGATTTTTTCTTTATTACCTCAAGCAGAAATATCTCTACCTGCCTCGCACACAGTCAATTGCCCAGGTAAAGTGCCACTCTCAACTGACCATTGCTGACCAGAAGCAACCATGCCCAGCTAAACCTTAGAGTATTAACTTATCATAAGGACTGTCCAGGGGTGTTATGCAAAGGCAGGAATAAACTTTTTCACATGTAAACTAAAAGTTCTACATATACATCCACTTTGTCAATTATATTTAAAAGGATGTCACAACTAGACTGATACATGTGGTTTATTACCACCAATCAGTTTAGATAGGATGTTAATCACCTCTGAGATGGCAATGAATTTGGGATCCTCACATCGACCTCTCTCTTACATGCTTGAATTTATAGGCTCAAGTTGAACACAATCAACTGGAGCGTTTTAGGTAACTGGGAATACTTTGATTTGAAAGCCATGCGCTTTCAGATCACTGGAATGAAACATTGCAATATTTCACTGGCACATTTTTAACTTTTTAACTTGAGGGTTTTGTCACAGTTCTGAATACAGGTTTTCAAAATATCAAAAATATGACAGTAGGATGGCAGTTAAATTTTCTGGACTCCGAAAGCAGACACTCACAGGTTGGGTTTTCTGGGAAGCAACTTTCAGGCCACACATGGGTGTAAGATGTGCAGCTAACTCAAGGCATGGAACCAAATCTGTAGCCAAGGTGTCTGAAATAGTTGAGGAAGAAAAACTTTCATCCAGGTTGGGAAATTATAGGGTTTGGTTTTCACAAGGTACAGTAACACCTGCATTGTTTGCCACTGAAAAATTATATTTACAATCTGTTGAGATGAAATAATGAACTTTAATTCGTTACATTTAGAAGAGCTGAAGGGCTACTTTTTAAATAACATTGTCTGTTGCCTGAAAGTTTTTTACTGCAGAGTGTTAGACATAGCAGTAAATGTAGTCACTCTCTAGAGCCTGAAAGCTAAAGTGGCAGTGCTGACATAGGAAATAGTGAATAATACAATTAAAGTAGTCTGCTCTTCTTCTAATATGAGCTTGGAGATGTCAGTGCTAGTACTCTTCAGAGTAATAACATTGTGCATTATTAAAGCAAGATTTCAACAGCTGTTTAATGTTAATACAAGACCCCTGAACACATTCTGAGAGGATCCATGTTAGTCCAGTACAGGCACTGCAGTTTTAACTTACAGTACAGTTACTGCTTTACTGCCTTCTCTTGCACTCTGAAAGTTTATTTCCTGTTTTGTCAGGCAATCATTAATCTTAAAAAAAAAAATTAAAAATAAATTGAATGTTCTGAAAATGCTACCCACAGTTCTCCGTATCCCTGTCTGCAGAAAAAGGAAGTTACTTTAGAGGCAGCGAAATCTCTGCCCCCTTCCTTGAGCCTTGGCATTCATGCCTTGTCTTACTCGTCTTCCTTTTGCCTTGAGTTGAATTCCACTGCTCCTTTTTTCCAAGACCCAGCAATACTGGCAGCAGCTGTGATTCGTAAAGAGCCTCATGCAGGATCTGAGTTTAAATTCTATCTGTTCACACACTGTGTGCTAGCATATGTTATAAGCAACTATAAATTGTGTACAGATGTGTTCCAGAATTCCAGTGAAGCCAAGCTAACAACGTTGAATAACAACTTGTGTGCTTTGTAATTATACATAATGAATGTGCTGTCATATAACAGAGTCCATCTCTGTGGCAGGATTTATCCACTGGCTCTGGAAGCAGGGAGTAAGAATTATTGTGTGAATTTTTAAACAGGATTTTTAATACAAGGTATGCAAACCAAAGAGAGGAGACTGATTTCTGGGAAACATTTTATATAAGAGATTCTGATTAAATGAGCACAGAACTCAGGACTGGGGTGGGGGGGGGGAGGGAGGAGGGCAAGGATTTGTTTATAACACATTTTTAAAGTCTCAAGACAAAAAACATTTACATATAAGTAAAAAGAGAAAGTATGCAAAGATTGTCCTGGTTGTAAAAGCAAAGTGGGGGGTACAGCTTGCAGGCAGAGAAAGATCACTCCAACAATCAGGAAGAGCAGGGCTGAAGGGAGATGAGCATCCTTAAAGTACCTTGTGCATATTCTGTGCTGCACTCTTGTGCCAAACTGATGATTTTCATCAAGAGATGATTAACATCTTTCTCTCTGTAAATTAGAGTTTGGACAATAAATGCTGGGAATATTGACCATCTTTGTTGTCTGTTGTGGGGAGAGGGCAGTCACCAAAAATACTCACAAAGAAATGAAACCCTCCAACACTACATTTTAAGTGTTAATGAGCAAAGCATTACTCTATTCTGACCAGAACATGTAGCAATTCATTCCAGCTACATATATCCCTTTCAAGACTTTTCACATATTTATACATTTTTAGCAACAAAGAAATTAATGTTTGTCGGTTCCAAGTTACAAAATTCTCTTAATTAGTATTCTGTCTTCTATTGGTTATTGATCTCCCGTCCTTACTTCTAATTTAGGCCACATTCTTTGGTTTTCTTATCGTTCTTCCTCAGAAGGCCTCCAACGTTCTGGGGTAATGTTTTTGTTAATCTCCTCTGCATCTTCTAGTTGCTTCCAACTTATAAATTTTAAGATCCCAGATACCCAATCTTCAACTCCCTCAGGCTTTGTTTATTGAAGTTTATCAGACCTAGCCCAGTGAACCCCAAAGCCTCGGTGATTAAAAGATCAAATCAACAGCAAAAAGTCTGTGAAGAGAAACCCAGCCACCCACTGGCAAAAGTGGACAAACCCAAGACCATCTAAAATAATCAATTAAAAAGTTACTTCAAACTGTTAAAAAAAAATTTAGGAAAGTTATATCCTTTCCAACACCCTCATTGCTCATGAGCCAGCTGCGCCCTATCCACGGGTCCAACAAAACAGCAGCACTGCTTTTCTTCACTTCTGACCAGTGGCAAACACCAAGCAGATGCAGACAGCCTGACTAGAAGAAACAACTCTTTTCTTTTAGCTGCATGGACAAAGCAGCAGAGAAAAAAGAAAGGCCTGAACACGGTCTCAAAATGTGAGCATAGGTTAGCTAGCAGCTGGCAGAAGATGAGACCTCTCTGTCCTCTCCCACTCAGAGCCCTCAGGAAAGGCATCTCACCATGTGTTTCAAGCTAATCTAAATCAAGGTTGCTCTGGTCCCACTATCCTGCCCATTTCCAGGTTTTTATGCCCTTCTCCTCTGTGACTTTAGCACAGGCACTTATTTGATTGCATAGTGAAGTGGTTCACAGAGCTGGAAAAACTCAAAACTTACCATGAAATTAAATGATTAGCTTTCAGCCAGGTGAGTTCCCTGAATGGGATCCAAGTGAAGTCAGAAAGATGCGAGGGCTAATGCAAGAGTGGAGATGGAGAATGTGCAGCCTTGGTCCACAGGGAAAGCGCAGGTTGCAGTTACCTAGCCCTACATTAGGGCTGCTTCAGCTGCTGTGGAAGCACATTTTGATGCCTCTCAGAAAATATCACAAGCTTCTTTGCAATCCCACAGATACAATTTTACCCCTTCTGGCTAAAAGAGAGAGAGCTTTTCTTATATACTAAGATGTTTTGTGGTTCCTCTTGCCCGGGTTGCTTTCCTGATGGAAACAGGACTTGTAGGTTTAATGAGAGTGCTCCCCAGCAGACAGTAGCAGCAAATCATTAGTGAACAGCATCAGCTCTGACAGAGCCACAGCTTTCAAGGTTCATCCTGCATTTGAAAGTGATTTGCTACATCAAAGCTGAAAAAAATATATTAATAAATGAAAGGAAAAAAACTCCATTAAAGTTTGATTATGTCTTGCATTTTTGTTATTCAGCTTACCTTTTGGTATAGATCTTCTTTCTGCTTGTATTACACATTCCAGTGCATTTCCCCATATGCATAGTATTTGCATCATTTGGCAGAGAACATGGAAACCTAAATGATGATCAGACTGTGCTGGAGAGGGTCTGTTAACAGAAAACACAGGCAGTTAAATCACATCATATTAAATCAGCAACATTCTTAACCCTGAAGCATGGCATCTTATTATTTATGGACTATTTACTCTTGACTCTTTGGACTCCTTATATCTCATGAGCCTGATAAGCTACATATTTGATGGTTACATTTCTCCTCTCTTAAACTCCTTGGATTAATCAATGCAGATCATTTTGCTGACCCACTTTGTCCAGACTTGTGATACTGCTTGGTACCCTCAGAGTCTACCTGACAATGTTGATATGCTTAACACTGGCTGGTCTCCAGCTGTCCTCTGCCACAAACAAGAAGATGAATACTCCTACCCCTTATCTGGGAGGAACAGCCACAGCTGTACTTCCTAGCTCAATTTTAACTGTATATTTCTGAAAGATTAAGTGCTATATACAAATTCAAAACGAATCTTTTGAAAAAATACCTATGAAAAACATGTAAAAGCACAGAAGAACTAACACTAGGAAGAGCCATGGCTCAAAAATCCCACGTAACATTAGCTTATCTGCCTATAGATTGTACCAGTCAATGAGCAACATAGATTTCTGCTATTTTATTGTCTTACTGCCTTTTTTTGCATTGGATGCAATACTCTTTGGTTGAGACTTCTCTTAGAGCAGTCTGCATTTGACCACATTATATAGCAATGTTTCCTGATTTTCTGGAAGAACTGGTCTGAACTACATGACATTATGCCATATAATGATGGTTAGATGGTAAAGACACTACCACTTGAGCAGCTTTTTAGGCCAGGATAAACTGCAGTAGAGGAAGAGGACTCGGTGATAAGTTATGACTGGAGGAATTTTTGCAAGGCATCGCATTTCATCTGAGTGTCTTAAGCTTCATCTTAATAGCATATCATAGTGTTAGGCAATTGAGTTCAGTGTCAATGTGCACTTCACAAAGGGCCTGCCATCAGCTTTCCAATCACAGTCATTATGGTAGTCCTGCTATCAAGTACACAGCATACAGGGTAACTTGGTAAGAAAGGAAAATATGGTAAGAATGAAAATATGAAGGTAGTGTGTCATACAGACAGAATAATCCTGGCCTCAACAACAACAACCAAAGAGCTGCTGTTACTGAGTCTAGCCATTTTAATAATTTTAGAAGAAAAACAGCATGAGAGGAGTTGCTCCATCCCAAAGGATATGTGTTGCTACACCAAAGAGCAGCTAACTACATTGTTAGCTGTTAAGACTTAAAATGCTCCACTGCATTCCAACCCAGCATTCCCTACTTAACAGACAAGGAATTAGTTTGGTGATTAAATTATTTCCATCAAATGCTCGCCTCTTCTAGCGATGCTGGTTTTCTTTTTGTTGTTTTATTGACCCCATTTTCCAGGCCATTGCATTTCCAAAAAGCAGTCTTCAGAAGCATTATCCCATTAAGGAAACAATCAGTTTGCAGATTCCAACATATCTCTGGCCTTACTGGTATCTGGTTGCATTTCTTCATCTGTCAGTTTGTTTCAGGAGGTTTTGCATGCTTTTGCTGGCATTTTAATGGATTGCTTTGGTTTATTAGGAGAAGCAGTGCCATAGTTGCCAGGACCAATGCCCAAGTGCTAGACCACATTGTGCTGATATGCAATAATGCATCTCCTGATGCAGCACTCTGGATTTCAGAGGCAGGAAGAGAACTGCTTGGAAATTTTTGCTAGGGGGGATGATTGTCTTGCCTTAAGACAAGTGAGTTCAAACTCAAAAAGGTGACATAAGCACAGTAGTTGGACTTTCAGAGGTTGTTCGTGTCTCTGTATGGAGTTTGGCATGGTGTCCCTGCTGCAGCAGGGAGACGGGGTTATCGTGCGCAAAAAATCAGGCAGGAGTGTGACTTTGCTTTTCTCCTTCATGATACCATTGGCCAGTATCTGTCATTGTAACCAAGAAACCATAGAAGCTTTAATTGGGATTCATCCCTACACGATGCACGTGCTCTTTTTGTCTCCTTCTGTTTCAATATTGAACCAACTTGCAGAGACAAAATCTGGCCCCGTGGTATTACTCAAGGTGAACAGCTGAAGCATTCAGATAGTCATTCTCTGAATGAGCTTGCAGAGGCTAAGTAGCTAGATTAGAAGAGTACAGGTGGGAGAACGATAAATCCCATGATCAGAGGCATTTACAACAAGCTATGAGACTGCTTTGTGCTGTTTGTTGCTTTAGGCTGGGATTTTTAAATCCCAGTCTTTGTTGTTTTCCCAGCTTTGTTTGCTCAAGGCAAAGGGATTGTCAAATACCTCACACAGAGGCCCCTATTTCTGACTGGGACAGCCTGTAATATACAACTTTAATGAGACACAGTGCTAATACACAGAAATATGTGATTCTGGTCTTACTGCTGCTGGTATTTCACAAATTTTACCATAGGGTTGATGTTTTCAGTATGCTCCTTTCCTATAGTTTCAGTCCATATGCCAAAGCATAGTATGATGTACAATAAAGGACACGTTCTGCCAGATTTGCTTCCCTGCAGCCCCCAAACAGCCACAGAATCCAAGTACTGGATTTTCCTGGTTCTGAAGGCAGCATCATGGCTGGTTAAGCAAATTTCTTTTGACTGACCTGACTGAAGGGAAGCAAGTAACTTTTGAAGCCTGGCTTGTAGTGTAACTATCCCTGTCTGTCATAAGCTTTTGGACTGCAGCTATTTTTACTGTTTTTATATTCTAATTACAGACTTGATTGCTACAGTCTCAGCTTCTGTATGCTCCGAAGTAAAGGGTTACTGCTGAGGAGTCGAGCGCCCAGTGCAGCTCAGGCTCTGCAATTGTAGGATAGATGCGCCCTCCCGTGTACCAGCTCCGAAGTGTTTGCAGAGCCACAGCATTCGGACATTAAGGCACCTCTCTAGAGAGCTGGAGATCCTTTTTTTTTTTGTAAACAAAATTTTGTCTCTGCCCAAACTCGGTCTTCAAGAATTTATGGACAATTTTTAATTTGAAAGCAATGGAGAGGCTTAGATTTGCAAAACAACAGTAAAAATAGTGGGGCTGAGCCCCCCTCTACCTGGTTTATCTACTTATGCAGGGCACCCAAGTCAGAAGAAACAAATGAGTACATTCCCCAAGACTGGTCTGATAAGATCTTGTACATCCACTTTTCATAAATTCAGTACAATTCCTGTCAAATAGAGCAGGATAAAGAAAGAAATGTTTCAATGTAACCATCACTTTGCATGAATTTCTTCAAAGGAGTGTAGCACCAGATGCACATTTTAATTTCAAGGAACCACCAGAGTTTAGCTAGAATCACCAAAAAATCTTTTATTTTTTACTTACTTTGGTTCTGATGCCATCATTGCTGCATCAATTCACATTGAATCAAAATAGTGGCTATCAGTATCTGTGTCCAACAATGGAAAGGACTGTGTTTTCTAAGAGTCTGTGTTTCTTCCTAAAATATGAGAGCATGCTAGTAAGTTGTAAGGTGCCCATATGACAGAGCTGTAATACAGGAGTCTCTAACTGCTCAAGAGAGTGTCTTTGTTGACAAGGAAAAGGTCCTGAAGATAAATCTATTCCAAAAGGCAGAAGAGTTATGTCAGCTATTTCTTTATATTTTCCCTCAGCAACAGCATGGAGTGGGAAGGGGAGGTATTCCTATTGCCCATTTTTGTGTAGCTGACTAGTCCATCTCAGTTCTTGGTACGTCTCTTCCCCAGCAACTGGGAGCAGGACATGGGCTGGGAGCTGTCCCTGTATCTGTGTCTCTTCATGATCCCTGGAAGCAAGCTAATGAAAGTAATGTAGGCAGTAAGCCAGCTGTTTAAATTTGGGTTACTGTGAATAGGACCTCTTTGGGTGACAACAGAGCTGCCTCAAAAATATGCTTCGCCTTCCCTCCTTCTTTGTACTGCTATCCAAGGCAATCAGATTGTTGGTATCTTTATTTGGCATTGAACTGCTTTCCTTTCAGTAGATTATTCAGACAGATTAATTTTTGTCTATTCTTCTTTTCCTTTTTTGTCTTCTACAAAAAAAAAAAAAAAGAGTGGTATTTCTGTCTTTGGATAGTTTTCAGGCTTTTTCTGTTCATCTCCTATTGTAGGTAGGGAAATTCCAGGTGTATTTTGTTTCTATTGATGTATTTTTTCCCATTGATGTATTTTGCCTAGTCACCACAAATTTCATTCTTTTTCCTCTGCTGCATTTGTTCCATCAGTTGTCTTAACTGGCAGTTTTTTTAATAGTCCTTGTTCACGTATGAGATTTTCATAGCTTTGAGCTACTTCATTTCTCTAGAGAGAAAATTAATTTGCACTTTAAACACAAGCAACACTTAGTCTCATTCAGGCACTGGCAGCTTTTATGCTGTGGGCTGCCTCAGATCTATCAGGTTTGTTGTTGGGTTTTTTACCCCAATTTGTTTCTTTAATAAAAAAGAACCTTGTTTCTGGAACCTGGTTTCAGATCCTGAAATTACACTTCCTTTCACTCAGGCTAACCAATAAGGAAAACTTCCAATTACTTCTGAAGTTAAAATCACTTTGTTTTCAATAAACCAGAAGCTGATGCTGTATCACTATCTCATTCTGTAGCTCCTGTTAGTATGCCTTAAAAGCCAGAGGAAAAAAAAGCTTATAAAGATGACTGTATAAAAGTGGAGATTGACATTTGTACTATTACTAAATTCTCAAAAATATTTATTGTACACAATATAAAGTTATCAAATAATATGACAGACTAGGAAGGGACCAAAATTGGATTTGACAAAATATCCAGGAGTACACATAAATGTTTTTCCAGAGTTGCTTTTTGAACTGAGTTTAAAACATAGCGGGTAGTATTTATTAGTCTTGCAGACATTGTCCAAGATATATGATGGGATAGGATCCCAATACTATGCTGTTTGAAAGCAAACTTCTATTTGTTGTAGCTGTATTAATCCACAGATATCATCTATAGGTACCTTGGATGAGTTCCACAATATGTTGCCAATTACAGGGCCTATTCCCTCTAACCATCGTTTTCCTCCAACCATTTCTGGTATCTCCTAAGTTAGATGAAAGTTGGGTTTGCCCTGTCTGTTAGAATGGAGTCTAAGTTTATATAAAGAGCCCAGAGCAGTTGAAGGAACTGAAAGCAATAATTCAGAATGAAAAGATACATCTTCACAATGTTCCCACTCAAAACAACTTGATGCATTTCCTCCTAGATCTACTTGATAATTTGAAATTAAGAGAGTACCACTGCTGTCTTACAGAAACTTACTACATCAATACTTTACAAGAATGTGGTAAAAAATATTGCCAGTTTATGCAAGCAGCAAGAAAAAAGATTGATGTTATTAATTTAGTTGAGGAACAAGGATTTAGAGTGGGCTAGTTGGGCTCTGATACGGAGATGGGTCGACCTAAAGAGAGGACTGCATGGAAACTTGCCATTTCTGAAGCCCTCTGTACCAAAGTTTGCCTTTCCTCCTGACATGGTAAAACAATATGACCCCATTCATAAAACTGAATGGAATGTTTAAAAAACTTTGAGACCTAGTCTAACCTCTGATCTGTAAACACTACATGGCACCTTCTATCATATGCAAGTACTTTTCAGATAGCTGTTGGATTCATGCTAAAGTTCAGGAATAGCCTCCAATTTTTTAGTTGCTAGTACTGTTGCTTGATATTGGTGTACTTCAACAAACAGTTTAGTTTCACAACAATAAAGTTACTTTGTTCTTTCCATGGATTGATAATGTATTACCGGTGGGCTGCTAATTTGGAGGGCTTGTTTGTTTTTGTTTTATTGAAGAACACATTCAGTCAGGACACAATCAGGCCATTTTTTTTGCTGACATACTGTTTCTGTGTTCCAGAGAAATATGCAGCTTTATGAAGTGAATGTAGTTTCACACTAATTTGTGGATTGTGAATCTGGTCAGACAAGCAGGGCCTCCTCTGGACATTTCTCAGGTCTCCACTCCCTGTCAGGTGTCACCATCCCAGCCAACGCTCCCTATAGCACTCTGCACAGTCCATTCTGTGAGGCTGAATCCTTATCTTCCTCACTGCCAGGAAAACAGATTATATAGCTTGGATGCTACTTAAATGGGAAGAGTAAACCCAACCATTACTATTCCTTTTGTTTAGACAGAATGGGAATTTGTGTCCTATACAGTTTACTTAGCAGCCTATAACGTTTATTGACATAACAAGTGGTAGAAAGCAGATCCCAGTGCAAAGATTCCATTTTAAAATGAAGTAATTTGTCAACATTTCCTTTTCTACTCATTTCAATTTGCATGCAAGGATACTAAGTTTTATCTCTGGCTGTGCTACAGGGCTATAGTTTATTCACAGCAGGAAAGAGAGCAAATATAAACAGCAAGCTAATGAGCTGAACCACTATCTAGCTGGAGCTGAAGCTTACCTTAAGTTGATGTCACAGTACAGTAGCTGCAATAAACAAGTCAATGTGTCCTGCAGATTATAGCTTATTTGGGCCATGTGAATGAATATAAATTTTGAAACTCAAGTGTGCATTTTAAAAATGAATCTGCATTTGTGGTTCTTTCTAATTTATGTTCAGAAATGCTGTTTCAAACTGCAATTGCAGCAGCCACTTCAAAACATGAAACTGACAATGCTGACATTGAGCTATAGGCTTGTCCCCTGGGCTCCTTTAGTGCCAGCAGAGAATAGAGAAACTTTTTGGGTGTCACTCAGAATCACAGAAGGGTTTAGGATCACAGAATCACAGAATATGCTAAGCTGGAAGGGACCCTCAAGGATCATCAAGTCCAGCCCTTAGGCCTCTATAGGACCATCCCCAAAAGTCACACCATGTGCCCGAGCAGATCATCTAGTTCCAAGCCCTCTGCGATGAGCAGTGACACCTTCCATTAGACCAGGTTGCTCAATACCCCATCCAGCCTGGCTTTGGACACTTCCAGGGAGGGGTCTCCACAGCTTCTTCGGGCAAACTGTTCCAGCCCCAGCCAACCCCACAGTAAAGAATTTCTTCCATATATCTAACCTATATTTCCCGTCTTTCATTTTGAACTTATTACTCCTTGTCCTATCACTACAGTTCCTGATGAAGAGTCTCTGTTCAGCTTCCTACCCCCAGATACTGGAAGGTTGCCCTGAGGTCTCCACGCAACCTTCTCTGCTCAAGGATGAACAGTCACAACCCTCTACGTCTGTCTTCACAGGGGAGGTGCCTTTATAAACTTTGTGGCCTCATCTGGACTTGCTCCAAAAGTTCCATGTCCTTATGTTGCGGGCACCCAAACTTGGTTCTGGCTTTCACTGACGCAATAATGGTAAAATATCTGGGAAAAAACACAGCAACAAAAAATTTTCTTTACTGATATGCTAACTTTATTAATTTCTGCATGCAAAAGCTGAATTATTTGTTTGCATGAGGTAATTTACCCTATACAGTTGCAGCAAATATTTGTTGACGTCTTAGGAAAAAGTTTACTTGAGCAGGTAGGTGTAGGGCTAAATTTCTTTCTCCAGATATACAGCTTTTTGTTAACTGCAGTCGAAAAGTGCTTCTACAAGCACAGCTTTGAGCTAGAGTTACAGACTTATTTTTAAATCAAAAGCAATGAAAAATTACCAAGTCTGTTCAGTTGCCTTAGCTGTTTGAATGACATCTTGTGAGTGAGATCACCATCTAACTATTGATAAGCCTGGGCATCTCATTACCTCCTGTGAGCTGTCATGACAGCTACGTATTTTGTATTTCTGCTGCTGCTCAAAGAGTGAACAGAATTGATCGAATGTGCTGGTAGCAGGAACTGTTCACTGGAAATCTCAGATCTTTCTGGAGGAAGATGGAAATATATGAAAATACACAAGCTGAATTTCAAAAAGCGCTGTGTGAGAGACTGCATCCTGAATTTGAGGATCAAGTTGTCCAAATATCCCAAGAAGTGCATTTTCTCCTTTCTGGAAATGAGAAATTAATGAGATTGAAACTCCTCTATTTGCCCTATTTTGGGATTTTGGTTTTTAGTTTTATCACTCTAAAATTCAGAATGTTCTTCTTCCCATGAGGAGGATCTCGGAGTAGACACAGCTAAGTGATTCTTGGCTAAGAAATTTCTGGAATAAAGTGGATTGAATCCCCAAATCCAGATCCCACAGAAGTGAAATCTCAGTTGAGAACAATGTGTAACACGAAAATCAGAGAAATATGTGTGCTAAATCTTAGTCAATCTGATAACAAAGGTAGACCAACAGGCATTGCAGAAGACTTCTGCTAGAAATTCTGGCCATTTCTGACTTAAATTTCTAGATGATTCTGTGTTAGGAACAAAATGGATACCTGTACTATAGTTCAGACTTTCAAGCTTGTGCCTGGAGCATGGTTTCCAAGCATCTGTGTACATACTGGTTTCAGTCATAGACTTTAATTTTCTGATGTGGAAGCTCGATCTCAAGCACAAACATAGAAGTCCAGTTCAAACAACTATGCATTACTTACTGTGCAAATTAATTCTCCTTTGGAAGCTTGTAGGAAATTCTTGTGGCCAAAAAAAGCCAAGGTTTCAGAGCATCTGTCTCCAAGAGGCTTTCTGTAGCATCACATCTCTCTCAGCCTTCACTTCTGGCACACGTGTTGACTCAAATGTGGGCTACATACAGAAGACTTTGAAGTGTTAAGAGGTTCTTTGATATGGTGCCATTGCAATTTAATTATTTTCTCCAGTGCTGCCTCAGCTACAATAAGTTTAAGGCATTAGATGTGATGCAAGATTTTTTTTAGCTTTAACTTATAAAAATGCAAATGATCTGGAATTAAATTGCTCAGGAACTTCACTCTCCATCATACAGTGATAAGAAGCACTTGAGCTGCAGTTCTTTTCCATGGCACAGCAGCCTGCCTGAGCGATCGCTGGACTGGGAGCTTTTCCACCTCACCTCCTCTTCCCATCTCCAAATAATTTAATGTGCTACAGAGCGCTTATCTTACTCCTCCACTCTGTTTTTAAAGAGGAAGTGACCTGAAGTGCAGATCAGTCCTTTCTGCTGTACTTCACATTTATATCCATGGAAAATCCTCCATTTGCCCAGGATATCAGTTATCTAGGACTGCTTTTGTGCAAGAAAAGCAACAAATGGCTTTCAGCTTTGTCTGCCAGCACATACCTTGTCAGACCTTGGGCCTTTACTCCACCTTCTTGATCTCTTCTGCTTTTGAAAAAAACAGTTTGAAAGATCTCCCATTGCTGATTTTATGCAGAATCTTCAGATTATTGCAGATGAAGAAACACAAATTTCATTCAAGGTGAGAAACCAGCATGATTACAATTCATCGTCACTCAAGCACATAACACAAAGATTGCCTGCTGCATCCCTATGTCTTTTTTCCCCTGAACGCTGAATAGAGTTTTAAAGAGAGAAGTTATTATCTTTACCTTCCCTGAGTAGTTTCTCACCAGACACACTGGATTACTGAAGTTCTCCCACTAGCTTCCTTGACACAAGGGATTTGAGCTTCCTGTATATATACAGGACATCTCTCCCTGACTGTTAATCTACTTAAATCATCTACGTTTCTAGATATTATTGACCCTCTTTCTGCTGAAGCTTCCTCTTCTCCTACACCTCCAGAACTGTATAGAATTCTGTACCTTCTCTGTTTACATTTCCCTGATTTGCTTCTCATCAGTTTAATTCTGCCATTATGTCAAATTTATCTTCATCTGCTTTTTGCAGAAAATGCTCAGTACACTGTACATACACAGCATTTGCAGAGACATAGCCTTGGAAATGCTTGTATTGTTGACATGCACAACCCACAAGATACATGGGCACAGAACTGCAGAAATGTAACTGAGAACTGAGGTTCTGTTAATGCATTTGCTCTTCTGATAAAGGTTTTTAAGACTGTAAAGCAGAAACACACCAAACCCATTCTTCAATGTAGCATGCAATATGCTTGTTGAAAAGAATAAACAAAAGCTTTCCACTCTATATAGCATTTCATAAATATGTGTTTATTTCCTCATCTTTCATCAGTTTTACAGTTTTAACCAGTGCCTCAGTGGTAATATTTGTCAGAAGCATACAATGGAACTTCAGATAACTTCTATTCTGTAGTTCTGAAGTTAAAAACAAATTAACAGGCCTTTCCATAAGGAACTGTGCCAAAAAAAACCAGAATGCAAATAATTTCTTATAACATTACAGAGTTACATAAGATTTCAACTTGCGTTTCTATTCTACTCCATGTACTGTATTTACACAGTTAACTAATTTATTATTTACATTTTTCAAATTCTGTAGTCATAAATCTTTTCATATTGTACACTCTAGTTTAAATTTTTATTACAGAAATTATTTAACACGCATTTTAGACACTGCAATTTCAATATTTCACATGAGTTCTAGGAAATTACTGCCTGGTTTCACTAGTAATGTGTCAAGATGCCTCCTTCATAAGAAAATACATATTACAAAGGAATTTTACAATATTCAGAATCTTGAATTTTGAAAAAAGTAAGTACCTTTGATGTAATAATGATAATGTTATTTCCTTTTCTATGCAGTATTTTTTTTTGGAATGATATTTTTTCCTGAGATGTAAAATTGTTAAGTGTAAGGTGTGTTTTTTTAATAAAAATTTTAAATTTTACATAAATGTTGGCCTTCTATTTACTGAAAACTACTCCTACCTATATAGATATATAAATGTTATTTATATATCTATATCATATTTTCCAGAAAAGTCTATATCTACATAAATAAACATTGCTATTATATTAGGAAACTTTCCACTATCCTTAAAAAGCAATGTGCTCAAGTACAATATTCAACTTCTGACACAGACACAATAGTAAATGTGACCTCTAATGGTAATACTTTCTTCCAAGGGAAGTAAGAGGTACCTGTTGAATTTGGAAGACATGGCAGACAACTTACCCGATGAAGGAAATTTTATATATCCAGTCCCAAAAATGTTATGCAGGAGCATCTGACACAGCAGACAACTTTGGGTCAACTTTCCATGTTACATGTAACTACCTAAGCAATGTCTTAATAGAAAAAATTTAATTATAGAAAATCCTTACAACATTTAGTGCTGAGTGTCTTCTCTCATTACAATAATACGCTGTTCTATTAACAAATGATTGCAGGTACTAAGTTTAAAGCAAATGGTCATAATTTTCATGTTTCTTTTATTCTGTTATTGGTAGATACTGTTAGGCACAATATGACATTCTTTGTAAACATAAAGATAAATTTTGATACATTAGACCATGAACTGAAGTTACAGAAAACAGTATACAGACACTTAAGAAGCACAGATCCACTACACGCTCCAGGTACAAATGGAGGCCTGACTTAGTATCCATCGCAACTAAAACCCCCAGCTGACGCCAGTGGAAAAGAAATGCATTCTAGTCACCAAACATGCCTGCTTCTGAAATAATTCATTTTTTTTATCTTCTTTCAGTGATCTCATATATTTTTAAAATACAGGTCTCATAATCCCATTGGTAAAAATGTATTTTACTTTATTTACCCTGAAACACCTAATTATTATAAAGTCACTGTCAAGAACTAAGGCCCCTAAAGAAAGTAATGTAAATAAAACACATTTAGAAAACTTTCTTCAAAATATGTATCTACATATTTTTAAGAAGTTGAAAATAATCTTCCAATAAAAAGTCATAAGAGAAAAATCTCTTGAAGGTTTTTTATTTCCCAAACTTAAAAGTGCACTACATTTTTGTGCAACGCTGTGCAACTCAAGAACCAAACTGAAGAATAATAAGTCTGAACTTCTAGTATATTGCTTATTGCACCTCTCACCCTTAACAACCTGTATGTGTATATAGTAGGCACAAATTAATATGAGTTATTTACATCCAACAAAGCAAAATCAGAATTCTTACCAGAAAATATTTCTTGGGAAAAAAAAATAGTGCACTTAAATTATGTAAGTTTTAAGAAATTATTCAGTATCTCATGGTTATATGAAGAAACATTAATTTTAGTTTATAAACTCATAGAGGATTTTTATTCTGCTAATGATCCACAAGCGATCTGAGTATATAGTTACTGTTATTGTTACTAGGAACTAGCTCCTCACTTCCTCTGAATAAGCAGGAAAAAAAGGTATTAAATTATTTAACAAATAAGCTTTGGAAAGATATATTAATTTTCCTTTTCTAACATGCTAGAAACGGAGAATAAGGCAACAACTGAGATAAAAATATATCTTACTTTGTAAACCAAGCTTCTTAATACATTTCTTAAAAGTGAACTTTCATGCTGAAAAATTGAAAGGCCTTGAAAGAAAAACTTAAATTACTTTGACAAGACCATGCCTTCTATTTAATTCAATATTTTGAAACACTCCAAAATGTATTGAGAGGGATTTATTTTATTGTAAGAGATGAGTCTTCAGCTTTAAGTAACTTCTTTGTATGGCTAGAAAGCTTCTATAGCATCATTCAAGACTGAGTAATGTTTAGAAAAATTCCACCGATTTCCATTGCATGCTTCTATATTCTTATATTATTGAAGTATTCTAACCTAATTCCATGGAAAAACAACATGGTGTGCTAATATCAGTGTCTTCTGAGTTATAAGCAGACCTCAAAACACAGGCCTTGCTGTCTCGTATGGTCTTTATGATCACGAAAAGTTACTTTTTCTACTCAAAGTAAATAACTTTTACTGACCAAAACTGGTTGATAAAATCATGGTAGGTGACACTGTAGTAATGAGAAAATCATTCCATAAGTAGTTTTAAGTCTCAGGTACACAGAAAAATTGCTCAACATAACTTAGACTGACTGCAATTCTCCTATTTAGAGAAGGATAAAAAAGAAGAAAATTATGTGATAAGACTTCTGAACTCATTTTTCATTCTGAGCAAAAAAATTCACTTTTAAGTTCATTCAGTGCTCAATATCCTGCTTTGTCCATTTCTTTGGTATTCTGTTCTCATTCTGCAAATTCTAACAGAATTTTAATGGTCATCTTACTTCAAACGAAAGAGCAATGAGCTGAAAGCACAACCAGAACAACAGATGCCCTAATACTGCAGAACATGATGGATCTAATGATTTTTCTCTCTTTATATTCATTTCTTGTAATGATTGGGGGCATCTGCAAATGCAAATTTCAGTCTGTAGGCCTCTGCTAGGAGTACACTGATGTCTTCATTTCCCCATCGTCCTGTGGGCAGATTTTGTAAAAATATCAGTAACTCCTAGACAAAGAGAAAAAAAAAGAAATAAATGTTTTTTCCAATAGCAGTGTAATAGCAATGTATTACTTATATAAGGATTATTTATAAGCAATCACTCATGCAGCACCTTTGTATTCCAAACGAACCTGAGATCCCTTTAGGTTTTGTTATTTTCCTGTAACTTGTACAGAGACACTTGTTGTTTAACCCTTCAGTTCAGAAACCTGCTATTAATTTGCTAGATTTTGGGGGGGGGTTTAGAAAAATAATCTATTTGTGTTGCTTCCTATCCAAATTACTGTTGTTATGTTCCAGGGCACAGAGTTATACAGTTGGATACATTTTCAAAATTATGGATATTTGCTAAGTCTGGGACTCCCTCACTCTGATGCAAAGATAAGCTACTTCTCTATTTATACATCCAAAATTATGTAAGAAGTTATTATTTCAGTCAGTTGCAGTCAAATCCCACCTCAATTCTTAGCCCTGGTTTCCCACTCTATGCTGGTTTCTTGTCCCAAAATATTTTCCTGTGGGTCAGTTTTTCCTCTCTCTGTTATTAGGTTTAGGCAAAATTCCCTTCCAGGCAGCCTAAGCCCAGAAACAGAGGTAACAAGGACCTAACTGGGGGAGTGCCTGTATGTTCAGTTCTGATGAACATACACCAAAATCCACCATGATCCACAGCAGCCCAAAGCCTCGAATCCTCAGGATCTGCTGAAACCTGTCAGCTCGGAGAGGACTCTGTGGAAGATCAGCTACCACAAATTCTCTCCTGAGTTCGTGCAAATGACAATTTTTATACAGCTCGTAATTTGGCCAAACTCAGGAAGTTAGTTTGTTCTTGTTTTAAAAAATGGTGACCCCAAAGGTCACAAACCCTCAAATGTGATGCAAAAGCCACCCTAGGCGAAATCTGAAAACCATATTTTAAACTTTCCATAGAGCAGATCACCTGAAGAGCCCCTGTCTCATGCTTTTAATTGTTTTGATAAGCTGTGGCAAAGCAGCCAAAGGGAAGATATGGATGAGTCAAAATAAAATGAATGCTGATTTTTATGGTGGGAGGCATAAGGCAATCTTAGGAATAAGAGCAGTTGTTAAGCCTGCTTGTATCTTCTAGGTGCTCTGTTTTTGCAGAAAAAATGCAGACAATTTGTGCACATTTGTATACATGCATATATATTTGTGAGGATGTGCAAATGTATATTTATGCGTGAATATGTTCGTTAAGGTTTATTCTAAAGATCAGAAACAAGTAAGCAGGAATGCAATTAAAACCACAGCCATTATATTGCTTTAAATCAGAATCCTGCGGTATCATGGATAAGTACCCAGGGAAATTAATTCTTCTTCATAAGAGTCTTATTTTCCTTGTTCCCCCTTCTCCCTCCTCTGCACCTGCTTTCACAGAAGATGGCTGCAGGAGCCCTTAGCAAGGATTCAGTGATTTTAGGAAACAGAAAGGAGCAGAAATTAACACGAAATGATTTTTTTGTGGTTGTGAGAAAATTATTTTGAATTCATCTATTTCACGGTCTTGCTATACTGGCTCTTGTAATATGAAAAGAGAAAGGATAGAAGTTGAGCAGTACTGTGTATTTAATTATGAATAATAAGTAGTAATACAACAGTTAGGATGAGAATGTCTCTATTACACCTGAGAGAACACATTTTTAATAAAGTATTGTATAACTGTCAAAATCCCACTCCTTTTTTTATTATTTCTATGTACTTATTTGACAATTATTCTGATAACTGTAATTAATAAATTAGCAATGCAGAGCAGGAAAGTTTTGTGGAGGCATGGTAAATGTCTACCTCCACGAAAGTTCTTTTCCTCTTTTATGAAAGTAACTTTCAAGCAACTCTAAGACATAGCAGTTAATTCAGTGAGCTTTGTGAAATAACCTTTTTTACTGTTTCGGTTTTTCCTTGGCTACTAGTCAAATAAATTTGGTCCAAACTAATCCTCCAGTCACTGGAGAACCCTGAGCATTCTCCCAGACCTCAGTGCTTGTACTCGGTAGAACATCACCTCATTGGTGACACAACCCCACCTGCCTGCACAGAAGCTACTACTGAGATACTCAGCAGCTATTGAAGGAAAGATGAACTGTTTGAGAATGAGATTAGAATGCAGGAGCCTGCATTGCTGCACTGATTGTTTCTCTGGCAATTGCAGATGTTTTTCAAAGCAGTAAATGTTGCTACACATTTTGCAACACAGATAATTCTTGTAGATGAATTATTTCTGTTGATAATTCTGTTTTGACAATAAGGCGATCACACTGGATATGCATATCAAAAACATATTACAAAAATATAGCTTATTTTCTTAAAACTGTCTACATAGCAGTCTCTTTTGCAATCATCTGATTGCTCAATGATTAAAAAACAAGTAAAATAAGTCAGTCATATTAATTTTGTTATGTTTACTTCTCCAAAGCACTGAAGGTATATTATCTTAGAGACAAACCATGTTTTCTAAAATAAGCTTACAATTGTAAAGGTTTGTATGGAAAGGACCCATGGAAAAACACATAAACCACATGATTTTTCTCCTAGGAGACACAACACAACAGCAGGAGAAATCAGGTGCTTCAAGCTGAAACCTGAAAACGGAAACATTCAACCTTATGCTCCTCACTGACATGCATAACTTCAATATCCATAATATATCAAACTTAACATGCAGCTCAAATCTGAAAAAGGACTGTTAGTGACTGAGTATATAAATAAACAGCAGAGTAATCCATTGACTGTCCAAGTCCATTTCTGTTTGAGTGGGCATTTTGCCACTGTTGCTAAGGGAAAAGACCAAAGCATAGGACTGATACTGAATAGTGAATATGTGTTAGAAATCCAAGTGAAGTAACTGGCCAAAAACACACTACTTGTGTGATTGTCTAAAGATAAGGCCTATCTTCCTGTCAACTACTACAGAGTTCCAAAACTAGCTCAGATAGAAATAAAACTTATGTTTTGTTAAATATAAATACGTCTTGGCAAAAACCATACTAAAGAATTAATTTTCACTTTTTTTAATAAGAAAACTTTATTCTCTTTAACTGCTAAATAAAATCATGCTTCATTTATTGCTGAGTATGGAGCATTCTTTGGAAACAAGAAAACTACCACAAACAAACAAAAAGCACCAAACGGTCTTCAGATTTGAAGAAATGTACAGACATACCCTACTTAATATTTACAGGAGCACGTGACAAGTTTGTCTAAAACCGCTCAATTCAACATTTTACAGTTAAAAAGAGCAAAGGTTACTACAAGTGATCCAAGCCTCCTGATTTATTTTTAATTATTATTCTTATTTTTTTGACAACAGATAAAGCAGGAACTACTAGATTGCATGAGCAAATAAGGCATCCATGCTAAGTGCTTAAATTAATTTGTTTATCCACATCAGAATTAAAATATGAGACACTCTTTGAAATATGATGAATCATAATGTGAACCAATATTTACCATTAAAAACTCATTGGTGGTAAACTGCCTGGTCTATTTCAGAACAAGAAAACTGAATCTGAAAAGCAATATTTGTAAAATATTCCTGCAAGAATTTTATTTTCTGCTTAATTTAAATGATACTGTGATACCACCTGGCTGAGGAATCAGGGCAGCCAGCAGATCATCATCAAAGCTGAGGTTTTCAAAATCCCAGTCCAATGTTTGTTTATATTTTGGCTGTATCAACAAAAATATGCTCAAAATTATATCCTTTGCACTTGGCGGGTAGAGTGCTCGGGTTTCTTGGACTCTTTCTGAGCGGAATAGCCATATTAATCTCTTGAACTAGGGCACAGCTGCATGGCCCAGCCTGCCAGCACAACTTCAGCTCAGTCTGTATGTTGTGTTTGCCCTGTCATGCCACACCATGGAAAGGCATCTCCAACCTCCCTCCCTCCTTGCCAGCCAAGCAGTGGCAGAGTTCCTCCTGACTGAGGAAGTCACAGGTATCTGAGGTATGTAAAACCAGCAGGTAATTCCTTATCTGTGGAATATCTTGGCTAAATTAAAACAACCATCAACAAGACCACCCCACTCCTACTTTTAATCCCTATTTACTTTTACCTCTGCTAAAACATAAATGGCAGTATTTTCAAAGTGGTAAAAACCTGAACAATTGTAGAGAATGGGAGAACTGTCTGATTACCTTCTTGCCTCAATTTTGACTGGCCACATCTGCTCTGAAACATCACAAGTCTCTGTGTGCAGGAGCAACAGCTGGGCACAGAGCAGAGGAGGATCAAGGTACCGCTCAGATTTGCTCTTGCCCCCCATCAAGCACAAGAAAAAGTGAAGACATTTTAAGCACAGTGTCACTGACATGGTCAGGGGGCTGCAGCTGATGTTACAGTAGGAGTGTGAGAACACTGGGGGATTTTTTTGCAGGAAGAAGAGAAGGCTAAGGCAGAACGTAAGAGTGGCTCTCCACTACATACAGTGAGGGTTAGAAAGAAGAAAGAGGGGCCAAGAGACAGCAGTAACAAGTTGAAGCTAACTTGTCATAAGGAAAAAATCCTTTGCAGTGAGGGGGCTTGAGCAGCTTGCCAGGGAAACTGAGACACTGTCCACTGGGATTTTCACAACTTGCCTGGGTGAGCCCCTGAGCAGGGGCTGCTTGCAGCAGCAGCTTACACTGTGGGCCTCCCTTCCACACTGAAATGTTCCAGTGTCTTATTTTTAAAGGACGTACACTTAATTAGAAAAGAAGTCCAAAAGCACAACCAAAAGACCACTGAACATTTACTCATTTGAACCACTTATTTTTTGAACCACTTATTATTTGAACAACAATAAACATATATTTTCTAACAAGTATGTATTTTTTATTTGGAATTATAGAAGGTAGCAGGCTGGTGTAGCAGAGTTGCTAGGTCAGGCTATTGATAAATTAAAAATCCATATATCAAACTGACTTTTTAGTATGGCAAAAGATCCAAATGTAAACTTTATACTATGCTTTGTAAGACATTTCTGGTTCATGTTGATGTATTTAAACCACAATTCTGAAATAATTCTTCAGCACATTTGAAATTCAACATTTTTGTTACCAAACAAAAACCTTCTCTTTTATAGAATTTGACTCGCTGTATTTCCACTACTTAACGGCATTTGGATTTACACGATACTTTACCTGTATGTGTTTGTAACACACACTAAGATATGCTAAAACACTTTATATATAGCATGCTCGTCTATAAAGTAGATGATAAAGTATTTTTAAACACTTAAAAGTAGCTATTGAATGTAGAAGAAGCAATTTAATGTAATTTTAAAGTAAATGTACTTTGAAAATGTAATTTTCCTTCAATAATTAACACGTATTCTACAATTATCCTATTCACCATGTAGCAAAGGCAAGACAGTGGTACACATGCTGGAAGTGCTGTGGCATAAAAGCACCTTCAGATATATGAAAAGTAAAAGTATGAGGTCTATGTTTAAAACACCACAACAGTAAGATCTAGGAGCAGTACTGCCTATTAAGTAGTGGCTCTTATCGGATACAAACTTATTCTTGAGGGGGAAAAAAAATGTTATCCCTGAATATCCAATACGCATATCTAAAAGAAAATACCACACTACCAGATAGACACTCAAAAAGATGATTTCCAAAGCCCTTATTAACCACAATATTCCTGTTTCCTCTAAAATCAAAAAGGTCAAGGCTGGTTCCTTGTAAAACTAAATCAAAACTGAATGCTAATAAAACTTCACAAAATACATTTTAATAATTATTGCAAAGTTATCAGCCCCTTCTTCCTTACTGAGATTATAATCCAGTGAAATCTCAGCATGTTAAAACAATCTTTAAAAATCCCAAACCCAGAAGAAAGAAAATTTTATCAAGTTTTGAAATCTGGTTCATTAGCACATCTCCTTACAATATGAAGACTGCTATAATCCCTGTAATTAATCCAGTTTTTAGATAAGATTGGGCAATACTAGTTATTTAGCAATGGCTATCTGTAGTTGTTACGCTATTTATTTTCACCCCTACTCTGACTCCATATGTGGATCTTGAAGGAAGGAACATCAAAACCAATTATAGATCAGACATGTTGATAGTTAATAAAACATAAAGGTGCTATTCTGATGAATAGAGCATAAAGGTATTTTCTGTGATAATCAAAGCAACATATTTACTTTGAAAATGCAGTTCAGACTTTTTGTCTGTGTGAATTATTGTCATAGTTCACTTGCATAGTTTTTTTTTTTAAAATAGAAGATACTTAACATAAAAACCAGTAATAGTGGTTTTATTTCTCGATAATATAAAATGGCAATAACTAAAGTAAAAATCAAACTTGAACATACTGAAGACATTAATAGAGTTAGTTTTTAATGTCAAAACTGAGAACCGGTCTATTAATTTAACAAATAAAGGCAGTCCTAAAATGCAGTATTTTTCTATGAGAGTTGTTAATCCTTCCTGCTGCTAACTGCAATGTAATTATGGTCTGAGTACTTCTGGTCTACCACAGCTCTATTTTGTACTGATAGGCACAACCTCAATCTTACTATATTCTATGAACATAAACTTTTCAATATTATACTTTAGGACTACATATAAGTAAATGAAAGGTAAATTAAATTTATATACAATCTTTCATTATTTGATAGGGAATTGCTAACACTTTTAACAAGGGCTGTATCTGTTACACATTATGCACACATAAAACACTGCAAAATTTATGCTGGCAATTTGATTAAATGGCTCCTTTATGACTTATTTGTACTTTCAAAAGTTGTGCTTGAAATTCTAGAACTTAGTACCTACTTTTAAAGAACTAATGAGGTGAAATTATACTAAAATTTACTTAATTATTGAGACAAGCGAAGGAGGAAACCAATTATTACCAGACAAAAAAAGCCCATTTATCTTTTTAGATAATATGAAAGAGAAACAAACCATATGCATGCATACAAAAAATTCTAGATGTTTTTACGATTTTATTGTTATTATTGGCATACTATTGTGCCAAATATGGACAGTGCTGGACAATGATTCAAATATTTTTTTTGCAACCAGATGTAACCAGATGTAAAAGAAATCCTTAATATAGGAATTGTGTCATTCCTTTCCTATTTCCTTTACAACATTTTTTTTTACCTGATTCTATCTGGGATTGTCGAGTGTGAAAGGAAAGGGTTGGATGGATGGCTAGGGCCAAGAGGGCATCCCCTCCGTGGCCTCAGTCCCCTCCCTGCACTGTGAAGCCAAACAGATTTGCCAGAGCTACAGTGTGGCTCAGACCCTGTGAGAGCTGCAGTGACCAAGCTGGCAATGTGCTCTGCCTCGTTAAACTCTCATCCTCTTCCCAGATATTTAGGATGAAGGATACCTGCTGCTTCGGGACTCAGCCAAGCTCAGTCCAAATCCTCCCCCATTCAGCCTTCTATCAAAGCAGGAACAACTGCGCTGGCTGGGGACACGAAAGCGCAGGTCTGGTGCGCTCTGAAGACCCCAGCTGACCTTGTTCAGCTGCCTTAGAGCTGCTTTTCCCTTCTCTCTGCCCCTCACTGTTGATACCATAGTGCACCAAATGAATAGGGCTCTAGCTCTGAGACAAGTTCTCTTTTCTCTCTTTAGTACTGTTTCTCTTCTTTCAACGTGCTCAGCGATATTCCCTGTGCTGCTGCCACTTCTTACTTCTCCAGCTGTCCTAACCTGCTACACAGAGTTGCAAATAATGAGCTGCATTTCTGGAGTGCTGTGCATCTTATTAATTACCTACATCTTGGAGTCAGAAAAAACATTTCTTTCCTATTGGGCACAGCTGGAACTGAGAATACTAAGATTTCAAAATCTATTATTAAAGAGGTAGCAGGAATAGGTCACCTACTGCAGCTTAAGAGATATTTGCTGCAGACACAGGTTAAGAGGCGTTAGTGGACCTGGATCCTTCAGTGGTACAGCTGACTGCCTGTGCTGTTTCCTGAGCATGGAAAGCTACGTGACCCACGCACATGCAGTGTAGGCAGTGAAGGCTGGTGCAGCACAGAACAATCCCTTCTGGATACAGGATGTAACAGTGTCCTCCTTGTTATTGTAATTTCAAAGACTATGAATGAACCTAAACATTGATATGCACAAGAAGGGGAAACACTGGTTCACCTCTGCCAAGTGGTAGGAACATTGAAGCCTGCACTGTACACAGTCTGAAGAATTTAGGAGAGATGTTCTTGGCCAGTCATAAATTCATGTCACTCAAGAACTCCCACCTCGAATGTGAAAGTTTGCATCCTGTCCATGACAGTTTAGAGGAAAAAACCAAAAAAGTTGAAAAAAACCCTAACCCTAACCCAACCCAAGTATTTGCTGAAATAACATTAGATTAGACTTCCTAAAATCACTGCTAAATTTGATTTTTTTCTTGTACATTCCTTTATTGTGCATTACTTAAATTATGCATCTAGAATTTCTTGAAAGGGTTATCAATTATTTCAATCAGTCTTATACATTTTAATTTTGACCTTTCCTTCATAGACCATGAAACCTCAACCAATAGACCACTGCATGCAGAACTTGGAACAGTAGGAAAAATATAATTCAGAATTCTAGCTAGACTTGTTGCATCTTAAAATGAATACTTAAAAAAAATCTAAATAGTTTATAGGTTAATTTCTTCTGCTACCAGCTTCCATTCAGCAGCTCAACGGCATAGCAATTCTCAACAACTATATTTTTTTTAAACCTTTAATTCAAATATATATATATTCTTTGATTCAAATATATATTTTCATTTCAACTGATCAATCTTCCTTTAATCTTATGAAAACAAAAAGCATGCTATTCTTATAATTAATTTCATATTCCAAATAAGAACTTCATAGAAACACACCTTAACATCCTGAAAATGAAAGCTGATGGAAAGTTGATGATCTTATCATTTCCCTTTCATGTTTTTCTTTTCATGACTACTCAAAAAGATTCCTGGACTCAGCATACTAAACCAGCAATTAAAGTCCTGTTTCATCCAGTATGAATCTCTTATATAAGTCATTAGCAACCTTAATTGCTAATCATAAAATATGTGGTTCTAAAGGACTATGTCAGAGAAGCTGTGCTCACTTAGCTGAAGAGAAAATTTACATCTTCATTTACAAGGATATGAAAATATATAAATTAATATGGTTAAAAAGCACATTATAAGACCACATCTTAGCTGGTACTGTAGGTACTCTCAGGTCCTTGGTCTCAAATGTAAACAAAACAGGTAATCTCCACCTCTAAAACAGGAAACAAATTTGCATGTTAGATCTTTTTCTTAACTAAACTTACTATTCACATATTATTATCTGAAGTTTATAAGACAAGGTTAAGGAGTTAAAATCAAAGCAAGCATTGCCACAGAACCTACAAGATTCTGTTCAACTCCATAAACAAACATTTTTGTAATACCTTTTAATGCTGAACTGCCTCAAAATGCTTCAAAATTGCATGAACATGAAATAGAAGTTACGACACTGATACAGAATATTTAATACTCAAGAAAGAAGAGGGAGTCATCTTAACATCTTCCAAAAGTACCCACGTCAGGGCAATTCCAAGCACAAGCACAGGCTTGAAGGAGAATGGATTGAGAGCAGCCCTAGGAAGAAAGACTTGGGGATGTTGTAGACAAAAAGCGGCAATGTGCGCTCACAGCCCGCAAAGCCAAATGTAGGGTGGACTGCAACACAAGGAGAGTGGCCAGCAGGTTGAGGGAGGTGATTCTGCCGCTCTACCCTGCTCTTGTGAGACCTCACCTGGAGTACTGCACCCAGCTCTGGAGTTCCCAACACAGGAAGGATATAGACTTGTTGGAATGAGTGCAGGAGAGTCACCTCTCCTGTGAAGACAGGCCGAGAGAGTTGGAGAGAAGGCTCTGCAGAAACCTTGGAACATTTTCCAGTATGTAAAGAGGGCTACAAGAAAGCTGCAGAGGGACTTTTTACAAGGACCTGTAGTAACAGAAAAAGAGGGAATGACCTGAAGCTGAAGGAGAGTAGGTTTAGATTAGATATAAGGAAGAAATTCTTTACTGTGAAGGTGGTGAGGCCCTGGAAAAGGTTGCACAGAGAAGCTGTGGGTACTCCATCCCTGAAAGTGTTCAGGGCCAGGATGGATGTGGCTCTGAGTAACCTGATCTAGTGGAAGGTTCCCTGCCCACATCAGGGGGATGAAGCTTGATGATCTTTAAGGTCCCTTCCATCCCAAACCATTCTATGATACTTGAACATTGATCTAAATTCATACTGAAATCAGACAAACAAAACCAGTCTTAGGTTCTTTCTCACATTTAAACTAGAGAAAACAGAACTTCCATTTTACATTATCTCATATGAAAACTGAATATCCCAGGAAGCATCCAGAAAGGTTTCACAGTACTCCAAATGCTACAGCTCAGAGTAGAATGGCTCTGCACCACTCTAATTATAATTGTTGCCATATTGTTTTATGAAATATTGCTATATTGATGGTATTTGGAGACATGTTCTTCTTATGCACCAAAATATAAATCATACCAAGTAAATAATCAAAAAAAGCCCAAGTATTTCACACGCCACTAGTTCTATGCAAAACACAACAGATAAAAGAAAACGGATGCAAATACCCAGAGTACAAAAAAAGTCATGAAGATCAGTTGTCATTCTATTAAAAGAAAATCCAAACAAAACACAACCAAACATAGAATGTACTGTACCAATTAAGACCGCAGCTATAATGAAAGAATTTAATTTCTGAAATGACTTGCCAGTGAGTAAGTTACTATATTTTATCTAATTTTTTCTGTAGTCAAGCAAGATCAAAATATTTGTACAGCAGATTTGAAGAGAAAATTTACAGTTCTGCCTCTCCATAAAGTCCATATGCTACCCACTCTTCTTGGTTTGGTTTTCCTGACCATAATCTGGCAATGCATTTTAAATGGAACAATTTCTACAGCTACAAATTCACACATATTTCATTTCCTTATGTATAACGACTTAGATTTTAACACTGTGCTATGAATAGCTAAAAGCTCAGCAAAAAAAAAAAAAAAAAAAAGAACAAAAACATAAAAAACCAATTAAATATAATGAACCACAAGGACAATAGCATATAAAAATTTTATGTATTTTGGATTTAAACTAATTAGTATGTTTTGAAAAAAAAGGTATTTCACACTGTAAAATGTTCTTAGTAAAATCTCATCTTGTTTTAGGAAAAACGTATATTAAGGATGGCTGATGTAAAATTGCCTGTATATATAAGTGGTGCCATCTGAGATATAAAGCTTTTACAACCAGTAAACAGGTTACAATGCCGTGGCTACTTAAATTAGTGTATTTTTAGAAGTAAAACAAGTAGTCCTAAACACAATTCAAATGGAATACTGTCAGTATCCTACCTATATAGGGCTGAGCAAGGCCATTTCTTTTACATTGCTCCATCACCACCACATGAAGCCATATATGGGTGTTTTGTTCTGAATAACAAACTACCAATCCCCACATGCCACATCAAAGCCCATAAAGCTTTTGTGCACCTCTTAAGGACAGACTTAAGGACAACAATACAGAGAACCAACGACTTGGCAGTGGCAGAGAAGATCCAAACCACCTTCATGAAGATATCACAGTTAAAGGATAGGACAGATAAAGAACCTGCCCAAGTCTTAGTTCTCTACATTCGCAGGGAATCTGACAACTGAAAATTTCCAAGTTAACCAGAGAAGCCTCACAAAAATCAATAAGCACTAATACAAAAATCCTTTAATCTCTGAGGACAACACCACTGTTCACATTAAGAAATCGTTTAAGCTTCCTTGGTGAGCACAGCATACAGTTACAAGAGCACAAGACAGGGGATCATCCAACCTGCACAAGTTTTCCCAATATACAAAACCAACAACATCCCCACAAATTTCTGTCCATTCCTTGATGCCTTAGGAGAAAAAATATACGATATAGAATGTTTCCGTCAGAGAGAAATTCCAAAAGTGCATCCATAGACAATCAGACTGAAGCATCAATTCAAATTAACACAATATAAATCAATTGCACACTATAAGCCAAAGAATGAAAATACTCTAAAACAGAATAAATGCCATGCAAGCAAGATGATTAACAACTATGGTCAAGACATCTTTTAATTTGTTTGGGGACAACAAAAAAAAGCAGGATTAATCTTACTGTATCACACAGTAACATAAATTTGTCGAGCTTTGTCAGAAAATATATACTGCTCTTTACCTCCTGATATTTTACATAGAAAGTGCTTCACTTTATCTACTGGTTTATAAATCAAAGTGAAATATTTTATACACTTTTGATCTTTCACCAAAATTATGTTATGACTTAAATCTTTACCCCCATTAAAAAGCAATCCAAATGCATTCTAGAAGATAATCATATTCCCTCTCAAGCTTTGCTTCACAAGGTTAAATAAGCAACATTCTTTTAGTACTCTCTGCTAGAACCAGTTTTTCCATTTCCCAGTCTTCTGCTGTTAAACACAATTCTAAAGAAATTACATAAAAACCCAAACACATAATTCTCATGCAAGTCCCAGAGAGATGCAATTTTTCAAAAGCACATAGACAAAGAATATATTACTGGGACCACAGAAAAATAAGAACTCTAAATGGAAGGCCTAAGGTACACACAAATATCCTAAGGCCCTGGACTTCTATGACAATTAAAATACTGTCACTTTTTCTTTATATAGTATTTAATTGCCTTTCTTACATATCACTATACTGACAAAAATAGAAATCTGCAGCTTAACTTTGGCCAGCCAGAATTTGAGATCAAATTTCTATATAAGAAGATAAGTGCCTTAACGCTCATGGAAAATGTGAGTTTGCAAACCAACAGCTGAATGCAGGGTTTATTCTTTACTTATCTATGAAAGAACATCCTCTAGACACAAACATGAGAGAACTAAATGTCTTTTCAGTACAGTGGGTGACAATGGACTAGGTTAATCTTTTCTGACTGCTCATTCTTAAGATTTCCAAGATTAAAGTCCTAAAAGCGCTTAGGTCATGAGTACCTCTTCTTGGCAATCCTGGTCCACACACCTAAGGAAATAAACAAGTTTACACTGTAAAACTTCAAAAGAATCTGCACATTGAAAGCAGTGGCCTCTGTCATGGTATCAATACCCAAAAGAGCAGTTTGGCAGAGGAACACTGACAATTGCACAGCAGCTCCAGATCGGTCATCAAAGATTAACCATGTCAAAGTCCTTAATTTTCCCACTATGTAAGGCCAAATATTACTAAAACCAAGGAAAAGCAACACAGAGAGAGAAATACTGTTCTCAGTATTCAGAAGATTCATGAGATTCTCAGTATCTCATAACAATTATTTCAGCATGTGCCAATTAGTATTACATAAACTTAATATGAATAATACTTTGCAGTATTTCTCCCTGATGTTGGGTTCTTACACTCACTTGGTTTTGTAAAAATTCAAATTACATTAAGAAAAGGTCTGTGGCCTTAAGAGATTCAGAGAAAAGCCTCAAAAAATCTGTCTGAAGTGGTTATCCAAAGAATCAAAACCACACAGAAATTAAATGTGCTTTAAGGACGACATTATATCCAAATTCATTTTCTTTGGAGAATTGAACTTTTGACAAAATTATTTCTATAATAAAACCATACCTTGTGAATAAAATAAATAAACAGGACAAAAAGGTGTTTAAGGGTTTGGTCAAAACTGTACTAACAGTTCAAATGGATAAACATTTTGGTGATGCATTATGTGGTTTAACATAAGCGTTTGAGGGGCTGGTTACCAACAGCGACGACATCCCTCATCGATTCTTTAGCAGGCATGAGCAGAAGAATTCCTGTATTTATCTCAATAATCTCCTAGAAAGGAAACTATAGCACAGCTTGGAAGATGTAGCCTTTCCTCACACAAGAGAGTAAAGACGTCAACTCCATGAAATATAAGTTTCAGAGGTATATTACTGCTAGAAATTTCGGTTTGCTTTAACGGGCTTGCCTGCGAGCTGGCAATTACAAAGCAGCTCCATGCTATGCTCTGTCATCTTTTCTCAGGGGTGGCAATGTTTAAGAAAGGATGCAGTAGAGAACAGCTATTAAGGATTTCAGATGTTCCTGCTACTAAAGATGCCTCTGTTTAACCTGCTGACCTATGCAGATCAGCACCTGAAACTAAGCAAGATGTGTAAGACTTGTAAGGAGGAAAAAAATATTAACAAAGCTCTAGTGAATCAGCTCCTGAGGACTGGATGCAACCATTGCTATTTGCTCAGCTAACAGCAAGCAAATGCTGCTGTGAAGAAAATGAATTAGGATGGGATAAATGGGAGCTCTTACTATATTTGCAAAGGATGTCTAATGGAAAAAACACTACAGAAAGCAAATGAGCTGTCATGTGCAAAGATTTCACTCTTTATGGCAGCTGAAAGAACTAACTAGGAGACTACAACAGTAATAGTAAATCTGCTATAATGGCATTTCTGGAAAAATTTAAATATGATTTGTTTACAAGTAGATGGCAAAACAATAGGCATTTCAGTTCTTGTTATTTTTACTGTGTTGCAGTTGGAACAAGACAATTTTGTTGTAAGATAGCAAAATCTACAAGAACCAGCATTTAGAAAACCATACGAGAGAACAGAAAACTGAAAGAAAGAAAATTAATCCTCCTCCATCTGCTTGTCTCAAAGAAGGGCATATGTCACTTCATCCTATTACTCAACTCATACTCCAAAAGATTCTAGTTTTCCTTTGTTCTCTTATCAGTAGTTTTGATTGAGTTTGGTTGTCAAGTGTTCAGGCTCCTGTGATTTTAGTCTTCTCCGGGGCTACACACTGATAAGGCCAATAATTGACATTGTTATGCAGCAGTTTCTGCTGAAGAAATAAACATGGAAAGAAAACAGTTTTCTTTGTAGAGAGATGTCTTTAGTGACAGCTGTGAATTACTATCTAAATGGAAGCCCTGCCAGTGCATTTAGTTTAGCAGGTCACTTAAATTGCTCAGGAGGAACAAGAGTTCTTTCTTTGTTCAAGAAAATCCTTTCATATTGAAATGGAGAAAATGCAGAGATCCCTTTGTGGTATTTACTGAAAATAAATAAAAACATTTGGTGATGAGAGAAAAATGCCTTACAGGAATCAGAAAGTGCTTTTTCTAGAAACTTACAGGACAATAAAATCAGATTTTCACTGTGTGGAAGATTTGATTTATAACTTGGATAGTAACAACAGCTGTGTGAAGTACAATCCATAAAGTAAGGCTTATGGGAAATCTCTCCAGATTATACACAGCCAGCATCAAATCCTCCCCTTCCCTTAGCAGGAATTGGACCAAACACAACTCTTGACAACACGTGCAGATTAGAGGGGACCCCAATTCTGCAATGTGTTCCTCCCAGCCTGCAAAACACACTGCTGGATCCACAAGGAGTATAGTCCCAGCATTCTTAGAGCTGTAAAACTCTGAACAAAAATATACATACATTTCTTTTTACTTCATATAGGCTTCCACGACAAGGAAGGACACAACTTAGAGGCAAAACAAAATGAACTTGCTGCTAGAGTTCAATTATGTTATGGAGAAAAAGCAGCGAGTACTTAACAACTATTGAACCCTTTTTTAAACAAAATACTGCTTTTCCTCTGCAACTAGGCTTTACAGACATCCACAATTTGAGACATCTTTTATCACAACAATGCATTTCTAACACTGCTTCTTAGGTGGCACGGATAACTAAAAATTACTAGATACCAAAATGTTTAGGAGGTATTTGTGTGAAGGGAAAAACATTACGCATGTTTTAGCATGATGATTGCCATTTCTAAATTATACTCTAAGGCCAATTCATTCTCTAGTTTCAACAACTGTAAGAGCTTCAGATATGATACATGATAGCAGCCATGTATGTCAGTGGGTGTATTATTTGCCACATACACAACACAAACTTGGGGCTGGTTCCTAGAGAAGACACTGCCAGGAAAGATCATTACTTATCCTGGTCTGACCTCTTGTGTGGATAATAGGAACTAAATCTAAGCATTTTCTTTTTTTTTTTTTTTTTTTAAATTTCAGGAAAAGCATTGATTTGAAATCTTTAGGAGCCGGTGAAAGTAATTACTTACTTTCTTAGTGTCTTGGGATTTTTTTAATACCAAATTTCTCAGTATTAATCCATACACCTATTGCTTTTCTTTCAGACAAATATTTCTAAAACTGCAGTCATCCTCTCTGAGCCCTATGTCTTTGACTTAAGATATCAAAATTGGATGCCATATTGCCAACAAAAGAAAACCACCTGAAGGCAAAACAAGCTCATAGTGTCATTAATTCAAGGATCCAATCACTCCCACGTGTCACAGTATCATTTTGGGAGCTCATATCAAGAGAACTGTCAGCATTGCCTACCCCCATGGATGTCTTTCACAGCCACACATCCCAGGGTACAGTCTCACAATCCAGAGGCATGATTTATTCTAATTTTCCTTTGTTTGCAAAAATTTTTCATTTAACTATATCAAAATACAGCTTGCCTGAAGAGGTCAACTGAACAAGGGATTCAAGAATTGTTTCTGTAATTGCTCTGTTCTCCTTACTTCATCAGAATGGTAAATCTATGTCATCCACAGATTTCCATTATCCACTATTTTGTTAGTTGAAATGCTGAATAGCATCATGCCAATTACTGACTCCCACAGACACTCACTAGACAGTCTTGAACACGACTAACAAAAAAACTATTTCTTTAATCTTCCTGGTAGGATATAGTGTTACAGTTTTGTTGGTACTGCTAAATACTATTTAAATGTAGAGAAAAAAATAGACTACAGTATGAAATTATTATTTTGCACACTTGCATCTACTGATGTTGATTTACTTTTCAAAAATAGAAATGAACCTGTTGGAATGACCCAGGGGAGAAGAAAAAGTTTCACATGTTCTTAACTGATGGTAAGAAAATTGGATAAGTAAATAGATTAATAAATATTAGAGATGCTAAATAAAGGTGATAGAATTTAGTACTTATAATTAATACTATATCTCTACTATCTTCGTGAACATATTCTTTTCTTCCCATGGTGTCTTCTGAGATAGAAAAACAAAAATTGTCATAGATACAGCAAGCACTTACATGTTACAAGATTGCCATTAAAATCCATAGAGGAAAATTAATTTTTCAGAAAATATTAATAATTCTTATTACTACTGTTAGCTGGACACACCATGGTCACCAGAAAATCATAGACTTTTTACAGAATTATCCTCTGATATGTTGGAGCTTCCCTATTTACAAACTTTCAGAAAAGCAGGAAAAGCTTTGAATAGCCTATCCACAAAGAGAACAAGCCCATTAATAGGAAGAGTTCTGATACAGGGGTAGATATATCTTAAAAAAAATTATTTGAGTATTCAAAACCTGCATGGAGGCAGAAATATACATCCAAGACTATCCAAATAGCTAAATATATCCAAAATAAGTTTAAATTAATTTCTTTCTGAAAAATAAACATAAATAAAAGTAATAAAATGACAATTTTTTTCAGTACAGTTTCACATTCATGTCCTACAGTGTATCACTTATTGGTGAGTGATCCTGCTGTCACAAGGGAAATGATAACATGCTCAGCAAGACTGAGATAGGGCTGAAGGCTGAAATAGCATCCTTGCAGCCCCAGTGAAGCATAAAGTCAGGCTACTTACAATGACTGGAACCACTCCAATCCTAATGCTACCTCATTTACTTTCTAACATTCTGTTGAGATAGCAAAGTTGCAGTAAGGATTTGGAAAGCCCCAACAGTCCACTACTGACTCATGCTGTTAAATCATGCTGCTACAACATTACATTTATTCTGCTATCACATTACTTTATGATGGGAGACTTCATTATGGTCAGAGCCGAAGCAGATGACGAACTACATGTTAAGAGGAAATAACAGTTGCTTGCCTGCATTAAAATATATAAAGTCTATATATATTACGTAGAATTAATTCTAGTCATGAAGAGCCATTACAAGTTTCAGATATAGTCACACAGAACTCTATTTCAATGGTTATACAAACATACAGGCATGTTTGGCCAAATGAAAGATTTAGCTGTTAATTACATGAGAACAGCAGTTACACTGAGACTGTAATCAGAATTTTTATTTTTCTTTGATCCAAAGAGTATTTATTTAGCCACGTGTATTTCATATCTTCAGGAACTCTGTGGTTTGGATTTTACTAGTGCTTTTTACAGTGCATCTTTAGCAACTCTATTTACCACCTCTAATCAAATTATTTGAATAAAATTTCTGGGAACCTTAGCAGGAAAACACTCTACCTTACTGACAAAATTTTATCTGAAAAGCCAAATTTGGAAAGCACTAAGCAAATATTGTCTATTGATCACCTGAAGAGCCATGCAATCAAAAACATCATCTTTTAATTTCTAACTTTGATCAAATCATCAAATAAATTCAGTCATTTCACAGGAGTATAATTTTGGATTTGGCTGAGTTTCTTTTGCTGAATACCTGGACTTTAGTTGCTCTGAAATAAACTGGGATATTGTTTCAATTTCATGATGTCTATTGATTTACTTGACATATGTTCAGATAATTTCATTTTTCCATGAGTGAAATCTATATTCATTCTGCGTCTAATTCTCTCCACATTAAGCCTGTAGAAGTGGGCATTATAAAATAAATGTTAAAACAACTTCCAGTTCCATGTTTCCAGCATTAGTAATTTTTTCTCTTGGTCAACTTTCTCAATTTTGTTGATATTCACTACATAACTTTTAGCTGAATTAGTTTCAGCATAATTTGTTGACACACTGACAGTCTGGCATTGCTTTTCTACAGCAAATGTCCTCTATTATGTAGATATTTTTATCCTAAGGCTCAAATTGTTAAGGCAGACAACTTCACTGAAGTCAAAATATGATAATTCTGCAATTAAGACAAACTTAATGTTTCCTCTGAGAAAGAAGTAATTATGATGAAACCATTCAAGATACAGCATAACTTTAACGTAGGAAAAATGAAATCTGGACTGACAAAGAGCATCCAGTGGAATTTACAAGAATCAAAACCCCCTTCAGTGTCAAGAAGTGTACTGTTGTGTCAGGTGAAAATTCAAACATGATGGAAAGTTACACGTTATGTGCTGTTTCAATGCACAAATTATAGTTGGAATGTAAATAGATGAACCCATTAAAAAGCACAATCTTTTTTTTTTCTTTTTTTTTTGGTTTTGTTGTTGTTGTTGTTGGTTGTTTGTTTGTTTTGTTTTGTGTTTTGTTTTGTTGTTTTTCTAAGATGAAGGTAGATTCAATACCTTTGAAATTTTGCCAGACTGAAAATTTCTGGTGATAATTTTATTTTCTCTTGGTACAAAGCCTTATCTAGTTTTGCTACTCACTTAAGATCAGCTAAGAACAGCATGTCCAGAACGAAACTTTTTAAAAACATGAATATTAGAATATGGATGTAAAAACCTCGGCTCAGCTTTTTCATCTAGTTTTCTGCCAGGATTTTATTACAAAGTATTAACAATGATATGTGTAAGTCTTAACTATAAAACAGAAAGACTAAAACCTTCCTATCTTGGTAAAATGCTCTGCAAATTATACTTGAATTGCTTTGCATAGCTGCAACACATTTTTTGTTTTGAAGCCTATTTACTAAACTTATATTCTATTGATTCTCAATGTGCCCAAGTGAATATGCTTTGAAAAGAAGTACGATTGTATTTATGTAACAGCAGCATGCTTCTGGATCCCTGAGGTCCTACTCCAAATATTCAAAAGGCTATGCCTTTTTCTTCCCCTGAGATCAATTTAACTCTTCTACAGCAGCATTGACTAAAAATTCTTATTTGAATTTGTCAAATAACTCAACTGAAGCCACAAACAAATTAGTATTCTTTTTATTATTATTCTTAAAGCCATCCAAAGACCTAGAGGGTTATCAAGAAACTACTTTATGGATAAGCGAACAAAAATCAATTGGTTTTCTTGCATCTTTCCCAAACTCTTATTAGACAAGCAATATTCATCACACCCATTGCATTCTATGCATACACTTTTCATCTTATTCTTTTTTTCTAGAATAAGCAAAATAGAATTCTGTTTCAATTATGACATACAATGTGATTTTTAGATGCAATCACAACTACTTAAAGCAAATGTAATTAGAAAATTGTGCTGAAACCATAAAGGTTTAGCAAAAGTTATTTTTATAAAATTACTGAAAAAAGACCAGACTTGTTAGAGACTGCCAAGAGTCCTCTGTCCCTAAACTGCTGGTTTTAACTCTTTATATCTTATTATCTTTTAAAGAGTTGAAGGGAAAAAAAGCTTCATTTTTCCCTACAGATTTATGATTTCTAGGATAATATTAGCTTTTCATAAATTTAGATTCGTTGTGCTGTTTTCACTCTAGGAGTGTTAATGATGTGTGTCTTTTTGAACACTACAGATTTGCTAGAGCATTTTGCCCTATATCTTCTGTAGTTGAACATAACGAAACTGTGGATCCTTTGTATCATGGAAAAAAATGGTACTAGGGGTTTTGGGTTGTTTACTTATTTCAAAACCCCAGCCTATCATCACCCTGTGTAACATCCTGATAATGTGGAGAAATATTAAAAACATATGAGTGGCCTCAGTTGGAACAGTACATCTATAGTTCTGTTTAAAAAAACCCAGATAAACAACACTAAAATATGCAACCCACATTATAAACACTATTGCAAAGTTACTTTCTGATTTTGCAATGTCCAAATACTGTTAAAGTACTTGCACTAGAAAATTACTAGAAAAATCCAAAGCACAGTATTCCTGAAGATAGGAATATAGATTCTTTGGATCCAAGAAAAATAAGAACTTGTGTTACAGTCTCAGTATAACTGCTGCCCTCATGTGATTAACAGCTAAATCTTTAATTTGGCAAAACATGCCTGTGTGCTTGTATAATCACTGAAATAGGGTTCTGTGTGACTATATCTGAAACTTGTAATGGTTCTTTATCACTAGAATTAATTTCATCTGATATACATTTTAATGCAGGCAAGCAAGCATGAAACCCCAAGTACTGCTCTTCAGCTCAGGACAAACTTGTTATCCATTATTAAATATCTTGCGTGTGAATGCTTTAGGACCCCAGCAGAATATCTGGACCCAAAAATTAAAGCTTCCGGAACACTGTTCATAAAGAAACCTTCTTTAAAAAGACAGTGATTACATTACATTCAGTCCAGGCCAGTCTCATTAATCCAAAAGTTTTATCTGCTACTCATTTTTATTGCTATATTTGGGCCTATTTATTGGGTGGCAGTTCACTCTGCAAGGACAACTTTCAGCAAAGCCAATCACAGAAGGGACATAAAGCCCTATTAAATATTTTCTTGCAATTAAAACGACAACACTAATGAAAAACGAAAGAAAGCACTTCATCTAGCACAAATTTCACCAAGCAATCTCCATTAAAAAATTGAGAACTAATTCCTGGGGCAAATAGGAAAAGCTGACCAATTACACCATAAGGTTAATGGGTTCAATCTAATCAACATTTAACATACGCAATTTTCAGGGAGTATAATGAAATAAAGATTTTTGTAAATGGCAGAACTTTGCAATATGCAGCAGTGGGTAGTCAGCTTTACAAGATTAAAGAGTTAGGATCCCAGAGTTTTTACAATACCCAGAGTTCAAGACAGAAATTATTATTATGTCATTGTTACTGGAATGATCCCTGAAGCTCTACATTCAGGTAACTCTCCATGTCCTCTACTTTTTGTAATCCTTTCTATTTCCTTCTTCAAGAAACTCTCATTCTGAAGGGACTGGTGCCTCGGTCAGAGACCAAGTGATACACTGGCAATACCCTTTTTTAGGTTGTTCTGCCAATTAATCACTGTACAAAATGGGCAGTAATTGAAAGGTTTACAACCAATCAATTATTGGCAAGAATATACAGAACACCTAGTATGAGTATGATTTTACAGCATAACTACTAGTAAAATAAAAATGCATCCTAGGGTTCACTCAAGTTACAGTAAAAGGATAAAATTCATTACTAAGCAAGAGTTATCTTCCTATTGCAACCACAAGGATGTGTTTCCCACAAAAAAAAACCCCACAAAAATAAACCAAAACCAAAACCAAATCCCACACTAAAAAGTAAAACGATAACCCAAAAAAACCCAAACAAATTATATTCAAATCTGTAACACTAAATTCCTTTAACTCAAATAATAAGAATAGAGATGCACACAAAGGCAAGGGCTTGGGATTCTCTCAACAGTCAAGTAACTCTGTCCTGAAGAAGGAAGGCTTGCTAAAGAAGCAGATACTTTTTCCATGAAAACATTACAAATGTAAAGGGATCTTCCAATATGAGTTGTATAAACACTATGCCCCCAGTTTTTCTATATACACCAGCAAGTTTTACACGTGCAACTATGTTCAATATCTCTTGCCCTCTGTTGAGCACACAGATAATATAGAAATACAATAAATAATGTGTCATCATTGTTTCTGCCTGTCAAAACTTCCTACCAAAAAAATTCTCTGTCAGCTTTCTGGCCAGTTCTCATAAAAACTTCCTGTTGGAGTCTTCCTGCCAAAAGATCTTGCTATTGTGATCTCTTCAAAACATCTAAATAAAGCTATGTGCCAAGAACCCACGTACCACCTCCTCTGAACACTAAAAACTTAGAAAGAGACTTTGGAAAATCAGGGAGTGAGAAAAGAGAGACAGAACCTGTGACCGTAACCAAAAATCTCTCCCTACCTCCCCCTCAACTTTTCACTTTCTTCTCCATCACCACCTGCTGCCTACCTGTCACCAGAGACTGAAACACTGCCAGCCTGGAGAGAACTGAGACCCACCATGACACGTCACATCCTTCTACCCTTACCATATTTTTGAGGGCCCAAACAGTGCTGCTAAATCGGGATCCTACACGGTCTGCAACACTCCTCGCGAGCGACAAAACTACACATCCTGGCTGCTTTCCAGAGCTAAAGCTGCTAACCTCCCCCCCCGCCCCGCTGCTAGAAAAGATACCATTAAATAAAACAGCACAGAGGAAGAAAAAAAGGGCAGAAACTGCTTCTCTTTCTCCCCCACACCAACTTGGCAAAAAAGGTAGCTTTTGGTGTAACTTTTCTCCACTCCTAAAAGTAATCTTAGCTTTTCCCAGCCTTTTCTTGTTTCTTCTCTTTGCATCTCTTAGCAATTAATAAAAATCAGGTTTTAGTATCAACAGATAACTTGTGTGAGTTTTAATTTTGCTCAGGGGAATATTTGAAACTGAAGTTCTTTCTGCAATGTTTAAGCAGACTGTAAGAGCAGTCTTCACTGAATTTGCTCCTGGATGCTTTGCAGCTTCTATCCCTTCTCCTTACTGCCAACATCCCTGGTAACAAGAAACAATACTCAGGCTTGCAATGAGACATTCAAATCTTCAAGGAAGTCTTTGCATAATATTTAATATTCAAACAATTAAATGTGGGATTTCTGTTGATGTCACGTTCCTTTGTAATTAATGGAGTGAAATAAATATTTGCAGAGGGTAGGGTGAGATCAGAAGTGACTGATTCACACTTATGTCTTTCCACTGACTACAAATGTAATTTAAAGTGACTTTATTTCTAATCTAGATGTGACTCACAGGATTTTCTTTATTTCATTAGACCTTAAGCCTAGGTATATAATGTAACACATTTTCAATGTAACTGGTCTCTGTAACATGAATCATATCTACATATAGTATTTGTACTGAACTATGCACCTGGTTAACATCTTTTTTGTTATGTAGAAGATACTGAAAAATAAGGAAGACATTTGCTTATATCACAGATAATTGGTTTAGAAACTAGAAATGACTACTCACTTTGGGGTTTTTTTTGAAGAACACAGAGAAACATTAGAATTAGAACTCTGTCCTACTAATATGTGGTATAATGAACTCAACTGTCAAATACACACCAAATCTGTTGTTAAAGATTTTGTTCTGCTTGAAAGAAGGCGTAGAAGTTAACAAATTGCAATATATGGCATGCATACTGTATATATGGAATCCAAGCACAAAACTGCGCTTTCAGCACCTACATTTGAACTTCTTAATTTAATGCATCTTCTAAAATTACAACATATTCCCTGACTACCACAAAAGCCAACTATTCAAATAGCGACTGAATTGGGAACTAAGTGAAGAAAAACACTGATGAAATGCACTTTTTGAAACTGCATGAACATTTACACAGAAGAAAACAGAGTATTCAGAATTATAAATTACTATATCCCTTTTTGAAGATTTTCTTTTTTCAAATAGCAAACAAATGTAAAAGTATTACACAGTGATATTTGTGTGTAATCACTCAGAATGTGTCTCCAAACTATTCTGATGAGAGACATAAGTTCTTAAGACCTTTGCTCTTCAAGCACACTCCCCATCTACTTGCAAGAAAACAGGACTGATACTCACTGCAAAACAATTCTCTGTACACTTCTTACATCTTACACATTTCCCCTAGAAAGAGCCACTGCAGCTTTTAGAGTGAAGTACCTTGTTCCCTTTTAGATGCTCTTGCCTAATGTGCTGGGGTAGAAGGCACTTGTTACTGTGCCCCAGTACCTTTATTTTCAGACTTGTTAAACCCCTGAGTAATAAATTACTTGGTAAAAGCCATGTGCCTTGGAATTACACTTTAAAAAGGTTAGGTTAACAGTGAAAATAAAGTTAGTAAACCCCAACATTCATAAGAAGGATTACAGTTATAAATATTTATAAAATATGAAGACATTAAGAAAACATATTTATTCTACTTATTTTAATATTGAAATCTGAAGACTCTTGTTCTGTTTCTTATCACCTAAGTTTCAGCTTTCCACTTTTCATGCTGCATTCCAAATAAAAGTTCTACTGACACAGTATCCTGGCCCTGTCAAACTAGTCTCCTTCAGCAGGGATCTTGAAAATGTCTTCCTGTTTTGGCAAACCTATTTCATTACTGAAAAAAATAGACAGATTTCCCAAGATAACTCATGGCTGCAGTAATTAGGTGTTCAAGGACTTCTGATTTGCTCAATTGCTTTGGAGAGAGCATGGCTTTGTTTCACTGACTCCCGTGATCTGTTTGATATTAGACTAGTTCATATCACAGAGTAACTGGTGAGTTTCAGCAGCAAATACATTTAAGCTACTTGCAATTCAATATCATTGTAGTGTAACTTGCAATTTTACTATGTGCAACTGTTCCAAATGTCTTGAGGAGTAAGCATGACTTCTGGGAGAGAGCAACATGGATAGAGGGCAACAGAAACAGGTGCAGATTCCATATTCAGACATTACAAAATTTATCTGTGTTACTGTAAGTATGTTAACTATTTTTAAAATGCCAGGCATGAGTATTATTACTATAGCCTCTTGGCCTATAAACTCAACCAAACAAAAGAAAAGAGGTGAATTTAGGTATAAAATATGCACAATGCTAGCTGTATAAAATGCAAATTAAAAGTGGGGTTGGTTGGTTTGTTGCCTGTTTTTAAAAAATTATTTTCATTCTCAGCTTTGCACATTAAAGTCAAGCTTTGAGGAAAACCTATGTATAACATAGGAAAAGTAGGCCTACAATCTCATCAAAAGAGAAAGGAAAGCCACACTGAAACTTCAGGACTATGTAAGGATAATATTAGAATTTTTATTTCCTTTTTCATGCTTCTTAAGCCATTTTTAGTGTACTACATAAACTGGTCAGAATCTTCCAGTAACTTTCTAGACAGGTCAAGTCTTCCTCCTGGTACAAGGCAAGCACCACTAGTTTGTTCAAGTTAAAAGAAGGATGACAAACAGTCTCCCTCTTATATTTCAGTTCAATATTAAAATTTTGCAATAATAAGTTCTGAGGGACAAAACTTGTATTTCTAAGACTGTATTTTAAAACATCTCTGTTTACAATATACTCCCATGCGGAGATCAAGTCAAGATATTCATGATAATTAAAATATGCAGAAGTTTTTGACAAAGCTGAGTAGGGTTGTTAACAGATCAGTTAAACTTTTGCCAGTCACATCATTCTCTGTTCATTAAGCACTTTACATGCAAAAATAAAATCAGTACTTTTATTATTGTAAATTGGCTCCTCTGAAAGTAAATGATTCAACAACATTGAATCCCAGCTGTCTGCAACCAGCACTCAGAGATTAAGGAGCAATCTCACTTTAGATTGCTAGCTATGATGTTCAAAGACTAAAACAGCAGAGCTTCCAGTTTCTTGCAACACATGACAATATATTGAACGTCTTCCAAAAGTGCTCACAGCAGGGAATAAAATCACAGCAATGTTAGTAGACAGGCTCTTAAAAGTTAGAAAGATTTCCATGTTCATAGTCCTAATTCTTTACAGGTTTTGGTACATTCACAGAAAAGACCCTGTTAGCTTCCATACACAGAAGAGTGAGGGCACAGGGTTCAGAACCACAAAGTCATCTAATCATAGAGATTACCATGAAAGAGGGAAAACACTCCTCTCTTTGGAAGACTAAGTGTTTCAGAAACATTAATTTTTTTCTTTAATTTAGAAACATTTATTTTTACTGCAGTAGCAATGGAAACTAAATTTCTAGCAAAGTACACACCAAGAAGCTAAATTAAAATATATTTATTCGTTATGCCTCATATAATATGAAGTGAGAACTCCTGTACTTTCATGCAGAAAAAGTAACTACTTAAAAATTTACATCATAAACTAGGTAAAAGGTCACAAAAGATAATGAAACCCATATCACTGTAGTTGAGTGTAAAAAGATAGTAGATAATTGCTAAGAAGGATATTAATATTAAACTTTTGAAAGTAAAGCGTCTTACTACATACACAGCAGTGTGATTTGAATTTGACTTCTAAGCACCTTGTTATTCAGCATATATCTAAATTTTAATAAGACATACAATTGTGCATGCATTCATTTTGGTAATGAGGTCAATAAGGCTTACTTCCTAGTATTTATATAAAATAATAATGATTTTAAATATTATATAAATCAAAATAAAGCACAGTCACTATCCTGGAGATTTTATGGCTCAAGTACAGGAGACAACAAATTCACAGAAAAGCAAAAAGAAACAATACAAAACTAGTCAATGTGACTGTAAGTGCTTTTATCAGACTCAAGCCTACGTGTCAAATCTATTCTGGGCATTGCAAAAAACCCAGAACTTAACATAAGGATTTAGAAAAAAGTAACTGAATATCTGCATTAGGTGCCCCATTTAAGTAGGGTGGTTATCTGGGAGACAGCACAGATACTTTCTTACAAGCTCAAGTGCGTGATGAGGCTCTGTCATCTCTGGCTGATAAAGTGGGAGTCAGCATCTCAATGCTGAATCTGAGAAGCCATGTAAGGTGTCAGTACTAGTCCATTAAAGGCCTTGAAAGAGACCGTGTCTAAGCTTTCCTTGGTGCTATAAAGGAAAGGGAGCTACAGGACATGCAAGGCAAGAAAGCAAGAAAAAAATGTGGACTGAAAAATGATCCTTACAGCTTCTTTGCAGTCTGGGTGAATATAATTGAAGCAAAAATGCATTTCTCAAAGACAAAGAAAAGGACGTTGCAGTAATAAAGATGTGAGTTGAAGACTGCATGGCATGAAAATGTCTGCTAGGCAGGCAGAAAAGTCTGTATCTTAAAATCATAAATTAGAGAACACAGATTCCTTACCACAACATATTGAATACATTTTTATAGCTCAGCCATACCAACAAAACAATAACTTGCTTAAACTAGAAATCTGAGCTAAGTCTAACAGATAAACCAGTATCAGTCCAACTATACTTAATAATAATTACTATTAGCTCATAATCAGTTCGACAGCTAAATCTAGTATCTGAAGTCCTGCTTCGTTACAAATCTCTCAGGTATCCTGTACATGATACCATTAAACTCAAAAGCCATATTTTCTATTAATATTTTAATTCTAAATATGCTCAAAATCATGCTTGAATATTTTATCACTTAACAGCATCAACCATTCACCTCTCTCAAGAGTTCAGGAGAATTTTGGAATTATGGCTTTAGTTAGGAAAATGAGTAACAGTGAGTCAAAGTCTAAGACATGCTGATGAGTAGAAAGGTTTTCATTACTTGCATATTTAATTACTTAAGCTTAGATAGTAGAAACTAAATGACTTTCACATTTACATTCACAGGGCATACTTTACCACAATTAAAAAATTGTATTTTTATCTATATTAAACCTATTGCTTTTTTCTTTTTTTAATCTGATGCTAGTATTGAACCAGTAAATTAACACAGAACATTTATGCCATCAACTGAAATATCATAAACCAAGAATGACCTGTTTGATTCTATAAAGCATCACATTGATTACAAAGAAAAATCTGAGTCAGGATGAAAAACTCTTCCATTTACTGTCTGCCCATTGTGCTCCCTGCTCCCCCACATGTGAAGTATAAACTGCTAATCTGAAGTATGAATAGAGCTACAGAGCTACCCAAACTAGTTCTCTGTACCTGAGTTTATGGGGCACCCTATCTAGGTAAAGAGGACTCTTTCTCTCTAGAAGTGAGAACCATGAGAAAATAACAAGCTGTAAGGAAAACTAAAAACCCCTCATTCTTTTCAATAATATTAATTTGATTACATGAAAACATGTAGGTTTAGTCTCACTGCTATCAAAAAGTGACCCTGGGGAATTTGAAAATTACATGTAATAATTTCTGCCCTCCTTACATAGCATTGCATCACACAGCTCATTGCATTAAGTAGCAAATTTCAAAATGGGATGAAAGCTTACTAGAAAGATTACTGATTAAGTAGCAGAAAATGCAAGCAACTATAAACTCCTATGAAAACAAGACCATTTGCCATTTCCCCCCTTCTCATTATCCTAAAACCAAATGTTTTCTCTTGGGACACTAGTTTGAAATAGTTGTTCTTCCTTCTCCAGAGTATTTTACAGTTGTCAGGCAGGAACAATTTACAAGGACATGGAATGGAAACGTGGTGTGGAATCTTCTCTGAAAAGCCAAGAGGTCCCAATTTTCATAAGGCAGAAACATGGGACAACTTCTAGAAATAACATAAATTGCTCAAGAATTACCTATAAAGCCTCACCTTTCTCCTCACTTGTCCTTGGTAAAACTTACATGAACCTGCAAATCTCATGTTTCAGAGGAGGTCTACATGGGTATCTTGTACTTAATCAAACAGATGGCAGTGAGAGCAAAAACTTGTTCAAATTACACAAAGAAGACAACTTCTTATAACTTATCATCTTACCTTGAAAAAAAAATATTTTTGAATGTTATTTGAAACATAAGAGCCTCAACACAGTTTTATATGTTTGTGTTCCAAGTCTATATATATACCTGTTTAGGTATATATATATACATCTGTTTATATATACATATATATGTATATATACACACATGAACATTTGGAGGCCTGAGTTGGAACATTTATTTCTTCCTCTATTTCCCTCATTAAAACTTACTTCTGTTGATATCTTAATATTTAATTCTACAGATATAAACCAAATACCAAGCAACTTTCAGACTGTATCACTCTATAGCGTTACTTCAGTCAGCCTAACTTCTGTCATTGCAAAATTTCTTTCTCTGCAACACAACACACAAGAAAAGTCCCCAAAACAAGAATCACACACATATGGTGTCCATAATAAGGAACTATTATTACTGAGGGACAAACATTTGGTATACAGGTCAATTAATCTGTTCATATGAGGGGAAGAACAAACATCATGCTTTTACTGATTTCTTAGTTGCAGCAAGACATACTTAAGAGAACATAAACAAATCTTATAGAAAAGATTATTGTCTATCATTGTCCTGTCTATAACATTACTGATAATATACTTCATCAAGTAATAGGAATAAAAGTAGTGCATAACCAAGTCCTTTAAAACTGGTCTTTGATTCAAAATCTGTTCAGTGTCTCATCTGGCATATCACTGCACCCGATGTTCGGGGAAATTATTCTGACTTAAAATTCCTGTGAGGTATGTAATTCTATTGAAAGAGGTCAAACAGACATGTAAAAGAAGAGCAGGAGTTTTCACAGCTAGTAGTAAAGAACCAGGCTCTGACTGACAGCTAGGAGAGATTCCCTTTATTCATGTCACATGCAGAAAAACAAATACAACACACACAATGTGCATGAGAAATGACTGCATGATGTGCTTCTTGATATAGTTTACAGAACAAAAAACTTCTGTGCCAAATGTACTATGGCCATGACTTCTCAATAATGTGAATTCAATGCAGAGTACTTCAACAGCATATACTGAACTACCCAATTTTCCAACGTAGCTTGAGTGCTTATTACTTGAGCTACCACTTTGAAGACTAGGCAATGATCTACAGCTGTTATTAATGAAGCAGAAGAATAATGGATTTTATTCTTGCCTGTGGGACAGAAATATCATTTAGAGAATTGGTAACACTTTAGTTTAGCCATTTTAAAAGGTCATGTTGTACAATGAACAAGGCCAAGCCTCTTAGTAATAACATATGATAGTGATAAAACTAGCACTGGTCTACAGATCCTCAAAATTACTAATTGTATTTCTATATTGTAAGCAAGCTAAAGCACTCTGATAAATGTATTCCAGTGTGTTCCTGATTTTCGTACTTCAGAGTCCAGTTTACATAGCCTATAAAGAAACTAACCCATAAAAAATACTTTATTTATTAAATAAGTAAATCAATCTGAATGCATGTAAGGAGATCAAAACAAATCTTCATAGCACTACACCTTAGGATTATTTACTTAAAACATGGTTGTAATAGATTTGGTAGTGAGGGAAAAATTATGCTCTTTGGTGTAGGAAATCAAGAGGAAAAATTTAATAGTAAGGATTAACAGTGAACAATTGTAGTGGCAAGGCATGGATACTAACATTAAAGTTGTTTTTGACAAAATACCATAAATTGAGAAAATCTGACAGTGTTAGCAGGTAGTATAAATTAAAGCTGTTATGTTGTGCCCTTAGGGATTTATTTATTGCAAAGATAGGCAACGACAGCTAAAGTATTCTGAATAAATTGTTTTATGAAGAAAGATAAACTAGACTGAAGTGATACACAAATTTGCACAATGGTTCATTTGCACAGGGCCAGAGAGTTCAGTCAGATGGAGAGAAAATAAGGTGGTAACAGGCCATTTCCCCGTGGTAGGCAATGGTGGGGGCTTTGCAACGTGGGCTGTTTACATTCAGCCTCCAAACAAGACTTTAAAGCCTTTCAGGCATTGAATGTGTATCTTAGGGTAAAAATCAATATAAATATTTCCATGAAAGTGAACTGTCACCAGTTCACAAAATAACTGAACTTCTACAGATGTATGCAAATTATTTGCCTACCTACCATATTCAAATCCTCTTCCAACCAACTTCCTGATATGCTCTTTGCTGGAAAAATATAAGGTTTTGAAATGTAGGGGCCTGAAGTCCTTTTACTTTCTACTGAAAAGCAGGCTCCTTATTTTAAGAGACTGCTTGCTCAGCTTTTTTTAAAGAATGAACATGACTTTTTTAGAGAAAGTTGTTATATTATACAGATGAGAAATTATAAATAAATACTTCAGTAATGTATTTAAGATTGAAAAAAAAATCCAGTTACGTCTTCAGAAAATGTCTTTGAGAAATACCAAGCTACCAGCATCTCCAGAAATCATCTTCTCAAAGTCTGCCTCAGATAAAACAGCTTTTTCTTTTTCCCAGAGTGGACAAAGAAAATACATCTCCTACTGCTTATAGTCCATCACTTCAGGTCTGACATTTTTGGTGCTACTCTAACTAACAGTAAGACATTGTCAGTCTAGATGCAATTGCTAGTATTTTGTCTTAAATTCATCCCCAAGTAATGTTAGGAAGGTAAATCTAAGAAATATCACCCTTTGCTTGAAAAATATTCCCTTGACTTACTTGAAAATCTTTCTCTTCCAGGATCTCTTTCCTCCACCTGACAAGGAAGGCAGCACAGACGTACAAATGGAAGTGAGAAAACCCCTCTGGTTCAGACTAGAAAAGATAAAAATATATCATCCGTTCAATACAGAAACAATAATACTTTTGATCAGCATTTATCCCAAGCGTATTTTTCTGACATTCACTAGTAACTACAAATATCATCTACATCTGTCTCTGTATCACAAACATGGTTGCATTTCATCTGTGCCAAACCTGATCGTAGCTATCTGTAACAGGGATGGAGGTGAGGTATGCATCCATGACTCATACTTAAATTCATTCTTTACTGATGAGTTTTTCATTTCTGGTGTTATCCATTAGCTTAGAGCTTGCATGAAATATCATACTGTCCAGCTCCACATTGTGGCATGAACATAATACTTCACCTCCATTACTAGGAGCAAACTCTACTACTAGTAGTAGCTTCTGAACTATAAATTCTGCTATAGGAAATTATTAAGCTTTCAAAAATAAACAACTTGCTCAATATTTGACTGAATTAGAGTTTTCACTACAGGAAAAAATCTACTAATTGTAACATGAAACATTTACAACTTAGTTTTGCATTCAGATTTGCAGCTTTCTGTTCTTGTTCAAGTCAGCAGAGTCCATCACTTTATAAAACTCCTCCTAGAAATGAGTATTTTATAAGTATACCTAAGAGTTTAGAAAATTTTTTGATCCTATTTTTAAAAGACATTAACAAGTTTTCTCATACTACCAAATTAATCTTAGATTTTATTTTCTATACCTCTGAGAACTGAAAAAATAATTACGATATCAAATTATCAGTGTGATGACTGAACTCATGCTATGTAAAATCTCATTTAAAAAATTAAAAATAATAATTATAAAACTAAACTATATAATCTGGCAAATGTAGAGATATTTAAATGCTGATATCTATGTAATTTACGAGATCTAATTATAGCGCTTTAAAAATATACCAAGTTTTTCTCATATTCTCTGCTGGTATTTCAAAACTGCAGTTTACTCTTTAGAAAAATACAGTGTTTGCTCAAGTATAGTGAACTGAAACAACTTCTTATGTAAAGCATAATATGATAAAATACCTATTTTACCAGTATTTAACCTAGAACATGGTATTTAAAATATGTGCAATAGATTAACTTCCCTGCTATCATAAGCAGAGAAGAAAAAGTATTCTACTACTACTTTTCCTTCTCCTGCACCTGTGACTGATAAAAGATCACAGTGTACTACATGAGGTTTGTAGGAACACCTTGTTAACAGCTACAGAAACTACAGATAATCTGGTCCACCAAATAGGTAAGAATTAAGAAAAGAGATAATGCCAATTATTCAGAGGGAAGCTTTAAGTTTAAAAGTGTACTTGGAACTCAAAATAAGAATTAGCTAATTTTGAATGCAAAAAAGAAATATTTGGATTATAAAATCCTGTGATATGCTTCCTACTGTAGGAAACACTCTACTTGAATAAAATTACTTGAATAACATTATAAAATCCCACAACAGAGAAAGCATATCATAATTTCAACTAAGCTTGTCTGTAGAGTTTGCCAGAAAAATCAAAGTAAAGTCCAATTTACAATACTGAAGTTAGCATTTTACAGAATTATGTACTCAGTACTGTTCTCCTGAAAAATCCATGTCTTTTACTTCAGTGTGGAAATATATTCTTGGTATATAAAACTATAAAATAGTATCTCCACAAGACATACTTGTAAGCAAAGTGCTGCTTCCACTTATCATGTCAGATACTATTGTGGCAATATTTAAATAATCAAACACAACTTTGAAAAATGCAGAGCTAATTCTAGAAAACCTCTTCCTGCCATATTGTGTAAATAAATTTACAGAACATGTAGTATTTCTTTTAAATTCAGCCTTTGATAATATTTTATAATACTTTCATCTCTAAAATGAGAAAAATATTTTAAGATTTTAAAAATTAAGTATAAAAACAGTACTTGTGGTCAATTTTTTCTCAGCCTGAACGGCAAACTCCTTTTCACTTTTAACATAAAATTTAAAAATGTCTTTTCAAGTAGTAGCCTTTAATCATATATGAAGTTTCTATTATTTTGGGATACACAAGGCACCTTGTAAGTGGTAACATTTGTTCAAATTTGGAAGGAAACAGGGTAGTAATGTCTGATGAAAACAGACTGTGTTTAAGTGGACAGTGTGTACAAGAAAACATCAACACATTTTCCAGAAACCCACCCTGAAGTGTGAGCTGTCACCAGGGAAGACTTTTTGAAAGTATGAACCAGTTCAGTTCACGATTACCTGATGAACTATGACATGTGTGAACTACAGATCTCCTTCAAAGAATGGGTAACTGAAAGTCACGGCACCAGCCCGAGAACTTGCAATCAAACAGGAAAGTACGGAAGAAGAATGATGGTTATGGGATGAAGGCAAATAAAGCTGGATTGAAACTGTCAAGCAGATAAACTAAAGCAGAGAATTACTGCTGATGGTAGATAAGAAAAACTAAGACCATTTTTGCAGATGAAGAAGAAAGACTGAATAGCCTGTAGCTAGAAAAATTTCAATTAAAATAATAATTATTAATTGGAATATTTCATATACTGGATTATTACTCTGCATGAATACAATAAAGGTGTAGACTACTTTAATTATATGACATAAGCAAGAAAGAGGGAGCTGAACAGAACTTGGTTTGGTAATAATATATACTAATTCTCCTTTCACCTCCTAACTCCTCCACCATTATATAATTTCTCGAAAAGCACATGGGAGGAGGCAGGTTTAAATAAATCTACCTGAAAGCAGCATTTAATTTTCAAAGTCAATTTGCAGTGGCTGTTGGAAAAAATGTGTATTTTGCTCTCTCATACATTGACTCATAAAACCACATTGCATAGGCAGTCAAATTTGATCATCGAACTATTCTCTTTTTCTGTTAGCTCAAACTTCTGATTTTAAACCTAAGAATTCATTCTATTATCACATAATAAAGAAAACTCTTACGTTAAAAGTCAAGATAAATAGCTTAAAAAAAAATTAAAAGCGAAAATGTCCGAACTGCAATACTGAAAATTGAAAATATTTTTAAAGAATTACAGAAAAAATAGCTGGAAGTATATAAGAACCTGTACCTCATCTTGGGATTTTTCTGTTCAACCTTTTTTTTCTTTTCCCACCAATACAATTTTCTTCAGTTCTTTTAAATGAAACCAAATAGGTTTAAATATGCAATTCATTAGAGAAAAAATGCATATCCCCTACAGATTTAAAAATTCATCATGCTTCAGAGATAAGTCTAGGTACAAAGTATTTCCAGTGGATAGTTTTAGACAGTTTTAGAAATTGAGTAAAACAGCTAATGCATAATTGCCTTTTCCAACACCTGCTACCTATTATACTTTTCCATTTGCAGCTTTTGAAGTTACAAACAGTTTGATCTCTAAATGTACAGAAATGCAGACTACCAGCTAAAAGCTATTTAAAATCAAGTATAAACAATGACCTTGATTTAAATATTTTAGCAAAAGATCTCAAGACAGATGTACAACCTTCCAGAAGACTTATTCTGAAGATATTACAGACAACTCAGAGCACATTATCTAAGAACCATCTGTCATTATCAATAAAAATCATTTAGACTGTTAACATCACAAATATCTCATTGCCCTGCAAATGCTGTATCTCCTCTGCATCTGAAATGAAAGGTATTCTTTATATTACACTCCTCAAACTCCTTGAATTAGAGAATCACTGAAAGAATGCAAATTTTGTTGTATGACTAGACTGATTATTGTCTGGTCAGTGATTAGTCTAAGCTGACTCCCACACCCTGGATACTTAAATATTTAGGGAAGGTAAAGTCATAAAGTAAATACGTTACTATTATTTACATACTCAGAATAATTAAAGCTATGAAATTTTGCCAGGGTTAGGTATTAAACCACCACATTTCACACTCAGGCAATGGCTCAGACACAAGAACTTCCAAACACTCAATGATTACATATGAATAAAGCAACTTTAAGCACTTCCATTTCGAGTGCATTACAAAGAGCAGATAGTAGAACTGAAAAGAGATTTAAATATTTTTTTTCCAAATTATACAAGCAATCTATGGCAGAAAAAGAAAAAGAAGCCAGCACATGAATATCATGGAAAGTGGAATATGTTGGCTGCTCCTCCAAGTTTTGCCTTTTCAATCAGCCAGGAGCTTTGACTTCCCAGGCACAGACTCAATCCGCTGTCAAAACTGGGACTTGGAGTTCCAGTCTGAGAAGAAACACAGCATGACCACAGAGAGGTCCATCACAGTAACTAGGCTGGCACCAGGAATGACTACAGCAGATAGCTAAGAGTATAGGGTAGCAAGCATATAGCAGTACCTCCCCAGAACACTCCTCCAACTTTCAAAGATTTCATGCTCAGAGATGTCCTGAGACAAGCTGTCCATTTAATAGGTGTTAATGGATTTGTGTTCACTTGTTTTCCTAAACCTTTTTGCAACTCTAAGCTTTTTGGTAAATCACCAAGACCTGTGGCAAAGAATTCCAAAACACAAATGCATGCTGTTTTAAACCCAAGACCTGCTAGTTTCATTGAAAGTATTTCAGTTACTGCACTGAAAGAGGATGAACAATCAATTCCTGTTCCCTTTCTTCAGTCCATTCATACTTCCTTCTCTTTTGCAAACTAGAATTTTTTTGTCTATTCCACCGTCCCTCATGTATCAGTCCCACCATCTTTGCTCAGCCTTCTTAAGCACTCTTTCCTGCAATTTACAAACAATATGCAGATGTAAGTTGCAGAAAGAACATTATTCTTGTAGCTGTATAATGATATTTCGTTCTCCTTTCCTTTCCCAGTAATTCCTAGCCTTTGTTTGTTTTTTTTCTGTTCTTGACTGTTACTGAGCTCACATTTTCTTCTTGTACTTGACTGTAGAAAGCTTAGAAAGCTACCTTGAAGCCCATAGTTATACCATTAAAGCTAGAATTGTTCCAAACATACAATACCACTTTATATCTCTCCACATGAAATTTCACGTGTTATTTATGCCTGATTGTTAACAGCGACACGAAGTCCTGCGACTCCTTGCTGTCCACCCTTTACCATTACCATTCTTAGTAACAGGGTATTGCCAGCAAACTTTGCTGCCTCACTTGCTCCTGTATCCCTTTGTTATCTCTTCAGTAGAAACAGCTTAAGCCTCATAACAAATTGTAAAAGAATTACAAGTTATTTCCTTTAATTTTGAAACTTGCCTGCTTATTCTTACCACCTGTTTTCTACCTTTTGGGCAGTTATTCACACAAGGGCATTCCCTTGAATTCCACAGCTGTGTTTCTTCCTTAGTAACCTTTAGTGAAGAACTTTGTTCACTGTTTTCAGCAACCTCAATATCAACATGTGTTCACTAGCTCTTAAAGCTTTGTGAACTGTGATTTCTCACTACAAAAATCATGACAACACTTCCTTAAAATTACATATATAGTCATGGTGAAAGAATATTATTATTAATTTTAGAGAATATTGAATTTGAGTCACATTAATCTTGTAATTCTAAAAGATGCTGGAATAGTTTGAGGTCTGCAACTATTTTTATTGTACACAGCAGCCCACCAACTCATGTAGGATCATAACCTTCTCCTGCCTGTCAGTTTTACAGGTATATATTGATTATTCAGTGGTGCTAAGAAAAAATTTATTCATTATACATGCTAAAAAGTTTTTTACAATTATATGTAAAAATACCTATTAAAACAATTTATTTTTTCTGCATTTTTACGATTTGGATTGTCTTCTACCATTGCTTTTGCTTCATTATGACTATTTCCACGAGGACGATCCTAAAAGCAGTAAGTGACCAACAGCACTTGTCAGAGCTAAATCTAATCTCACAGTAAACACAGCAAAGAAGTTGGATCTTTTATGCTTTAAAAGAAAATATAAAACAAAAAAACTACCTCACTTATAGGTAAGGCTTACAAGTAGCTGTTTCTAATGGAAACATCCAACAACTAACATGAAAATTTATGGGTTGTTTGATCTTTGCATTAAAAATTTGATCCAAACACATTTCCCAGCACTTCAAAATCTGTAATGGAAACTAACATTTTTGGGTCATAACAGCAAGCTAGAAGTATCTGTCACAGTCAAAACACAATGCAAAAATTATTCAATCCTTAGAGGTCCCTAAGTCCCTTATAGAAGAGCTATTTAAAAAAGAAAATCTTTACAAGAACTGTGTTCACATTTCCTATTTCTGCTAGGCATGTTCAAAAAAACTATTTATCTTACAAGGTTCTATTACATTTGGTAAATTTTTGCTGAAAACTAGGTAAAGATAAGTTTTCATAACAATTTAGTTGTTGGCCTTTCTGATCTAGTAAACAACTTGGCAACAGTTCCTAAAAGATGACTTCTGATATAAACCTCTGCTGTGAAATCCCAACCACAAAGAACACAGACCACAGACCATTGCTGGATTTTTTTTTGGATCAATATCTTGCCCCGTTAGAATGTTCCATATGGCATGCAAAATTCATGTTAAAACTATTAATCAATATGGATGTTAGTGATAATTACCATTTACCTGGTTTACCCACTCTCCAACTAATAATTTTGTTTTAAGAAACACCTTTCATATAAATTTCTACATTACCTTGTATTTTGAGAATGGAGTTTACATCACTGCCCTCTTCACTTGCTAATATGCTTAATCCAAATACAATAAAAAATAACTTATGTCAAGTGTGTATTTGACTTTTTTTTTGTTCTAGCTTTTCCAGAGTAAACTTGGGGGGGGGGGGGGGGGAAAAAATTATATTTGTCATTTGGTTCATCTAAAAAATTCACCAGGAAGTTTTTAGACAGTTCAATCACGACTAGGATGTCAAGGGGATTCTCACTCAATGAGACACTCTCACATCCAATACTGAAATGTGGTTTTCCTTTACAGCTATTTTTCTCTTCATGTGTGGTGGTTTATTATCTTCACGCACAGGAAGGTTGCTAGATCTTAGCAAAGGAATGGAGCTTTTTATACAATTCCCTTACAGTCTTTTCTTGCTGAATTGGGTATTTACAGAAGAAAGTGAAGTAAAGTAGTTTTCTTCGAGAATGCCTTAATGAAAATGCAAGATGCTGAACTGTACACGAGGAGAATATTTTGCAACACTTATTTCCAAAGTTACTTTGAAAGGAACCCAGATAGAAATAGAAGTGTTATGTATAGTAAAACTATCAAAAAGCATACCGATTTCTTTTCTCTAATTTCCTATGTTAATAAGCCTTTTCTCATCTGCAATGAAAAGTGACCATGAGTTGTTCATTGCAGTTAATGAAGAATCTATAACTTAATCTGCTGCTTTGAATTTCCACAAAGCAAAAGCAAACAACGTCCATTTTACCTACTAGTTATGACTGTGAAGAAGATAGCAAAACCAAGGACATGGCAATGTGAGTGTGAATTCTGCTAGTGACAGATCAATCACTGCGATTTTAGATAACAACAAGCAACATAATGGTGAGGGATAATATAAAAAACCCAAATCTAATATACATATTTATGGCTTCTCTAGTAGAAACAAAAAATTGCTTTCTGTGAGGTTTTCTTCTATGTTTTTAAGATCTGAAACTCCAAACTTGTTTGGCGGCCAGAACGGCAGAACCAGCAGAAAGAACTAATGGAACTCCTCCAGGCTGGTTTCAGTGCATTAACAAGTAACAGCCACATAACATTATAAGCCCTCATCCATAACAACAGATAATTTACAATGTTTAGGTTTTAGACAGCAGTTGATTACTTACAGCTATATTTTCTTTCATTCACCATAGCTGATGTATTAAAGAACAAAGTGTTTTGGTTAGAGCCATTAATATGGTTCCTAATTATCTTACCAAACCATGATGCACTGTAATGACTCAAAGTAGCGAATGTCTGTGTAATTAACACTGAACATCACTATGTCCCTTACTTCCTCTAACAGCATGAAACACAAGCATACAATTAATTTTGTTTCTTGCATGTACATAAGGCTGAAGCACACACTTCCCTAACCCTTTAGTTCCAAATATTTTCCTCAGGAAAAGGCTTAGGCAGTCAGTTCACACAAGCTGTAAATGGATATGAGGACACTGCCAAAGGCCTTTACAAAAATTTTCACATGCTTGAAAGGTCTAGCCCTCTAGCCATTTCCTAGAAAATTAACTTTGCATCTTTAATTTACTGAGATTCCCCCATCTGAACTTAAAATCCCTCTTGCATGCATGAAGTTATGGAAGTACCAAGTGAGTTGTTATAGAAAGGAGGAGGAGCAGTATGATGAGGAAAACCACAAAAGTTGACTGCTTGCCTCCCAGGCACAGGTGAAGTTGAAGAAAACATTTTCTAAAAGCTGAAGTCCATTTCTTTTTTTAATGGGTTACATGGGAGATTTGATTGAAAAGCTCCAGACAAAATATTTTCAAAGGCATGCACATTTGGGATACCAAAATTTAAATGAAATCTTTGTTTCACCACTGAATCACAGAAAGAATATGTATTGCAAAGATTTCTTTTATTTTAAGCTAGACTTAAAGTTAGGCTTCAATTATTCAGACATAATTATCCAGCTGGAAAGAAATTTGTTTTGAAGTTTCCTTCTAATTAAGACCCTATTAACTCTATCTCAAACCACTAACTTAATTTGAACTTAGACATTTAAATTCCATCTCAAGTAGTGATTTGACATCAATTAGTTGGCCAAAAATGTGGTGGAAAAAAAGGGAAGCTGTGTTGCACCAAAATCGACACTCCTTTTATCCACAGAATTCCACTTAGAGATATGATTTAACTTACAAAGCACAAACTAAATCCAGATCATTAGTAAAAATATGCTGCAACTGATTTAAATCCGAAGGACTTTGCTGTAAGGCAAAATATTTTTACATAAATGTTAAACTGCTTTAAGCAGACTACTGATTTGAAACAGGAACAGGCACAATTGATTAAAAAAGAATATGGCAACTTTTCTACCCGTGAGGAAAACTTCAGCACACTATGTGAATCAAACCCAGGTCATACTTCCTCATAACCTGCTTTTAAAAGGCAAATGAGCTCAAATAAGCCGTATGACTAATATTTACTAAAATAATTACCTATTTCACCTTTTGAATTTCTAAATTATTTACCTCATGTATCATTTTAATTATTTTTACAGATCATTCCCAGAGAACCTTGATGCTGGGAAATTAATTAATGGGCACAATAGAAGAACAGTCAGCATTGTTTAAATATAATTTCAGCACTAACCTCATTTACATGTATCCCTTTATTCTAAGCAGTGCTACTGCTGCATTTCTTGTATGAAATTGTTAGTTCATTAAAAAGAGCACAATGATATCCTTTTCTGCAGATATTCATCGATTATCACATTTGCTGAAATACATGCTCAAGACAATCACTAGAACTTTTAGCCCACGAATTTCAAAGATATTGAAATAGTTGTATAATAGTTTTATAATTGTTTGAATAATTGGCTTTAGCTTTATCATATTATTAGCTTTAATAAAAGTTATTAAATTAATCCTTCAAAGCAGACCTATGAAAATGTTAGTTCATCATTTCACAACTGAAAAAATAATTTGAATAACTGTACACATATATATCTCATGTTATACTGAAAGACAAAATCTAAATAACAGTATTAAAAAATAATGGTTGCTTATTCCAACTTCTCATCAAATAACAAGAATATGCTTACTGCCAACATGTAATTCAAAGACATCCTCTCATTAAGTATGTTTTAGGCCATGTATTTCACTTCCAGATATGAAGGCTCTTGTGTGCCTTTTTGGGCAAAAGTTGGTAGTTTGAGTGCAATTAACTCTAAAAGAAAATATTACCGGTCATTCGAGTAAAGCATATTAAACAATCTAACCAAGATATTACTGAATTCTTGTTCAGTGAATAGAAACTCTAAAATCTTCAAATTCCCCCTTCCATAAATTGAGGGGATGATTACATCAACATAATGTGCAAAAGTTTTGAGAATATTTCTTATTAGATTCTTAACATAAAATAACATCTATACCAAAACCTTGTGTGGTCTAAAGTTTTCTTATTAATAATAATGACAAATAAATTTGCAAGCAAACTACCCCAACTACTTTTTCTTTCTTTCAAGAGAGATATCATAAGCACTGGGAATTCAGAAATATGTATCACATTCAGTCACGTTTTCTAATAGGTGGTCTTGTCGACTAAGACAAGTGGAAATACCAAAAAGGTATTTAGTAATCACCATGAGCTACGGCCTTACTTTCCTGTTTTCCCAGCTAATCTATACAATCTTAGTCACAACAGTTAAGTCACGACACAGAGTCAAGAACATCATCTCACTTTCTGGCACAACCATTACAAAGATACTCAAGACTCACATCACTGGCTGTTTCCATCCCCTTCTCTCATCATTTAGCCACACTACATCATACAAACCAGAAACTAGCAACAAAATCCTTAATTTCTGATCACTAGTATCTGATATTTGATCAGACTGGTAGAGGCTAGGAAATAGCTGGGACTCGTATTTTCCTCCATTTACTGGCTGGCAAAAATCTTATTTGTGAAAATACAGTTTCTTTGGACAGCAACACTATCTGAATCAGTCTCTACCTAGGAATGGCAATTTGCCTGAATGTTCAATCTTGCTTTGTGATGATGATCTAATTACACCGAGCTTTTTGTGACCATATGACTGCTTACAAGATTCCTTGGTCTGCATGCTTCACATTTCATTCAGCTTCTATTAAAACATACTCATAATGACATAGAAACTAAAGTAGGCAGTTGCTGAATGCAGCAACATCTTGTCTGATTAAAGAGATGAAAAAGCACAACATCTGAAAACATTATTCAGCTGCTCTTGGCTTCGTCCAGCACAGACACTCTACAGTCATGGTTGTGCAAAACAGCAGTTTTATAAAAGGGCTGATGTCAAAAGCAACTGAAAAGCCAACACCATTACTTATTCCAAGTATCTGAAAATTGCTAGTCACTCAATGTCACAGCTGGAAATGTTAATAATGCATGAATTTTAATTAAATTCATTAAATACTTGATAGCTATCGCCAGGAGCTTGATCTTGTCTGGATGAATAAGACTAGCTGCTTCTTTTGTTAACACAAAAGACTTGCCAAGCTAATCCAAAAAGTACTCTACAGACCACTTCTATGCCCATCCACCAACTGGTTAGCACACAAAGAATTAATAGTGATGATGAGGTGCAGCTCTGATCAGAATGAGAGTAAATACAATTGCCTTTATTAGTTTAAGCAAACTGTGAATAACACTATGGTTCTGAAGATGATAAATGTCTCCATGGATGCCACAGCCTGCTCAGTACTTAAATATCATTCAGGACACTGAATCAAGGTAAGCTCTTTGATTTGAATCTTCTTAAAATGCTGACAATCAAAGTAGAACAATCAAGACAAAATCTGCACTAATAATAATTTTTCACACCAGACCATGGATTGAAGACAGCAGCATGAAACAAAATACTCACATGGGAATACCAACACCTGTAGAGTTGCAATCTGCTTTATCAAGGTTCTCTGGAGGTTACCTCTGATGCTACTATTCTTACCTTTGAAAACTGAAAGTTCTGTGCTGACCCTAAAGAGCCCTGAGCAAGTACAAGATTATGACGACAGTAACACTCTCACACTTTTCTCCGTCTCAAGTATATCAAACACTAACCATCAAGGCTTTCCTAGCAGCTGCTTTGTTAGAAAAGCTTCTATGAGAATATCCATTTAGCAGTGTAAATGCAGAAAAATTGGCAGAAAGTGAGGCAAAGTTTAAGATATTACCACCTGCATAAAACTTTATTAATTCTAATATCACCAATAACATGTTGAGATTTTCTTTCTGGAAAACATTACTACATCACACATACAGCACAGGTGAATAGCTTGTTGTTGCTCTACAACAGCTTTTTCCATACTGACAGCCTGAGGTAACTTGCACAGTTTCATGTTTTTCCCATTTGACATGACACCACCAGTCTGTGAAGTCTAAGTTATTCAAATCTCCTATTGCTGTCAATAAATATGACTTGCTGTTTTTTCTTTCAGTCAGCTTTTGTGAGCAAATCTCCACTAATTTATGTTGACGTTTAAAGGACTTAGGTCTTTAGTAGCAGGACCTTGAGATATTTCCAAGAGATGACAAAACAAGCCAGAGTGCCCTAATCACTACCTCCAACCTTAAGAAGCTTAAAATAGGAAAACAGCTTTGATGCAAAGAAAAGAATTCTGGCCGAGTTTTTTGATTGAATGCAGAATCTCCAGTTGAAATTCACACTTAACATCTAGTACAGTACTTCTGCCAACTCCTTAATCAAAAACTATTGACCAAATGATTTAAAAGCAAAGCACTAGTCCCACAGAAACAACCAGGACATTGCATACTGCATTACATTCCTAAGCATCTCTCCAAATTTTCAGAAGTATTTTACATTTTATTCAATCCTTTAAAAGAGTGCCTACTGAGGTTCTAAATGACCCTCACTGGATTTATTTTCTACTATTATAAAAGAAAAAATTATATATTTACATATATTCTTCACCAAATCCCATTCATTAAGTTCTAACAGGCAAGAAAGAGACAATCATTACAAAAAATCATGCTGCAGGGCTTCAAGATGAATTTTATCAACAAAATAAATGTCAAAGGAACAAATATGTAGCACAACTCAGTCTCTAAAAAATTACAACAGAAAAAATACAAAATACAATCTACCCAAGTCGTGACTGAAAATTATAAATTTATCTATTAAAAGATGTACCATAAATATGCAAATGTTTATCGAATCTGTCCGTTCAGCTTTATATTTTTTTGAACTAATTAAGCCGATTTTTCCCACATGCTTTTGTTTATAGCAAGAACACTGAAGATTTGGAAGTTACAGGTTTCAAAATCTGAATAAAATATATCACAAAATACCAGAAAAATGGATGTAAAGCTGTATGTTGAAGCATAAATTAAGGTCAATGCCAATGATTTAAAATCTTAGAAATAAAATGAAAAAAAAACTAAATTTCATAAATAGCAACAAGATTTTTGACACAGCTAAGTCAACCCCACCTACTTAATATGTATTACGATTCCACAATTCCCAGTCTGCAAGCCTATTTTTTGGAAACAGAATATTATTCGGCAGGGGGGCTAGGACAAGTTCCTTAGGCAGCTGAGCG